>CM067342.1:13557144-13747144 GCA_034190875.2 Urechis unicinctus | reverse complement strand
AGCTCTCGTTGCTGGCACCATGCTCATGTGGCTTCAACGCTAGTTGTTGGATGCTGCCGAACAGATCATCAACAAGTACTGTAGCCATAGACGAGAAGACACAAGCAACATATGGACGTGTGGCGCTATGTTTGGACTTGTTATCGAGTGGTTGGAAGTGAGGCACGCTTACTTGAATGATGGACGAATTAGTTGGACTTTCATAACTGTAAACTGCCTCACAGACCAACATACCGGCCGGCCTCCCAGGGGGTCGCGGCATTATTTGGCAGTTTGTTTGGGGATCTGATTAGCCCCTTGACTCGACGTATCGTTAGCGCGCCACAGTTGCATGCTTAATCGTAGAGCGTGCCAGGCATTTTGAACATTGGCAGAGGAGTTGGTGGTCGGGCTGATGTGCACTATTGCTCCCATGGACGGAATGGGTAAACAGCAGTTCTGAGAAGTAGGCATTTGTGGTTCTTGCTGGAAATGATTTTAGCTTATGTTCAATTCGTTTGATTATTAGCCATGTTTGCAATGACATACGTTTTGGCGGAAGCGGATTGTACTTTGAAGGTAGAAACTGGTAAAGCGTCAAGGAATATGGCGTCTTCGTCCGGGCGCGGTGGCGCGAGGGCACTAGATTCGTCCGGGCGCGGTGGCGCGAGGGCACTAGATTCGTCCGGGCGCGGTGGCGCGAGGGCACTAGATTCGTCCGGGCGCGGTGGCGCGAGGGCACTAGATTCGTCCGGGCGCGGTGGCGCGAGGGCACTAGATTCGTCCGGCGGCGCGAGAGCACTAGGTCCGGGCGCGTGGCGCGAGGGCACTAGATTCGTCGTCCGGCAGGGCACTAGATTCGTCCGGGCGCGGTGGCGCGAGGGCACTAGATTCGTCCGGCAGGGTTTATCATACTTTAAAGCAAATATGTGAGTACATTAAGCTGCCAGTGTCGTCTCATTGTGGCACCGACTCGTCTTTGAATATGGAGAGATCAATATACTAGAATAAGGGCGACGATCCCAGTGTTCGGTAACGTTTATTGTCATATGGGTGTACCCACACCTTTACTGTTTAAGCTACGCAATCAACGCCGCCAGGTTCAGCAAATTGAACCATCCGATTGTGTCTTGAGATGTAAACGTGAAGACCTTGTACGCGTGGCCTTGAGTTGGCGAGGCTATATGATGGTGAATGGCAGTAAGAAGCGCTGCTTGTGTCGTGTATATCACAGCCACCGCGCTCATCGCGCTTAATGGTTGCGACAACATAGCGTATGGAGAGCATCGATCATACAGCCCAAGTGACTTGGTACAGGTTTAGCTGGGTAGCGCCTTTCGCCAAGTCACATCTTGTACAATTGCGGCGCTTGTTGGGTTCGGAACCTCATTATTTAAAAAGGCGTAAAAGGGTTCATACAAAGACACCGCAGGATATAACAAATGTTAACCAGTCGATCCAGTGAATATAGTTGCCAAGAGCTCTTACAGTGGTTGGACATCCGGATGTCCCGTTTCTTAGTCATCGATTCCGTGGCAACACCACGATGTGATGGGTATAAGTAACTAACGTCTTTACAACAGGACGGCGCGATGGATATAAATTACTTATGTCTTTACAACAGCTCAGGGTGATGGGTATAAGTAACTAGCGTTTCTACCACAGCACAGTGTTATTGGTATATGTAACTAGCGTCTTTACTACAGCTCAGTGTGATGGGTATATGTAAATAACGTCTTTACTTCAGCTCAGTGTGATGGGTATATGTAACTAACGTCTTTACTACAACCTCCGAGTTACGTTATGATTTTACCCCACTTATGTGTGAATCACTCATTAACGTTATGGTTATACGCCACTTACGTGTGAATCACCCATTAACGTTATGGTTATACGCCACTTACGTGTGATTCACCCATTAACGTACTGGTTATACCCCACTAACGTGTGAATCACCCAGTAACGTTATGGTTATACCCCACTAACATGTGAATCACTCATTAACATTATGGTTATACGCGACTTATGTGTGAATCACCAATTAACGTTATGGTTATAAGCGACTAAAGTGTGAATCACCCATTAACGTTATGGTTATACCCCACTTACGTGTGAATCACTCATTAACGCTATGGTTATACGCCATTTACTTGTGAATCACCACCTTATGGATATACGCCACTAACGTGTGAATCACCCATTAACGTTATGTTTATACCCCACTAATGTGTGAATCACCCACTATGGTTATAACGTGTGAATCACTCATTAACTCAAAGGTTATACGCCGCTTACGTGTGAATCGCCCAGTGACGTTATGTTTATACGCCACTAACGTGTTAATCACCCATTAACGTTATGGTTATACGCGACTCATGTGTGAATCTTATGCACCACTTACGTGTGAATCACCCATAAACGCTATGGTTATACCCCATAAACGTGTGAACCACTCATAAACGCTATGGTTATACGATAAGCCACTTACGTGTGAATCACCCAGTAACGTTATGGTTATATCCCACTTACGTGTGAATCGCTCATTAACGTTATGGCTATACGCGACTTATGTGTGAATCACCCATTAACGTTATGGTTATACGTGTGAATCACCCAGTAACGTTATGGTTATACCCCACTAACGTGTGAATCACTCATAAATGTTATGGTTATATCCCACTAACGTGTGAATCACTGATTAACTTTATGGTTATACGCGACTTATGTGTGAATCACCCATTAACGTTATGGTTATACGCCACTTACGTGTGAATCACCCTGTAACATTATGGTTATACCCCACTAACGTGTGAATCACTCATTAACGCTATGTTTATACGCCACTTACGTGCGAATCACCCAGTAACGTTATGGTTATACGTCACTAACGTGTGAATCACCCATTAACGTTATGGTTATACGCGACTTACCTGAGAATAAACCATTAACGTTATGGTCATACGCCACTTATGTGTGATTCACCCATTAACGTTATGGATATACGCCACTTACCTTGAATCACCCGGTAACGTTATGGATATACCCCACTAACGTGTGAACTTATTCACGTTATGGTTATACGCGACTTACCTGAGAATAAACCATTAACGTTATGGTTATACGCGACTTATGCGTGAATCACCCATTAACGTTATGGTTTTACGCCAGTTACATCGGAACCACGCCGTAATTTGATTATCAGACGTCATCTGTGTCACAACTACCCTAAAGTGAGATGGTTATGTGCTAGTTGGGTCTAAAGCACGTCAGAATGTGCTAGCTATCTGACGCGTCGTGCTGGTTGTACATCTAGCTAGGGACGCCAAACGCCAACCTACACGCTATCTGCAACGTGGCAGCCCCTCTGTGTCAAGCAGAAGCGTGAAGCGATTCATTGAAGTCGGATAATATATCACCATGGGGTCACAAGTATTAGGTGTTGTCACATGAAGGGAAGTGTGAGGTAATCAAAGGCACAGTTCCTGAAGGGTGCCTGTAAATTCGGTTGTTGAGTTACACTAGACGTGTTTAAAATATGACAGAAACCAAACAACATCTTGAAAACATTTTGCATTAAATTCTTTGGAATCACCGGGGGAAAGTCGTGTTTAGGCATTGCATTACCAGCTGACGAGGCGCCAGCTTTCCGTGAGCAAATGTAATCCATAGACTAATTCCGGTTTTATTCTAACACTCACTCCGAGGTTTCGTTTACCGGCTTCACCTCCCCTCAGCTCCACATCCCACCCTCCCACGCACACTCATACACAAATACACATGCCGTCAGACAGACAGACAGACAGACAGACAGACCACACACACACACACACACACACACACACACACACACACACACACACACACACACACACACACACACACACACACACACACTTGTGTTTCTTGCTTTCCTAGCCTGGAAAACCCTTTCGCCGGCGGTTTGATGACGCGCGAATTTTTCGGGCTGATTAATTCGGCCACTGCGGCTGGTCGGAGAGGCGGCCTCGGTTTTCACATTCCTGCGGCGTGTCGTCTAATCAAGCGCTGCATGCGCGCCAACTCATTTGGCCTTATGCACCGGGATGGCAATGACAACAGACGGACAATATACCTAGAATTAACCTCTTGCTGAGCCATTTGAAATTCATTTAGCCGCAGCTGACATGGTAAGATTAATACTGGGCAGGAGTCCATTGATTGGTTTTAGTCCATAAAGCTCATCCGACGTCACAGAATAATCCACATTCACCGACTCCATCAAACGATTTGTTACAGGGAGGGATCAAGTTATCCGTGGCCGTTCTGAAGCTTATCGTTTGCCGGCGGATCTCATATAAGTTTGCCGTTGCTTGAAACAAGGCAGATGCGAATTGTCTAAGTAAAGGGTAACCTAGATGTGAATTGTCTAATTAAAGGGCAGCCCAGATGTGCATTGTCCAAGTAAAGGGCAACCCAGATGAGAATTGTCCAAGTAAAGGGCAACCCAGATGTGTATTGTCCAAGTAAAGGCCAACCCAGGTGTGAATTGTCCAAATAAAGGCCAACCCAGGTGTGAATTGTCCAAATAAATGGCAACCCAGATGTGAATTGTCCAATTAAAGGGCAACCCAGGTGTGAAGTGTCCAAATAAGAGGAACTCAGATGCGAATGGTCTAAGTAAAAGGCAACCTAGATGTGAATTGTCTTATTAAAGGGCAGCCCAGATGTGAATTGTCCAAGTAAAGGGCAGCCCAGATGTGAATTGTCCAAGTAAAGGGCAACCCAGATGTGTATTGTCCCCCATCAACTACTGCAGTATCATTGTCATTGCTATAAGACCACTAAATACTGAAAATACCGAACATAAGCTAGTAACTCAACTACGATTAGCGCATTGTTACCCGATGTAAATTGTCCGTTTGGCTGTGTATAAAGATTGTTTGGGCTGTACTCGTTCAATATATAGATATTTTATGTTTTATTCGATAGCACGCGCGGTCATGTCATTCTCCAGCATGCTTGTGATTTGTGTCAGCTGTGCAATGTTGATTGTAGCCTACTACAGTATATTCACCTATCCCATCCTATTGCTATGCTTCCACTGGCAAAGATCACCCCCCACCCACCCACTAGCCTTTATGCACTTAAACGAATGAACTATTAACAGATTCGTGAATATTTCAGTAGCGTTCCAGCACGAAGTTACGTTTCATCGTCACGAAAGAATCCCGATAAAATATGAATCAAAATTGAATGCAGCAGCACAGCTACACGGTGCAACTGGTATAAGTCCTTGATCCGTATTGATGGCTTACTCGACATTCCTGTATGTGTGGTCATGGTGAAATAATGAAGTAGAGAGGTATAAAGGTAGCATGAGGGAGTAGGAGTGGCGTTACACGGAAATCAATAGTAATGAGAAGCAGTGCAATGTGGATGACTGCAATGCTTTATGTCAAGTGCTCACCATGTAAGGTTTCCCGCCAATAGATATAGTGTGTTCTTAACCCTGGGAAAGCAATCTGCAAACGGGTCTTACGCCATGCTGCAGCCATGGCATCTTGTTGCACTCAGATAAAGGTATCACGATTGCTAGTGTTCTTAAGTGTTTCTTGTCAAATGACTTCGGTTCTTTCTCTGTTAGCCTCACTTAGCAATACACATCTGCTTGTTCTTTGGTGTTGCTTGCGGTATACTCTCAGATGCTTCACACCCATTCACCGTTTACTCGCTTGGCCGGCAGTGTCCCTCTTTGTGCTGGGTTGTTAAGTGTTAAGTGTTAAGTGGTATGTGTTAATGTGTAGTCATTCGTAGTATGACGGATGAGTTGATCGTCGTGTCAAACTCCAGTGTTACGTATGCATCTCCTACAGCATGCTTGTAAACAAGACGACTGCCGTCTCATTTAAGACGAGTTTAAAACCGCATTCGAGTAATGGTGACATTACTTGTCACCGATGTAAGAACCCGAAATCAGAATGAGCCCATCATTGAATTATGTACATGTCAACCAAATAAGCCATTGCAAACTTACCGAATCTACTTTACGGAATCTATTTATAGCTTGAATTGATATCATATACAAGCAGTAACAGAATTTGACATATGGTGCCATATGAACCGAAAGCCATTAAACAAAAACTGCAAATTTTACCTTTGAAATTAGATATTTACTTTTCCCATAACCCTGAGCCAAACGTGACTTTATTAAGGACGTTTTGTTCGATATCGCCTACGTATCACTTCCGAGCTAAAACCTTCAGCGCTATTGATTATTTGCGGGGGAAAACAAATGGAAGGCCCCAGATTCAATATATATCGATCATTTTCTTTGATCATCTCTATTTGCACATATTTATGAATGGTCAGATATTCAACGAATGTAGAATTCTTTGTGCTCAGCCATTGAGTGTATTGAAAGCAGGTATATACGATAACGATCTTATAGCATGTAACGCTGGATATTGCCATATCATCTGGGGTCTAAGGCACATAACGCATCACAACCAGCGTATAGTTGTTTCGAAGGAGTTTCCAGTAGCTGCGCACTGAAGCTACTAACTAGGCGCGGTTTCTGAATCGCCACTGGCAGGCTGTGCAAATGCTCTCCTACCAGGTGCATATTTCTAACGTGAACATTATTTGATTTAGTTGACTCACTTCACAGATCGATGTCACCTTGCCCGGGAGACTATTGACCCTTGATATGGCCGTGTCCCATCGTGCATTATGTAATATTACGCTGTACTCAAGGTTTTTTTCAATATGCAACATATAAGAGAACATGTGCCGCAGTTTCTGGTAGGCCGAATTACTCGGCGACTTTGGGCAATTAGGAATCTCCTTTCAGCCGGCCTGCTGATAATCCTCGACAGTGCAGCCAGTATCACTGGTCGTTTCAAGGCATTGGTTGGCAGGTCTATGGTAGCACCTTGTTTTCCCAACGCAATATGATCGACTCATGATAGAAAAACAACTGATGTGTGGACGTTCTGATTACATATATAAACTGCATAAGCGGTGCGTGTGAATTGTTCAGTGATGTCGTCGTTGCAATGAATTATGTTGGATGCAAAACGCGTTCTAACTGCTGATGTAGCACATATCATCACCAAACAATACGACAATCCCGACCAAATTGGAGTGAGTATTCATTGTGATTAAAGATTACCATGCTCGGGCGTCCATATAATAATAGGATAGAGGTAAGTCTGATGACGACAAACTAATGTCAGCATGTTATACGATGCTGATTGGATGGCGGATGATCCGCCCATTTTAGTCTTGATGATTACTTATTTATGGTTCATAGAAAGTTACACGTTAGATAAACAACCTCTAGTTATTGTTTGTGATGGTAGTGTCGGTGTGTATAATCATGTGTTCTAAGTCAACACGATGGGGCATGAAGTGCCAACTTGCTGTTTTCCGCTTATGATAAGGCATTGGTGCGATCAACTCCTGATTTATTGTGTGTCAAACTTTAAAGATTAGAAAGAAAGAATCACACCACAATGAACTGCTGTTGATAACAGTGACGAATGCGGTGTCTGATAGAAAGAGCAATCACTATTTGTGGTTGAACTGAAGTACCCATTCCGTGCCTCATACATTCTTCCTTTTAGATTAATCTCCTGAAGCTGACAGCTTTGTCATTATATATTTAACTTTTCATATGGTTTGGATATCAATAACCCATGGCAAACCGTAACACCAGTAGAGAATGCTTTCCCCTTTGTATAATTGGCACCAAGCTTCCCAGAACCCTATTATATAGTCTTTCAAATTGTCATAACGCCTGACTGATCTGGCAAGAGACTATAATAGATGCATGTGCGTAGGAGGATAGCTGTGATAAGCGCTGCTACCATACTGTTGATGAAGAACACACAGGGAACGATTATGTGGTTCAAAACGACGATTACGACGCCGATCATGAATACCATGATGATAATGATACCGACGACGATAAGAAAGTAGTAATGACGATACTTATGGTACTGACGATCATTGTGATCATTGTGATCATTGTGATGTCGAACATGCAGAGCTTGCCAGTGGCCGTCAAACACGCTGCTTCGATTAGTATGATCTCAGCAAGTCGTGTGCTCAATATAGTTAATTTTCTCATTATCTTGCGCAAATAGTGCTTAGCAGGAGTAGGATCATGTTGGCTATATGGCGCTGGGCATGAGGCTGTCCTGACAGCACCTGCCAGTATTGACGAGATCATGTTGCTGATGCTGTGTGACGTCACTGTACGCTGATGGCGTTGAGATCGACTGCGAGCTGTAATCCGCGTAAGACCACGACAACTCTGATGAATTAAAGCACACAGTAAGGCACCGTTCATAGCTCCCGAACTGATGTGATTCCTTGGAATCAACATAACATCTAGTGGGATTGCTTGCTGGAACTACATGATCGTGCCCATCATATGTTACATTTGACTACAGTCATGGACTCCCCCCCCCCCCCCCCCCCCCGCACTCACTTCTGTGCGACGCCTTTTTTTTGCGACATAGTACAAATAGGTGTGAAGGGCATCTCACCGCGCAGAATGAACGACGAATAATGCCAGTTTATATGTTCAGCAAACTGCCTATGTTAGCTTAAGACAACTGACTATACGATGTGCTATGCTGCCCGAAATAGTGGCGCATAGGGAGAAATAGGCTCATTATTATGATCCCCGTATAATGTTCGTGTAAGGTCATGACTGGTGAGCATGAAAACTCATAGAATAGATGAGATCTGCTTGTTTCAGAATCTTCGTAATTGTGAATGACTGACATCCTAAGGCAATCGCGCATATATCCTTTGAAGAAATCCCACTCACAGCGAGTGTGTGTTTGTATGTGTGTGTGTGTGTGTGTGTGTGTGTGTGTGTGTGTGTGTGTGTGTGTGTGTGTGTGTGTGTGTGTGTGTGTGTGTGTGTGTGTGTGTGTGTGTGTGTGTGTGTGTGTGTGTGTGTGTGTGTGTATGTGCGTGTGTTAATGTGTGTGTGCGCGTGAATATGTGTGTGAATGTTTGTGTGAGTGAGGGGGTGGGGGGTGGTATCTATATATTGAAGAATACATTGGTGAATGATATGGCATGATAGTGATCAATCATTGATGGTCATTGTGCCTAGATTAGTGCTATCAAATTCCTCATTGTTATTGTATTGATTTTCTCTCATTTTGAAGGTTACGCCATGTATAGACTCAACGACAACGTTCACAAGGCCCTCGTACGAGACAACAGTCTACGCATTCTGTACGAGGACGGCCATTGGTCGAAGCCCTACTTTGATTGTCGCGGTGGCGACATCTGGATGATGACCTACACTGTTCCGTTTTTCGGCTACAGAAATTCTTCCTATTATTTCAAGTAGGCCAATGTTCAAACAATAGATGGTTTATGTTAGCATGTTTGCTTGAATCACGTGTTGGTTAGGTGATATGAATCTTACCCTGACTTGTTACAGAGGAACAAGTGGGATCGACATCGATCTTCAGAAAGTGGACATTGACCAATGTCCACTGCCGGAAAACAGTGAAGATCTCAATGTGTTTAAAGGTAGTGACAAATGCAAGAAAGAAACAACTAAGGTAAAAAAAAAGTCAATTCACATGTCAATTCACATTTCGTTGATTTAGCAATTTAAGTCTTGTCTCCAATATGTTACCTTATTATAATTATATGCATTACGTGTTCACTCTTTACTGTTGTATTGTAATTTAATCTTGCCGAGTTCAAGCATAGATTCTCTGATGATAATGATCGACTTCAAATCATACATTTCATCATTCACCGGCCACCATTTGCGCATTGATCCCATTATATGAATGAGTAGATGATCTATCATTCAGTAATTGTTCATTCATCATCAGCTCATTTAACATTTGTTCATTCATCATCAGCTCATTAAATAATTGCTCATTCATCATCAGCTCATTAAATAATTGTTCATTCATCATCAGCTCATTCAGTAATTGTTCATTCATCATCAGATCATTTAGTAATTTTTCATTCATCATCAGATCATTGAGTAATTATTCATTCATCATCAGTTCATTCAGTAATTGTTCATTCATCATCAGCTCATTTAACATTTGTTAATTCATCATCAGCTCATTCAATAATTTTTCATTCATCATCAGCTCATTCAGTAATTGTTCATTCATCATCAGTTCATTCAGTATTTTTTCATTCATCATCAGCTCATTTAGTAATTTTTCATTCATCATCAGCTCATTTAGTAATTATTCATTCATCATCAGTTCATTCAGTAATTTTTCATTTTTCAGCTCATCATGTAATTATTCATTCATCGTTAGCTTATTCAGTAATTCTTCGTTCATCATCAGCTCTTTTAGTAATTGTTCATTCATCCTCAGCTCATTCTGTAATTGTTTATTTATCCTCAGCTCATTTAGCAATTGTTCGTTCATCGTCAGCTGATTCAGTGATTGTTCGTTTATTATCAGCTCATTCAGTAATTGATTGTTAATTATCAGCTCATTCAGTAATTGATTGTTAATTATCATCTCATACAGTAATTGATTGTTAATTATCAGCTCATTCAGTAATTTTTCATTCATCATCAGATCATTCGTACGTTGATAATTCATCATGTGGCTATTGTTTCTTGATCCGTTATATCGTCTCGTCATCACCAGATTCCCTCGACATTTAACGATCCACTCATTATGTTCAATGTTCATCATAATATTATGTTCAATGTTTGGTTCATCATACATGGCAGTAACATTGCCATCATGGGCAGTATTGTGGTAGTGATGGTGATTAAAGCCTTTGTCGCACTCTCTTCTCTTTAGTGTGTGGCAGTATCTGCTATGGGATTTCGCAGAGGTTCTTACCGTTGTGAATGTCGAGACGGATTTTATTTCCCTCATACTGAGCTACCCGAATCTCAGCGGCATTTTAACGGCTCAGATATCGAACAACAATACGAGAAAAAATTAAAGGTATTTTCGGGCTGTTTTGGCAATAACGTCTTCCAATATACAGAAGAAGTTTCCATTTACCTTAAATGTTTTGATTCAACAAAAACAAGTATATTAACCAACAATATACTACCGTTCACTTACGTCCATGAAATGTGTAGTTTGTAATGTTGTATGTTTTGTATGTATATTTGATTCAGAACGAAAGCAGTCGCTATGATGAGTCGTTCTTTTGCCTGCCCTGCGCTAAAGGCTTGCGAGACTTGTAAAGATGGCAGCCCGTGTATACTGAGCGTAGATTGGGTGCAGCGAGGAGTCGTCCTCGGCCTCTCCTGCTTTATTATGTGCTTTATACCATGTTTGGCTTGGTTCACGTACAAGTATAGGGACGTCAAGGTATTAGCGTCAATCCCCATTCAACGTGCTGTCTATGGCTGATAAAAAAAGTATCTCAAGATAATGGGTTCTTGTTAAATGGGTTTCGGAAGATGGGGTCGTCATCCAACATATTACTTTAACATTTTTATATTCAGGTCGTCGTTAGAATATTGTAACCACGGTGTTGAGATGTACAATAAACCCGACTACGAATTAACAGGCAAACACATCCACAGATACATCTGGAGAATATAGCATATGTCATGATTCGGAAACGTATGAATGTGCAGTATTTGCAGTCGCACGCCATAACACGCAAATCCTATGTGCTTCAATTGATACAAGAGCCTCTGATTTGACATGTTGGGTACAGGTTTTAAAGGCAGCCAGTCCTGTTTTGCTGAGGATTATTCTAATTGGTGCCCTGCTGCTTTATTGTCCAGTGAGTATGCTCTTAGGGAGTCGAATTGAAAAATAGCACTTACAATTGCGTAATAGAACTGCAAAGTAAAACCTGTCGACGTTTGAGCGCACTAAGGGTGGATTTACTGTGACTTATACCCGGTGTGTGTCATCAGATGATCGTGCAGTATTTTGAACCATCCCCCGTTAACTGTTCATTACGTATGTGGATGCGTGAGATTGGCTTTTCTATATCTTACGGCGCTTTGCTACTTAAGACTTGGAGGTAAGCTTTCCAATTCACGTGCCTGTTACCGCCTGTTTCATTTTACGACTTTGTACCTAATCTGCTGTTGACAACGATGGCGCATTTAAGTAAATCCATACATTGTCTACAACAAGTCTCGCTGGAGAATTTTGTAGTAAGGTACTGCATTTTCAGAATATCTGTGGTGTTCCGCGTGCGTTCGGCGCAACGTATCAAGATATCGGATGGAGACTTGATGAAGCGTTTGTTGATTATTGTCATGCTGTTTGCCGCCTACTTGTCCGTCCGAATGGTGGTTGGTCGGCCACGTGTTGTCAAAGGTGGGCTCTGTTGACCGTGGATAATGCATTGTCAATGGCACATTTGCATTATTACTGTTACGATTGAACTCTCCCGTTTTACTTGATCAGTGCTTCAGGTTGGACAAACCCATTATGTAAGATTGCCGGCAATTATGCCATTGGTGTGCGTTACATGCTATAATTACCACGTTATTTTATTTCTACGTCAACGAAGTTCATATTGTGATATAATATTGTTTCAGGCACCCATTCTAGCGGGCTTCACGCATATCAGTGTTCATGGGACGTCTGGGATTATTGTGCCGCTATAGGTACAAACCAAACCCTACAATCTCATCTGGTCATTGCGAGCCGAGTCATTGGCAGTATTGTCGAATGCCTCTACTCGCTTTACATGTCACGAAACATGGCTGATTAGTCTGTCTATGTCTCTTGTTACAGCTGAGTTATGTCTTCTCCTCTGGGGGATTCGCTTGTGTATTGTTGTCCGGAAGGCGCCCTCCGAGTTTAATGAGAGCCGCTTCATAAGCTGGGCCATCTACAATGAGACCCTTCTGTCCTTGTTCCTTAATATCACAATGTAGGTAGCAGTATAGGTGCACCTGGCTTCAAATTTGTAATTGTGTCACTTTGATTCTCCGCCATCCAGTGTGTGCGTTGTTGAGGAGTGAGATGCTGATGCAGCAAGCTGGATTATATTCATGCTGTATTATTCGTACACCCGGGCAGTTTGTTCTCATCCGACTGATCTCTGTAGTTACATGTCAAATCTTATTACTTATGCTGCAGGTTTTTCCTACAGTCGCCAGCTAACCCCGACCTGTTATACTTAGTTCTGTTTATCCACACCCAACTGACGACCACAGTGACGCTGGCATTTCTATTTGGCAGCAAGGTATCCCAGCACCAATAAACACGCGTTATAGAGCCTGCCCTGATGGCTTACACTAATACAGGATGCTACTATTCATGATCGCTTGCAGTTATAATATATTACAGTTAAGAATCAATAACATTTCAGAATTTTCACCATAAATGGTCTAGGAGCAAAGTAATAGCACACAGTAAACACCGCTGCAGCGGGCAGACTCCGTTATGACATAGCTGGCAGCCATTTGCTCGACGTTACCTGTTATGTGTTATTTGCACGAAAATCCGAATTACATCAAGCTTAAAACAATATTATATATCTCTATATAATATTAAAACGGCAATTTGTTAATACCACTGCAATAACTAAATTATGCTGTTACTTGTTTTATTTTCAATTGTTGCGTTTTTTATGTTAAAGGCCTACTTAGTGTTTAAGTATAGTGGCAAGGAACAGCCGCAGACAACGATAAGCCGTGGGTCGAAATATATGGCGGCCCCAAAATCCGCTATGACCAACCTGCCATCTCGTGATATGTCCCTCTCCGAGCAGCAGCATGTATGCGGTGCAGAGGATGGCGATTGTCACAGTTCTTTAGAGAAAGATATTCAGGTAAGAAACACAGTCGTTGCTACCATGTAAGTCATGACCTAATCTGTTCTTATCTCACCCATACATTATATCCAGCTCAACCAAGTCATTATGAAGGTGCGTTGCATTCAATGCGTTATGCCTGTCAATAAATTGACGCAGAGAAACCCCAGCTGAAAATATTTCTTCACGGTGACGAAAAGTTTTGCTATATGTATCCCGGTTGTTGCTAATCGTGATTGTTATGGTATGGCTTGGCAGGACGAATTCAAACGTCTCTATATGCAGCTCGAAGTGCTCAAGCAGAAAAATATGAAGCTCGGAAATCCCCATTTATCCCACAAACTCAGCGCCATGACGGAGGCAGCGATGAAAATCTCACCCACAGACACACCGACGCACTCGCCGAACATAAACGGCAAGAGAGTTGTGATTAATTTAGACAACTACAACGATGCTACAAGCTTATAACACCAACATCGCCTCATTAATGTTGAAATGAACCACTTAATGAATGTGCTTAAAGCCAGTGGTACTGCTTGCGTTATTAAAAACGCCTTTGATATGAACACTGCAGAATATCATCTTGCAGATCAAATGGCTCACGTACAGTGTTAACATATGTCAAGTTGACAGTAAATACTGTGAACGCTGGAAAGAAAAAGGTGATCGCCTTTCAAGGTGTCATTCAATATAATAACACTCACTCTTCTTAACACCTAATGGCAACACACTGTTCATCGGCCACACATGCTTACAGACAGTGAACGTTCGACTCGCTCAAAGAATTCGATCACTGCACTAATGTGACATAAGCACAGCATCTACTCGGCCTGCCTTTGACCCTGTATTCATTTCTACACAGAGCTTCATGAGTCGTGTGCAACATGTGGCGTTATGTTGAGATGATAGAGCGCATTCGGTAGCAGTAGCATGGTCATATCACATTAGAGCGGACAGGAATAATGCTGACCGCCGTGCCAGCTGGTGAGCAACTTGCATAAAAAGTGGAGGATGGATCTACGTGGATATACGTTACAAACTATGAAACGGATGACAAATACCGTGTGGCAGATCCGTGAACTATAAGAACACTTGGTCGTTACTCATAAGCTCACTGCGGGGCACATTAGGTGCAATACAATCGTATATATTTTACAACTGCAAAGGTGTTTATCAAAGTCAAATTTGTATATAGTATAATGCGTAATTCTGTAAGCTGCAGATTGATTGCTAACTAATGAGAATGCCCTTTTCTTTTCAATTATTAGAATCTACCATTTTCTTGTGCACAAGGTATTGCCTTTACTTGAAGTACGTGGTACAACACACGCCACACATACGTGATGGTAACCTGCTTTAAACCGCTCTATCGTCAGTTCATGTTGGTTGTAAACTTGACTTGACTGTGAGAGGCGACCACATTAAGAGCCCCATTGTGAATGGTCAAGCCTGTAATCTAAGGCCATCCATGGAAACAAGTGCATATACAAATCTGATTATGCTGGGAAAGTAGATGCCTGTAATTAGGCACAGTTTGTTTGACCTGGATATTGATCTTATTTGTATTCATTGGCGCTGATCTAACCATTGTTTACTTGCACTTATATATTCATTTGGCACAAACATGATCACCGAAATGTGTTATATACTAAGCAATGTAAGGTGGCGTTTTAACGGTGGACATTTGTTAGATATAGAACGAAAAGTTTATTTTAACTTTATGGATATTTAATGTACTTGCGATTATTTGTTGAAAAGGCTATTCTTGTTCAAAAGCACGATTTCGACTGCAAAATAAGAATAAAAAAGGTGTACATACCGAGTCACGCTGGCCATACAACCTCCGACAGATTGTGCATACTGTTTCTATTAATTGTTGGTATTATTTCGTGAACAGCTGATTTATTCTATCACTATTGTAAACCTATCATCTCCAGCAACAAACGCTCTCTATACACCATATTACTTATCACATAGCTCGTTCATTTATTAATATTTGAACTGAACAAAGTAATACATCTAACTACTTGCAGAATGTCACCGAATTGATATTGATTTGCCACACACAGAAGGAGACGTTGTATTGCATACCAGACACGCAAGACATATTGAGAAGGGAAAGCAAGAGGAACGAGAGGTATATGTATGAGAAGGAACGCAGAGAGAAATATGTGACAGGCTGATATGACGATAAGCTAGCATGTCCACACCATGCAAGACCAATGTATTGGATATTATGCAAGCAAATGTCAGTTTTGCGAGAGATTGCAATGGTTACTGATCGTTTAACAATCTGATTCATATTAGAAAGGACACAATTCGTCAAGTGCACAATATCGTGTAACGATGAATGCAATTCAGCAGAATGCGTATATATGTATATTGAAACATCGTTGTATAACAAATTTATTTTGTACTTGAAAATGTCCTCTTTCTAAGTAAAGATGGTCGTTATTGGACACAGGCTCGTGTACGGGCCAAACTAGCTACATTCCATCCGCTCTTATTGTCAGTCAATCGTCACCAGATATTCATGTAGGTATAAGTTAATATATATGATAGATAATGGTTTGGCACGGGTATATGTATAAAGTAAGTAATAGGAATATTTTGGTATAGCTATTATAGTATAGTGATTGTTTATTATAATAAGAGAGTTATAAATATGATGTTATGTATCCAAATATATATAGATATTGTGTGTTGAAATTGAAGCAATATTTTGTAGAATTAATGTTTTCTGATTTGATAAGCAGTTAGCTTTTGGCATAAGTATAGATATAGGAATGGTTGAGTAAAGGTATATCGGTATTTGTAGGATGCAATGAGAATGGGTTAGTAAAAGTGCGGGTATTTTGAAAGGTATTTATATCGGATATAAGTATAGGCAATAGATTATTGTCGGACAGAGATAGTTGAATTTACATTAAAGGTTACTTCGGGGAGGAATAATAATGCCTCTACTCGCTTTACATGTCACGAAACATGGGATCGACATCGATCTTCAGAAAGTGGACATTGACCAATGTCCACTGCCGGAAAACAGTGAAGATCTCAATGTGTTTAAAGGTAGTGACAAATGCAAGAAAGAAACAACTAAGGTAAAAAAAAAGTCAATTCACATTTCGTTGATTTAGCAATTTAAGTCTTGTCTCCAATGGAAAGAACCCTTTGTGTGAACAGTATATATACTAGTTTGTGGGAGTATCATATGTAAAAATGAGATAATTACTGGTCTGGCCGGCATGCAATGTGGCCAGGGATTTCCGTAGACTCGGTCAGTGTGTTCCGCGTGAATCAATGACCCTCTCATCATACAACATATACCGCAAGCAAACTGTACACTCATGTGCCAGTGCTATTTAATATTGTTATGTCCCATTGATATTGCCCGCTGTCTTCGGCATTCTCACCATGCGTCCTTATTCATAAGAGTCAAACGGAATATGTGAGTATTAGAGAACAATACTAATCAACAGCCATAGCTAGCGAGCGGATAATGCAGTATCCTATACAATATGATTACAGCCTTGTCGGCTATGAGATATACTGCTGGAGTTCATAATTAACGTGGAGTAACATGTGTTGCCTTCTTTATTCCGCCCAGCCACGGCTTGTATATACTACAATTTTTGCCTTGAAATCACCCATTATTGTCATTCGATTTGTCTTTGGCCAATTGTAGGTGGCTATTTGGCTTTTTTTACATTAAAGGTTACTTCGGGGAGGAATAATTAGCTATAAACATAGGTATATAAATGTTCTTTCCATTGTCCTATAAGTAAGTAAGCGCTGTTCACTATCGACGATACGTTTGCTGAATAGCCTCTTAACTATGTGTTTTGACGAACAGAAAATAGCATCCAACCCAACCCAACGAAACGTTGATAGAGTTATAGAGCAGTGCTAAAAACTATACCTGGTTTCATCAGTCTAACTCATTCTTCTATTGCTGTATGGACTCTCAACGGTTTTTAGTTGTCATTATGACTTTCATGAATGGTGTTGTTTATGCCTACCTATGCCAATATGAATACCTATGTCTGCATACTCATCTTTTTTAACATTGTACGCCCACACATCAATGTACAGATAATGACTTCACCAATGCCATACCAACACTTAAAACCGTACATAAATCAAAACATATTCCCATGTTCATCGATATTCCTGTGAGTAGCATTTTCCAAAACATTTATATACCTATGCTTATAGCTAATTATTCCTCCCCGAAGTAACCTTTAATGTAAATTCAACTATCTCTGTCCGACAATAATCTATTGCCTATACAACCACGAAGGCATCATGTCACTACAAGAGTGGATGAAACATAGGTGATGTTACGGTCAGTGCGGAAGCAGTCTCGGTCCCAGACTATCGTTGGGGTGAAATGGCTTCGGGACGGCTTCTTCGTGTGCATGTGTTATTGGCATTTTAACCTGCAGAATATGAAGTTTCAATTTTTAATACAGTGTGATGCATATGATGTTTTGGCTAACTGGACCTGTCCTTTCGACTGTCTGCGCCCGATGTACGTTGGTGTGTAAATGAGCCTACTCATCGGTGCCCCTTTTGTTCCCGCTGAATGTGGACCGTACACACTGGTGTGTCACCGGTCAGCCTCGCAGGTGCCGACTCAATGCCCTCTACTTACAATTGTGAGGAATAAAGACTTTGAATCTGATGGGCGCCATTTAAGTGTGAAGGGCGCAATCGGAGTGTGAAGGGCGCCATTGGAGTGTGATGGGCGCCATTGGAGTGTGTTGGGTGCCATTGGAGAGTGATGGGCGCCATTGGAGTGTGTTTGGCGCCGTTGGAGTGTGATGGGCGCCATTGGAGTGTGATGGGCGCCATTGGAGTGTTAGGGGCGCAATTGGAGTGTGATGGGTGCCATTGGAGTGCAAGGGGCGCCATTGGACTGTGATTGGCGCCATTGGAGTGTAAGGGGCGTCATTGGACTGTGTTTGGCGCCATTGGAGTGTTAGGGGCACCATTGAAGAGTGATGGGCGCCATTGGGGTGTTAAGGGCGCCATTGGAGTATGATGGGCGCCATTGGAGTGTGAAGGGCGCCATTGGAGTGTGATGGGCGCCACTCCGCATCGGGCCCTATAGCATGCAGTTGGTTCTGCCATTAGTGATCACATTGATGAATTGTCAGGCACAATGACTTAAACACAATGCTTTAAAGTGGAAGCCATTTCTCCCCAACGATAGTCTGGGACCGAGACTGCTTCCGCACTGACCGTAACATCACCTATGTTTCATCCACTCTTGTAGTGACATGTTGCCTTCGTGGTTGTTGAGTGTCCGTACCTCCCTACAGCACCGTGTGGGCATACGCACCGCACTTTTGGCACCAGTGTTCCTACGAGCGCCAGAAACAGCTTATTCTGAGCGAGGAATACATAGATGTAACGGCGCGGCGCTGCTCGGGTCTTGATGGCGGAGATGCCATCTCACTGGCAGCACGAGCTTACTTTAATCGTTACCACCTTCACATGCTATCTTGTGATAACAGCTAAAATCAGGCAATGAAACTTGAACTTGTTGTTACTATTGTGACTGTATGTCCTGGACGTATTTGCGAACATCATGTTAATGAAATATAGTCGTAATCGCAGCAATGAGGAAAAGTACCGTATTTATTAATATTCGTTTGTGTCGTCTTGAGACTCGGTTGGTCGTGGATGACAATATGATGCTTCCTAATATCCCAGACAATATGATGCTTCCTAATATCCCAGACAATATGATGCTTCCTAATATCCCAGACAATATGATGCTTCCTAATATCCCAGACAATATGATGCTTCCTAATATCCCAGACAATATGATGCTTCCTAATATCCCAGACAATATGATGCTTCCTAATATCCCAGACAATATGATGCTTCCTAATATCCCAGACAATTTCCAATGATGAGTCGTCATCATAAATCCTGTTTTGAACGGCAAAAGACTAATTATTGAGTTGTCGCCCAAAGCATATCAGTTCGGCGGTGAATCGTTTATATTGATATATTATTTGTGAAACACACCATTGTTTTAAGCTCTTAGACGGTATGTTCACCACCTAGATAACAATAGTTTTCAATATAGCATGAAAGCAAAACTATGACCCAATTAAGCTAGCATGAACAGTTATCTGGTTGTCAATCTACAACCACGTTTCAGATTTCCACTGAGAAATGGCAACAATAACTTTCCATGTCATTGAATAGTTTCCTTAGAATGAACGTGATCAATTGCATTGGAGGTTCAACGTATCTTGCCGATAACTTATCAGCTTCCTTTCATCTGTTTAATGCATCATACAAAACTACTTCCGGAGAAGGATAAAACTACTAGGCCGCCTTTAGTTGAATACGCGGCAGGAGGAACATCACACAAATGGAATGTAAATATGTAATGCAATGCACGCGTGAGAGCTAGGGGCAGAGATATAGAGAAAGTAAGGGATATTTGGTACATGCGTGAGTTCGTTCAATTGCACCAAAAGGGGAGGGATTAGGCAGGTAGACGAATCAGAGAATGGCGGAGTGAGTGGGTGCATGCGTATATTCAACTCTTCGAATGATGCCAAAGACGATGGCTTCAACAAACAATGTAGTCTAACTGTCCGGAGTTGTTACAAGCCACGCTATCCACGCTTTGTATTGATTGTATAAACAGAGTTCCCGTAACTCGTGTGGCTGTCATATGTTGAGATACATGTGGGTGGATATATAGGTGTAGCTCCATAAAGTAGGCGCCTGCCATGGTGTAACGTGATTTTAATGAAAACAGAGAACTTCACCCAGTGCCGTTAGCTAGACTTTTTACGTAGATAAAGTTATAAAGAACTGAGCAAATAACCATATGATATAACAGTGAGGTGAAAATAATCATGAGTTATTACAGTGACGTGATTCCTGAATCGACGTAAACTTGGATTCCAAGTTTCCTGATAAATAGATTGCTTGTATGTTAGTCTCACAGAAATGGACGAATGAAGCAGTAATAAAACAAGCTCAAATGGCTCGTCTGCAATCAAGGCTTGTTAAATTGAAAGACAAGTACAGGTCGCCGATACTTCATTTCCACTTGACTGAGGAACGGTTTTTAAATTCTTATATATTAATAAAACCCGAATTGACCAGATTGACGTGCTAAGATGACAACGTTCATTACAATCGAGAAAAACAAATTGCATATCCGTCTCTGATTGCAGTCAGGTATGCACCGAGTGCTTATACAAAGTCGAAAGGGTGCCGCTTGGGTGATATATCAACGTATTGTCCCCTTGCATTGGCTCTTTAAGGCCGTAAAATACTCCAGACGGCCTGAGCTGCATTGATCATAAATGCCCCTAAGCATGGTTTTGCACTCACAAGTATCTATTATGATAGAGGAATAGCACATGATGTAACAGTTAGAAAAATCACAGCATTAGACGTAACTTTCTAGACGAACGCCAGCTGCCTTTTCATAACGAGATTTCTGCATGCAATTGGTTGTATGTTGCGAGTTAATAAGTGGCTTAAGTGGCTTAAGCCTTATATGCGTTCAAGCCAGCCCTTGTTGCGCGTTTGTGTCATGAAGGTACACGGAAGAAGAGACACAGGAGAGGACAAACGTCCTGCTCTTGTATGGAACACTCTCTGACTAGGCGTTTATCTCACACACCAATATTTAGAAATCTTCTTACTATTGAAAACATTTAATCCATTTGCTGTATTTCATTTAAACTGGCTGCATATTAGGACGCTTTGAAATGCGCAATAACAAGCGGAGTGCCCTTTAATGCTTGGTCTACATACTGCTACCGGCGGTCCACATACTGCCCACGTGCTACCGGCGGTCCACATACTGCCCACGTGCTACCGGCGGTCAACATATTGCCCACGTGCTACCGGCGATCCACATACTGCCCACGTGCAACCGGCGGTCCACATACTGCCCACGTGCTACTGGCGGTCCATAAATTGGCCAGGTGCTACCGGCTGCCCAAATACTGCCCACGCGCTAACGGCGGTCCATATACTGCCCACGTGCTACCGGCGGTCCATATACTGCCCACGTGCTACCGGCGGTCCACATACTGCCCACGTGCTACCGGCGGTCCACATACTGCCCACGTGCTACCGGCGGTCCATATACTGCCTACGTGCTACCGGCGGTCAACATACTGCCAACGTGCTATCGGCGGTCCACATACTGCCCACGTGCTACCATCGGTCTACATATTGCCCACGTGCTACCGGCGGTCCATATACTGCCCACGTGCTACCGGCGGTCCATATAATACCCACGTGCTACCGGCGGTCCACATACTGCTTACGTGCTACCGGCGATCTACATATTGCCCACGTGCTACCGGCGGTCTACATACTGCCCACGTGCTACCGGCGGTCCATATAATGCCCACGTGCTACCGGCGGGCCGCATGCTGCCCACTTGCTACCGGCGGTCCACAAACTGTCCACGTGCTACCGGCTGGCCACATACTGCCCACGTGCTACCGGCACAGAAGATCACATCGCTAGGATTTAACAATACACCATTGTCATTGCAAATTATGTTGGTGAGCTCAAGCTTCCACAATATTTTAGGGCGAAACAGAGCATACACTGAAAAATTAATAAAAAATTATATCTTTGAACAACATCGAGGCACATATTGAGGCGTTTTGCGCCGCACAGCAGTCCAAAGACGGATACTCTAAATAGCTTCGTTTCTCCTTAAGGACACGCGCTGTTTTGGCTTGCTCCCAGTATTTTTCGCCTTCTTAGAATTAATGGCAGTACTGACTGAGGCTGTTATGAAACGAACAGTTTTGATTAACTATGTATCACTGACTAAAAAAGATTATAAAAGCTGCCTCCTTTAGTCAATTTTCGTGTCAATGCAGCATGGCAGAAACAACATTGGCTAGAGCGTTATTATTGACTGTGTATCCCGTAGCGCAGTATACATAGTCACAATAATGATCGGGTTGATCGGATATCACGGGGCAACAGCCAGACGGATGCACCAACTAGACAGCAACGTGATCGTTTGCTTGGAATGAAAATCGTTAATTTCCTTGAACACACGGCTATTGCAGCCGAAAACGTATACCCTCCGTTACCATATCCTACACAGCCCACCATGGCTCTCCTCACTCATGCAGCACCTACTCTCGCGCTAGATAGATGAAGAAACAACAGACGGCATCGGTGTTATTTCAAATGAACGTAAGCTTGCTGAACAGATGTATGTTACCATCAATCAGAGAACCGACGGAAGCTAATCGTTTGCCGACCAAGACTTAATATCAAACCTGTGACTGTGGTTTGTTAATAGACATTTTTTCGTCGATCAATAAGGAATGGCAGCATTGTTGTTTCAGTTGGAGTAACAGCTAGTGCTTATATGGCCGTAAAAGGAAGTGTCGCTAGTAATATGTCACACCATATTTCCTCTGTAAGGTTTGCATACAAACCAAATGACCTCAGTTGTAAGCTTTATAAATTTTGTTGTACGCGCGTGATTAAAGGGATCGCACGATATCATATGTTATACATGCGCAAGAATCATTATACCAGCAACACCATTTAAGACCAGATGACATTCGATTACGAGATACCCACAAATTTGGCATTATATTGCCTATGTCCTATTGAGAGAGAATCCTTTGTAAAATCTATCAATTCTGTATATATCTATCTATCGATTGATTGTTATTTTGGTTTTATGACTCGCTATTTCCCGGACGGATCGTGCTGACATTAATCAACTGCATGTTAATAGATGTAATTTCTCCCATCGCAATTGTTGGGGGACGATTTGCTACAATACTGGCGTACGTTAACTATAAGCACAATGATCTGGTTTTTGTTTCACAGTCAACACGGAGTAGATAGCGGACTCGGCCTCTTTGTCTTGGTGTCACGCGTAAATCTCGAATAAATCCACTAACCTAAGCAACCCATACTTCACGTGGATTATTGCCATGGTTCACAATAAGCTATGCTTTGATTATCTTATCAAGCAAATGAGGCCACGTCTACGAACACAGCATTCGGAAATTTAAGTCGTATTGATTATAAACGCAAGACCAATGAGTCGTGATCTAGTTGAAAGTGCGCTATTTGTTAGACTACATCATGGCTATATCATGCCTTATCAGTTTGAATATTGCCAACCGACGGCACGACAGGCTGATGTGAACAACGACTAGATCTTAAGAATGTGCGGTTAAAATTTAACAGCATGTCAATGCTGATTGCCTGTTGGGAAAGGCTCATTCATTTGTAGTACAGCATGTTTGAGCAATGCTGTATCTAGTGAAAGATATTAGAGTCATGGCGCAAAATCGATAGCAGATTGTTTGCCCGTTTCCACGTTACCAGTGAACATCAAGGCCATGCAATTACATTACGACCGCCAATTTTGCATCCCTGTTTTTCCACTTAACAACTGAATTTGAGTTCATAGTACTTGAATTGGATGATATTAGCAACTTGGTACTTCAACGACCCAGCATACTCAAGCGACACAGTAACTCGTATTTAGGCCTGATGCATTACTTACATCGGATTTAGTAACGTAATACAACGCCAGGGGTTCATTTGTTTATTGTATCTCATTGCTTCCGGATTGATGCCGTGAACATATGCACTGTGCCGCACAGACTCACAAGTAGCTGCTCTTATGGTCAATGATGATGTACAACTGCCAAAGCCGAGACGGTATTCTGTACACGGCCATGACTGCTGGTTCATGTGGAACTTTATAATGGCTTTCTTGTTTCGGCTGGGACCTTATACCTCATAAACATTGACTGGTGATTCATCAACCATTTCCCTTCTTTAATTAATTCCACCGATGCAGCCAAAGTGTTGCTTCAGCATTCAGACGTCATCTCATATTTGACACTACACTGCTCAGTAACCTTACCGCAGTGTAATATACGGAAATACATTTTGGAAGCCGAAGTTATCATACTTGATTTCTACTGTCAAGGCGAAGTGGTGCCTCGGCAATTAAAACCCAGCCTGAGGCTACAATCCAGATGCGTTATTTATGATACAAGTGCGAATGTGTAACATACACTGTGCCAATTACTGTCTATTTAGTGTGCTGAAGCCAGGCCGAATTGTCATACATGTATGTATATGATACTTAGCGTGATTGATGAGGTTGACCCTCTTGCAGCAAACCAACCGAAGACGGAACACTCTCGCTTCGTGGTTATACCACCGCCTTGTTGATATTGTGCACCACAAAGTTTGCAACAATAAAGAAAACTAAATATTGATAGTACATATATGATCAAAACAGAGGTAACGACACCATCAATCTGGGGACAAGCCCGACATGCTTCGGTGGTGCATTGGCTCCGTTATTGGGATGACCCAGACATTGCGGTGTACAAATGGAACGGAAATATTCATTGTTGAGTCAGCTGACAGCATTTAATGTTAGACAGCGGTGTAACATGGGGTGAATCATACGCTTTAAGTCTGTTATTGCATACACAGTCACCAATACAGAACACAGAATAGATACCAATGTCAAATCCAAATGAATGAATACATGCAGAGACTATTGTCTTCTGAGTATGCAACCCTAGTTAACGGACTAGTTTACTCGTACAGTGATATTTATAGAAATACCTGTGATCTTGATTACGAGTGAACTGACTATTTATTTGCTTAAGATAAGATCGAAGGCATGGACACCGAGACATTATCTCATTTAAGTAATGAGTTTTTTATGTCTATTGGGGATAACACAAGATAAATATCAACGGAAATTGAACAAAGCCTCGACAATCTGCAATGGACGGTGCTCTTCAGAGAACATCAATCATACTCATCTTCTGGCAATGAATGCATCCGTATTCAGATGACTTTGTCACAACAAAATGGCCCCTGTGATAACGAGCAGGACGCTACTGAATGTAAAAGCTCACAAACAGGGCCAGTAATAACCAGCGTGATGGTTATTTGTGCTTTAGTATCATCATTACATCATGATTGAAACGCCGCTGGTTTCAATATCATAAACAGCATAATAACTCATAGTTATTTGCTAAGTCTGGTCAATCACTTCTCTGTATGCGTCTGTAGCGATTGTGTTAACGTGATTATCTGTAACTGTTTACACTCAGGGTGGTTTCTATTCACTATATGAAATGATATGTAGAGGCTGGCCTCTTTATATTCACAGGGCGTGGAGTGCATTAATGCTAAAGTCGGCTGCGGAACTCAAACTGTCGCTATTGATGCATGGTGATGTTTGACTTCTGATCGCATCTGCATCATAACCCTTTCTTGAGGAGTCGACTATCAAACCATCCTCCCCTCTGTCCTCAGTTATTTTAATTACTTTGTATATTAATCGGCCAGGAGCTGCATCCTGGTTGAAGAAGACCATATTCCGCCAATGACACAGTGACATGTATGTGCTCACTTCCTCGGAGAATAGCAGGCTGTGACAATGAAAGAATAAGTGATGAATACACTGCACTGACTACGATAGGTAACGAATGCTACCGGTTAATTTGTTGGCTTAATTGTCGTTGCAACAAAGATAACAGCGTATCATTGCATATATTTCCAAAAATGTATGTCTAATGTTTGATATTGGCGTCTATTGCACGGTTATAGTTCATTAACCGCAGGAAACATCAGATAATGTCAATGTATCCAATTATCTAATGCTCTCCATACGAGTCCATTTGTCTTTGTAAACAATTCGATTATGACTCGATGATAGTTATAGTGAACATCTTCTGCGGTGTTTTAAATCTTGAATGCAATTGATTTTAATTATGGTTTTTATATGGTTTGATATCAAACGATACATCGTGGAGGTGTCATTGTTGAATACAGGATCTGTCTGACGTCGCCTAAATTACTGTGCACTTTAGCGATGGGTGATGCGGATGCCATATATGTGTATTGCTCCGTCGCAATTGTTAGATGTTAAAAGATTAAATGCTTCCAATGCTCACAGACAGTTTCTGTCTAAGGCGATACTGCTAATTCGGGAATAAAACGCATTGTCTGCTCACAAAATGTCATGTCAATGGACGCAAAAAAAATACTACTTGAGCTTTCTTGTCCCAATTCGATCAACGGGAGCATATCTGTCCCGATTGGCCGCATGGATCATGGAGATTTATTGTGGGCAACAATAACATTTGATGTGCGAAATATGTCACTGTACGCATACACGGGGCGTCCCAATAATGTGATTTTAGAATGAACAATCACTTGTCCCATCTTATGCAAAACCAAACGAAGCGATTGGTGTTATTATACATAATCACGTACTAGACATGCTATGATAACATTTAGCGTCGAATAGATAATACCACATACAACAAATGGCCAAATTTGAGTTACACGTTTTAATAGTGCGCTTTTCCTTAATATTATGTCTATAACCGAATCCAACGATTGGAGGTATTTATAAAAAACTCCACCTGACAAGCCGGATGCATGTGCAATTGCTCGTAGCCAGAAATGGGACTTCATTGCAAATATGATAAAGATAGGGAACATTTGCTATATTAAACCGATGTTAAACGAAAGTACCCAGCATAAATAACTGTAATTTATTCAATTGCATTTGTTTGGGACAATAACGGTCAGAATTCTCATATAAATGTGGTGACTCGGCATCACTTTTGATTTAAGATTTTAAATCACACTTAAAGACTAGTGATGGTCGTTGTAAAACCGTTGTGGATGCTGTTACAGAAACTAACAACTCTCTAGTTCAATTCACAACTGGGCATATGGAACTGTGTTGGTAGGTCTCGTTGCGTTTGCTTATAATTCAATTTGATACATTAGTTACAATTTAAATTTGTGCGCCTGTTTGTATATTGAAATGAACAAACATATGTGCTTAAGTATGCATATGTTAACAAATGGCCTCAAATATGGTCGCATTGATATAATACTAAGAATATATAAGAAGGTGCAAAGTCTATCAGATCAATTGTTTGTCCGATCTCCACTCATATTAGACTAATACTGTTATTGGTGGAACAGTATCAACATATTGATTGAACAATTGGTGTGCCGACGTTATTGCGTCCAAATAATGATTCTGACTTGTACTGGACTACCAAAATGATAAAGCAAGCCAAAGTCAATTACAACAGAGAGCTAATCACTAACAGCAAAGGGAACACAACGCAGCTTTTTAACAATAAACGCATGCTATTGGGGGACTCCCTGATTTGGATATTCAATCTTCGGTCAACCAGTTAAGTGAGTTCTTCATAGATTAAATAAAAAATATCAATAGCTTTTCATCATATGAGCAAACACCAATATCCAAGGATCTGACTATGGCAGCACAAAGACAATATTATCATGTCCCTATAGACAGCGCAACCTGGACCCAATGCCAACATCATTAGTGAAGGAAAGTACTCAACAACTTGCCTCTGTTCACACATGTATGATCAACAGATCATTATCCACAGGAGTTTTCCCAGACTCACACTTAAACCAGCACTGGTTATCCCACTCCTCCAAAATCCTTCACTAGAAACAAAACCACTTAAGGCCTATGTCAAATTTATCCGAAAGAGAACAATAGGATGAAACCATAGCAGTCATGGATGCGTGATAAACATCAGATGTCCAACGTGTTCACACCCAAAAGCTACACAACGCATTGAACCATAGTTGTATTGAACGCGCTAACAGCTACTCCAATTAACAGGCGAGCACAGGTATTAAATGAGCGCAAAGATGCAAGCCACTCCCAATCATTTTATGTGCTCTATTTAATGTCTTCATCAACAATGGCTGGTACCGCAATATCTCGTATGTTTCCTAGAGGTAACTTATGAATATGTTCCTTTGCTTAATTGTCAATTGGTTTTGTAATTGTACAACATGTGAACCCCAGAGAGAGATGGCGGTAAAGCGGATCCAGCTGACACCGAGAACATAGATTAAGCGTCAACAACCATAAACATGGCGATCACTTACTCGCTCTCATTTACACCTGAAGAATAAGTACAGGGTTTCACGGCATAATGATTGTGTGGCATTTGCAAAACCTAACACTTTTCATAGAATAATACTGTCATCATTAATGGCTCGGACTGGCATTATGCACTTTGCCCTCACCTCAATCCATGATATTTGATTGTTATGCGGTATCTTAAAGGCGATAAAATATATAAAACTTGCGGGATATATTGATGCTGCTTTCATATGATTGCACCAAAACGTAAATATTTTTATATTTGGTTTCTGGCCGTTTGATGTAAGAACAATAAGTCGGACATAAACACTAGAGTGACAACAACAGGAGCAACATTATTCAAAACGCAATACGCGCTTTGAAAGTATATATATATTGATATATATATATATATATATATAAATAAACATGTATATGTATATTTATATATTTATATATATATATTTAAACATATATATATATATATATATGTATATATATATATATATATATATATATATATATATATATGCAAAAATATATATATATATATATATAGCTATAATTCCGACAGGTCGTTAAATAACAATACAATATCACGTAGCGTACAATGAGACATCGATGATATACATATTTGAAATAGTAGCCATATAACCAAACTAAAACATTGCGTTTATTCAGATTCCAACCGGACAATAAATAGCTACGAGTTAACCCGATATGCCACATTCATTTAGCAAAAAGCAACCTAGCATGGTTGCTGTTTTAGTGACGCGAGACACGTCTGTAATGGCATAGTCATGTGAGTAATACGGGAGGAAACACTAAAGCGGATGCTGTTGTCATTCAGTACATTAATGGCGAGAGTAGCACTTGGCAGGTTCACCTCCAACTAAGTTTCTGTAAGGCAGCACGATATTGGGGATCTGTGCCGGGTGCAAGTCGGATTCCAGCGTCACTGCCAAAACGTCAAAGTAGGTTGCTTGAACACAACAATATTTCTATGTATGTTTTAGTTCAATAGCGTAATGGTATACATTATATATATTTTGCACATTCCTATGCCGAATCCTTTTGTGTACTATTGCATGACATGTCGGGCTGAGATACGAAGGGGGGGGGGGAGGGGGGGGGTGGGGTTCTGTTGATCAATGTGAGCACTTTGCCATAATTCTAAACTGTGGGGATAAATGCTAAAATCTGAATGATTGTTGCTGTATACTGTATGTAAAGAAGAGAGCCGCCTGACGATGGCAATACGTGGTGGTACCACATCCACGGAGGAATATAGCACATATCAAATGCTGTCAAGACAGCAAATGAGTATGTCCGAGGCAAACATTCCAAGCAGCAGCAACCATGATAATATACATCTACAGACTAAAAGATGTTACCAAGAAATATTTATCAGCCATAAACCAGCTGCGCATTTTGAGATATTGAACACGTCGCTCGGTGCATAATTTGTCGGAACTACGAGACCTGCTGCATGGTTAAATTAAATTTGCTTGACAATCGACTCACTCATGTTTTGCGCCCAAGGAATGTCCAGTTTTCAGAAATGCGTCTCGCTCCTGCATGTTCTGAATGTGTATATTATTATCTGGGGAAGATATTCATAACATACACCTTATTGTTTTATACGCTTTGACGAAGGCTTATTCAAATGCCCTGTGTAGCTTTCAGTTAGGAAATCCTCAAGGACAAGCTTTCCCAAGGTGCATATAAGTCTTATGGACAGTACAGAGAAGATTTCCGAATGATATTGTACGTTAGCGAAAGGAATATTAAGTCATGGGTAATAGGCCAATTTGAGTACCTCGTGAATAGAAAAACGACCGCGTGGAAGGCCGACAGTAATCTTATTAGAACGAGTTTATGTGTACTTTGGTACACCATGACATGCGCCATTCGGTGATTGTGACACCGTTACATGCCATTCATTTAACGAAGAATATTGAACAACTGACGGTCACAGTGTATGCAACTGCAATAGACAAGCCTGACTTTGCTAGGGTCGATGCACCGGATAATTATTTTCACGATAACGAAGCGTGTTACAGACCTTAAAATGAATTACCGACGTCACACACCAGATCACAAACACCTCACCTGAATGTACACCGAGTGACTGACAAGTAATTAACGGATGGTCTCTACACGTTCTGTCGGTGTAAGCTGTTCGATGGTTTCAGAGATTTGGTCAAATTCAATTTTATTTTCGAATCTTACAGTTATTTTATTGATAACACAAGCTAATCTTCCCACAATCCGACAAGGGTTGAACCTCAGCAAAGATCTGATACTAAAAAAAAAAAAACGCAGATGGGAGACAATTAGAAAAAGAACGCATTGATTTCAACCGGCACTGATGAATAACCATTTTTTGGTATGGATATTGTAGACATTATGAAAGCATTTTACCTAAAGTCGAGGTAAGAAGATTGCGTTTCATATTGTTCATATATGTTAAGGTGACATGATTCTCTTTAAAAGCCAATCTTTGGCCAACGTTTCTACATTGTGCTGACGTCACTACAGGCGAACATAACATTGGCACCATGATAATGTCATGTTATGTGATGCTATCAAAAAACATACGTCGATATAAGACGACTCTTCTGTAATATAAGATCATTTGTATACTTACCGTATGGTTTTAATCTTTCTAAGAAATAACCGTATTTTCATAAAGTAAAATACATACATTTGTTATAGCACGGTTATGTCCGAAAAGGTTGCGGTGTCAGTTGATACTCACATTGTGCCTACTGTGTACTTGGACATCTCTCCCAAACGATACGTTTGTTGGATGTTACTGTTGTCTATGTTGTCTAGAAAGCAAGGAATGAATAAGGCAAATGACTGGTCTAAGTGTTTGCTCCTGCGATGTTTTACACTCTAATTCTGGAGTAACAAACCCTGTTCGGTTACCAAATCAAATGCTAACGGAATGCCAAAACAAGAATCCTTGCGCTTGATTGTTACTATTTGTACCTACAGAGCAATCACTCTGCTCGTCTGGTGTAACGTGTTATAAATGCATTGATTGCACAAGTCATATTACAATTCTTTATATATGCAATGCATTCTTTATAGACTTCAGTATAACATAATTCAAGGGTAGTTGGTGAGGGTATAACTTCTGCCTCCTAAAAAGCGGTCCATATCAAGCCCAACTGCCAAGGCCACCCAACAGTGCACCACATGTATATATATATATATATATGCTTAACGGTAAAGCCACAGAACTCCATACCACCTCGTGATTTTCTTCGCTTACCAGCAGCTTTGATATATGTGTGCTGTAGTGGCTCTAATCAAATTTACATATTGATGTATCTGCGGCTTTGAAGCATTCTCTGGTAGGTTAGGTGATGTTGTAGCCTCGTGCAATCAGACGTGGAGCGGTATCGGTAGAGTTTGAGCTCATCTACTTGGCCGCGTAATTAATCAAATGCTAGTGTTGGATAATACGACGTTCTATTTGTGAAGTGGTTACACAACGTTGTTTTTAATCGCTAATTGGCAACTTAGTTGGATGTTCTGCGTTTTGCTTTCAGGGCGTCTGAGCAATTATAAGGGCTCGTCATTTTAAATCTGGACTGGACTGTTCCACATTGAACCGAGGAGAACAGAAATGAGGCATCAGTGGGAATAGGAACTTGTATGAAGCCACAAAATAACTAATTTGATTAGATAAATAGCTTCCTGACAAGAGATTTTGTTAGGATGATAAACATTTTCAGTTGATTAAAATAGACTAAATATTTCGTAGCTGTCAACATAACTACTGCAGCCCTCGGGTATAATTGGTGGAGAATCCGTGGTTTGACCACTTTCCAGCTGGTCAACACAACTGTAATGACCTCTGGCCCAAATCCGTCCCGGCACATTAGTCACCTACCCTCACCCCATTACCCGTGCACGGACGAACGAGAAAGTTCACAAACTACGACAAGCAAAGAATTTCGCACACCGAGACAATCAAATTCAAGTCGCCAAATTGGACAATCCGGAAGCAGGAATGACGCCCTAGGGACGAGGAGGACAAACGAAGCCAACAAGATGACGACAAGCAAGGAATTCCGGTCGCCGAGACAATCAAATCTAAGGTTATTAATATGTATTTGAATCGCCAGTAAATATAATGCTTTGTTATGTGATTAATATATTTTTTAGATGTTTCTGTTTGTATACTGCGATATAAACTCCCCAATCTAAGATGACAGAGTAAGGCCGTGCGTACAGTAATTGGTGTGAAATGATTCAAAAATAGTAAATTCGAATTATTCACCAGTTAAATACAGTTCTTTTATATATTATTACTTTCTTGTATTAATTGTGGATTAAAATTATTAGTAGTGTGGAGTATCATTTCAAGGTACATTTTTGCTAACATCATCTCCTTGAAAAAATTAAAGTAGTACAGCGACGGCTCAAAACGATTTTATGTATTATTATGTATTGTCAATGAAGACACAAGATTATAGATGAAGATAAATGTTTGAAATGATACAATACGAGATGACGACAAGGTACCGTTTACACATGTTACTGTAATGATTGAATTACAATTCACAGTTTACGAGAGAATGTTTTATAATGTAGTAGACAGTTATTCATATTCTATTACTGTAACACCATATCATAAAGCCTCTATTAATTACAATGACACTTTTTACTTGTCGCTCAATGACTTTATGATTTTAAACGGCTCATGGTTTTGTTTGGTAGCTGTGCACGCTTGTGACACTAACAGTATCTTTGACCCTAGCCACCAGATTGGCTAAATGCAAACATAGTTGCACTAGTATTTATAGGCCTGTCAACGGGCATTGTTGAAGTAGCATATTTGCAGATATCAGGGTAAATGTAGGAGCAATCTGACGTTGCCTTACCATACGCTTTGGTAATGGCTGCTGCAAATGCCTTTATGTAGCTTCCGATGAGATAAAATACAAGGACAAGCTTTCCCAAGGTGTATATAGTTCGGCCACGACAGCGAAGGCTTCCGATGATTATTTGACGCTAACATATACAATACAATGCCATGAACATAAATCCAGCTGATTAGCTCAGAAATTGAATCAGGATCTTGTGGAATTCCGGCAGTTATATCACAATAGCGAATGAATGTGTACTAATCTAACCATGACGCGCGTCAGTTTTTTGCTATTGCTAGCTAGTCCGAATATGTATTATATTTTGGGTTAATAAAAGCGAGGTAGATCTTGGTTTAGAGTCAAACATAAAGTTATATATGTCAGCAATATTCCTACGTGGTATGTGACAGGTGTCTAAACCACACATTATGCACACATATTTTAAAATATTAGAATACTTGAGCTATTTGATATCGATACCCATCAAGAAAATTTAAAAACATGTTTGTCAATAATACGTGATGTTGACCAACTTGTATTGGTAACTTTCAATGCGACTGTGTACTCATCGGGCAATTTGTAAACAATGTCCTAGACATGTTCCAATACACATCACCTGCATCGGTGTCAAACATGTGACAGGTTGTTGTGCGCGCAAAGCAGTGCAGACACGTAATAGATTTCCAGAATTCTATAGGCGTATCATCTGTAAAAGAGGGCTTCATTTCCCTCAACAATTAAGGTGTTAATGAACCTCAATGATGATCGCTAAATAAACCACACGCCATTAGCGTACAGATTATAATAAAACAACACAATGCTACCAGCACTTTCAGATGACGCGTGCGGACATCATCAAGCATCGCACCTAAAGTCAAACAAAGATAATATTTGTTCTATTCGCCTGATATATATATATATAATCACCTGTATTTGCCTCTGATAGCTTACCATTCGCAAAATTTCTCAAGCTCTGTTGACTTCGCTACAGCCTTAAAATAGTAACACCATCATCAGGTATTAAATCATATGATGAGATTCTATCCTTGCCAAATAGTCAACATTTGATACACGCTTCTCATCTACAACGCTCGATCAACAAGGAATAGTCATAGGCAGACAACTAACAGCGTGAACATCGACTATTCCATGTTACAGACGCAGGATGTGTCTTATTTTATTGCATTCCTTTATTTTCACAAGGCGAGAGAGTAAGTGCAAACCGCCGTAGATTGACAAATAAACTTTTTGCATTAACTAGTAAAATAGATAATATCATTATTCTTATATATTGAAAGTTTATGCCAAGCTTAGTCAGCATTGCTTATGGTCTGAATACATAATGGATTACTGTCTATGTGTATTCTGGGATATCTCTCAGAGCCATAATAGGTCTTGGGTGTTAGATTGTTCAACGTGCACATACATATTTCGACTTATGCTCGCACATAGCACTTCTGTTACTTTCTATGGCGGTAATATACTAAGAGTTCTCAAATCGTATGCAAAGAGAATGCTCAAGGTAGCCGCTTCAGCTTGTCGCCGTTTGATTCGCCAGTTGGGAGTTAGAAAATCAACAGTGAGCTGCTATTGCACTGTATGTGCTTTATAATGCCTCAGTCACATTTGCCATGGCGGCCGTACGGTCTAAAATTTCTACGGCAAATAGCAGTTATACGGCCGCCGCAGCATTTCCACGGTCACATACTGTAGCAGTCACAAACCGTAGGGCGTCTCTGTGGCACCGTCGCTTTTAGGTGATTCTTGAAGGGACACGGACCAGAATTTCCTGGAACATTGCAGGTTCCATCCACAGAAATGCCTTAAAGTCACCCCTGGATTCACGCATTAGATCCTGCATCAGGTTGTCGTAGTGGCCCAGGGGGACACGCCGCAAGAGCCAGTGCTTCAACCACATCGTCCTTCTTCTTCTCTGATGTCGGGCCTGTCGCTGCTTCTCGAGGATAAGGGCTGCAATGAGGTAGTATTGCTCTCGATCCACCCGCCTCAGCTGCATCCGCAGGTAGTCCAGCCTCAGGCGTTAAGGAACAACCAGCGCCATCTGTATATTACTTTGTCTACAATCTATATGACAGATATAAATGATAATATACTGGTGTACATACGTACAAATGAAAAAAATTATAAAGCAGCGCTATAATTCTAGGGCGACCCCTATGGTCTGTAAAAGATAGGGATACGTCGTACGGTGAACCTGTGGCCACTGCATATCTTCTACGGCCGCCGCACGTTTCTCCCGTTTTCGGGGTTTTACGGCCGCCGTATCCTAGTCGTAGAGCAAATGAGACACAGACATAAAACACCACATTTGTGTATTTGCCGTTCGTATGGTTCTGAAGCGATTATATGCAGACAAAACAAAACACTCTCGTTTTATGGTTCTGAAGTTCGATTATATGCATCGACAAATCACAAAACACTGGCTCCTTGTTTTTAATTGATCTAAATCACAGACCCATGGTATAAGTGTGCTACTGACCTATATTTCGACCAATAGTCTCATCGGTATGTAGTCTCTATTTGCATTGACTGAAAAGATGTTGTGACCAATCGATAATATCACATCGATCCATTTGCTGGCTTCCTTGTTCCGTATATACAGACAACGAACATCTAATATTCGAATATGATACCAGATCACATCACTAACTAGACCCATGGTCAGCTCTATATTGATCACCATCACCAGACCCATAGTCTCTATATTGATCACCATCACCAGACCCATAGTCTCTATATCGATCACCATCACTAGACCCATAGTCTCTATATCGATCACCGTCACTAGACCCATAGTCTCTATATCGATCACCATCACTAGACCCATAGTCTCTATATTGATCACCATCACTAGACACCATCACTAGACCCATAGTCTCTCTATATCATCACCATCACTAGACCCATCACTATATTGATCACCATCACTAGACCCATATCACTATAGACCCATAGTCTCTATATCGATCACTGTCACTAGACCCATAGTCTCTCGATTTCACTAGACCCATAGTCTCTATATGATCACACCATCACTAGACCCATACCGATCGCCGTCACTAGACCCATAGTCTCTATATTGATCACCGTCACTCTATCTCTATCGATCACCATCACTAGACCCATACTATATTGATCACCATCACTAGACCCATAGTCTCTATATTGATCACCATCACTAGACCCATAGTCTCTATATCGATCACCGTCACTAGACCCATAGTCTCTATATTGATATCGATCGCCGATCACCTAGACCCATAGTCTCTATATCTGATCACCATACTATCGATCACCATCGCCGTCACTAGACCCATAGTCTCTATATTGATCAGTCACTAGACCCATAATATCGATCACCCATCACCATCCCATAGTCTCTATATTGATCACCATCACTAGACCCATAGTCTCTGTATCGATCACCATCACTAGACCCATATTCTCTATATCGATCACCATCACTAGACCCATAGTCTCTATATCGATCGCCGTCACTAGACCCATATTCTCTATGTCGATCACCATCACTAGACCCATAGTCTCTATATTGATCACCATCACTAGACCCATAGTCTCTGTATCGATCACCATCACTAGACCCATAGTCTCTGTATCGATCACCATCACTAGACCCATATTCTTTACATCGATCACCATTACTAGACCCATAGTCTCTATATCGATCACCATCATCGTTTTAATTATTACATACTTACAAACGTGTATCGAAGAGTGGAGTTGTTCTACATCAAAGCAACATCAACAACGTTGGTCGGATAAACATCTTCAATTATATAAATTTAGATTGCACATGTTCAAACTTATGTCTGAGGCGACCTTCTCGTGACATGTCAGTTGATGACAGAGAGCGACTCCGAACGGGAGAAGTTCTTTAGTTGAAACCCGACAACATGGACATACTCCAAATGTAAACCGCAAGGTATCAACAATCGCGACTGAATTGACCACCGCAAGGTATCAACAATCGCGACTGACTGACCACCGCAAGGTATCAACAATCGCGACTGACTGACCACCGCAAGGTATCAACAATCGCGACTGAATTGACCACCGCAAGGTATCAACAATCGCGACTGAACTGACCACCGCAAGGTATCAACAATCGCGACTGAACTGACCATCGCAAGGTATCAACTATCAAGTGAATAGAAAAAATTTTGACTTTTAGCAGCCACGACGAAATCAATAATATAAATTCAGTTCCTAATCTCGATTTATGATCTATTCATATGCATTTGGACACCAGTATATATGCCCAACAAAACATAGAGACCGCCCATTATACATTTCTTTTAGTGGATATGGGAGCAGCAGGATTACTGCAATCTATCAACTACGCAAACATATCTTGTTTGTTTATATTTGTTCTGTTCGCTGCTTGCATCATACATCGTTGGCGTTATCTATACACCGGTTATCTATACACCGGTTATCTATACACCGGTTGACGGACCATTTTCATTACCCGGAATGTCTGCGTCGGAGTAAATCAGGTAGCCATTACCGATTTCCTCCGAAAATCCCGGTAATCATGCACATTTAGGAGGTTGATTACCGAATATCAATTAATGGCTTATTCATAAGTCACACTTGTTAGAAAGGTCAAACGTTGTGCCATTTCGATATCGGAATAGACATCGACAATCAACATGCGCTATATCACGAAACGACATTTGGATAACCTATTGGCTTTATGCATAATGTCAGGTTTCCGTGGCACATGCACATGTACATGTACATGCAAATGGATTGCGTTTGTATATCCTAATTGCAAAGCATGCACTACATAGATAAGGTATTAGCATATGCAACAGGAAACGTTTATCTATGTAACAATCTGCCGTGGCAATGCATTGGACGCACATAACATCCAGAGACAGTAATACATGAATAAATAAACATTGTCAGTCGCGTATTGTTGAAGTTTCATTGACTGATTTGGCATTGTAAGAGACAACTATTCAGTTTATGTTTTTATAGACAATATTTCACTGCAGGTCTAAATGTCTTTACACCGGGAAATATATAAAAATGATATCATACAAAAGTCGATGTATAAATTTGTTGAAATAGTTAAATCACATATATATGATGAAAACAAATATCAAACTCAAGAACGGAACGCCTTCTATCGGTTAAAGGGTGATTATTTACATCTATCAACGGTATCGATAGAACTCGGCACTCAAGCCTTTGCAACGTAAGCATCGCCTCAGATAGGCAAGACGCAACTATCATAATGACAGAATAGCCAGGAGTAAGTATTGACAAATTGTGCTGTGAATGGCGATGATGCGACAATTATTGGGAGCCTTGATGTTCTAAGCGCATGTTGTGGCTGTTTAATATATACGGCACTTACGGTATCCATTAAGCATTAAGTAGTGCGCTCAAATCATTACATTTATTGCTGTATCATTGTGTCACTGGATTTAAAAGTCACAGCACAGCTTGGGTACAGGTACTGTCACAGCGGCTTTCGTTGCTAACTAACCAATATAAGCAGCTTTGCTATTGTGTATAACTGAGGCAACACAAAGTCAGCAACAAATACTCCCAATGCTAGCTAAGGCTTTGTTCTGGCAAGTAAGGTGTTTTTTTGCGTGGGACAAAGCAAGAACGGATAAAGAGAGTGTCAACGAACTAATGTATCGGAGCACCCGGATTGCCTAATGGTGGATATTGGGCATCCAAGTGCTGCGTGGATTTCATAGGCCACGTCCGAGTACCTCTAGTGGCTGCAATAATGGGATATGCAAGGTTTTTATCAAGATATACGGGTGTTCCACATTATAGTACCCATCTGCCAAAGTATAATGAAATAAAAATGGAGAGCACTATGTCGCTGCATTGTATCGTAATGTGAGCCATAAGTCAAATCCACGTACCTCTCTGATGCCACTATGTAGCCGATGAATATTTTACGTGCCTTCCACTGGCTGTCAAGTGTCAAAAATGGGTTCATATAGCCTTGTTTTGCATTCCCATTCGAAGCATCATAGTCAGCATCGAGATCAGTCTATTCACTTGATTATCTCCCGTGCACTGATTGATACTAGAACGGGTATCAAACATCCCAATAGAGCAACGACATATGATATCCCCAAAGATCTTGGACCACGGGCCAATTCGATAGAACACAAAAGCAAACACACCCTCGTACACAGACATACACATCGCATATTTACGTCACACTAACGCACACACACAAACACTGGTAACATATATATATAGATATATATATATATATATATATATATATATATAATATATATATATATATATATATATATATAGATAGAGGATATATATATATATATATATATATTTATATATATATATGTATATATTTATATATATATATATATATATATATATATACATATATATATATATATACATACATATATATATATAATTACATTTATATCTATAAATATATATATACATCTATATATATATATATATTTATATTTATATATCTCTATATACATATATATATATGTATCTATATATATATTTATATATATATATACATATCATAGGACATCAACACTTTGAGGCAAAATCGGATTCGAGTGCTTTCGAGATCTTCATGTTCAATTGTGTGGACGATTTTTGCTCAGTGTGTAAATAAGTTTATACAATGCTTTTAAAAACAACGGAGTCATGTATGCGAGTAGTCATAGTATTTGCTGTTATGGTCTTGCCAAAAAATCTAAGGCACACCTACAAGAGTTGTGACTAAAATAACTCCATATAATTGTGGATCGAGGCAGTTAACGATAAGCACAGCGCTCGATGAGTCGGTGAACAAAAGACGAGAAGCATTGATTCAATGCACATACATTAAAGTCCACACTAGCTCCGGTGTAACGGTAACATGAATTTATACCGTTACGAACAGTTAGTCAAAACACAGTCCGCGATATTTAGTTTGGACTATATCTCGCGAAGGGCTACATTTCGCACCTAGAAAATAACATATATCAAGAGCCTTTACAAAAAATAGACGTTTCGCTCCAAAAAACTTACCACCACTCGACGCTATTCTTCAATAAATGCCATCGATAGTTCGTTTCCGAACAAGCCGCGATATGATGTCTGCCATTTTGGAAAATGTTGCGTAACGTGATTCCCGCGATTTCCCGCCGCTTCATTCGCATTGCTTCCTTGCTAGGTTTGCGCATATGGTTCGCGAAGCACTTAGAAAACAATCTACTGTTTTTTTTCTCGCATCCTAGTTTTTCTGACATGGAGCACCATCTTCGAAGTATTTTGTCCAGGCATGGAGTTGGGTACACTTTGAAGCTAAAACAGTTGGCAGCAATTAGTCTCCTTCTGGCTGGAAAGAACGTTTTTTGTATTTTGCCTACTGGTTTTGGTAAATCGGACATTTATGGATGGTACCCCACTTTGGTGGACGAGGTGAATATTTTTATATTAATTCATGACAAATTTGTTCCCGCCATGGTAAATTTCAATTCCTTGTAGACTTCTACACAAATGTTCATATATTCTAGAGGTAAATATATTTTTTTTTACCCTAAGACAATTCTTGCAGAAAGTTAATAATATTCTTGGGGTATGCATCAAATAATAACATTTACATATTCCAAGAATTATTTTCCTTTGTATTTTTCAATGCAGAAAATCATTTGAGCGTACCATGTTCCTGATTTAAAAAAATAAATCATTTTTAAGATATCCTTTCCATATCAAAATATTTTCATTTTTTTTTTACTCAAATGTTATTAGATGTTAATGTTAATTATTCTAGGGGTATGGATCAAATCATAAAATTTAGAAATTGCAAGAATTATATATATACATTTATATTTTCAATGTTTAAATCATTTTTATATATATGTACTTGCCATAACAACATATTTTTCTTTATTTGTACCCAATGAAAATGGGGGTATCCTAATAATTTATGTTATCACACATTGAAATGTTGATGTTGATTTTATAACTCACCCATATTAGATCAAGAATAAGGAAGGATCAATTTGCCTCATTGTGAGCCCACTTCGCACCATTAGCCGTGACCAGGCTCTAAGGTGGAACAAAGTGGGTGTAAGTGCTGCGGTCATCCAACAAAAGAGAGACATGGACCCAAGTACTGCTGAAGGTAAAAAAAAACAAATGGCATAAGTCTTGCATTTATACCAGGAAATAAACTTATTATTGCTGTGTGTTGAGAAAATAAAATATATATTCTCAATTAATCTCTTTATGTGTGTGGCTACATTCAGGAATAAAGCAAGGTAAATACCAGCTGGTATTTACTTCACCAGAAGCTATCATGGAGAGAGGATGGCTACGTGTGGTTTCGGATCTCTCCACACGTATTTGCTTGCTGGTCATGGATGAAGCACATTGTATAGAAACATGGTGAGAAATCAAAATGCCAAAATCTATATCTATAAGACATCACTTATTTTATAACGTACAAAGTTGTGTAAGATTATCACAGCTCACAGGAACGTCCATTGATAGTGAATCACAGACTTAAATATATAAAGTGACCTCAACCGGGCAGTATGTGTTCAGGGGTAGCACTTTCCGCGAGTCTTACCACAGAGTAAGAGATGTGAGACCGATTCTAGGCGAGCAAGTACCAGTACTCTGTTTGACTGCCACAGCCACCGAAAACCTAGTCAAATCAGTGAAGGAAGTCCTCTGCCTGGAAGAGGTTGAAATGGTTGTCTCTGTCCCAAACAGGTTTGTTGTAGACATACCGCAGTATGTGTATCGAAGCATCACAATAATCCCCATTTGTCATCATGATGATGTATTTGATAATTACATTACAGCCAGAACATAACAAATAATAAAACTGTTACCCACATGTTTAGTTACATAGAAAATCTAATAATCTGCTCGTATCCACTTTGCTTGAGGGCATGAACTTAAAAACTCATAAACATTGATAACACCATGTGACTAGCACATTACTTGCATGGTTACAGGAGCAACATATACCTGCACCTACATACTGGAGTAGCAAGCAGCGAACAACTCAGCTGGCTCATCAATGATTTGGCGGAAAAGGGAGAAAATACACCCAAAACTGTCATGTATTGCAGGTACAACATTTGAATTGAAGCGAAGTGAAGCAAAATATATGCATGCGTTAGTAAAAGCAACCCTATGTCCAAAACAATTTCACATATATGTTGACATTTTACAGGACTCTTGACGGTGTCGGTCAAGCTTATAGGATGGTGGTGGGCGCGCTGAGGGTTGCTGGCTTTAGAGAACGAGAGCTCAATGTGGAAATGTTCCACGGCCAATTTGATCAAGAGAGTGAACAGGGCATTATGAGGGAGTTTTCCAGGCAAAATTCCAAGATTCGACTTCTTATTTCGACGGTTGCATTTGGCATGGGTGTAGAAGTTAAAGACATCCAGAACATAGTGCATTGGGGCCCGGCATCAAGTGTCTTAGCATACTGGCAGGGGGTTGGCCGGTGCGCCAGAGATGGCCAGGAAGGAACCGCGCATTTTGTATATACCACCCCACTCCGCTGATAAACGCACGGTTTCAGATGACATGCTGAATCTATTGAAAGGGGACAGCTGTCTCAGGAAAGGTGTTCTTACAGCTCTCAAAGTGGAGGGCTTAAGTGATGATGACGACATCAAGGCATGCTGTGGTGGCCCCAGGTGCTGTACCATGTGCACTGCGACTCCCTGAGACTAGTTGTCCTCTGGAATAGTTTCAACATTTCTTCTGAAACCGTGTGTTTCATCTCCTGACTGGCTGTCAGCCTGCCACTGACGTGGTCTGAGATTTTCGCTCTCCCTCCAGAAATCAAGCTCATAACTCAGATGGTGGATGTGATGACCCAGCTTTTTCGGACTTGGTACTCGAGTTGGGTACACAAAGTTGGGGAACGCGGCATGTGACCGTGGCGGCAGGTAGTCCACAAGTGCATCAGGCTGGAACACTCGCACAAACTTTTTCAAGTCTTCTGTATAACTCATTGGCTTCTTTCGCCGGGTCATAACTTCACTGCCCGTGCCCAATGCTTCATGGAAGATACGATCCATGTGTTTTCCGAACGCTCCTCCTAGGTGGCTGCAGCGAGCAATCTGCTTGGGTGTGTAATTTCCCCTGGATCTTTTCATCATTTCTGCACAAACCATTTCAGAATGTCTTGGTTCATGCTGTCAATTTTTTTTTGTGGTGATGTATTCGTTATACTAGAGTTATTCCACATACACCAATAATAATTTATGTAAGTCTTAGGCTATTTAATTAGCACTCTGTCAGCATAGAATATATATATATAAATAGCCCTGATCAGAGTTTGAATGATAACTTTCAACAGTATATAGCATTGAGATACTATTGATCATGCATATTTGTTCATGTTGATGATTTGTGTGGCGAGGTTTGGATAACAAATGTCATGTCATATGGATCATTGATAATTTGTTGTTAATAGTTATGTTTCATGATGAATACCATGTTGATGTATAAAGTTACATCATACCTTTGAAGTCGTTATTGAGAAATTCATTCAGTAGATCAAGGGGGATATTCTTGGCCCTTGCACCACTAGGATTAGCAACTCTGTCCCAAGTTAGCTCTTCAGCTAGGCGTGCTGACTGAAATCCATTGGTGTCTGCCACAACAAAAAATGGTATCCCTATTGTCAAATAAAATAAGACAGGGTTCAAATGGCTTTGTACAGCTCACAAAAAAAAAAACAGTTCCTTACTTGCAAGTAACCGATGACCAAGTATGAAGTATTTAGTGTGCCCTCGTGTCCAGAAGTCTGGCATGTTCAGGCGCCAGAACTGCAAGATGGCAGGCCCATCCCCTTCCCTCACTGCATCACGATTGGCTAGGCGCTGGAGGCCTTGCCACAAGAGACCTTTGGTGTATTGCAGTTTACCATCATCTGACTCTTCCTCCAGCGCACATTCTTCACTACAATACCAGCCCTCTATACACAAATCAATATGTTTTTGTTGGAGACTGCCGTTTTTGTTGGAGACTGTCTTTATTGGACAGTCAAATATCAACAGAATATCTAACTAATACAATACACTCGAGCTAGCTATTCATACCTGGATTGATTGGTCCAGGAGTAACACATGCACTGTGGTACTGCTCCCACCTCCTGCATTCGGTCTTAAGTTTGCACCTGAGCATGACTCTATCCTCCCCCCCCGCCTCTCTTCAATTGGTATGAGCAGTAGATGAAACCAGGAGCTGCCGCACATGCATCACTGCAGTACCAATTACCACGAGGCGCACGTCTCATAGGTGGGTTCTGGCATGCCAGGTGGAACCACTGTGTGAGGCACAGGTTGTTGCAACACTGCACCATTTGTCCACCTGCATCTATTAGTAGCATAAAAAGAAAATGTAAGTGATTCACAACCCAAGTCAATACCTAAATTAATTGCAGCTTGCAATAAAGCATTAGAAATCATCCAAACGTCCCTTACCCACTTTGCAGGAACAGAAGGGGTATATGTCTTCACCAGGATCAATATTTGGGGCCACAGCATGCTGAGATGCCTGACTTGCCACTTTAAGATCCTCTTGGTTGTATGGCATCCAGCAGCGCTCAACAACCCTGTTTGCCAGATGACAAAGCCAGAGGATGCCCTGCTCATTACCCCGAGGCATGTCAACAGGAACATCATCTAAGGACTCCATCCCTGCCAACTTCATGGCACTTAACAGAGTCAGGCCCTCTGTGACAAACTTAAACATATCAACAAAATATCATTCGAAGCCTTCTTTTAATACAGTGATTTCATAATAATTTGTACTAAAGTCAACAGATAAAACTTATTATCTTGAAATCACCTCTAGAAAGTCCCATGCATGTTGGAAATTTTCCATCACTTTTGACTTGAGGCTTCGGTGATTGAAATATGACTTCAGCATGCCCAGGGTTCCTCGGTTAGTGTTATTCCCGCTGAAGAACGTATCCATGGTATCCTGTAAACAAAATAATCTTCCTTGTCAAACTTTTCAATACATGCCCTGCTTAATATCCTGAAGCATGTGCATTTTGAAATTACAGCTGGTAGCTGCTATTTGGTATAAAAAAACTATACATTATACATGTTATACAGACATACCTGTAGCAGGAGTCCCTCCTTATGGAATTCCTGGGGGGTTTCAACGAGGCCCTGCAACATCTTTATAGTTGTTTGCGCTGGTTGACGCATTCGTTTGGCATTGGTCATGCGCTCAAACACTGAGTTGATCTCCATTGCAAGGGATGGCCTGGACGTGGTTCCTGTTTGGTGGGGCAGGCACGTATGGATTCAAGTGGGTCATTATTTCAATGACACCACTGGTAGTGGCTGGGTTGGACTCAACGACTCCAAGGTTGACAACCTAGAGACATGCAAATATTATAAGGGTTTAAAAAAAGATATTTAAGCTCAGTCTATATGTTGTCAGATAACTGATCAGAGAGCTTTATATTTTAATGGTTATCGGGTTCCTATAGATACTTTAGTTCACACCTCAGACTTCTTCTGCATGGCTTTAGTGTGCCTGTGAGGGATGTGCCATGTCACCCGTTTACGGAGAGGGGAGAGGCAAGGGATGTTGCTAACCAATATCCTTTCCACCATTGTCACCAGCCGCGGTCGAAGAAAGCTTTCATAGTCTCTGATGGTAGGCAGAAATACTTCTGGTGGGATGTGCAAGGCATGGTGTACACGGCTGTCTTGAAGGTGGAGAGAAGGCACCCTATGACGGACACCATATGTAAGGGCCATCATGAGGAACTTGTTGTGACTCTCAGATGTATGGTGTTTGGTGTGGACTTGTAGTTGGACATTGTCCCACCCCACAGAAAAGCTCAAGCCCTCATCACCCTCTTGCTCCAAAGTCTGCCCTTCAAACCTGAGCCTTCTCCTGCTGCTGGGCACAGCAACCCCACTTTGGTCACCAGTCACAGCAACCCCGCTTTGGTCACCAGTCACAGCAACCCCACTTTGGTCACCAGGCACAGCAACCCCGCTTTGGTCACCAGTCACAGCAACCCCACTTTGGTCACCAGGCACAGCAACCCCGCTTTTTCACCAGTCACAGCAACCCCACTTTGGTCACCAGGCACAGCAACCCCGCTTTGGTCACCAGTCACAGCAACCCTGCTCTGGACAACATTATGTTTACACAACTTGACTTTTATCCATTATCATTTTTTGTAATGATGTGTTTTTCTACATTGTGTGAGTTGAGTATAACAATTTAAACTAGGCAAAGGTATTATCAAAAAAACATGTACATTATAATTCTTACCTCAATGGCAGCTTTCCAGGCTTTTATGTCATCGGCATGACCCTTTGCAATGGTGTCCACATGTGCTCTGGCTGCACCAACACTCTGACTAATGCCCATATTGTTAAGGATGCTGAAAATTTTATGTGAGCACCCCTGGCTCCAAAGCTCCACTCCTACTGCTGAGGTGACAAGCTTGTAAATCTTTGGTGATGCAGAGACAAAGACCAAATTCGCAACCAGACCAAGACGCGACTTTCGGGCATGAGTTGCCTCTTCCCAGTTGAGGGTCTCTATATACATAAACATTAATATTTAAGACCACATGCGATAAGGATAAATGCATACAATTTTCAGGGAAACTGCATTTGTTGCCATCGTAGGAATTCATTTGATGATAAGTGCAACAAGATTATTTTTAATTCCTTATCAAGGCTATAGTACATTAAGGTTCCAAATCATTCTCACCTTCGATTCCCTTTTCGGCCTTTAATGGTCCTGGTTCTAAAGGAGCTAATTGAAGGAAGGGCAGAATCAAGCACATTGAAGAAAACAGGGGTTTTGTCTTGGACCTCCTCATTCACTGCCTCCCAGTTAAACTGCTGCAGCCTGGGGAGAGACACATCACCTTGTAGACTAGATATGGTGGATGAGCGTCTGGACTTGGCGCATGTATGTTTCACAATCTCGTGCCTCATCATCTCACATACAACCTCAACCATGGCCTTCTTTGCAAACTTAGACTTGCCAGCAAGCAATCGAAAACCAGTATGATAATGCGACTGCAGGATTGACTTGGCTGCCTGACTTTTATAAGTGTCAGTATTCCTACTGGGGCGAAACACTCTCCTGCGTGAACTCTCCTGGTAAGGCGAGGACAGGACAGGTTTGTGAGGCTTGGATGGTGTGGACCTTGTGTCAGGTCTCTTAGGGGCCTTCACAGGGGAAAAGGATACAAGTCTTTTTTTAGCGATGCTGAGGGGTGATGTTGGGTATGTTGTTGTTGAGGGCCAGACACGTCTCATTAAACGAGATTTCGTATCTGGAACAGTCTTGGACCATACCACTTTCAAGCACTCACTGCACAGGAATCCAGAAACCTCATGACCAAATACTTTGTTTAAAGTATCTGGAGAACAAGTGGCAGAACAGGAACGCCTATAGTAACCACCTTTTCGTTTGACAAACGGTGCGTTGCACGCGCCACAGAAGTCTGACATTGTTAATCTGAAAAGCACAGGAGCAGAAATATAATATGTGCGATGAAGTGGAGAGAAGGTTTGCTTCATCAATCTTGACATTCATAGGATTAAAAAATCTAAAATGTGATATAACTGGGAAATTATAGCAATCTACACAAAAGAAATAGAAGCACTTTAATGAATGATAAAATTACACATATGCCATAAGAATGAACAGATGGACAAAAGGAGGAAAGTATGCCATCCGCACAAGGATTTAAAAAAATTGCTTAGGGAAATGTCATAATAATCGCCGTAATAACTGGAGATTGCAGTTCAGAAAGTTTTCAATATCGCTCATATTACTGTTTCATTTTTCCTCATTTACTAAGATTCTCAGAACAAAATTTTTGTTTGTGAATACAATAGGGGAGGCGTTACAACACCATCAGTTATTTTTTTTGGGGGGGTAATGAACTATCATTTTAAAATGTATCGTTAATGTTTCTGACAATTGATGACTTACTTACGATTTCAGACGCCGGAAGCAATATTCGTCGATGGGTGAGGCCATTCTAAGCATGCGCGATGTAGGTGGCCTTGAACTTGTAAACAAACATGTTGCTGTGTTTCTGACTTTTTACCGCTTCCCAAATTGATCGAACTATAAATAATTACCATGGATGAAATCCCCCGCCGAAAAGGGATAAAATCGTCCGTAAAACATCATTGCATTCTATAACTCCATCACTTGTGTATGTTTTGTGCTTGGTAGTTGTCTGAATCGATCTAAAAATATTCGCATTGCGTTTTTTCGAAAAAAGGTAAGACGTCTACGCAGACGTCTTGTAGGGCTAAGTCCACACAAATTATATGGCATATGCAATATTTCATACTTGATACTGTGCTATACCGCTGTCGTGTGATGAAACCATTAGTTACACTCGTTGTTTACACATGAATTGCACAGTCTGTCACGCCATCAACTCTGTACAAACCATGTACACTAAAGCCATCACAAATATTTGCTGCTCTAGTGTTTCAGTGCACATAACATTGAGCGATAAGGTACCGTATTTTGTCACGCAAACATTTATTTGTTGTAAAAACATCATCGGAAACCGATATGAAAGGCAAACCACGATTTGCGACAACCTTGCTATCTTTAACATTGTACTGTACGAATCCTTCTTCGCGCGCAATTAAACGTTCTCATCAGTTCGCTTGGTACTGAATATCACAAATGAAAGCCACAACTCTACCATAAAGCATTTTGTCACACCAATTATGATGTGGCATTTGCATAACTGGCGAAGCGTACCCAATTGACATTCAGATGTGGATCTATGGTGATCTAGTATTTAGATGAGTATATGATGGCCGCATGCTTCTGCTAACGCAAATATATAATTTGACTATTGCTATGTGCTTCAAAAGTGGTATTAGCTCATAAGTGAATTAATATACATACTGGAGGTGTAGCTGATTTTAACGCTGTATGAATAACATAAACTAAAGGATGTTGTGAACATATACAGCCTTACATGTGGCAGTATCAAATAGGAGAGCTCGTGGTGCAGTTAATCTACTTGAAACCCTGGCTGAAGCATGGGTTTTGGGATAGAAATAGGCGCCAAAATATGTCAACAAGGTCTAATATATCCATGTTAATTACATAAGATAACGCCGATACAGCATTGTCGGTTGACATTCTGCTGTTCTGGTTGCCTAACGGTGTTCAGCGGGGCCAAATTATTGCATACAAACCAAGGCTCGTCTCCAGGCATTAGCATGCCGTTTTATCGGTAATACCTACAGCAACGAGCATGAAAAAGAGGACATTATGCTAGATGCCTATAAACGGGAACTCTATCACCTATTGCTGGCCATACAACTACAAAGAACGTCTTTTGTTGTAAATATAGGTGTCTGACATTGCCTTATTCGTTATGCGCTTCGGCGATGGCCGAGGCAAAAACCTAATTTCGCATCTAGGATCGTGCTTTCGAAAAGTACAGAGTAGATTTCTTAACAATATTTTACACTAACGAAAGACATAAAACGTAATGAGTAACAGGCCAGTTTGCGTACCTCGTGAATGCAAATATATATGTATATGTTTATGCATATATATATATATATATCTATATAGTAGTATATATAGATATATATATGTTTAAATATATTTATGTAGGTAGATATTTAAATAAATACAGATAAGTAGATTCATCTGTATGTTTATATACATTATCCTACAGGGTCCGCTAGTGGGTTGTCAAACTAACTCTTTTCTTCAAATGTAACATTGTTGTCACTAACGCCGAATCCTATGACCAGTTCGTACCATTCAGACGCTTTCCTGTAAATTATGCCCGAATGACTGTCTTACTAGCCACAGTAACCAAAATAAGCGCAAGAACTTTGAAATATGTTGTTCCTTAGCGCTGCACCTATGAGCATTGTATTCATGCACATTTAAGGCCTGGAAAAATAAATATTCAATAAGTGGCTTATTTATGAGTTTATTAATTCTGGCGCGCATGAAGCTGTTTAACGACGAGCCCTAAAGTAAGTACGATGATGTAGCCCCTAGCAGATGGATGCAATTTGGTCATGAGGCACACAGTACCATTTCTTGCCTTAGGTATCGACCATCAACTTGCAGTTTGCGGGGTTCAGTCATAACGCCATGATTATCTGGCGATAGCCATGTAGATATTACTGAGATGTGTTCGCCTACCCAGCCCATAGCACATTGCATCACAAAAACTATATATATACGCTCGAAACTTAACAAAGAGGAAACAGGGCAATTCACGCCATGTCAGGTGACCAACAGTTAAGGAATGAAGAACAATAAGCTTTCCATTTAGCACGCTCTTGTATCGATGCCATCCGCATGATCAACAAATCCTTGTGCAAGATAAAGTTTCGTTGCAAGCGATTTTCAAGCTATTGCCATGCGCATTTGACGGGAAATAAGTCGTTTTGATATCGATTATCAATTCATGGAATTGTGCTGACTTAGTTAAATATCTTGCTTGCAAGATTATGCTGCGGTACATACACAAAGGTAAACATAACAATGTGTAAAGGCAGATGCTAAGCTATGGCGTATTTAGAAAGCACAATCCGCAATTTCTGATTACATCATGGTCCTTAAAAGAGAGAAGTTGTCGCCGTTAACAATGTTGTCAGTGCCCTGTGAGATGTAAAACTAAATAACAAGACGTTAGATTACAATGTTATCGAAGTAGACATGTCAACAAAGCGTTTTAAGGCTTGTTATTTTTTCACAGTTATTCGCTCGTTACAAATATTAGCTTTATGAGTAATGGTCAAACGTGAGGTGAACCTCACAGTTTGTGAAAATTGTATTTCCCATGTTCTGCATACTTTTAAGCTGCGGTGTTGCCACTGCTGAACAAACTCGGATAAACATCGGCAAACTATCTGCGGTTGGCTTTATCATTTTCACCCACACAAGACGTGTATGTTACCCTACTGAGTCACAGCGAACTGCACTAAGAAATCGATATGTACCCATTTGATTGACCCTTGAAAGCACCAATACACATCATAACATTCCCATCAACGCCGAACACGTGCTCTAGGTCTGACCAACTCCATTGTAAAGCCAAATAACCGCTCACTACACGACGCGTAATAATGAAGCCCACAAAAATAATATTACACTGAATTTGAAACCAGTTAAGTACTCTTTTCGTTGGGAAATCAATCGATGATCTGAAAACATGCCAACAAATTAAATACCGGGCCAAGGATTAATATTTTTAAGAACCGTCATACATGCGTTTATTCTATGTTGGAAGTGATAATGATTCCCCAATATACGTCTTGTAGGTTACCGTTCGTATGTAGTTTCTTATACAGCTGAACCATGACCTGAGCTGAATTATTGGTTATCCATTGAACAAAAACACGAAACAATGAAAATGAAAGACAGGGCACAAGAGCGTTTGATTCGACATTTACAAAGCTATTTATAAGCATATATTTATATCTATTCATAACTATATATATATATATATATATATATATATATATATATATATATATATATATATATATATATATATATATATATATATATATATATATACATATTTACAATATTATATATATATACAGATATATATATATATATATATATATATATAGATATATATATATATATATATATGTATATATATATATATATAGCTATTTATAACTATATACTCATAACTGTATATATATGAATATATATATATATCTATACAAATATAAGTACATTTATACTAAAATATTTATTCATTTATATATATATATACATGTATATATACATACATTTACATATCTATTTATACATATATCTATTTATATGCATATATATTTAAATATATATATATAAATATATATATTTATATATATAAATATGTGCATATCATAATATTTATGTATATATATATGTACATACATGTATATATATGTATATATATGAATAATTATATGTATTTATCTATATATATATCGCCATATATATATATATATATATCTCCATTATATATATATATATATATTTATACATATTTATATATATATATGTATATGTATATATATATATAAATGGCAACATAAATTAAATATAATTTTGGCAATTATGTCAAATTATGTCAATATATATATATATTTACATACATTTATATATATATATGCATTTATATATATATATACATTTGTATATATACAGTGATAGGTAAAAATGTATATATATAAATGTGTATATATAAATGTATATATATAAATGTATATATATAAATGTATATATATATATATATATATTGACATCCGGGACGGTTGCTTGTTGCCAAATATAGTATAAATCGATGCACACAACATGATCAGGACTATAGCCCGAGATCGACGCTGCCTATGATCCGTCAGGTAAACATGTAATAGAAGAGACCTAAGCCTGTTTGGCGATTCATGCTGCCGCTTTAGTGAGATCAAACATTAATTATCAATTAAGCTCAAAACAGGGTTGGTTCTAGGGAAATATGTGGATTTCAAATTGATTTGTCGCATTTATTTGTCGCATCTCTCGAATAATAACTACGACATTCACCTTAAAATATCAATATGTTTTGGCGATGTAGCAATATGCACTGGACAATGTTCTCATTGGTCACATCAAAATTTTTACACCATGGCAGGTGCGTATTATATGGTGCAGCACTCATGTATCCACATGCAACACCCATGTCTCCACATGTAACACCCATGTATCCACATGCAAGCCTTGCATATCACATTTTGGCAGCCACTAGTGGTACTTAGACGCAGCTTATGCAATCAATGCAGCACATAGATACTCAACAGGGAACCCGGGTGCTCCGACACATTTGTTCGTTGGGGCCATCTTCATCCCTTCTTGCTTTGTCCGGCAAAATAATCACTGCGCTCAATGACAGGACCTCTATAGAGGATATAATTTGGAATTAAGTCGGCTGAACTTGCAAGAATAGCGACTTAGGTAGCTTTGGGTGTCGTGATTAATGTGTGTTGCCTCGGTAAACCCCAATCACCAAGGTGATCATACCGGCTGGTTAACAGAGATATATAGTAAAGCAATACCATCGTTCTGCGATCAAAAACTGTTGTGACGTTTGTAACCAGTGATACAGGGATGTAGTAATAAATGTTATACTCTGAGCGCAATGTACAACGTATCGATGCTCTATCAAGACCGGCTATTTGGTGGATATGCTAGTGCACTATCACAGCAAAAGTTCTTTTGTTATTATCACATTATTTCCAAACGCACGCCTGGTAATTCTGGTATAAAGATATTTGTGTCTTGTGCATCCGTGGTGTTGTTTACGATGCAGATACATTGATACCAGAAGCTTCAGCGCGGCATTCGGTCGATTCCGTCGAACGCTGTGGCGTCTGAAAGAAAACACCCGCAAATTTTGCTTTCCCTATACATACATTGGCCGAATCTATGTTGCATGTCATGTATTTTTCTCGGAGGGAAAAATTTTGCGAAACAACTCCTTCTTTACTGACAGCATCCCTTCAAACTAGTAGCGGACATCTCCAATGTAAATGCCAGGTGACTTACAAGCAACAATTATTCATAATAAATATTGAGTAGCGCGAAGCGTAATACAGTAAATTATTTTGTTCTTAACTGTTTTCGCACATGTTACAAATGCAAGCGTGATATCTTCACAATTTATGAGGGATATTGGTAGAACCTAACTCAACCATTTCGGTATTATGCCTTAATCGGTTTCCCCTGTAGTTGTTCTTGACACCTTACAATTAGCAACAAGGTGGTAACCGCCGGATGAATCGTATGTCATTTAAAATCGCGTAATATCGATATGACCGATGACGAAAGAAACGCTATTCGAACGATACAAACGCATGGCATGTTGTCTAAAACCAAGCGTGTATTATCTTCATGCTAAAACAGGGGCTGTTATTGATCAACATAATTTAATTGGTCGTTTCTGCTATTTGGTCTAATATTTGTCACGTGACAAATACTGACTTGATCAACATAATTTGATTGGTCGTTTCTGCTATTTGGTCTAATATTTGTCACGTGACAAATACTGACTTGTACATGAGACAAATGTGCCTACAATAAAGATAAACAATTGCTTCCTCTCGTTAACTACAATCCGCTTGCTTGGTAGTAGGGGGGCACTACATCGCAGTATCCCACTACGAGCTAGAATATTATGGTGATGCAGATATACGAGTAGGTCGATAGGAGACCCAATTAAAACATACACATCAACCTGCGTGGTTGACGCACGTAGGCAATTCGACCGCTCTGATTGTTGCGTCGTCGTGTTTTCAACTTAGCACACGGTCTTTGTTTAGTTTTTCATTAACGAAAACAATCTAGCGGTTTGCCGAGTTCTACAAATTCTTATCTTTCAGATGATAGGACAGTTTTGCAAATGTCATTCAGATTTAATAAGAGGCGTTATTCACAAGTTTGGAGTCCCATTGCGTTACTGATTCTGCTCCAATATAGAGTGTGGAGTCCCTTGCGTTACTGAGTCTGCTCCAATATAGAATGTTTATCCCAAGACCAAATGTTCTTATTTCTACTTCCGACGAGAAACCGGTTTTGCAAACTGTTGATCGCGAATCTAACTGGCCTTTGCTCTTTATATAGAATCAATTATTCATTTTCCGATTTTATATCTTGTAGTAAAATATTGTCCATACAAAATACAACAAATAGTCAATTTTCACAATACAAAACATCGATTTACATTGTTTGACCAAAAAGAGTGTCAGAGTTACGCATGCACTAATATTAAGGATGTAATTATGAAATTATTACCCCTATTATTGCACTGACGTCCTTCTGGAAGGTGTGCCTGAGGTCTTCCGAAAGACGCGCATGCAGTAGTCTTGTTCTCCGCGCCCAACTTAACTAGCCATGACCTTGAATGCCCTGCTGAAGAATGAGGGATCAGAGCAGGAGCTTCTGACTGACTATGACCAGCCACTCGTTGGGGCTGCAGGGACTTCTTTTCGATGGAACATAAGCTCCAGAGAAGGCCAACAACCTCTGATCGAGGGTTACGATCAATCTTATCCTCCGAGTCCAATCCTCTACCAGGATGCCAGCAACCTCTACGGCTGGGCGATGAGCCGGTTGCTACTTACAGGAAGCTTTCAGTGGGTTGAGATGTCAAATGTCCCAGGGGGCAACATCCTTTGAGGTGGATCAAGAGCATCCAAAAGAGCATCACAGGTGACTCAACGTCACCTGTCAGTTGACCCCCGAGCGCATGGCTTTCCAAATAGATTGGACAAGTAAGTATCGACTTGCATGGTGCTGAGATGGCACCAATCCCGGATGAAAAGCTGTTTTACAACCTCCTCATCGACGACCACCATGTGGTTCATATCCACAAACTGCAGCAGTATATATTCTTAAACGGCTAAAACCAAGGCCCGTTAAAGCTGGTGTATAACGCTGTCTTACGGATTACAATAGAGAACTTCAGAAAGCAAATGAATGTCTAAGTCGTGTGAACCAGTGAAGACGACCAGCTACGTCTCGATTATATAGTATGCCCTTTGCTCATTGTTGAAGAGTAGGCACTAGTTTTCATGGGTTCCATGACATAGATGTGCGACCAAGCTGATTGCAGCATGAGGTTCTACGATCACGGCTAAGTAAATAACAATGCAGCATACTGAGACGCCCGGCTTCAACACAATATAATTCACATTCGCTGATATTTGTAAACAATCCACTAATATGTGCAACAGCATAGTCTGTCGGTTTTCCTCAAAACTCTACTTTATTGTTTGTCCTTCCTACAATTCAGTCAAGCTAATGAAAATACTTATCATTGTGGTTGAATAATGTTGAATGAGTCACCAATTTGTCAAATTAAGCCGATGTTTTAATTTCATAACAAGGTACAGACAGTAATCGTTCGGTGCATATAAGCAAGAGAAGATCGATGTAACGTTTCGGTTATATAATTGGTATTCACGGCCACACCAATCACACGAAGTACACCAGGTGCGCCGTGGGCATTGAAGAGCATAATTGATGTGTCTGTTGACCTTGCCAGTAATACAATGATACCTGGAAGCGCAGATTAAGAACGATGATGATAGTGAATGGTCTCAGAGGAGTCGAATTCTGATGATGGCATTACAGCAGCTGATTGAACAGATTGACAAATAGGTCTCGTTGCCATGGCGGTTCGATGTGCTGATATGATGTTGAATAATACGCCTTGTGTTTTGGTTATATCTGCCTGATTTTGAGAATGGGAAGCATATGTCGAACGGGACACGATACATACGCCTTACTTTAGTAATGATGAAAGCAATAGTTGGTCATTTTCTCCGAATGGATTATCATACATCATGACCTTATTGGCTCAGCAAACAAAGCCATCCATTTCTTATTCTTTTTGTCACAGTAGACTATGGTGCTTTGCTATTTTGCAGCATCCTATTCTAGTATGACTGCAATGAGTACACACTCAGACCCTGGATAGCTGAGATTATGGACAAGATGTGAAAGAGGTGTATAATTATTTAGCTATCTATAGGAACAAACATTGTTTGGTTTCAATTAGCATGATCAATGATCGTAAAAACACGATTCACGATAAGTTAATGAGGTTCTCAGAATGGCCTTGCGTCATGATATTATATTACTTTCGCTGACTTCAGATAACCTTTAGAAGTATCCGTTATACTGTCCAAAATACGTATAAACACCTTACGAGAGCTTATCCTTGACCCCCCATCTAACCAGAAGCTGGCATTTACATCAGCCATGAAACAGCGTCAGGTTTCTCCTATATTTACTCTACTCTTGGCAGAAATGCCACCTCCTCGATGCCCAAGGACTGACTATCGAACGTTTATTGCCAGATTACTATGTAACAATATGTGTGTTAAGTCAAACATCCGCGAAACATTTCTTGTGTTAAGGGACTATAATATTATTGTTGTCGTTGGCGTTCACAGTTACCAAAAAAAAATAAAATGAAACGTTGTATGTCGCAAGGTCACACAGCGACTATCATATAGTGCCTGGGCGAATCATAGATATAACTTCTGTCAAATCATGAACCAATACAGTTTGGGTTCATTGGAACAAATGAGTGACATCACCTGTTAATTGCCTGCTTCGAAGGTAGTTGGATTAAAGATTCAATAACAAGTCTTTGAAAACTACTTCAATAATACTTATAACACAATTCTTAACAAGCTCTTATGGTAGATTACAGAGTGGTTGCATATTTGAACAGGTCGATATAACACAAACATTCCAAAGCTACTTTTGAACATTTGGCAAAAGGTTTAGGACAATGGCTAGCATTGTACATATGTATATATTACACTAAACCGTGAATGTGCTCGCTCATATTTTGGTACATTGTAGTGGAGATCCTCAATTCCAGATGAATTTCAAAACCGTTTAAAGACTTGCTATTTCAATTGTATTATTCCTTAAAACCTCGGAATTCAACTTAATTTATCTGCAATACACTACCATCGTCATAGAAACCATTATCCAGTGCATCGAATCTAGAAGCGGCACGCTTGTCTGTAGCATTTGTTACTAGATTGCTGTAGTGTGAGAATACAATATTCTTGTTAAATTGAATTGCATGGATCAAAGTCACCTTTAAAGCATGCGAAATCACTGAGCGACGCATGTCAAAGTACACATAAACTCGCTATTGTAAGGCCTTCTACAAGGTCATTTTGCATTCATGAGGTACGCAAATGGACCTATTACCCATTACTTTATATTTCTTTCGTTAGCGTAAAACATAGTCCCCTCTGTACCTTTTGTAAGACTTATATGTACCTTAGGACACATTGCCCTTGAAAATAATCTAGAAGCTAAATCGGGCATTTGCATCAGCCGTTGCCCGAACGCATAACAAGTAAGGCAACGTCAGGCACTTATATTTAACCATGTTTTCTGCACAAATGAAGCCTTAGTTTAGCGGTGTAATTTGAGCAACATAAGTCACGAGAATTGCTTTACGCATACAAAGAGCCCCGTAATCCTTGTGTACTAATAATGGTTAAATCAAATAACGTTTCTTGAAAGTAACACGATCTGCTCGAACACAAGTAAATGCTTTTGAATGTTCCACCGGCTTTTGGTCGTCGAGCTAGCTACATTATCTGTTGCGATACCATGTTTTCAAAGGTGTTAGGTCACTGTAAGTTACATAACATATTCTTTTATTTGTTTCTGTGCTTATAAACTGTGGCCGTTGCAAACAAACCGAACATATTCCATGATCCGCAGATGACTTTCACAGTAGTTTTGCAACGGGAAATTCGAGAGTTGCATCTAGCTACTCTACACTGATGGAAATAATCATTTATTTTCAAAACATTGATGTGCTCGTCTGGCATATATATCAACACCACGGTTAACGATACATGTTAGTACACGAGCGTTCCTTGACTTGTACATGCTGCCTTCTAATAAAGGTAGATCAGCTCGATCGAAACATGCCACGGATTGCTGCGGCATGTGTTTATGATAATATACAAAGCAAAGCATTAGAATTAAGCTCAGCGAGCAAGTGTTATCAGAGACTTTCCTAATCCGATCCTTTGTGAATGCCATTTGCCTTTAGGTGACGGCACTACGAACGCTCATACATATTTCCGTGTTAAACAACATACGGTTGGCGTAATTAATCGTGTATGCGGGTGACTATATACAAACATGAATATGTCAGTTATCCAGATACATTTGTAAACGATTTTAGAAATTTCATTCTTTTGTTGACCAATCATAAAGTCTTACCTTTAGGATTTTCGCACCGAAACGAATTAATTTCATGACGTCTGTGGCAATAATCTCACATCCCTATCTGTCTACAATTCATTTAATCTTTGTTGTGCCTCATAAAGCACTATTGCTTTGCAGATTCCATTGATGGTCTTCAACAAAAGCGATAACAAGGTTTGGAAGACGCTAGTTGTGGCCAAATGTAACTGTTGTTTGTTACTTCTTTTCCTAAAACCTATATTTTAGTATCATTATTGAAAGATAAATGGTGGTAGTGCCATAGCCGAGAGCTTTATGGTAGTGTTATCATTAAAGCTGTATGGTAGTGTCGTTATTGAAAGCTATGTGGTAGTGTTATTAGTGATAGCTATTTGGTACTATCGTTATTGAAAGCTATATCGTTGTGTCATTACTGAGCGCTATATGGTTGTGTCATTACTGAACGCTATATGGTCGTTGCATTATTGAAAGCTATATGGTAGCGTCCTTATTGAAAGCTATATGGTAGCGACCTTATTGAAAGATGTATGGTAGAGTCATTATTGAAGTTACATGATAGTGTCATTAAGAGGCACAAATACTTTCCTCTGTATAACTCTATAATGTGGATGTTGCAATGTGTTGTCTTTACGTAACTGTAAATTGCACAGAGCAGATGACAAATGAAAACAGTAGTATATATACTAACGGTTCTGGGACACAATCTCTGCCATATGACCAATTCCCCCTTTGGCAGCTTATGCAAGATTTGTTTTCACCCTGACCTCGCTGCACTAATACCAACGAAGGACGGAGCACTAAACTGCCTCGCCAAGATCGTACTCGACCGGTTAATACAAGATATTTGCTCACCCTAAGGGCGCCTCTGACCCGACCCCCAAACGGGGCCGAGGGGCTAGTTTGTCAGTAAACTAGTGTGTCCATAGGCCAGGGTGTCTACGCCGTTCGCAGCTATCCGCCACTTTGAGTCAAAAGGGGAGAGAGACACCTTGTTGACGTGCAACCCATAGAGCTTATGACCCTCGCTAGGAAGCATCTTCATCCCATGGCGGAACTGTTTCTTTGTGAAAAGAGCCTCCATGTAATGAGTGAGGCGTAGATGCTTCTTCACCACTGCCTTCTTCACACCCTTAGCTATTTTTATCTCGCCCTCATGAGACATCAGGAGTACATCTTAGGGCGCAAACCTACGTACTCATCTTACCCAGAACCATTTTGTTTTTGTCACTGTGCAGGGCATGAGAAGGGTCAAAGTTACTAGTGTCAAAGAGATGCCCAACCTCCCTCATATCAGCATAGACGTCAGTGGTACAGATCTCAAGCAGCAGGGAGTCTGTGTCTGTTTAAAGCAGGTTAATATTGCTGTCATATCTAGCCTTCATGGTATTGTAGTAAAAGTCATACATCAAGTGCTTGGATAGGTCCAGAATGCACATACCTAAGTAGACCGGACGGTTCAGCACTAATCCAGTCTTGTGCATATGCAGGGCAGCCAGATCATCGTCAAACACTTTTTGTCGAGCATAGACGGGGCTGGCCACAAGCCTACGTATTTTTTCTTTTTCCGATGAGTGCACAATCTTAACTTCGACTCGCCTCTGGAGATTCTCCATCGTTTTACCAAAGACGGAGTTGTTCATAAGTATATAGAGATCCTTCTCAAAGTTGCTGGTGGCGCCTTATGCAGATCTGTGTTCATCCTTATGTAAGGCTCCATCCAGGGACTCTTGTCAAAGACAAGTGCACGATGAATCTTGGTAAGTCTCATCCCCAAAGACAGATAGAGCTTGAGGTTCCTGCAGTGCACCACATACTTCTCCTTACTCCGCAGATTGGCCACCAGCTTTTCAACTCCATTTCCGGTGCTCCGTAATGCACCTAGGAGATCCTTCTGATAGTCTGACAACCACTCGTTTCGCACAAGAAGCCGCTCCGGCGCTAGGGGGTAATCGTTGTGCTCGTCATGAAGCACAACAGGATACTCCAAGTCAACATCAAGTATATACCCCGTTTCAGCATTATCGGGATGGTCCTTGATCTCTAGTTTCTCAGGCCGTTCCAATCACTCAATACCCGAAGTAGGTAGGGCTTGGCTCATCGCCCACCCATACAGGTTGTTGGCATCGAGGTACTGAATATAGCTCGCTGGCCTATCCTGCTCAAAGCCCTCCACGTATGGGTTGTTCGCTTTAGCGTGGCGATGTGATACCATGCTTATTCACCGCGCAGCCCCTTCTCAATAAAGAGGTGCGTGTCATAATCAGTGAGAAGCTCGAGTTCCACCCCTGAACTCTTAAGAAGCGCATACCACGAAAGGCCAGGGCTGGTATAGTAGTGGGCCGGATCCAACCCATACTGTTTGAAACATGTTTTGCGGAAGACCTCAAACACATCAGGTACAGGTCATGGTAGTCACCCATGTTCATACACCCGAACACGCTCCAGACCTTCTGTGCATGGGCATAGTCTGCAGCAGATATGCCTTGCTCAGAGAGCTTGCTGTAGAACTCCTGAATCAAACTTATCCCAGCCGTCCATGAACTCATAGGGATACACTACCTTGCGTTACCCGGCGTTTCGTCTGGTCAGGCTCAAATTCCGCCGTGAGCGCAAAGGTGTCTGGGTTGTTAGCAGACACCAGCTTATCAAGCGAGGCCAGGAGAAACTGTGCACTATCAATGAAGCGCAACTGTCCAAGCGACAGGGAAATATATTTTTCCATGTTGTTGGGGATACAGTTGATGTTCCCCTCCACTTTGCTCAAGGCCTGCATCAAGAGATGGGAGTCATAGTCCCGCAGGTTATGGAACACCACAGGTGCGGGCGTTGTTTTAGGGTTCAACCGCATCTTTAGGTTGCAGGCGTTGTTGGCAGTCGCCCCTAGTTCCTTTTTATACACATGGCAATGGATAGCCGCTTTATGCACTCTTTTGTCCATGGGGACAGGCTTGGACAAAACTGCTTTGATCTTTTGCTCCTCCTGCTGCATAGCCTGTAAGAACTTCTCCACAGCATCGCTTCCTCTGTAAACCACAGTGGGTTCGGTCTTACCGTCACACAAAACAACCACATAACCGTAACCACATGGCTCTTGGTAACATCAAGAGCAGGGCCAGGAAGTTTCACCGTAAGTGCCTCAAAGTCGACGTAGATGATAAATGGAGTGGGGAGCTGCTTCTGCCAGTTCTGGAACGATAAGATGTTTTTTCCTTCTTCAGGCATATCTACTCGGACAGCAGTTTGCCCTATCCCCGCACACTCAGGCTTGTGCTCGTTGAGCAGTTTCTCCGTGGTATAACCATGCAAGCATCGCTCACAGAAGAACTTGCAGTGTTCGTATTTACTCTGATCATACAGCAAGCGGTTCAGTTCTTTAATCAGAGTGTAATGAAACTTTTCATCCTCCTCAATTAACATGAGGTTTATGCATGTACCAGTCTGTTTATTGATGCGGTGAACGATGATGGTCTTCCCATCCCAGCCAAACAAGTTCAAGGCCACGTTAGCATGCTTTTCTACTTCTCAATCTGCGAGATAGGGGTTGGATATTCTACACATTTAACTTCCAACAGGGTTAACAGCCACTTAATATTATATTTTGATGGTTGCTCTGGATGTATAGCAACCAGGTGCAGAGCCGCTAGAAGTCGTCCCAGTTCTTTACATTTATGATTGCCTTCTTTACCGCCAGCTTTCTCGGCAGTCGCAGGTAGGAGCCACCTTTCAATGGCTGGTAGTTGGCAATATCAGTCCACAGAGTTGTGACGGACTCAAACTCCCAACCGGAACCTCTATTGGTCCACTTCTCCAACCGCTCTTGGATATCAGCATTGCACTGAGGAGAGAACTGCCTGCTGCTTATTACGCAATACAGGCTCAACATACTTAGTGCTGCCATCATCGGTGTGCTTGGAGAGTGCTACCTTAAAGGCAAACTAACACCTGATTCCACCAAGCTCTTCCAGCTCACCAGTCAAAACTTTATACATCTTATGACGCATGCCCTTAAAGAACATATAGAGGTCCGAGTCAAGGAACGTTCATCACCCATCCACGCAAATAGTTTTAAACAGCCCACTGTGGGGACTGGGGGCTGGGTTGCGGGGACTGGTTTGCGTGGAGCAGGCAGGGGTGGGCACTGGGATTTCTTTGCGTGCCACCCCAGCCCTTAATCTAGCAGACATCTCCTTGTATGTACGGTCCAATTCATTACGCTTTTCAAGTGCTTTGAGTGCAACCTTAGAGCGTGGGTAAGGTGGCTTAAAACCGTGAATTGAAACATAATCGTTTTGGGCTTTATGTGCTCGCTGATTATGAGTCATGTTTATTATAAAATCCATTAGTCTAAATGGGTGTTTTTTGATACACGAAGACAACAACTATATAGTGAGCGGACTTGACCATGCTTACAGCGGCACAGGATTTCTATTTTTATACAGTGGGGAACCCTCGTTCAGTGGCGCCGGCTGCAGTCTGTTGTGAAGCAATTTTTTCCTTTTGATGAAGACTACTGCAGTAGACTTTATCGAACCCACAATCCATACACAGTCCTACCTTATTATTTTGTATAGCCTTCTGACTACCCATACAAAGACAATTAACGACACCATGTTTTATTTTATATCTGTGTGAGTTGCAAAACTCTTGTGTATAGGGCCTGTTACAGGGGTCTTTCTTTCCGAGTCATATCCACGGGCACTTATTGTCAAATACTACCATTGTTATGTATATAGATCTCTAATGTCCAATTGGTTATACCATCTGGTGGCAACTGGGTATCAGACGGCACCACAAGCAGCTCCTCCTTTACAAAGCCACGGAGTGGTCCATCCAACAAATAGTAAAGTACAGGCTCACCAGATTTAGTGACAGAGCGCCCTATCTGGTAAACATCGAGTGACCACACAGCGTCAGTGGCCCGCTTTGTAGCACGAGGCAACATTCACCACCGTTAGGGCATACTTGTAAGTGAGGCGCTTCACAACGTCATGAGGAAGAAATAAGAGATCGGCTTGGTGCACCTCATTAGTGACAGGGACATCAAACTTTGGTCTTAGAATGAGTTTTGGAACTGGCAGGTAGATTTTCCATATAGCTTGCTTTGTTAGCCACACCCCGCCAACTTTCTTAGAAACCCTCGCTTCTGTTGCAAGCTTCTTAATAGCTGTTATGCCTTTCCAGTAGCCCTTAGGACTATAGTATATCTTCTGCATGCGACGATTCATACAAAGTAAATGCCCGAGTCTCAAAATGAACTACTTGGTAAGCCTGTATGCAACCAGCCCAGTCGCAGCCATACCCAGTATAATGAACGCCACCTCACGCCTTTTTTGATCATCTGAGGGCTCGTCAAAGTCTGAAAGCTGCAACTCAGAGCCGAGCGGGTCGACGGTTGTATTCGCAATAACGCAATTGTGGCCATTACTTGAGTATATCAACTGGTAAGGTTCCGTGTTTAATTAGCATATCCTTTGTGACCATAGCTAGTGATACATCGGCAACAGCCATGGCCAGGTCCCATAGTGTGAAATCAAGAAGTGGCACCCCACCACCCAGAGCCATCTTAGCAAGCTTGGCATAACCTATTGAAATACCGGAAACAACTGCATCGCGGTACATAGCGTTGAAGAGCATTTTTCCATCAGTAATTGGTGTCGTCATCTTATTCCATAGAAAAGGATCCTTTTAAATGAGGCTTTTGTACCACAACCTGTTTAGGTCGTGAGGCTAGTTTATGCCTGTAGCAATACAATGCTAGTCCAAACACCCCAATGCCGCCGGCAACCAAAGGATTTGGTTTTTCCATATTGACAGTGCTTAATTGTTGCTAAAAAACACCATAGCAATGGTGTTGCGTGCTTAGCGCGTGTCCAACAAACGGGTCAGTCTCAAGGTCTGTTATTAGCTTTGGCTGGTGTTCTGGTGATATTGGTAGAAACATGCAAGCAATACCTGAGTATAGCTGTAGCAATGATTGACCTAGAGTGCGTGTCATGCTAGTGCCTAGCCGATCCTCGTCTCACTTACAGCTTTATGATTTCTTCATCAGACATTAATTCAACCTGGTCAATTGTAAGGCGCTCCACACCAAGGTACTGATGGGCCTGACCGCCAGCTATGACGGCAGCAAGCCTATCTCTCTTAGAAGACATATCTACACCAAGGGTGCAACTAGGTTCCGCTCCCCCAGACTTTGTATCCACTAAGCTAGTCGTGTACTGTTCAAGGAGTTTATCAATAATGGTATCAAGAACCATGAATATACGTATAGGCCTTCGAGCTTCAAAATACTGCACCGCTAGCCAGAAACCTAAATTGGTTACTGAGGCAGCTGCTGCTATCAAGGCCAAAATCACTTCGATCTACGGCATATGCAGTAGGTTGATTAGTCTTCAGCATCAGTTTTGCGTGCTTGGTCTTTGCTAGTAGTTGGCGTACTGTGGCACGTTCCTCCTTTGTTGGAATTCCATCATTTTCACGTAAGGCGTCTTCAAATGAGTCATGGTCCTTGGTGTGAAAGAGCACTATCCAGCGAGTCTGCTAACGTAAGTCCTTCAGCACAGAGTTGTACTTTTGGGTGAGGACACGTATCATGCGGGCCAACTCTGTGTGGGTAACCATGTCATACTCCAGCAAGATGCCATCAATTTTGTAGCTGGCGTCGGTGTCGCCTGTTGCGTGAATTACGCGGTTGTAGTCGTTGAACGTGAGCTCATATTCCAGTCTGTCATTAAGCGCACTCTGGTAAAATGGCATGTGGCTCTCGAGGAGTCAAGTCAAGCGGAACGCAGAACCTGTTACCATACACATCGGCTGCGGCCTTGTCCTCTTCCTCAGTCTCATCCTTGTCTCCTGCCTCCATTTGTATCTTAGTTGTGTTTCTGTCATCTGATGTGTCAATGCTCTGGTACTGGAGGCCCTGTCTCTCCTGTACAACGCTGCGGTTAACATCAGCCGAGGTCAGCGTGATTGTAGAGGCCAGCCGTGCTGTTCCTGGAACAATGACGTCGTCTGCCTCTAGATTGGGGAAGTGAACCAGCAGTGGTTGGTTCTGGTCAATAGCGCATGGATTGTTTGAAACGACTACAGACTGTCGCACGCCCTTTGCCCGGAGTAGTTGGCGTACCCGGCGGTGTGGGTTTAGTTTGCGTCCGTAAGTACTCGTCATGTTGAATGCTTAATTACAAATATATCTTTAACACACAGACATGGAGTTTGATAACCCAGCATTTGACGACCCAGAAGAGGAGGGGGCTATGGGAGGGAGAGGAATGCGACTTGGAGATTCCAAGCAAATGAGCTTGCAGAGCTGCAGGACCTGCGGCGTGTCCGTGTTGAAGCTGCCTCTGCAAACCGTGAAAGTCTGCAAACCCAAATTAACCGCATCAGAGAAACAATCAACAGACTTCTTAACAAGGACACAACGCTAGCTGAGCGTGTACGCACCCTGTTCCGGGAGCAGGGCATAACAATCGCCTCCATCCTCACTGCGATTGGATTGGCGATCTCGACTCTGGTAGTTTCTTTGACAGGAGGAGGGAGCACTAGTGCAACCCCTGCACCAATACCAACGCCAGCTGATAAGCCTGGTGTAAAGGAATGGATTAAACAACAGCTGAACTCCTTGGCAAACGTCCTGAAGGGCCTAGCCGGTAAGGAAGCAGCTGCCCTTCCAGGAATCATTGGCTCAATCGTATCATGGCTGCTTAAGTCAGCTGCAAAGGTGGTTGGTTGGATGGCAGAACATGTGTGGGCCGCAGCTGTGGTGGTGAGGGGTGTTATCCTCCTGATAGTCCATGACTTACTACGTAGCAAACCAAAGCACAGCTAAGCCTATAGCAATTCCGCCTACAATAAGAGCGCTTTTCTCACCCTCGTGCGCCCCACGTACACCAGTCTTGGTCACACCAACAGGGGCCGGCCCTGGAGAGTCGACTCCCATATCTGTATCTGGCAGAAGGTAAAAGTTTCCTCTATCTCCCATTTTAGGTTCCACCTGAAATGGAACAGCCGCAACCGCCTTGACATCAGTATTGCTGCCAATCTGCTGCTTCTCAGTCGCGATGGTAATTAGATTGATGTACCCAGCAACGTTTCCAATGGCGAGGCTCATATCCGACGGAGCCATGTACAGGCCCGTTCCAAACACATAATCAACCTTTGAGGAAGCTTTCTGGAGGGCGTTCTGATACCGTCGGATGGATGAAGGAATGTCCACTGAGGAGTTGATGGCATCCTCAATGTTGGCCTGAAATTGCTTTTGAGTATCAAAGGACGTTCCAACACCTAGTATCTCAGAGCGCGGCTGCACCTGAGCACTAAGAATGGACCAGACATAGGTTCTAATGCTGTCGTTGATCCGTGTGATACCTGGGGTGGTGAACCTCGCTGATTTATCCAGGATGTAAGTACTCCAGGCAGTGTTTGCTCCATCCTGGTCTTGCTTTATAAAATCAATATGTAGCTTGCCGCCCTGGAAAACAAAGCCGTTGGTTGATTTCTCAAAGGTTTGCCTAACGGATTCGTTCAGGTGGGTGTTTCCATAATGAGTGATCACTCTTGTGTTTCAGTGTCGGTGAAGAAGACCCACCCTGGGCCCTCGTTACCGCCTTTTATCCTCCAGTCGCTGTTTTCATCAACCCCAAACTCATGGCAGAGCCGGTGGTAGATTCTCTTGTCAAAGGTGTTGTTGGAGGCTGACCATGTGGCGTCATCCGGCAGTGCTATTCTCATTTCGTCTAAAAGTCTCCGGATTGTGTATTACACGTGGAACCTGTAGAGGTTACTTAGTGCTGGGGAGTCCAGGGCAGAAACTGCGCAGCCGCTTGTTGCACACCATATAACAAAGTTTACCTGGTTCTGCCAGTATTGCATGTGGTTGGTTCTGCAGCCAACTACAAGGCTGTCGTCACTTATGTTTGGCACCAAGTATTTATCAAACAGGTTGGAGAACTCCACCCCAAACGCATCTGTAATTTTACCTGCCTTAACCTGGATGAGAAGGTGTGTCAGATCGTCACGATCAATATGAGGTGGGTAGACCGGCCCGGTTTTGTACGTTATATTCGTATTGAATGTAAAGGCTTGTTTATTCATAGTGCTATGTATCACACTCTGTCAAATGTTCAAAGCGGCGACGCTGTGTCCCTGCAAAATGCTATTGACAATAGTGTGGGTGATCTTTGCGCAGGTCTTAGGTCAATCACTTATACTGTGAGTTGGTATAACACTGAATCAACTATGCCCATTACAAAGGGGGAAATTTCTACAGGAAAAGAAGTAGGTGTCATTTTGCCCCCTGGCCTCTGGAACTTCAAACTTGTCCAGGATGTATTTACAGCTCTAGGTTTTACTTTGGAGGAAAATGCTGCAGATGGGACTATTGGCCTCTCAAACATTGGGTCTTGATGTGGGTCTGGGTGGAGGATGGATGCCTTCAGGTCTTCACAAAGGCATCTTTAACCCACTTTATGTCCACCTTGATCAAGTCAGTATCACGCACAACATGCTTGATGGTGCGCCCACTACGCTTCTTGAAGTTGTGGGCTGTGGGGGCGGCTCTTTCGGTGATATTATGACCACAAACATTGCTAATCATGTGTTAAAACGTGTTACTGTCGGAGCTGTGAATGAGTTGAAGGTTCAGATAAGGGATAATAAGGGACGTATATTGAACAATCACGACCTTCCTATTGGTGTTGTTCTTCAATTTACAAGATGTCAATAAAAGAGAGTATTTATGGAGCACAATAGAAACCAGATCAGGTCGCCGACCTCTCCGAATATGCAGACTCACAAAAAATGGATAAAGGTGGCAGTATTATGACCGGAGACCTTGAAATGGGAGATAATAAAATCGTTCAGCTGGGAGATCTAACTTCGCCAACGGATGCTGCTAATAGAAAATATGTTGATGTTCAACATAGACAGCAGAATAGGGACCTGAGACATCACATAGCTGAAAAACGAAACCCCTCTTTACTATTTGGGCAGAAGTAAGTGGCGCCCTTCGCATAGGATATAAGTGGTCCTTTGGTAATGGGGTCGAGACTCACTAGACTTAAGTTGTGGATATACCATATTATCCAATGGTAAGATCATTCATATGGGGTTGTCGTCTGGTGCGGGCGCTGGTACTGGTGCTGTAGCAGTGTTTCCTGTTATAAATGGGACAACTCAATCGGTAGGAATAAGTAAGCCTGCTGACCAACAGGCTGTTGTAATATCTTAAGCCCAGCTTTACAGATGGAACAAAGCAATGTTATTAACTTTTATACAGCGTCTTTAAACAGAAGGGCGACTTATACTGTAGTATTACCCCTAATTGAACTTGATATATAGACTTATGTATACAAAGACAGTATGAAACAACAACCAACGCCTGCACCGTTAAATCCGGAGCGGCCTCCATGTGGTCCAGGGCACTCCTATCGGCTGAATGAGATCAGTCTTAAGAAGCAATACCTCGAGAAAGTAATTGAAAAATATGGTGCTATGTAAAAAAAATATAGGCGTGCAGTTAACTCAGTGGACACTGTAGACACTGCTTTGGTTGCTGTGGGTATGTGTTGTTTTTGAACAAGTGGTGCAGGTCCGATGTCAACAGTAGTTGCCATTCATATTGCCACAGTGTTGGGTGCTACTGAAGCCGCTTGTGGGCTACTTGTAATTGCTGGAAAATTCATCAGTAGGCGGCTGACCATCAAGGCGAAAAAACATGATCAGATCCGCATTCTAGCACAGAGCAAATTGAATACAATTGCTGACATTATATCGACAGCACTTGACGAAGGTTATATCTCAGATCATGAGTTTAAGCTCGTTTTAGCTGAGCTCACAAAATATAGCCAAATGAAGGGCGAAATTAAGGCTAGATCTGAAAAAGCACGGCAGACTGTTTCAATTGATGAAAAAGACTGAGCATCTTTACCATTGAGCGGGCTATGAATGACCCGCCTCAACAGATATACTTTTTACACAATGTTAAAAAGTGTAAAAGCCCCTTGGTATAACACTTATTTTTTACCTCAACTGAAGATTGGGTTGTATGTTTTCTGGCCAGGCCTACTACCCACGTGACTCATTTCTATCCTCTCCACTATATAGGGGGAAGAGGGTGCTATAACTAGGAATAAGTACTGAAAGTAGGAGCAGATGTATATGGTATAGAGGCCCCGGGTAACCTCCACACAATATACAAATACAGTGGCACTGGACAATTTGAGCACCTGCAGTGTCATACCAAGAGACAATCTTAGTATGATAACTTTGTGCTAATGATTAGAGCTTGAGCGTAGCACAAAAATGTTATCACTCTCTAGAGCGTTAAAATGAGGATGCCACTTGGATAGACTGCCTCTCCCAATACATGGTTAAAATGGGTTGTTTTAAGATTTTTTAGATTTCTGGTAATTACATTTGCAACGATTATTAGCTTTAATATATGCTGTGTACACCCCAAACATAGTGGCCCCAGCTGTGTGAATCATAGCGTACACACTAATCATATATGGACGCTATGAATCACAGCCGCCAATCATAACGTGCACACATGAATCAGCCTATTGAATAAACGAGGATATAAGGTATAGAAATGAACACTGAAGAGCGTATTACTGAACTTGAGGGTGGTGTAAAGGAGTTGATTTTAGATACAGAGAATATGAAAGATGAAAAATGTATCTGGAGTGCAAACTGAGTGACATGGAGACTAAGTATGATGACCTTGCGGAACTGCAGGACATGGTGAGAGATCTGGAGGTTAAGAACAATGATCTTATGGGGCGAATGGAACACCTAGAGGACCTTGTTAGCAGGTTGGGAACGACACACTAGTTTACCAACAAACTAGCCCCTTGGCCCCGTTTGGAGGTCGGGTCCGAGGCGCCCTTAGGGTGAGCAAATATCTTGTATAAACCGGTCGAGTACGATCTTGGCGAGGCAGTTTAATGCTCCGTCCTTCGTTGGTATTAGCGCAGCGAGGTCAGGATGAGCAAAAATCTTGTATAAGCTGCCAAGTGGGGAATTAGTCATATGGGAGAGATTGTGTCCCAGAACCGCTAGTATATATACTACCAAAACTGAAAGGGTATGTTTGCAAGGGTATGCTTTGTTGCAGGCCTAGATGTAAACAATTGAAAGATACAAAACTATGACCGGCCACTAAAAGGACATCAGGTAGTTAATGATGTTAAAGACAGACGATATCAGTCATAGTGCAAAATGTATGTATTCGATTATTTGAATCGATGCATGGTTTCTACAGCTTCCGGGATTGCATAAGGGGAATGCGAAACGTGCAGCGCAAATGATGGAAATGTCGACAGCAACGCATAAAAGAGCAAGGTACGGTTTAGGCATATATCCTTCTATTCCATAGCGATTTTGAGCAAAGTAATTCGTCTGTGGAAGGTAAGATTTTGACTGGACCACAGATAAATTGTTGGAATTGTGAATGTAGGCCAATGTTGGTACTCAGGCAACGCTGAAGGATAGAGTGCACGGATAAATCAACTAGTGTACAGGACCGATATATTTCATGAAAGAATCCGGCCGATGTGATGGATGAGATTAAGCTTTTCGGGTATGGGGAGTGTGTGTGTGGGGAAGGGGGGGGGGGATGCTTTATTAATGAAGGATGGCGTGCTTTGCAGCATGTTAGGGCATACCTTTTGAAACTATAGTAATAAACGTCTTAGAGCCTACACAATCACCCAATCTATACATTATTGACTTCTGTACCAGTAAAGATATACTAAACCCTCATGCCGAGTCGTTCCGCAGACAGATTCATAATGAAATGAACATTTTTATATGAATGTTAAAAGAAATTGTTCTATAACATAAAGCTGACCATGTATGATGCAGCTTTTTGTGTCACCATTCACGCGCAATATTCGTAATGCAGCCCAGCAAGTAGGAGCCGAACAATACACGTCTGAAGCATTTGGAAATCTTAGGTCAGGTGACATGCGCATACAAAATCAAAAAAAGTTATCCATCAACTGTTGTCTTTAAATGATCTCCTAGCTGCGATCATTCCGATTATACCGTTATATTGCAGCTGATCCTGTCGCTGCGTAGATGGCAGCTCACAATACGGCGCAGGCAAGCCGACTGTGGGAAACGTATAGAGCCACAGACTGGCGATCCCCATGCTTCCCAAGCACCATCAGCATTTACAGCTCACAGTGGAAAGTAATGTACGACATTTGTTTCTAAGAAAACGAAAAGTGATACGAGTTTCTCAGTTAGCCCACTTTTACATCTAACAGTTCAAAATGATGCAAATTGTTGATTCATTAATAAAAGACCACTACAACACCTCGCCGTTGAAATGATGCGAAATGTTAGCATCATCCCACATCTAAAACCGATGTTAAACCTTTAAACCCTGATGTAAGTCCTATTTAACAGATACCAGTTAAAATATTAGTTTCGCAGCACAATAAACACTGTAACAGATAAAGAAGATTTCGTCTCAATATTTAAAGCCATAAATTGCACGTGGTATTGACTGCTCTTTGCCAACCAATTCATATACGCTGCATGTGATGAGACACAAGCCAAACGAAAATATGGATGTTTTCAACAACAAGGATATTTAAATGCGCATAAAGGCGATAGTCACCACCTTTTTGGCGAGCAGTTGACAGCCATATTATCTGAATTACTACGAAAGCAGACAGCAAAACATCTTTGTGCTCACACCGGGGGGTCATTTCTGATAATGGACGCCTGACGAAACCTGACACTCGTGTTCCATTCTTTTAATGTCATCTATATGACTGCGTGTGCTATAACTATATTAATGACATATTCATGGTACGCACACGGAGTGTTCATTTCAGCACCTATTACCATGTAGGAGCATCAGAGGCCTCAGTGTTTGTCATTATCAATAGCGATGCATTGAATTTATCGTCAAACTATTTATCACTGTTGAAATCCCGTCCTATATAAACCATCAGTATAAGTGCCATTCATTTTAATGTGATAAAGCGTATATTTGTTTTTAAGATTGATTTATTAATGCTATTTGTGTAATACGCGACGAGTTTTATAGCTGAATGATAAACTACTTAAATCTATAGGCAAGATTTAGTGGTCGAATACCGGTGATATGATATTAAGTGGGCTTCATTTAAACCGCAGTAATAAACAATCATCAAAGTAAGACGAAAGTCAAATACAGGATGGAAAACCCTAGTCAATCCTCACTGGGAGCAGTCAATATTTTGGCATTGCTTATGGATCGACAACGGAAGGCCAATTTTAGGTTGGGTGAAGGAGATAATGAGAAAGACCAATCGCGAATTAAAACGATTTCGAGATGGTTTGTCAAGAATCAGGACAAGATGTCGTAGTGCGCATGGCGGAAGCGCTTTCGACGTATAGAAGTCGTGACCTGAATTTGATGTAAGGTTCAATAGTGAAAAAAAATATGTTGCTGTGATACAATATTCCATAATGATTTTGAATTACAGCTAAATGGAGCCATTTAAAAAAAGTGCTATAAGGCTGTTCACCTTGTAAGTTATATTGGTCATGCAATCAATGATGCTAATATCGAAAAGGCTGCAGGAGAAATATTGTATCGCACGTATATTTTGATGTTCAGATTCGGCTTTTGTCGCACCAACGTTCATACAAAGCTATTTGATACCTTTTGTACAAGCTCCCAAGACAGTCCTTATGGAAATTGGATTTGAAGTCTCTTAAAAACATAAGTGTTGCTTGGCAAAAGTGTTTAGGGTGAGTTCTTAAGCTTGATGAAGGAACGAGGTCTCATTATTTACCGCTATTCGCAGGCAGACCAAATAAATGCACTCAGTTACCGTTAAGATTTGTTTACATTTGGATGAAATGCACAGTCAGTAACAGCTCAAAAGTTCGGCTTGCCACAATGGTTACAAGTGTAAGCCCCTTATGTTGTATCCAATAATGTAAGAACACGTATGTTTTTCGTGATCTACCACTGAATAAGTTGAATTAGTGAAGAAAACCTGAATCATGTACGTGAATTGTTTTAAAAGTTTATGTATCCCTTGAAGACAGGTCAACCATATGCGCTTTGCACGTGTGAGCAGTGCGAAGGCAATAGGTTGACTAGTTGAACCCTCGACGCAGCGGAAGAGCTTCTGGTGTTTCTATGCACAAATTAATTCTTACTCGTGCATTTCATATTTATAAGGCCTACCAACTCTTGACCTTTTTGTAAATTTCGATTTGGGAATAAATACCTTTATACTGCTACGTGTATATAGCCTTGCACTGTGTCTACTGAGCAATGCTGATATTGATGCAAAACGGAGAATTGATTTCAGCTCGTATAGCATATTTAAGTATTAGCCAGTTTAACAAATATCCATCCGGAAATATCTTTGCAATCTGTGCTGTTGCGGGCACCATTAGTGAACAGAACAAGGAGTTTAGTAATTATGAGATGTTTCATAAATGTGCGCCTTATTCGACACTGAATTCGATCACGATCGTTGCGAGGCATATAGAGAACCGGCCCAAACTAAATAAGTTATACAACACAGACAAACTCGCAAATGAGACCTATGTGTGAATGTTACTTCTATGAATGGGTCTTCTCCATATTACCACGGCTTGAGATCGTCTATCGTCCGTATTGCTATGCAAGTGTCTATTTTCCATATTGTCATCGAGTGAGAGTGTCAAGCTAACATATTGTCATAGAGTGAGTGTAACTGCCGTTGAGGTGTTCTTTGACATTAGGCTTTCCATGAATGGCATTTTCGAAAGGCGCGCTGTTTTGTTTAACTTGTTTCCAAGATGTTCAACAGTCACTTTCAGGGCGACACTACTGAAGAGAAAATATCATTTGAAGATAGATCACCCATGAAGATGATGAACATGAAATTAAGCTGAGACCTAATAACCATTATGAAATGCCATTACCTTTTATAGACAAAGTTTGCCTTCCGAACAACAAATGTATGGTGTTAAAGAGATTAGACCATTTGAAATTTATGATAGATGCCAAATACAATGATGATTACTGCACATTCATGCAAAACCGTATCAGCAAAGGTTATGCTGAAGAGGTGCCGGATTGAGAGCCAGACACAGAACAAGGATTAGTGATGTATATTCCGCGTTACTGGGTATACCACCCAACGAAACCAACCAAAATCACAATAGTCGTCTTTGATTGTAGTGCACAGTACATAGGTGGAACGATCGACAGTCATTTGATTCAAGGACCAGATCTGATCAACAACCTAATTGGTGTCCTCAGTCGTTTCTGCAAAGAAAGTGTGATATTGAGGCTATGTTTCAACAAGTGAATGTGAAATTACCTAATATTCTTGTGGTGGGTTGATGTCTCGAGAAGCCCTAGTTGAATATCGCCTGACTGTACACCTTTGTGGTTCCACCTCATCGCCAAGTTGTGTTAACTTAAGTCTTTTGCATCGCCGAAGGAAGCAGTTGAACTTATCTATGCCAATGCACAATAATTACATGCGGGAGGCTTCCGTCTATATAAGTTCGTGTCAAATAATAAAGAAGTTTTGGCAACTGTTCCATTAGATAATCGTGCCAGTAGAGTGCAGGAAGTAAACATATTTGATCAAAAACTGCCAATGGAACGCACTCTAGGGGTGCAATGGTATGTCGAGTCGGATAGTTTTGAATTTCGTGTGGAACTGCAAAACAAGCCACCAACACGTGGCGGGATGTTATACATCGTGAGTTCAATATTTGACCCCTTGTTGAAGGGCAATCTTATTCTTCAAAGGCTATGCAGAGATGGAAAAGGTTGGGATGACCCAGTGCCATATGCTCAATCAACATGAAATAAGTGGAGGCATGATCTGCAAACTCTTACAAAGCTTTGAATCGCTCGTTGCAATAAACCAAATGAGTTAGACAAACAACGCAGCTACATCATTTCGCAGATGGGAGTAGTCAGGGTTATGGTCAGTGCAGCTATTTAAAAATTGTGGATGTTCATGGCAGAGTTGCTTCTTCATTAGTAATGAACATAGCAAAGGTTGGGCCTCCAAGAACAGTCATTATTTCTCGCTTGGAATTTGCAGCAGCAGCAACCTCTGTTAAAGGAAGGTCTTTCCTGGACAAGGGACTGTCATATGAGACCATTTCTCACTTCTGACAGCAAAGTTGTACTTGGATATATATCAAATGACAGCAAGCGCTTTCATGGTTATGTTGCAAACAGAGTGCAACAGATAAGAAATGTCTATGAGCCAAGTGAAGAGAAGAACATAAAGACTGGTTCAAGTGGTTTTCCACATGGATCAATCTGAAAAGGGTCAATGCGTTGTGTATTTGTAGCATTGTGTATTACAAGAAAAGACATGACAACAGTGATAAATGCACCGGTGATAGAAATAAGACACTAAGAAGAAATGTAATTATTCGCTGTGTTCAAAGGGGAGCATTCCAAAAGGAAATATTCTATCTACAGATACGCGGTTTAAATGAGCGAGTTGGAGAAACAGCTCATACGGACCATGCATTGACATCGACAGTATTCTCCGTGTTTGGTGAGTGAATCAGAAACACGAAATCATTAGAATCAGTGATTCATCCAATACTGCGGCCATAGCGAGGTGACATCGCTAGATTGATGATTGAACATAACCATAGACAGAGTTGTCATTCTGGACGTAGCTAGATTCGGCTCTTCTTGGAATGGACAATACAAGAATATCCAGGACAATTGTGACTGGATAAACTTCAAGATGAAATTGCCTCATGCCAGTCACATCGGAGCGCATGATACGATCAATTAGAAATGTGTTGAATATCTAGCTGAACCAAAATGTACAACAACTGGATGACGAGCGTTTGGGGACATGTCTTTTTGAAGCAGAAGCTGTGGTGAACAGTCGACCATTGACATTTGTGGAAACAGCCTTATACAAAAGAAAGCCTTAAACTGCAATGCATCTGCTTTCACTAAAGAATATGGTGGTATTGCCACCTCCTGGTGTGTTTGTACGAGAAGACTTATATTGTGCTCGACGATGGCGACGTTATCAATACTTAGCCAATCAATTATGGTCCAGATGGGAACGTTTAGTGCAGAAAGAAATCGAAATCTAGCCATTGGTGATATTATGTTACTTAGTGATGACACCCTGATCAGATGTCAGTGGCCATTAGATCGAGTAATTGAGCTGATACCAAGTCAGGATGGTCTTGTTAGTAAGGTAAAATTGAAGGTCAACAGCTCTTAATATGAAAGACCTATTCACAAATTAGTTTTGATTATTAGGGCAGATTCCCCGACAGAGAGCCACGATGCTAAGATAACTTCGTAAAATGACATTAGTATAATATGAATAATTGATAGCCTTAATCTTTTGCAATTGTGTCGTTGAATGATGTATAATTCAAGATTTGTGTTGTACATTACTTGTGTTATTGCTTTTTGACACTAGGGCGATCCATTAATTGCATTTTTGAGAGGGCGCGCTGTTTTGTTTGTCTTCCGTCCAACGTTTTTCTAGCGTGGACAGGCTTGTGATATGTTTTAATGAGTCTGATGTATCAAAGAGGGAATTATAAATGATCTGTCCTTATAAACATAGTGAAGTTTATTAATTTTCGATTAAACTAGTAAAGTGTCATGTTAGCTATAACATATTTGAGCGATATATAGTGAATTTGTGGTTTTCAGTTTTAATCGCTACCAATAAAGAAATTAGTGAGGTGGCATGTTTTCAATTATAGCCAGTGAGAGTGTCTTGTTTCAATCTTGCCATGCCATGGGATCGCCTATTTTCCATATACACAGCAACATATTTGTCATAGCAAATGAAGAAATACCTAAACATGTGTCTATGTCAGATGTTTGCTATGCATATCGTAAAGTCATCGCCAATATTAATATTCTGTGACATATGTGGTCAATGACCTTGTTCTGCTTGTACCCATTAGTGTTTTATGTCGAAATATTTGGATGTAATTAAATGAATCATCGACGACAGTTGGCATTATCCTTCAATGTGAACATTTCAAAACATCAAGCTTTATAATGCATGATAACAATATGATAATAGCAATTTATCTCAAGGGATGTACACCACATATTGCTTTCATGCACAATTAAATCCGGAAAAAACTGCGGCGAAGATAACCTTGTTAAATTCTAGCAAAATTAATGAACGATTTCTAGAGGAAAGTAATGCATATACAAAGTTGCGATTGAGTTGTATGAACGGAATTTTCACACCACAAAGTATTTCCAGAGAATAAGCATATACGAATATGCCTCAGATTCAATTTTAAAGTTTATAACGATGATGACATTCTGCCTAAACTTATTGCTTCTTATTCATATTTATTTGTCGCAATCGCTTTTTGTAAAATAAATTACCAGATGTGATGCATATTTAGTCCTATGTTCTAGCTTCTTCGTAAAGTTATCGGTTTCTTGGTAGCAGATAATCTATGTTCCTAATCCTCTTATTGCAATACTTGAGCAAGCTTTTGGGCTAATTACCGGGACACGCAACTGTATCAATCGTGCTACCTGTAATGCTCACCTAGGTTTAGAGCAGTTCAATGGTAACAGTTACCGGCAAGGAATGAATCATCAGTCATGAAATAAAAACGGGAAAACTCGAAGCACTGGTACCCACGTCCATCTCTATACAGACATGGGGTGACGATAGTCACCATCAGGCATCATGGAAGAGCAAATTCATTGCGTTGCCTCATTGCTTATGAGCGAAAGGGATGGTTGAAGCAAGCTTTCCAATAGTGAATTTAGGACATGAGAACATTACCAGCCATGTAAGGATGTGTTATACACTCAGCGCAGGCACACGGAACGTTCTATGCAAGTTAGTCTTTTTATACAGCAGTCGAATACAAAAAGGCTGACTTCGAAACCGCCCTTTGGCATTTCAAAGGTAATAGTTACCAGCTAGGAAAGCATCCGCAGTCACGAAATAATAACGGATCAGGATGTGTTGCAGAAAACCGGACTTCCGGCGCTGTCGGAATAGACAGGTATTGTTGATTACAAATGTTAGCTCTGACAGCTTAAGAAGACACAAAGCTGGCATATGACAATATTCAAATCGTATGTTTTCATATATCTTCCTTTGTTGAAGAAGATCATTATATGAATGAACAGAAGGTATGATTTACAGTGTTATTGCTGTTGAACTGTTGATTAGAGGCATAAAGGGATTTTAAACATCAGAGGCATGATGACTTGGAGATTGAATAGGATGATATCGCCTTGTGGTGTGTAAACATTATTTTAGAATATACACTGATCCAGAATCACATAGTCCGCCCAGGTTGCTTACGATATGCCATTATAAGGGTTTTGCATCGTCATATATTTCTGTATGTGATAAATTTAGAATGACGTAACGCAACATTGAATTAAAGAGAAAAGCAATTTCATCCATGTTAAATAACCTATAAAGCTAAGTCTAGCTTCTCGTCAGTTGTGTTACAGATATTTCAAGGATATTCCTACTCCTAGTCGGTTCAGATATGTGTTGATATAAAAATAACTTCTCTTGAATATATACATGCAACTCCACCTCATGCTCCTAGTGCTGTTGTTATACTGTGCATTGTCTGAAAACTAATCCATTATATAAATACTTTCCCGTATGTTTAGTGTGGGTTGTCATTTGTGGTGCATGTTCAGTGCAAGTGCTGATTTAGACACGTTGGGACCTGTGTGTGGACGATATTGAGTGATCATGAGACAGAAATGATTTGTTTAAATATTTTGCTATCCTCGACGGACGCACTCCGTAGTTACAATAACATGTACTGTTCAGCGGTGGTTCATTCAAAATGGGTTATCGTACACACTGTACTGACTTCATCAGCGCCATATACAATACACTGGATCAACAGCAATACATTGTGGTGCGCTGTTGGGCCCTTTTATTGTAAATCTCAATGCACATAATTTTTCTACCCTCAAACCAATTGTCCTGTGCGTAGTTATGCCAATCAGTGAAAGCTCTCTGGTGCCGACATCCGTATAATTATTTGTCATATTTCCGTAAGAATCAGATTCGCTTTCTTCGTCAAACGACATTCCCGAAGGTTTCTCTATACAGACATGGTGTGATCACTCTCTAGCAATGCGCTTTCACTAGTCACCGTCGGGCAGCTTGAAAGCGCTATTTCTCATTGCTTATGAGCGGAAGGGATGGCTGATGCATATGCATTATAATTGATAGCTTCCTGTTCGACAAGCTCCAAGGGCAAGCTTACCAAGAGTAAATTTAGGATTGATGAACATGACCAAGGAGACTTAACGAGAGCAGAAGTCAGATAATGACATTGGCATTGGGCCAGTTTTAGCCCGTTATAAATTCAATCAGGATCTTGCTATTAGGCGGCGTCATTCAGTGATTTCATAGACTTCATGCGTTAGCTGGCTTTCAATGATCACACCACTACATGCAATTAACTATCAGTCATTATAATATATTGTAGCAACAAAGTTGCAATCTACTTACGCGAGTATACCTATATTGAGTCACTGGGTCATTACAGCATGGACCGTGACGTGTTACAGCTAACTCGTGTCGATGTTTGATATGGTCATGATGGTTTATAATGAGAGTGGAATGTCGGCATGCGCCTCACAAACAAATCTTAAGATGTTTTCTTAAAAAATGTAAATATAAGCAGAAAAATGTTCTGTTCTGACAAACATAACTAATCATAAACTTATATTATTTTGGGAAATACATTCACAATTTTATTCTTTGTAATTTCATCAAACTGTTCGATCTACTGTGGTGTAATATAACATTGATAACAGTTCCATTTCCTCAACAGAAGTCGGCCATGTAAGGATGTGTTATACAATTATAACTGATGTTCTGGCAAAGAACTAACGATAATTTGTAGTATACTGCTTCATATTGGCTTCTTTACATTTGTTTCCTGTTTGTTTTATTTTCTACGCTACAAGTAATGTTGTGTATCGAATTCCATTATTTTCCTGTTATAGCATTGCCATTTAGGGATGTCTAAATTTCAAATCAAGTACATTCAACTAGATATTGAATGCCGTTTTAGATCCTCGACCTAATTATAGGATTGATCCTTAAATGCACTTCCGGTGCCAATAAGCGAAATATGGCTTTCATGGAACTGTACAATCTGATGTAAGAACAGCGACAGGATCTATAAACTGATAATCCAGAAGTAAAATGGATGTCTCCATTCTGAAATGTTCGTGTTGGGCGTGCTTGCGGCACTACTTCTTGCTACATAGTACATAATTCAGTCATGGGTTGTATGAATGCTTCAGCTACAATGACATATTGCTCAAGAAAGACAATTATAGGCAAGTTTACGACAATTACGCTGCCATATATATATATATATATATATATATATATATATATATATATATATATATATATATATGTAAATATATACATAAATGTTTATTGTTGAGTCATCTACCGGAGTACCGTACCAATGTGTTCACTGATAGGTACAATTATTCTTGAACATGCGCGGAGACGTTTGTATGCGCTTTAAATATTTTGACCTGTGTATTTATATTTATTTTCCTGTGCTGCTTGGCAAGTTTCGTGGCTTAGAGTACGCGCATTTTCACTAGTGAAAGTTGTCTTTCTCTGATGATATAAACTGATACATGTCCCTTTTCTTTTTCGTGAAAGTTGCTGCGATTGTACCATCCCTCATGGTTTGTCCTTATCCTCATCATGTACATGCTCCATGCTTCTATTTGTCACACCATGTTGGTCACCCAAGTGCTGCGTATGTAATCTGTGACAGTCGTTAGCGGATCCATCGTGTAATCTTCTCTCAGTCTAGAGGTCGAATATGTTGTCTTGGCAGCTTCCATGTGTATTTATGTGTGCACCCATCTTCAAAGCACGCCGAGTGCAATCCCAGCCTATTGACGTGGTGTCATATTGCTTGATAGAAGGGGCCGGCACATCCTTTCAATTACACGTTCGGAAACATTGACATCGCTGCCTTCCATGTCGCCGCTTCTTTACTTTTGGCGATGCAGAATGAATGTCTGTGATTGCTCTCAAAACTTCTTTGAAGTCATTCATCTTGCGTCGCGACATCGAAATTGTGAGGAATAGAACATGCTTCGTACTGCCATCATGGTTTACGAACCCATGCACACTAAATAACTGATAAAACGGACCCCTAGAACCTCTGAATGCAGCACTGGGCCGAGAACACTGACAGTAGACCGTATTCACAGATGGCGCTCATTTCGTTATATAACCATATATAACGTCCAATGTGATAGTTAATAACGTGAACTAGGGTTTAGTAGAAAATTTATGCATTCGCCATCGTTTAATTACCCATAAACAGTATGAATTTCAAATCGAAACAGAAGGCCGAAATCATCAGGCCGAAATCATCAGGCCGTAATCATCAGGCCTAAATCACTGGTTACTATGCTGAAAATTAACAAGCACACCTCTGCTCTTTAGATGAATTTCGTTACCGATGTGCAGACATCACATGGCAAATCCAATGCTTTAACTATTCATATCATTGTGCGAGTGCCGCATAAATCATGCAATATGCAAGTTGTAATGAAAGTTATAAACAATCTCATATGACATGAATTTAATAATTAGTTTAACATGAAATCGAACAAAATCCTATTTGTGAACACTATTACACGCCTCTCCATGTCGAGCATCGCTAATTGCGTGTGCGGGGATTTCTGATGTTTCCTGCGCTACATTTCAATAAATACACCACCACCGTTATTCATTAAAGGTACAAAATGTATAGATTGATGGTCATGTGTAGGTAACCTAAGAGAACAGGAAGCTAGTACTATCTACAATCAAAACCCTTGGCGCTACCTACATCGAACACTGAATAATGATCGCATGGACGGCGACGTGTTGCTGTCATGTCTTAATGGTGCATAATTTCTAGGTAATTAGATAATTTACAATAATGTCCAGATAACTACAGTTTACAAGGATGCGTAAATGTTATCGCTTGCAACAATATGTAAATGTCCTGACGGTCTATAGTCAAACTTCATTTGTAAGTGTGCGATTTGGATTTTAATCGATAATTGTTATTTACTATTCAAAAGAAACTAGTGCTTGTGGCACAATTCTCAGTTGGGAGAATATGCCGATGTTGTTTTGGCAAATGCGAAATTCAACTAGCATACTTTTTGATAAATACATTTTGTTAAGACATAGATATTATTGTTCAACAGTGCTGTGCGACTATTGCCTAACAGCCTCATGTATATATAGCTTCCCCTGATAGACCATAACTTCCTTTATTTGCATGACAAAATACAGGGTGGATTGTTCTTCTGAGCTATGCTTGCAGTTGCTTTGGATCATTTAATGATCCTAATTATCAATAACTAGCTGCAGTTTTTTTAATGAAGAACGCCTTGCTCTAAGCTGATTTTTGTATATTGATATAACAAGGCGCGTTGTTATCCAGCCATCAATGATTACACTAAAATTGTTGTCAAAAGCTGAGGCACTCAATCAATGACATTTTCCGGTGGCAAATGCAATCAGTCTGTTATCATTTATTGTATATGTCTACAATATATAAGGATATGATAGACCTAAATGCCTATATGTTTTAAAATAGAAAGATTGGCTGAAAATAATCCAATTTTATTTCATGGATTTTACGATAAACACCTTGACAATCAAGAAGTATGGCTAACTCAGTAGAATGCTAAGCTGTCCTCAACGAACACCTTTTTTTGCTATTTCATTAAGTATGTTATTATATATATGTCTTCGTAGAGATCGAATTTTGATAATGATTTGGTACATACTACCGTGGGCTACTGCGATTTGCATTGATTCATAGTTAATTCAAATGTTAATATCGCACTTGTTTAGGGCCCTATCCCCGGGGTGGATTAATACTATGAAGGCGGGGACGTTTTGAGTTTTGTAGTTCACCTAAACGATTTTTACACTAATGTAAAAAACATGCAAAATTTGTAGGAATAAGACATCTGAACCAACTATAGGTAGTAATATACAGAGAAGGGCATGGTTAGTATGTCAACTATAGAGCTAATCCGGCATTTGACATTGTTTCAAAGGAATCCTATAAAACCATCTAGCGAACAAGACAAATTAGTGGTCAAAGGTAATATGACGGTCTAGTGTCCACCAATAGTGGAATGGATTCACAAACTTAGTTGCAGATGCGACCAGAACATATATCTCATTTAGAAAATGCCACAGTGTTTATAAACCTAGCGGGCTCAATACAGAGTGGAGAATGCTATAAGCCAAATCAATAAACTGTAGTAAAAGAGTACCAATAAAGTAATTTTGAAAGACAGAGATCGCTAAGATTAACTAAATGGATACTTTGCATTAGTAACGAGACGAGAATATGTATATATATATATATATATATATATATATATATATATATATATATATATATATATATATATATATATATATATATATATATATATATATATATATATATATATATATATATATATATATATATATATATATATATATATATATTATTTCATAGAATTCAGATTTGGCATTTGATCTGTCGGCGCATATGTATAACTGCGCCGCGTGTATTATAGCATCTGGTTGATATATTGGTAGTCATAAAGCCTTGTTCATCTATGTGAAGCAGCAATACTTCCATTTCTTACGATTATCATATCGCTTGTTGACTTATTGTTTGATTTCCTGATGTGACAAAATACAAAATCAAAGCGGAAAATGTTTTTGATATTTGTAATAAATTATTCAATCAGGAAAACGGCGATATTAACGCGGGGCCAATCTCCCAAGATACAATACTGCATACCAACACATATGACAAATCAATCTAGTTGTGCGTTGTAATGAATGTTGTGGGAACGTTTATAGACTCAATTGTCTGACAGTGGCTTCCTGTATGTCCTCGTTTTATACCGACTATTCTCAGTTAACATTGCGCCTGCTAATGCCAGCGACTGTTAGAATGAGTAATGCGAAAGGTACAATTAGTAATGCAGGTTATTACAGAATATGTCTGGACTAAAGGAGCCGCAAAAAGCAAATATCACGACCGGCAGAGCTCTGTACAGTTTCATTATTGCTACACTGTTAGTTATAGCATCAATATCGGCATTTATGTTTCTTATCATCACTTTGTATACCAAATAAAAAACCATTGCTAAAGTGCTAGCTAAATGCATATTTCAATGTTAACATTATTTGAAAATGTAGCAATAGTACGCACAGAATGGGATGATCATGCCCAAGTCCCGCTGTCATTTCGGCATCAATGCTTTATTTGTAATATATTATAAGACCACATCTGCATAATAATATATCTGCCTCTTCCACTACCTCATGGTCTCGTTACTGTTCGAATTGTAGGTTGCTTCCTGGTAATTCTGCGGGAATCTGCAACCAATAGAATTAACAAATTTGTAGACTATGCAAAATATACGAGTTAATTGGTTCAATTTGCTCAGCTAGCATTTTATGCTTCCACTGGTATAAATATGCTATTCATTGCTACATACCACTACTTAATGACTGCTTTGGGAGAAATAACTAATAACCGGCAGAATCGCTGTAAAGGTTAAGCGCATTGCCGTAGGGTTCTATGTTAACAATACCGGTACTTCGGCTTCAATAGCTTTACCAGCAGCTTGATGGAACAATTGGCCAGACTAAAATATTTGAATTTTGGTATCAATGAGCAATAAGCCTCATTTATGATTTGTGTTAACAGAAAACTTCATGCAGAGACTTCGTTGTTGTCTGAATTGTAATGACAATCGACTTTAGTTTATACGGGATGTTATTCCTTACTACATTACTCATTCCAATTACTATCGTAATTCCTCAATGTTAAAATGTATTCGTGAAATCATTGCAGAACGTTTGTCCAAGAAGCTGGGCACCATATTTTGCAACACATCTGTCGCTCTATTAGAATACACAATAGCAATGCTGAAAATCATAGTGGTTAACCAAGTTGCTAATGTGCCGAGACAATTAGCTATCACCCTTTGCTCTGTATGTCTTCAATAGCTAAGAACGGCAATTCATCGGGATAATTAAGCTTATCATACCAGTTGATTAGTCTTTCGGCGGTAACTGACATAATGTCTAAGTAGCAATACTCCAACGTTTAAAACATTCTAGTAAAGCCTATGTGACTCTATATCATTATGACGGGTACTTGGTTATACTGTTCTAAGATATATGTAGCTCCAAAATATGCTAATATGATAATATATCACCGCACATACTGTAAAACAACGGCTCCAATATATGTGATTGATCAAACTGTTTAAATCATGACATGAAAACGATGTTCCATTGTTTGGATTATATTTGCAAACAGTGTTATTTATATGCGACATATTTTCAATATCATGCTGCAATGGTTGGAAAATGTCTGTGATATTGGCAGTGTTAATAACATTGTCATTCGTTATGATAAATGATATCCTGGTGAATAAACCTAACGACATGCAGTGATTCATGGACAATATCCGTAACACTGAGGCATCTGATTTGACTGTAACTCCCCTTAAGCAGACATATAGCTAAGCGCAGACGCACTTCAATACATTACGTTATGCAACATTACAAGCATAATGTAATGGGATAAGGTTACTATATTAACTACCTAACTCCTTACAGGCTACATACGAATTGCAAGGCGAAATAGTATACTAGGTACCATCATTCAAAGGGAATATTTTTCGACAAATGTGACAAAAGCCTCATGTATAGTACATACAGTCCAATATCACTTGAAGAGCAAAGATGCACATATGACAGGATACCTAAACCAAGTTCGCTATGACGCACTGCAGTCCTACGTCAGTTAATGATTCGTCTGGGAATCCAGGGCTCTAAGTAATTATTTAGTTGGCCACTTCTGGAACTATGTAACATTTCCAGTACTGAGATGATGTCTTACTAAACACGCATGAAATTTTATGATATTGGTGTCTTATCGCTGCTTACGGCTCTTAAATGGCTATTGCTTAGGAATGAACAAAAGCTGCAAATGCCTACAACTTAAGTTGCTGAATATTGAACAAGATATGCATACTACTTGGTTAGCCTCGAGGTAAATGTATTTATGACATTGTGTCAATATTGAAGTAAGCGTTCAGTGGACCAGTCCGGGGTTTGATATCAGTATTGTAATTGTTATTCGTTTGTTCGTGTAAAGGCAATATATCTGCACTAATAGCATCGGGCTTATTATATACATACATACAAGATTTGATTTCGATTTAGCGTCATGCATATTCCAACAAATGTGTGCTTTTCCATTTATTGTCAACCCACGACCGTGTTCCTCCTAATTAACTTGTGTTGGTTTGTTTATTGTAATAACATTAATGCTACTCATATAGAAGGCATATCCTTAGACAAAGATTTGGATTTTTTGTTTCGGTATTTGAAATTCAAAAGAGGTTTTGGATGTCTTAGGAATACACCGGTAAACAGCGTTCAGGGTTTATTTACCTTGTAATGTAATACACTGTGCACTGCATATATTTGATGATCTTGCTTTGAGTACGAGCAATGGAACTTATTGCCATATTTACAAACACACATATTCTAAAGTAAGCTGCGTCCGTGAGCCACTGCATTCAATCTCGTACCCCAATGTGCCCACCTTCGGCGTACATATGTAATCCTACATAGGAACACCTAGAATTCGTAGCGCGGACTGCAAACAAGAATAATCCTCGGTTTGTTTGCGCTAATGCTTGTCCACTGAATAATAGCTGCTTATATTCATATTCTTCGCTGACAAAGCCTGCGCGGTAATGTTGCAATTGCAGTCGCATATTTAAATTAACGCTTTCAGCCCGGTTTATGTAGTCAATTTCAGTCTCGTGGATGTAAGTGGGGGCAGCATATCAGTAACACGCCAATGATATCTTATTTCCATAGGATGTACCGTTGGGTATGGCTTGTATAATTCAGTGTTATAATGAGTGATGCAGAGTACTGCCGGGCTTCGCTATTGCTCTCAGGTTTAATAGCTTTTTTCGATTAGTATATGCATCTAATATACAAAGATTTGCAAGTGTAATTGATCCATCGACGAGCACCAAGGAATTCGGAAAGATTTACAAAGATAGCAAATTAGCCTAATAGTACGCAAACCAGTTCAAAGCGTAGCATTCTGTGAACAGCTTGCCTCGATCTTTCGCCATTTATCTCTATTTTGAATAATCACGCAGTCATAGAAACCTGACTCATACATATGGGAGTGTCATTTGTGATAAGAGGAGTATCCGTTCTCGTTTGTGGACGGTTACGACTTTTCACCTAGGAGGCGCTGTTGATATAATACCATCAAGGGCATATTCACACGAAGTATATATTTCAGCGGTTGCGTGTCAGTTCGCCCCCGGGACGGTTCGCCCCCGAGTCAGTTCGCCCCGGGACGATACGCCCCCGAAATGCTTCGCCCATGTTTTACAGAAAGGAATATATTTAATGCTGCATATTTCATTTAATAAAGAAACAGTATTAATGAATTTATTATTTTGATATGACTTAAATTTAAAGCATACTTAAGATACTTAGTATTATACGCAGCATCACTTAACATTCACTACTCCTGGTACATAGTTATCTAACATATTGTACCTCGAACATGAGATCCGTAGGTAGTTCATGTGCATTTTCGGGGAGACGCAGGAGAACTTCATCCACTAGGGCCATGGCCGTTCGGAACTCCCCAGACGAAGGAGCCATCCCTCAGCGATACGCCCGCGTAGCATCGTTGGTTCCTGTTGCGGACGCTGCAAATCCCCTGGCTTGTAGTAGGGCCCTTCTTTTGCTAGCAATACGCGTAGCATAAGCTATCCACCAGTTTCGACTTCCCTCGTCGGTTGCCTTTCTCGAGTATCTAGTAAGTAACTGGGCTTGGACCGGCGATCTGAGTTGGTAAAGTTTCGTCCTCAACAGATTCCTCAGCAGGGTAGTTGGGGGCGTTGAATGAGGGTAAAGTAACGGAGAAGGAAAGGTCATCTGCCGTTGAGCGATGAGGTACTTCCGTGTCACTGACTTCGGACTGCCTATCTGAGTTCATATCGGCGAGAGTGGTTGGCTTTGGGATATTCTGGAGCTCTCGGCTAATGGGCTGAATATGCTGACTGTTGTGCAGTCGACACATCACGAGAGACCAAGCTGGTCCTTGATAGCTAATCTGTTGTTGGTCTGGCTCACTCCTGTGTTGCAAGTGCGGTGCTGACAACGGCTGCACCCCTCACACTCAAGAGCTTGCTGCCTTCTTCTGCCTTCAGTAGCGCAAATTATGCAGATGTTCATGATTCAGGATTGTGACACTTGAGCAGAGAAAATCTGATAAGTGAATGATCAAATGCAGACGTCAGTACATTATATAGGGAAGCATACCAGGTCACAGCATTCTTGACGCTTCCCGCTCATAACTCACCAAGTGTCACGTCGCGATGTGCTTTGTACTCATGACGCTTCCCGCTCACAACTCACCACGTGTCACGTGCTCAGCCTATCTACTCCATCTTTCAAAATGCAATTGCGTAATTGTATGAATGTAGAGTCCGACTTGTATCATGTTTGTTTTGATGTATGTTTTATAAATGTTGAATAAAGAGCACAGGTTGTATTGAGTTGTATGTATGCATGTGTCCGCTTTTAGTTTATATTCCTCTATTCTTATATTCTTGTCATGTATGTTTTATTAATGTTGAATAAAGAGCCTGAGTTTTTAGTTAATATTCCTCTATTTATTTCGTATTCTTGTTTTATTTCCCTGGTTTGTTTTGATGTATGTTTTATGAATGTTGAATAAAGAGCCCGTGTCGTATTGAGTTATATGTATTTTGGTGTGCGCTTTAAGTTCGTATTCCTCTATTTACTTCGTAATCTTTTTTTATTTTACTGATTTTTATAAGTGATCAATTATAACATATGCTACTGCCATAAATAAAATATACCACACATTCTTCTAGTGCTCGGTTTCTGTATCTGTACGCGTTTTGTTCAAGGGGCATATCGTTCCGAAACTGTTACAGAATGATACATTATGATTACGATGTTTTGGTGGGCACCTAAATGTTTATTCGTAGTGGGATGCTTTTCTGTTGTGTTGAATCTGTCACATGGTGTCAGGAAAATGGGATCTTTGTGAGTTTAATCTCTGGATTGCAGCATAAGGAACAGTGAGAATGGATGGCTTAAAACCCCCTCCACCAATGAACTTCTCACAAGGTAATGTCAGTGCCACCTGGTATAAATGGAAACAGCAGTTTGTCACCTACTACAAGGCTACAGAACTGAATAAGAAGGAGGGTGAGACCCAAGTAGCAATTTTGTTGCATGTGGCTGGGGCAGAGGCCCAAGAGATTCATGCTACATTTGTGTATGATCCAGCTGATGATATCAAGGAGTATAAAAAAGTGCTTGAGAAGTTTGACTTGTACTGTGAGCCTAGGAAAAATGTGGTATTTGAGAGGTACAAGTTCTGGCAAAGGGATCAGATGAAGGAAGAGCCCTTTGACCAGTGGGTCACAGACCTAAAGACCAAAGCCCCATCCTGTGAGTATGGTGACCAGAGAGATTTGATAATACGAGATAAAGTCGTATTTGGGCTAAGGGATACCAGAGTAAAGGAGAGACTTCTGAGGGCGCCAAAGTTAACCCTAGATAAAGCCCTGGAAATATGTAGAGCTGCAGAGACCAGCAAGGTCCAGATGCAGGCCATGTCATCACCAGCATCAGCCGGTGCTGCCCAGGTACATGAGGTGCGTAGGTCCAAGAACAGAACCTGGAACAAGGGCAAACAACAAGGCCAATCTACAAAGCCAAAGAGTTCCACACCAGTCATGGTAAAGGATTGTGAATATTGTGGTAAGGATCATCCTAAAGGGAAGTGCCCGGCATATGGCAAGACATGTGCAAGGTGCAAGCAGTTACACCATTTTGCACAAAAGTGTAAGGCTGGGCAACCAAAACCTAAAGCAGTCCAAGTGTCACAGGTAGAAGAAGTAGTGTCACAGAACTTATTTGTTGGTCAGCTATATATAGGTGGTCTGACATCACGGTGGCATGAGGACGTGGTCATCGACGGCACGGTGGTGTCTATGAAGTTGGACACAGGAGCAGATGCTAATGTCATCTCGTGTGAGGCATACCTGCAGGCAGGGCAGAAACTGGAGCAGTTGGCTCAGACCAAGACCACCCTGGAGGGCATCGGTCAGGGCAGGATACGGCCACAGGGGGCTGCCTTCCTTGATGTCAAGGTCAAGGACAAGGAGCAGACGATGCTATTCTATGTTACCAGTGAGAAACTAAACATCCTTGGCAGAGAGGCATGTGAGGACCTCAGTCTGGTCAAACGTGTCGACGTAGCTCAGCGAGCACCAAGTTCCAAGGAGGAAATCCTGAATGTATATCAGGATGGGTTTCATGGATTGGGGCAATATAGCCAGAAGTACAACATAGAGCTGAAACAGGATGCCATACCTGTGGTTCAGCCCAGCCGTACAGTGCCATACGCCCGTCGAGAGAAGCTGAAAACGGCACTGGAAAAGTTAGAACGAGCGGGAGTCATCGCAGGCGTGGAGGAACCCACAGATTGGGTAAACAACTTGGTGATTACAGACAAGAAGGACGGGACCATACGGATCTGCCTGGATCCCAAGCCTTTTAATGAAGCTATTAAGAGGCAGAGGTACGTCATCCCCACACCCAATGATGTGCGCAGCAGGTTGGCTGGTAAGAAGATCTTCACTGTTATAGATATGAAGGATGCATACTGGCACGTGGTGCTAGGAGAAAAGTCCAGCTACTACTGCACGTTTAACACTCCATGGGGACGCAAAAGGTTCCTTAGGATGCCGTTCGGGATTTGTTCTGCTAGTGAGGTTCTACAGCAGAGAAATGATCAGACATTTGGTGACATCAGCAATGTATATGTTATTGCTGATGACCTCATCATTGCTGGAGAGAATGATGATGAGCATGATGATGCTTTTCTGAGAGTGCTGGACAGGGCGCGAGACAAGAATGTCAGGTTCAGCCCAGGCAAGATCCAGTACAAGGTCAGCGAGGTGATGTACATGGGCGACATTATCTCAGCAGCAGGGCTCAGCCAAAGTCGAGGCCATAGCCAAGATGGCCGCCCCGGTGGACAAGCAAGCGTTACAGCGCCTGTTGGGAATGGTGAAGTACCTGACCCAGCACATTCCCAACGAGTCCGATATCACAGCACCACTGAGAGGATTGCTGAAAGAGGGTGCTGCATTTGTGTGGCAGCCAAAACATCAGGCAGCGGTGGATGCTGTAAAATCAGCACTGATATCAGCCCCGGTGTTACAGTACTACGACGTGAATCAGACGTGTACGATACAAGCGCGGATGCTTCCCAGTCGGGACTGGGGGCATGTCTGATGCAGGGCGGGCAGCCCATCGCATATGCATCACGTACACTCACAAGTGCTGAGGTCAACTACGCGCAGATAGAGAAGGAGTTGTTGGCGATATGCTTTGCATGTGCAAAGTTCCACTGTTACATCTATGGGAAGGAGACAACAATGCTCTCGGATCACAAGCCATTGGAAATAATACTTCGCACGCCTATGAGCAGGGCATCTCCACGTTTGCAGCGCATGATGTTGCAGCTGCAGAAGTACACACTGCATGTGCAGTATACACCAGGCAAGGAAATGTATGTGGCAGACACCCTGTCCCGAGCGTCACAACCTCTTAAAGGCAAGCCTATTGATGGAGTGGCTGAAGAGGCGGAGATAATGGTTTGCGCATTCATGTCTACACTTCCAGCGTCAGACCAGCGGCTCGAGGAGATCAGACAGGGTACTCTTACTGATGAAGAGCTTTTGGCGCTGAAGCAAACTATCAGGTCAGGATGGCCGGATGCCAAATCGGCAGTGGACCAGCGTCTAGTGGAGTACTGGAATATCCGAGATGAGCTGTATGAATTGGAAGGAATTCTGTTCAAAAGTCAGAAGATAATTGTGCCACAGAGTCTACGCAAGGAGATGCTAGCAAGGATACACGAGGGTCACCTTGGAGAGGAGAAGTGTAAGCAGAGGGCCAGAGCGGTTATCTACTGGCCTGGGATGCCCAAGGATATTGATAATATGGTGGCCAAGTGTGCGATTTGTTTACAGTATCGCAGGAAGCAGCAGAGTGAACCTATGATGCCACATCCGGCACCTGACAGGCCATGGCAAAAGGTTGGTTCAGACATTATGACATTCCAAGGCCGTGACTATTTGGTGGTAGTAGATTACTACTCTAAGTATGCAGAAATTGCACTGCTAGATGACAAAACGGCCAGCTCTGTCGTTAGGCACATGAAAAGTATTTATGCTAGGCATGGCATACCAGAGGAAGTGATGTGTGATAACATGCCATATGGGAGCAGAGAGTTCAGGGAGTTTGGGCAATCCTGGGGGATCAAGGTGACGACATCAAGCCCTACGTATGCACAGTCTAATGGCCTCAGTGAGAGGACAGTGCAAACCCTGAAGCAGTTGTTATGAAAGGCAAGCCTTGAAGGAAAGGACATGTATTTGGCGTTGCTAGAGTATCGTAACTCGCCCATTTCAGGACTTCAGTATTCACCAGCACAGTTGCTGATGAACAGAATGTTGCGAGACAAGTTGCCGACGCATCCAGATATGCTGAAGCCTAAGATAGTAGGGTCCAAGCAGGAGCTGCAGGAGCGTCAGCAGCGCCAGAAGAAATACTACGACCGAACAGCGAAGCCGCTGTCGAGCCTCCGAGATCAGGAAGTGGTCAGAGTACATCGGGGGAGTGAGTGGGAACCAGCCGTGGTCACACAGAGGTGCGGCGAGCCACGTTCCTACCAGATCACAGATGGACACGACCAGGTGCTACGCAGGAACCGCAGGGATTTAATGAGCACCAAGGAGCCACCACCTGTTGTCATGCCGGAGACAGTCTCCGAGTATATTGTGCCAGTCCCACGAGATGAGGTGCAAGTGCAGCGACCAGCAGCACCACCAGTGGAGCCCCAAGTGCCCAAGCAAGTCACGGCTCCACCAAGGTCACCAGCGCGCACAAGGAGTGGGCGCAACGTCAGGCTACCTGCTAAGTACAGTGACTACAATTTGCAGTAGTGTGTATTGTGTGACATGTACAATTGGTGGTAAAGACCAGTTGAAGTATGTGGGCTATGTGCTAGTAACCTCTGGCCCCACCATAGTTAATTCGTTTACTAGTGATGTTAGTGTTTTCAATAGTTCTTGAATTGTGTATGTTCAAGTGTGACTTTATGGACATTATGATAGTATGTGTTACTTATGAACATTATGGCACTACAACAGTGAACAGTGATTTCCTTTTCCCAAGAAGGGGGATGTTACAGAATGATACATTATGATTACGATGTTTTGGTGGGCACCTAAATGTTTATTGGTAGTGGGATGCTTTTCTGTTGTGTTGAATCTGTCACAGAAACTACAACCCGGACAAATGCCCTGGCCGCCGAGTCCAAACGCCCTTACAACACTCTATCTGGGGACGATGAAAGGTAGACATAATGCTATAAATGTATTTCATATCAAGATAATAAATTCATTAATCCTGTTCCATTAAATGAAATACGTAACATTCAATATATTCCTTTCTGTAAAACATGGGCGTAGCATTTCGGGGGCGAACTGACCCGGGGGCGAACTGTCCCAGTGAGGGCGAACTGACCTGGGGGCGAACTGTCCCAGCGGGGGCGAACCGTCCCGGGGGCGAAATGACCCGATACCATTTCAGCACTTGGTACCAGGTCACGTCAATCAGATATATGTCGTTACATATATATTTAAGTATGGTGCAGGTTTACACTAGATATATCTGCCATACCCATTCGATTAACATTTATTCCATCTCTGCTGTCGCCATCTTGCGGCCAGAGCCAGCGATAGCATTGTTTAATGTTAGTAGAACTGATGCTCTTGGAATTAGAATTTCTTCATGGAGTATACGAGGCTTTGATAATGCGCATGTCACAAGCTCCTAAAACATGCAAGGAAACTGCGTTTGAAGACGTTCACCAATCCACCTGTCCGGCGGCATCAGCGCGTGTGCATATATAACGTATGCTGTCAAATGTTAATGTTTTGTATGTATTTTATATACATTTCGCGAGTTTCGATAGCATAAATAATTCATTTGATGTGCTCTCGCAGTCAATCGGGGCTGATGTTACAACACACACTTTGTAAACCGATAATAATCATCAGGTGACGGTTAGATTCATTCACGTAGTCCAGTTTCTGCACTTGGTCTCGAAGAAAACATTACATTCCAAGGTCTATTGTATGATCGCTTGTATTCGTTTGGCAAGCATAAGACGTTGTCATGCACTACCAAGAATTACATAAAATATTTATCTTCCTAAGGAACATCCGTGACTTAAATTTGAACATGAGACGTGCAGTGAAGTATGCTATCAAATAAACTAAAAAACAACAATATACCTCCCAACCCACAACGCGTTTCACATACATTTTGATAATTATATAAACAACACAAAGCTTAGGCAATAACGCCTTAGCATATCGAAAATGACCTGTAATAAAAGATGATTTACGAGGGTATGATAAAATGCAGTCTGAGGAAAAAGCACCAGGGCATAGTCGTAATTCACGAAAGAGGCCTAAAACAGCCAGAATTATAAGGGGTGTGTAGACGGGTCGCTGGTTATTGTATGGTCGGATAGGCACTACAGCTTTGCTGCTTCCGGAGAATATCGATCAAATCGGTTCATGAGAACAAAATAGACCTATACACTGCCACCTAGATACGTGAAGGATCTGCGTTATTTTATCTAACCGTTTCTTTATTAGAGATGGTTGAGCCTGCCTTTTATGACAAGCAGGTGGTGTATATATACCAACCATGTAAACCTTTGGATGGACCTTTAATTTCATTATATACATATATATATATATATACATTTAAATATATATATATATATCCATATATATATACATATTTACGTATATAGATATATAATTATATTTGTATATATAAATATATATTTATAAATATATATATATGTATATATATACATTTTATATAGAGATATATTAATATATATAGACATGTATGTATATATAAATAGATATATATAGATGTATATATATATAGAGATATATATATATATATATCTACAGATATATATCACCATATATGTATACACATATATATATAGAGATATAGATATCTATATAGATATATATTTATAAATATAAAATATATGTATGTATCTATATTTATATATATATATATATATATATATATTTTATATATATATCTCTATATATATATATATATATATATATATATATATATATATATATATATATATATATATATATATATATATCCACATATATATCACTATAAAAGGCTACAAAAGCCTATCTCTATTAGGCGAGATGGGATCGGACGATTTGTTTGATCCTCAAAGTAAAATCTAATTTTCTCGATTATCCGTTGGTGGACATGTAAGAGTTTGCAAAATTTAGATCCTTTGAACTCTCCGTCTGGCTATGAGGTATTCTCATGTACAGCCAGTCTGTTAATGATTCCTTTGAGTTGCAGTTACATGCACGGACTCTTCTTGTTGTTGTCTAAATTACATTAATAAACTTATTATAAACGAAGCTTGTTTTATAGGGCGCTTTTGTATGTAATTTATTATTATAAAGTTCCATCTAAGCATTTAATCTGCCGCTTGATGCCACAATTAGTCAAAATAACCGGCAAGTGTCACTATTTTGGTTGTCTTAATCCGATCATTTCATTATGATAATGATTTATGTAGTATGATGAAAACATTACTACAAAATCATCGTGAATAGCTGTGGAATCGCATGCATCCGAATAATGGCTTACAAGGCTGCTTAAGATTAATGACTGCAATTGTTTTGTGGCATGTGAGATGTGCTGCATATATGTACTTCAATGTTCACTATCGTTGTTGATTAAATTACTGTTGGGCTATATAAACCGTAATACAATTTTAACCGTGTAATTGTTGCCACAAAATCTCTTAATCTTGGCTTAAAACGCTGCAGATTGAAAAAAACTTACTGTGCAGCATTGGCAAAATATTGCGGTAGCATACATGTATTATTGCCAGCGATTACAGTATTGAGATAATGCTCAACCAAGTTGTGCTCGATGATACTATTCCCTTTCGACTCTTCTTAATGATATGTATCACCAGCTTCTGTTTTTAACTGATTTGCTTACATTGAAACAGCATATCCGCAGCAATTGTTTTGCGCAGTACAACATTTCTAAAATGCTGATGAACCTCATGGGATCTTGTTATACAAGAACAGGTCCTGGTATTATACACACTGGCGGTATAATATGATATGAAAAAGTGAATATCTATCACCATCCATACTGTATACACTGGCCGTAAGAGCCCTTTGTCATAGCCATTGACTAAACTGTTGAAATCATGAATTTGGATCTTCGTAAGCACAAAGAACTCACAATGTCAATACCATAATTGTTTTGCAATTTATTTCAATATTTTGGTGACATATTTATATGCAATGTAAATGAAGTATCCCATCCAAAAAACTGTCCTAATGCAAAATGTTTTATAACTTCACGCGCTGGAACATTGAGACATTTTCGATCGACAGTCTCTGTTACAGTAGCTTTATGGTCTAGATCAAAGATATATTCCTCACAAAAGCCTTCTCACAATAATATCGATGGCTTTGTTCTGATAAACAATTTCCGTTAAAGTCTGAAATACATTTTAAAGGAGGGAATTTTCAGCCGCGAATGGTTGAAATGATTGCCTTATGGAAAAGCATGAATCTATTTAACAATCATTTGAATTCGTACAAAGGTTTTGGTTGCATAACATAGAGCTAGGGTATTGTTTGGGGTGACAAGTAAGTACTTGAGTAGATTATTCAATTCATCAGCGTCACAACTAAGATCAAGTATGCATGTAACTTGGATTAATACATGAATAGATTGTCCGTGATGCATCATTTCCTAATACACAGCTGCTTAGTGGCAAAGGATAATGCTATAATCCTGTGTTACGGTGGCAGAGGATAAATGTTATAATCCTGTGTTACGGTGGCAGAGGATAAATGTTATAATCCTGTGTTACGGTGGCAGAGGATAAATGTTATAATCCTGTGTTACGTGGCAAAGGATAAATGTTATAATCCTGTGTTACGTGGCAAAGGATAAATGTTATAATCCTGTGTTTAGTGGCAAAGGATAAATGTTATAATCCTGTGTTTGCAAGTACTCGTGGGCATTATATATGAAAATACGGCTATTCGATCGGCTACTTAATCGGTCCTCTTACTAAACTCATATCAAATTATACACCTATTGCAAGGTAATTATGTCTTTAGCTACAAAGATTTTGCATGCAATATATTTTAACACCTTAACAAAAGCCTTATCAAGAGCGAAAATTTATTTAAATCGCTATTTACCGATACGAAGTGATTACTCTGCATACAAATTGCCAGTATAAACGTATGACAAATATATCCCATGCATGTGTTTGCGCTATAAATGGAGGGCCACCATCAGACAATGCAACATTCTAAGCACGTAACACCTTCGCTTTCAAGTGTTGTGACACTACTGGGATTCAAACAGGTGGATAGGAAAACTCCCAAATCAAATGTCCTGCTGCCCTTCTTGAGTGCTTTTTCTGGGTATCTCAGACATTTAGGGTAACAATCATTGACTGGAATATTGGATGGATTGTTGGTCAACATCTAACCCTTAAATCTGCTTGATTCCAGCTCCAAACGTGAACCATATGAGATAAGTAGCTTTGTGTGAGCTGCTTTCTAACCTACACATTTCTCTATCTGAATGCTGCATGATTGGTTATTCTACTTCATCACATTAATAGATGAGAGTTAAACATGCTCTATCATTAATGTGTTTGCCCTGTTGCTCTGTAAGATGTCTTGCAGGTTTTATAGCACATTGTAGCTTACACCGGAAAACACACGAAAACGGAATTCACAATATAAGGGTACATTTGGAGCAATATAGACCGTATTTGTTCGCCTATCAGCATGATCCTGGGTTTCTTTTCTTTGTCTTTATGACAGCATATCCTTATTACAGTCGTATATAAAAAAGGATAAACTATCTGCTATTTGATCAATGCAGATAAATTTCCCGCCAGAAACCATTACTCAATTGTGCATCCGACTTAATCCGCCCAGCAAAGGTAGGCATAAACTTATATGTCAGACGTGAGTCGAAGATCGCACGACATGGACTAATTCTGCTGTGTTGTTTTTTTTAAAACTATCGATAAACTCAAACACATGATTGAGTATTAAACCGAGAGGATTCAATGCAATACTTGAGAGCGACGCGGACATCTACAGCTTTACTTTTCATTAAATAAACCATACCTGGCACACAATGTATTCACCAATGTGCATAACACCGCGCATTCTCATTACAGTTAACGAAAAGCAACCACGACAAAGATATGTAGATGTGAAGGGACAGGGATGGGCATAATGTGCTCAGAGGTATTACTCTGGTGTAATCAAAGCCTCTTGGCGGATTCTTGTGCGATGCAAATGAAGCACTCTATAGACGCGTCTGTTACATCAATCGTGTTCATTGCCATGGCGAACGGTTGTACGACCCCATTTATCACATAGCGAAACCAATTTACATAAAGTAACCAGACGCATGCCTTGAAAACTTGATCGACCAAGTGACCTGTTGTGGCACATACTTAGCTGATGCGGAATATCACAAACAGCAATCATAGGACGTAAAATGATCTTATCGTAGATAATAAACATTTGGCTGTTGGTGAGGTTGGACCCCAATTGACTGCACAATTTGTTCGTAGTCGATGATTGTAAACGGACTTCAGTGTTGCATTTGTTGTAATTGCGTGGCTTTTTCAAAGGACGAAAGCGGAGACCGTTCAAGTGGTCATTCAAATGGCGATGGATGCTGTATTGCCATAAGAACGAGAACTTTCTCTGCATTCACCAGATATGTATATATGGGATAAATTATCTCCATCTAGTAGTGACTGTGGGATACATTGTCTCCAGCTAGTAGTGACAGTGGAATACATCGTCACAAGCGAATAGTGACATTGGGAAACAGTGTCTCCAGCTAGTTGTGACAGTGGGATACATCGTCCCCAGCAAGTAGTTACAGTGGGATACATCGTCACAAGCGAATAGTGGCAGTGGGAAACATTGACTCCAGCTAGTAATGACTGTAGAATACCCTGTCTCCAGCTAGTAGTGACATTGTGATACATCGTCCCCAGCAAATAGTTACAGTGGGATACATCGTCACAAGCGAATAGTGACAGTGGGATACATTGTCTCCAACTAGTAGTGACTGTGGGAAATATTGTCTCCAGCTAGTAGTGACTGTGGGAAACACTGTCTCCAACTAGTAGTGACAGTGCGATACATCGTCCCCAGCACGTACTTACAGTAGGATACATCGTCACAAGCGAATAGTGACAGTGGGAAACATTGTCTCCAGCTAGTAGTGACTGTGGGATACACTGTCCCCAGCAAATAGTTACAGTGGGATACATCGTCACAAGCGAATAGTGACAGTGGGATACATTGTCTCCAACTAGTAGTGACTGTGGGAAATATTGTCTCCAGCTAGTAGTGACTGTGGGAAACACTGTCTCCAACTAGTAGTGACAGTGGGATACATCGTCCCCAGCACGTACTTACAGTAGGATACATCGTCACAAGCGAATAGTGACAGTGGGAAACATTGTCTCCAGCTAGTAGTGACTGTGGGATACACTGTCTCCAGCCAGTAGTGACAGTGGGATACATTGTCTCCAACTAGTAGTGACAGTGGGATACATTGTCTCCAGCTAGTAGTGACAGTGGGATACATTATCTCCAGCTAGTAGTGACTGTGGGATACATTGTCTCCAGCTAGTAGTCACTGTGGGATACATTATCTCCAGCTAGTAGTGACCGTGGGATACATTGTCTTTAGCTAGTGTCAAAGTGGGATATATTATCTCCAGCTAGTAGTGACAGTAGGATAAATTTTCAATTTAATATATTACTTAAGATAATTCACATTGTAGCTTGTAGTTGTTTGCTGCTGACACTTAGAAACTTTTTTAAGGTATTTCAGTTTTACCGGTGAAGCGGCCAATTATCTTGCACATAGTGATATTCTTGATGTGAATGATATTTTAGGCTTTTTCAGTGACTTATTGTAATTGATTAATGGCTTGACCAAAGGTTGTGAAGCATGTTCGTGTTACGAGTATGCTATGCTTAGTTGACTGTAGTACAATATTATAAGACAGCGGCAGTATCATTGTTTTTGACTGTTTTCGCGAAAACACTCGGGCTGAATGATGTATGCCAAAATCTACGTATTCGTACGACATTCACCGACAGGAGTTTATATTTTCAACAAATGTTGACATCGGTACTCAAATATGTGAGCTATTTCTAATGTTTGTAGCATCAACAAAGCAAGCCCACGATAGACCGGTGATTTAATTAGCGTGATATTGACATATAATGAATAGTCTGCTATGTATAACTACAGTAATATATTACTTCTTTATCGGGCAACAATATTCAACAGAAACCACATTGCGATCGTCATTGGTTGTCGTAATCACCAAGGTGTTGACGCAGGCAAGTACTCAATCATCTATATATGTTTACAATACCAAGGCATAGCATGACCGGCAATTGACGCGCAGAGCAATTATTGAGGTAAACGATTGTTATATGATGCCTAGAGTGACTAAAATGCAATCACAAAACGGAGAAATTAACTGCTTGCCGCTATACATGTGGTTCTTAAGCTTGCATTGACAATCTCTTGTCAAGTCTATCCGACTTCATGGAGATAACAGTTTGAGTTATTCAATGACATTGGACTGACCATTTGGATGTTTTCTATATTTCAACAACACTTTTCCTGCACAACATAACTTAAATGGCGACTATTGACTATCTTGCAAATATGCCGCTTACATGTATTCAAGCAAGATATATTGTTTTTCGTCTCACGATAAGGAATGCTCGTCACAGAACCGATGTAGTTACTCTAATTGTATTCTCATTGTTGGTTTGATTCCTCATCCTAGCTAATATACTGGCCATGAACTACGAAAATCTCGGATGGAATCAAACCGAGAAGCTTGTGCGGATAACTGAATTCAGTTGAAAAACATGTTGCCTTTTATCTTGTTAAATAATTTGTCGGATAGCAGCATGTCGGGAGTCGCACAACTCAGTGTTTTATCGTCACGTTTGTCCAGGGAAATATAACATTGAATGTCAAATATTTCAAGAATCAAACATAGAGGTTCGCTGTGTTTTCGGCACTAACTTATTTACATACAGAATGCACCATATCTATAAACATGTGGCTGCGCAAGTTTCTGTGCCTTGTATTTCTTTTTTTACGCGCCACATTGTATTCATGATCAATAGCTTGCTGCTTATCGGCGTTTGAGGCATTAGAAATGTTAATTCAGGAAAAAGACTTGATAGGTTGCTTGAATATCATAAATAGCGTCAATCTGCATAGCAATGTGCGTCCCTAGTTTTCTGGTTATGCGCCGCGCACCATCTGTAGCTCATGAAACAGCCAATGGCATGCTCTCTCAAGGTGTAAAAAGGTGGCTTTGATAGTTCAGTTCTGACATCCGAGGTGATTTAACGTCATCGAAAGTACTACATAGACAAAACGACATAGAATCTTGTGGGAGGCCAAGAACACCATCATGATGATGTGTACCTTTCATCTGTTACACCATTTCATGCAAGTCATTTAAGGAAATATCTTATTAAATAGACGGTCATGGGGTGTGTCTCCTTCCATCTGCAATTAAGGAACTTTACGTTATGTTCATGGATCTATTGGATCTATATTTACAGGACGATGACGATGTGCAACAAGGCAATAATGCTGAATTCCGATGTAGTCTAGGGGTATACTGCACAAATTGCATATCCTTGTGCGCTTTAGAAATTCATTTACAGTTGTTGACCATTGCTGGCATATAAAGACCCGATCTGCATAAATCGAACGGCAATTTTGGCGACATGTCAGTTGGGCGCTTGGGTCAATTTAGGCGGCTTTGACATATTGGAATGGTAACAAAGATATGGAAAAGCATTCAAACTACTTAAATGGCCCAATGTCGATTCAAATTGGCAGACAGGCATAAAACGGCGAAAGAGGCCACGATGAATATGAAACTTCATTTGCAATTGCTGCAATTTTAACGGAGGGTGATTGCAACACAATTGAACATGACGTTTTACGCCTAACAGCCTATCGTCCTCATCTGAATCCTAAATAATGACGGGTCATGATAGCTCAGACAACATGACTCTTTAAAGCATCGTGCAGTACCTATAAGCAAGAAACATCCACTCAATACTGTGCTCTCCAGCAGTTCCTCAAAGAGAAATCAAGGCAATTACGATAATATACCTTCCGTTCCTATTCTTACTGCATCAAGCTAACATGATGCGATGCCTATTCAGTTGTAGTTAATTACCTATAATACAAAGAGACTGCTAGCCCTTGTGCTATCTCTTTAGCCGCGATATTTTTGCAATCAATAATGCAACACTAAAGAATCTTGGCTGCACTAATGAAATGGTGTTACTTCTGAAACTATTTGCCAAACAACACAGATTGAAGGAGAAACCGTGTAAACCGTGTCGAATGTATATCTGTTTGCTATGAGCCCCAATAACTAGTGCATTTTGCTGTTTTCATTTTGGAGTTTGCAGTGGCTGGTAAGCAATGATAAGCGTATTTACTGCTGCCGTCAGACAATGTATTTTGAATCATTGTGCTACAAATAAGAAAGCTCGCATTGGGATGAAATTCAATTATTCAGAAAGTGTAGAAGTTGTGTCACTTCTCCTTTTGAATAAACTGACATACACAGACCTTGGCCGTATCACGAAGTAACATATTCATAGTCTAGGGCGATCATTTATAACATAATTATATGGCATTAGCGATCAAGATGCAAATGGAATGCTATTTCATAGTCTTTCTTCTTGGACCACCGCACAATACATTGTATGATATGTCCATGCTTATATCTAAAGCCAGAGAATACGTCGACATACACAAAATTTCGCTTGATTATTGAATGCAAAACATACAGATGCATTGGTGAGTTAGATATAATGACTTACACAGTTGAAACGGTATGCCTCTAAATGATACTGACACGTACAACCTATCACTGGATTCTGTGCATAATGCAGTGTCTGCTACCATTTTGAGCAACTATGAGAGCCCATATCACGATATTCACTCACACCACACCAAGTGTGTGATTGTTTCAATAACAAGATCTGTCGACTGATAGGTAACTGAGTTCCAAGCAGCCGCATTGTCGACATCTACTCTTGCAACGGATGCTTACTCCGGTTGATAATTCGAAATGCCAGATACGTTGAAAAGTGCGATTGTGATGTGCAGATATTTCTGTGCAAATGCCAGATGCGTCGTTCTGTGTTTCTTACGTCCAAAGTGTTTGTACCCCCCCACCCGCCCAACAGCCGCATTTTGGCATATTTAATAACAATATCAAATCCATAATAATGATTTGACGTTGATCCTTTAGGCTTACTCTAATGAATAATTGTTACGATGGATTATTTTAAGCTGTTCAAATCGTTATGCTAACGTTTGCATACATCAAGACAAAAACAATTAACTAATATAAGAAAATGAAAAGATCGGATCAGTTGATATCTGGTTGGTAGATTGTAAATGCGTTGTTTGATGTCAACTTAAGTCCGGTGACAAAACGCGGGAGGTGCAAGTGATCACAAATGGTCCATATGAGTACCAATGCAACATATATATATGATTATTCGTACAATAGCTGCATATCAATTGCTTATTTCACTGTCAGTTAGCTAAGGGTTAATCAAGTAGCAATTCCCGCGTATAAGAAGTGAAATTCAGAATCTTTATCATAGGGAGCACACATTTCCGTGCTGATTAATTTAAAGAACTTGAGCATCAATCGGATATTAAGTAAATAAATACCGCGCGGCGTTCTGTAGCTTGACCAAGAGCAGAAAACGTTGAGAAGAGACAACAGCGTGGTTGATATCGGGCACTCATTGGCATATCATGAAACATGCAATAGTGGCTTTCTATACAACCGAGGTGAAATATATCCCTTTTTGAAAGAAGTCCTCATCATACGGCCACAATTTCTAGCAGATTATCTTCTAAATGGATTTCAACGTTTAAATGAAATGACATGCAGAAAGCTTTAAGGAAGCATATTAAAAAAAGCCAATACCTGAGTTGTTAGCCAACGTTCAGCGGAGCTAGCTGCTTAACGGTGGTCATAAAGGATGGGTTATTGCATACTTTTGTACAAAACCCAGGCATGCCTCCAGGAAGTAATATGCGCTTCATTTGTCTAACAGATAACCATGCACATAGAGTAAAGATTAGACGTGCAGATTACCACGCAACGGGTACTATATCACCTACTACTTGCCGGAAACTACAGTGGGATTGTTTTGCGTCAGGGAGGCAAAGTGCGATCAAATGGCTGTTTCCTGGACAAAATAATGCTGAAGCTCCGGTGAATTGTTTGCTTATCGCTTGGTCAATCGGAAGTTTGCTGCCGATAAACTTTGATTCAGCTCTGACAAGACGAGCTCCAAACCAACACATACGTTCGTGCGTATCCTAGCAATGCTCGTCCAAATACTCTAAAAACGACATCATAGTTAATCATGTACCTTTGTCACCAGCAAGCGACAATGTCACGGAAATTCTGCGATGGAACTTTTATGGTGCTTGGTTGTTGGTGGTTCACGTCTATGTATAATCATATAAATATTTCATATATATAGATATATATATATATATATATATATATATAGATATAGAGAGAGATATATATATAGATAGAGATATATATAGAGAGATATAGATATATATATATAGATATAGGCATATATATGAGAGATATAGATATATACAGAAAGATAAAGATATATATAAATAGACATATATGTAGAGATATATATAAATATAGAGATATATCTATATATATAGATATGTATATATATATATATCCCCTCTATCCTCTTTCTCTGTGTGTTCCTATATATATATATAATATATATATACATATATCTCTCTATCATCTATATACATCTATATATATATATAAATATATCTATCTATCTCTATAATCTCTCTATCTCTATTATATATCTTATATATATATATATCTCTCTCTGTGTGTGTGTATAGTAAATATATCTCTATATATATAATATCTCTATCTCTCTATATATATATATATATATCTCTATATATATATATATATATATATATATATATATAAATATATCTATGTGTGTGTGGGGGTGGAGGGGGGTGTATATGTGTTATAGTATGTAGTCCAGGAAAATATTAATTGCGTCTGATTTGCAACATCGCCGCCTAAACGTAATATTCAGATGTAATCTGTTGATATGTATGGCGTGCGCAACGGAGAAAACATGGCCTAGCATTTCTGAACCTCAGTGCCACAAACAATTTGTTGTTAATTGCTTATTCTACATAGCCGATCTTATATTCTCTGCGCAGTGACTAGGTCTGATTTCACAGTACCCGTTGAAATTGATACAGCAGTACAATTAAAATCGGCTGAGCTAGCTTATGTTTTTCCTTTGGTTTCATTATTGCATGAAGCATCACTTGTGGGAGTCCAATAATGTAAAGTAATACACCGCGCAGAGTTCATAACATGCATCGTACTTGATTTTAAACCTGCTCTATTGCTTCCAGATTGATTGAAGCAGCATGGCATTTGAGGTAATGCTTACTAATGTTATTAGGGAAAATGTGAATGGAAATATCAAAAAGGTCCTCTGCCGCGCGTAGCCGTGTATAAACAGAGCCATTGTGCTGCTTATTGTATAAGCTTGGAGAAAATGGTTCCTTATTATGAGGTATAAATGATATGATGCGTGACGGAAAGTGTTCAATCGGTTGATTACATCAAAAGTTATCGATACACCACTGGCAAATAAAACCGGGCCTATCCCGGATATCGAGAGATTTTTGTTCCAGGTAATTGGTTCGACGTCATTGTTTATTTGACAAGCAGCATATTTATGTACATATATATATATTTATATATCTATATATATATATACATATATATATGTATATATCTAGCTATATGTATATATATATAAATATATAAATATACATATATATATAAATTATATATATATATATAAATTTTATATATATATACATATATATACATATAAATATTTTTTATATATATATATATACATCTATATATATATACATATATATATAGATATATATACGTGTATATATAGGTATATTTATATATATAGGTATATATATAAATATATCTCTAAACATGTATATATTTATTTATACATTTATATGCATATATATATAAATATACATATATATAAATATACATATAAATATATATTTATGTATATGTATATATATATATATATGCATGCATATATATATATATATATATATATATATATATGCATACATATATATATATATATATAATGTTATATTTATATTTAGGTATATATAAAGACATATATAAACATATATATACTCATTTATATATGCAGGTATAAATATATACATATAAAGATATATTTATATATATATGTATATGTATTTATATAAATATATATAAATGTTCATATATATATATTTATATTTATGTATATATAAAGACATATATAATCATATATATATTCATAAATATATGCAGATATAAATATATACATATAAAGATATATTTATATATACATGTATATATATTTATATATATATATATATATACATAAATAATATATATGTATATATATATATGTATATATAAATATATATTCAGATATATATATATATTTTTATATATATATTTTTATATATATCTATCTCTGTATATATATATATATCTATATATATATATATTTATATATATAAATATATATTTTATATCTATGTCTCTGTTGTTATCTATATTTTATATCTATCTATATAATATATATTTATATATATATGTATCTCTCTATACATATATATATATAATATATTAAAATATATTCATATCTATATATATTTTGAATCTGTATGGTGTTATCCGTTTTTTTGTTCGCATATGACACACTGTTTACTGTTGTTTGATTTTTGTTTTTATAAACATAATGACCCCCCCCCCCCCACCCCCCACACAAACGGTGCCGAGGCGGTTTTGGCACAGCCCCCTCATACATACTACTCACCCTTAGACAACATTTTTGTTCACCCTAAGGATGCCTCGGACCCGACCTCCCCCCCCCCCCCCCACCCCGCCACCCCTAAACGGGGCCGAGGTCCTAGTTTTTAGGTAAACTAGTGTGCCCATAGGCCAAGGTGTCTATGAACTTGGTTTTCTAGACTTTCTTGGTCATGATGGTGGCTTTACACCTGTACGGATTTTTCTAGCCCAGGGAATGGTACTTGATTTTTCCTGCCTGATAGACGGCCTTTTCTTCACACCTTCTATGTCACCTTTTGATAGCACTTTTTTCCCCATACTTTCTATGGGTGCACGACTTTAACAGGGCGCCGTTTACAAGCTCGTGTGGCGCCTGCTAACAATCTCCTCTAGACGTTCCACGCGCTCCATAAGATCCTCGTTTTTAACCTCCAGATCTCTCACCATGTCCTTTAGTTCTTCAAGGTCATTGTTATCTCTCAGTTCCAGATCTATTATATCGTCTTTCAGATAATCTGTTTCTAACTTCAACTCTTTTACGCTACCCTCAAGTTCAGTAATACGCTCTTCAGTGTTCCTTTCTATACCTTATACCTTCGTTTATTCAATAGATACGTATATAGCTATCATAAACATTAAAAGCATTGACGACTACTGCATTCTATATTCCATTGAATCGGCTCTGCACCCGTTTGCCAAGAACCCTGAGCGACCATCAAATAATAATATTCAGCGGCTGTTGGAAGGTAAAGGCGTAGAATATCCAACACCAGTGTCGCATATTGAGAAGGTAGAACAACATGGTAAAGTAGGCGGCTGGAACTGTTTTGACTGGGATGGCAAGGTCACTATCACCACATCAGTAAACAGTCTGGTCCACGTATAAACCTCATGCTGTTTGAGGAGGATGGTAAGTTTCATTACACGCAAATCAAAAATCTTAACCGCTTTCTGTATGATAAGATTTAACACGAACACCGCAAATTCTTCAGTGAGCGATGTCTACATGGTTATACCACTGACAAACTGCTCGCTGAGCACAAACCTGAGTGTATAGGGATAGTTCAAACTGCTGTGCAATTGGATATGCCTGAGGAAGGGAAGAACATATTATCCTTCCAGAACTGGCAGAAGCAGCTGGCTTCCCTTTATGTTATCTAAGACGACTTTGAGTTGCTAACGGTGAAACTTCCAGGCCCTGCACCTGATCCTACTAAGAGCAACACACAGAAAACAGAAGGACATGAGCCATGTGGTTACGGCTATGTAGTGTGATGGTCAGACCGACCCCCCTGTGGTGTATAGAGGAGGCCACACATGTGGAAAAATTCTTGCAAGCCCTGAAGCAGGAAGTCCTCAAGATCAAAGCAGTTCTGTCAAACCCTGTTCCCATGCGCATAACGCGAAAGGATACAAGAGCGCACAAGGCAGCAACTCATTGTCATGTGTGTAAAAAGAGAACTGGCATGGAACTAAGTCCGAGACCATTGTCATATAACAGGTAAGTACAGGGGGTGGGGGCAGCTCGCAATGCATGCAACCTAAAGCTGCGGTTGAATCCTAATACAACGGCCGTGTCTGTAGTATTCCATAACCTACGGGGCTATGACTCCCACCTCTTGATGCAGGCCGTAAGCAAGATGGAAGGGAAGATCAACTGTGTCCCAAACAATATGGAGATGTATATATCCCTATCGAGTTTATGAATGGCTGGGATAAGTTTGATGCCTCACTTCCCCCAATCCATGAGTTCTACAGCAAGCTCTCCGAGCAAATTGTATCTGCCCCAGGGAGTGTTGTGGATCAACCCGCCGATCTACAGATGCAGGACTATCCCGACAATGCTGAAACCGGATATATACTCGAAGTTGATCTGAAATACCCTGCAGAGTTACATGCTGATTACAATTATTATCCACTATCGCCAGAGCGAATGTCTGTGCAGAATGAATGGTTGTCAGACTCCCAGAAGGATTTCCTAGGTGCATTTGGGAGCACCGGAAGCGAGGTTGAGAAGCTGGTACCCAACCTGTGTAATACAGAGAAGTATTTTGTTCAAAATAGGAATCGCAAGCTTTACCTATCCCTGAGAATGAGGCTTACCAAGATACACAATGCGCTTGTATTCAATCAGAGCTCCTGGACGGAGCCTTACATTCGCATGAACGCAGACCTGCGTAAGGTTGCCACCAGCGAATCTCTGAAGGCAAGTCAAAGTCAAGACTGTGCGCTCGGCAGAAGAAGAAAAGATACGCAGGCTTGTGGCCAGTCCCGCCTATGTTGACATAAAGTATTCGATGATGGCCTGGCCGCCTTGCATATGCAAAAAACCCGCTTAGTGTTAAATCATCCGGTGTATGTAGGTATGTGCATACTTGACCTCTCCAAGCACTTGATGTACAACTTCTGCTATACACAGACACGGACTCGCTGCTTCTGGAGATCCGCACAACCGACGTGTATACAGGCATGAAACACGATAGTGACCTCTTTGGTACCAGCAATTATGATCTTTCTCATCCCTTGTTCAGTAACGTAAACAAGAAGGCACTAGGTAAGATGATAGATGAATTTGCCGGTGTGCCCATCAAGGAGTATGTTGGTCTGCGCCCAAAGATGTACTCGACCCTGATGTCTGACGCGGGTGAGATTAAAAGGGCTAAGGGGGTGAAGAAGGTTGTGGTTAAGAAACACATACGCCACGCACAGTGCATGGAGTCTCTATTCACAAAGAAGCAGTTCCGTCATGGAATAAACATTCTATGCAGTGATGGTCATAAGATATATGGGCTCCACGTCAACAAGGTGTCACTCTCTCCCTATGATTCAAAGAGGTGGATAGCCGCGAAAACGGTGTAGACACCTTGGCCTATGGGCACACTAGTTTACTTACAAACTAGCACCTCGGGCCCGTTTTGGGGGTCGGGTCCTTAGAGTGAGCAAAACATCTTGTATAAGCTGCCCATGGGTGAGTAGTGTGGACGAGGGGGCTGTACCAGAACCGCCACTCTCTATACTACTGCTCTTATATGCAATTGCGAGTATAACATCTCAGTACGTACTTATGGTACACACCACGAACTATTTGTGTGAACAACTTAGTGTGTAGCATCTTAGTTTCCGCTCCTTCTTTCTGTCATAACCATAGATTCAGGTTGAACCGCAATAAACTATGGGTCTGCGCTTATAATTGCTCTTAGGTTATATTGAATTACTTTTTAACTAGCTTACTCCAAAGCTGCGTCAAAGGAACTACAAGTGGGAATATGTAATGATTAAACGTTGTGTTCTTTGTACAAGACGAATGCCAACCCCAAACCATAGAATCATCACTCATATGTAGCCAATCGTAGCAAACTGAGCAGACAAAATATGCTCATAGAAGATCAATAATAACTCAGAATGACGGTTACATGTCATAAATGTTGAGGTGCAATAATGCATGACGGAATATTGCCCCTGCTTTAATAGCGCCATCTAACTGATTAAATAATGCATTGCAAATACTAAGCTCATGCGCGGCCTAGATTTTATGGCTTATCATATGGGAACAAGAGCAAAACTAGCGAGACGATAATACTTACAAATCAGACGTATCGTTTAAATGCTTAGCTGCATCGGGTTGTATGACTAGCAATATATCTTTCACATGCTACGATGCTCTAAGCACCTCCATTAATACCGACAGAACGAATGCAAAGTATTACATAGATCCTTAACTTCGTTATTACTGAACCCTTTTCAATTGTCACCTCTATATCTGCGATTCTCATCCAGCCGCACAGATTATAAAGTTTCTCGCTAAAGTGACGCTACATTCGGAAAATAAGACGGTTTATGAGACAAATACTGGGCCTAAAACGGTAACATTTTACATACAATCGCCTAACTCCTCATCCTAGATATGGCTTATAGCTCCAGAATATTGGGGCGAGGAATAGAATTATTGCTGATTTATATTCGTATAAAGCAGCAAAAGATTGTCTTACTCGTTACTATTTGCATCATCGACAGATTCGATAGCGGACATTAAATGTTTATTTGAGCCCTCAAAACAGCACTTTGAAATTGGGGAGCGCATTTTCGTCCCCTACTTTCTTGATGTATTCAAACTTTTGGCGCCCAACAATCGATACTTTACGGAGAGATGTACCAGTAGATACTAATCCCTATGCATGACTAATTCACACATATGCCAAATTAGCTGTTCAGGCTAGTGCAGTTTACCGATACTCTCAATCATCGCCTGTCTAAAAATAAGGAGAGGAACCAATTAGGTATCAACAACCCACCCTCCATCCATTTTCGGCATTACGTGGTTGCAACATATACCGTCAGCCCCTGTATCAAATTTGTTGTAGATAAATACACGAGTTTACTATTAAGAGCCCTAAAGCGTTAGTAGTGCGTTTGCATTGCCACGGAACGGTGCATTACCTAGATTAGTCATTAGCATCAGCCATTGCATACGCGCATTATAATTGATGCAATGTCCAGTGACTATCAAAAGCGCATTACTAGACAGCGAAGACAACATGTAAGCATGTCACCAAATGCAATAATGTAACGGTTTTGGTTGCTAGGCTCCAAAATATGTATGTTGTCAGTATCATTCAAAGCTGTCAAACATAACATTCAATCTTAAAGCAATTTAGCATTAATGATACAGCGCTTGAGCTCATTAATGATGCATATAATTTCTATTCGCCGCACAGTAGCGATTCTGATAACAAATGCACGAATGTTTAGGGGTATTATAGGATTAAAGTTTGTTCTGCCACCTTCTTCGTGGTTTGACTGGGATTGGAAAGCTCTTTTAACGTACATATCAACAATAATTAAGCCCAGCCGTCTCACAATGTGGCGCCAAAACGCTGGTGGTTGGCGACTCCATGGTAGGTTAACGGTTGGAAGGTCAAAAGCTGTTGAAGGGGGCAGCGTCGATACAGGGAAACGTCCTTCGGGATAAATAAGCCATGGTGCTTAGCGAGTTTGATATGCGGCCTGTTCCTGTGATCTTAATGCAGCTGGGGAATGACCGCTGGTTTTGATGACACTATCCAGATGAATTATATGAAGGCGACACTAATGGAAAAGACGTACAGCAAAGAAGTAAACAAGCCTTTTATGCTGATGCACTGAATAATGTAGACAAGATATACGAAATATAGGCCGCAATTTTTGCAAGTTGACAAGATGTTGTGGCCACAAGGAAATACTAGAAGGTCAGAATTAACAAATCATTACACTAAACCATTTGGAAACCGGCGATGTATAAACAAACCTAGATGTCTCACTGGGGATTTCAATTATGCTATATCAATAGGGAGAAAGCCCTCGTTCTTGAATGAAGGTATAGCATTGCACCATGGCAATGAGCATTACTCTGCAGTACGCCCATGAAGTGAATTCAGTAGCACGCCACTATATTGTTGCAAGGAAGATTCCAGAAATGTGACAAATCACTGCAATATTGAAATTAACAAACCTTATTAATGTCAATGCAACATAACAAGCCTTCTACTATCCTGCAAGTCCCTGCTTTGCGTGCTTATCTGTTTTGTATGAGAAAACTACGTACTGGTATCCGATAGCGCATTTTCAAGGGTTACAAAATACACACACACACACACACACACACACACACACACACACACACACACACACACACACACACACACACACACACACACACACACACACACACACACACACACACACACACACACACACACACACACACACACACACACACACACACACACACACACACACACACACACACACACACACACGCACGCACACACACACACATACACATACACATACACATACACATACACACACATACACACACACACACACACACACACACATATATATATATATATATATATATATATATATATATATATATATATATATATATATATATATATATATATATATATATATATATATATATATATATATATATATGTGTGTGTGTGTGTGTGTGTGTACATTTAAATATATATGTACGTACATATTCCTGCAATAGAAGTGTTATAAATGAATTGTTTTCAATCATGATTTACAGATACGTTGTTGTCAATGACCCCGGGTCACAAGACAAATAATGAATTGAATACTTTTAAACGCAGTCGCAGGATACTGCAATTAATACAATATTTAACGCATGTAACTATTCCTAAAGTCCTTCTTGCAATGTGCGAAACTGGACGCATCATTCGTCATTCATTATTTGTTTAGACAAAATTGTAGCTTTCCCTAATGCACTTAAGACGCATCAACTGCTGACTTAAATGTGATTGTTAACAGCTTATCAAATCTCCCAGAAAATGGATGTTTTTATAACAAGATACAAACTGAGGGTTGGTTGGATGTCAATAAACAGTCACATGCCTCGGCTCAGAGACAAAAGGCGCCAGTCAACAATAATCCAGCGTGTATGTGGATCGAAAATCATTCATTTTCATGAACGCTGTGGTCATCCAGCCGAGAACATGACCGCTTTCTGTTATGGACTTGATATATTGTACACTAACCATCACATATAATTAATAAAAAGTGACAAAAAGATTTTAATTCGCTTTAAACTATTTAATTGTATCAATTAAAAGATGCCGAATAAATAATTGATAATTAATGATAGCAAAAATGCACTATAAAAATTTGTCCACGAATGGTTGGAGTCCACGAATGGTTGTAATCGTCAGTATATATATATATATATATATATATTTATACATATATACATATTGATATATATATATATATATAAATATTACATATATATATATATATATATAAATATATATATATATATGTATATATATATATATTTATATATATATACATATATATTTTCTGGTTGCTTAACGTCCATCATATTTCGATCGGTACCCAGGCTCACAGCTTTTAAACAAAACATGGAACGTTTAAAATCAAAATGACATTCAGCGACGATGAAGTAGTTCAGGAGCCACTTAAATATGCACATGCTTTGAATTGGTATAAGAGTAATAATTACGATTACACGAGGCTTCAGATGCATTAACATATTCTGTATACCGGTATTTAAGCGATAATGACTGTAATAACAGGGTAAGACTGAAGACAAAATACGTGCATTGAAGACGTACCCAGTAATGCTACCTGGTCCGAACGGTAAAGTCAATTATGCCGTTTGTACTCAATTAACTACATGCTAATACGGCTTTCATCATTTATATTATACACGCACCATGTGTCAAATTTGGGCCAAAAAAAACGTCGCGCAAAATAAAGCCAGAATAATGCAGCCGCATATTTATGGGATAGGTTTCTAGCTGCATATAAAACACGCACATGAGCTCATGATGTTTCGTTATCAAAGATTCGTCGGCACTGTTTGATATTTGAAGCCACTGACCTGCAATGTTCTGCCTGCGAGCATGGATATCTGATTGCTAGGGAAAACATAACATTGGAAGCGCAATACACAAATGCAATACACAAAGTTGTGCAATTCTTAATGATGTGTCACTGGATCGCATTATTTCACAGATATAAGCCTCAGTTAAAAGTGTGTGTCTCAGCGCTGCTATCCAGGCGTCAGTTTGAGCCCATCCGATGATTACGTGATACTGTGCCAGCAGGTTTGCTAGAATAGGGCAACGCATCAACTCCGTCGGCAAATGATCTAAATGCAAAGTGTTGCAGAAAACTAGATTATGTAAGTAAAATGAATTCATCATGTGTCTTAGCACCTTTGCCATGTAGCTTTTATGGTATACACGTGATTTCATTATCGGATGTGTTTGACCAAAAATGCTTTAGATTAACCTGGTTGGTTGCGATGCCTTATTGGTAAATTTATATATCAAATGACAATAATAATCTTTGGAAATGTCTCTACAGGTCATGGTTGTTGTCGGTATAGTCTGCTGACAAATAAGCTCGTTATTGTGTAAGGCCAAATGTAATTGCCATCGCATTGTCAGGGTGAGCTTTTGTCTGCAAATATAGCTATCTTTTTAAAAGCCTTGGAAATTATAAAGACATTTTGTTCTTTGTCTTTATCAGTATATTTTGCAGGTTGTCCAATAACATCACGATATAACAGCTAAAAACACCGCATAGCCTCAGGAATGATGATATTAACGCTACAAATATGCAAACATTTCTTAAATATACATTTAGTTTCCATGATAGTATAGATTCGTGTTGTCAGCAAACCGTTATTGCCCATGCTTTTAGACAATTAGCGTTTGCGTTAGTTTTATCTCCCAAATTCAAACTATGTATGACAACAGCTTAGCAATGGATTGAGTGCAAAGCGTCTTTGAAATATCGCTTGGTGCTGATCAGCTTTAAAAGCAATCATACACATCGGAGCAAATATAAAGGTTTGCACTTAAATTGCATGATACCTGAGATGATAAGCTGGTGGGAATTCGCGTTGAATGTACCCTCACTTAGTCCTGCAATCAGTAAATGATTATACCACGTTATTGAATATGTAATGAAAAAAACATTGTTCGGGGTTAGACCATATATCGTCATTAATTAGGCGTTCATTTATCAACGTCGTGGAACGTAATATCCAAAAATGACAAAAGTAAAACCTTTCACCGTGTGTCATGAAAATCTTGATACACTATGAGTCCATTGACATTTAAAATATGTCTCAATTACATACAGCACCATTACCATACTAAATCCTAGTGTGTCCCTAAGTTATGATTCCTTGTAGCCTTGCGCTACTGGAAGTTCCCCTTTCGTTTCAAAATTGATTAGGCAACTAGAGATTAGAAGTTTCGCATTTGCGCTTCCTAGACAAGGTAAGCAGCTATAACAATGACTCTAGGCTTTGGTTCAGCTTCTCAGCCCTGTAGGTTGTGGTTCGATAGCGGAGAAGATCAAGATACAAAGGACAAATAAAAGTGCGTATCGTGGCGGCTTGCGATAATTGCAGTGGCTTTCCATTGCATATGTATTGAACTAAGGTATGTATAGGGTTTAACGGAACACCAACACCCATGTATTATATGGTGCCAAGAAATGATAATATATAAGATCGACCTGATTAATCAGCCACCTTTCAGGATAAATGAAAATAGAGAGAGAAAAGATAGGGATGGAAACGGTTATCTTAGGGCAAGTTACCTCCAGCCGATTGACTAAACCAGGTCATTCCGGCCTCTCGTCTCGGTGAAATCCGGGCCAAAGTGGTGTGTTGCAGATATAGCCCTCACACGGACCTCTCTACTCAACCATCGGGATCCGTTGTCCACCGACACGATGTTAACTTAGAAGCAGCATATTGGTCACCCATAGCTGCCCTGACAATATGCGTAAACTTGTAGCACATGATGTTCTCTGTAACGACCTAACATGGGCGGTTTGAAGACGGAGAATCTGATGAGGCAAAGGTCCAAGTCAATCCCGGTCTCGTCGTCTTATTTATCAACATAAATAGCATAGGTGATGCTACTAACGTAATGGTCAAACTTGCTGTTTATTAAAGGCTTTAATACAGAGGAAATATTAAATTCTAGACTAGAATAAGCTATAAACATGAATTATAATGTCTTTATCAAGATATAGCCATATTGAAAGGGGTTAGCTACAGAGTTTGTCACTGGTATGTTTGGTATAACTGATGAACGAATGCCGCGTTTGATAGGTCCGACATCCCATCTACAAAGAGTGTCCGTGGAGTTCCACACTTGTATTTACAGTATAATAAATGTTTGATACACTGTACTCTGAGAATAGTACTCGGAAGACAATAATTAATTTAGATACAAAGCTCGAGCAAAAAAAGCAGTAACTCCTTTAAAGAGCTGACTGACCGCGATAGTCAACGCTAGATTGTCGATTATTACCAAGAGCCAGATTGATGTGCTATTAATGACCACCAAACAGTCTTCGATAAACCCATCGGCAGTATTCTGAGCATGCAGGACGTTTAAGATGCAATGTAGCTGCCCAATGCAGTGGCCTAAATGATAATGATGCATGAAATTTTTTCGATTCTCAGGCGAAGTTTGTATGATTTACTGTCCACAACTCATGCTCAATGGTTGCCAGATTAGAATTGCCTGGTACACTCAAAAATACTCACACTCTGACCAGACTTACTGACCAATCAGATCTCACACCACCCCAACATAAAGCTTAAATATTAACAATATAGATGTGATTGGACTCTAACCACTAGAAAATCCTTGTAACACAAAATCATAAAAAAACTAACTCCTTAAACTCGGGTCTTGGGATATCGCATCACACTTATTTTCTCAGGATTAGGCTCTACTGGTCCCTTTCAAACCACATGTTCAACCACGAAGACCTCATCACATTCATAGTGATATTTTGTTGTACGAATTGTAATGATGGCTTGACAGATTCGCTAAAACACATCCCTCATATGCAGCATATGGTGCTCCCAGCTTTTACTAAAAAATCTCGATGTCATCAAAGTACATCGGCCGAGCACATGTAAAGGTCATTACCATAAACTCAAAGTGTCCACAGGGAGGGACAAACGCAGATTTCTCGCGGGCATCATCCAACTGGATCTGTCAGTAACCTTTACTAAGGTCCAAAGAAGTGATTATTTCGCTTTGGCCAATCACTCAATGCATCAATCTGTCCTCGGAGAAGAATATGGATTTTCATAGCATTTGACTCCCTATAGTCCTTGCAAAGACGGTTAGTGTTATCGTTTTTAGGGACTTACACAATTAGTGAGGCCCAAAGTCTTTTAGAAGGCTTAATCAAACCTGCACTCTAAAATTCTGCAGGCTGGGTCTTCATTGTTGTTTTGAGTGTCTCGTGACATCTATATGGCTCTGGTCTAACTGGTTGCTCGTCAGATGTGTACACCCTGTGTAAAATTCTTGAGGTATTGCCAGTAACAGCCGTCGAAATAAAATCAAATTACTTCTGCAAACCCTTCATCTGTTTCCTCTTAACATCAGACAACTCTTCAGAAATGTGTGCATCTGTCCACCATTATATCTGCGTCAACTTCGCAAACAGAGAAGAGTGATCCCTTGCGATATCCTTCGTCACCCTCTTTCACCAAAAAGCAACAACAGAAAGTAAATTTGTATGGAAAACAACTTTACGCTTTCGACCCCGAGTCATTTGAATTCACTTTACGGAGAACTGCATATGGTCCTCTCCATTCACACTAAAGCTCGTTTGTCCCTGATACGACATCACTAAATCTTTATCCCCTTCTTTGACACTCCTTCGTCATAATAGGCCTTTTGCTTCTTTTAAATCTTGGCCATATTAGTATGTACCAGTTCAGTCATATCTTAAAGCACATGTGCAGCCACATTTTTCTCAGGGTTGATTTCTCCAGTCCAAATTTCATGAATACGATTCCACGTATGGACCTGCCAATAACCAACACAAAAGGTCGAAAACCAGTTGATGCTTGAGGAACCTCCCTACACACAAAAAGAGGAAGGGTGTATGATTATCCCATTTCAGCGGCTCATCTGATGCATTATTCGTAAGAATTGACGAAAGCTTACTATTGAATTTTTCCATGAGTTTATTGGCTTCTTTGTGATAAGATGAATTAGTTAGGTTACCATGCCCCAACACTTGTTTCACCCCAGCAGAAAAAAAAATTGTCCCTTGATCGCTTTGGATTTCCATGGGAATAGCATGCTTGGAAAAGAATTCAAAAAGCGCACCTGCAGCTCCCTCTGATTCAACTGACTCAATGGGAAACGTTTCTAGGTAGCATACTATATACTGTTTCCAAGCCACGACTTTGGCAAAGGACCCACAATATAAATTGCTATCAACGAAAAGGGTTCCTTAACCACTGGCATAGGAATAAATAGTGCTCTATCTCTAGCTATCTTCAAAGCGTTTGTCTGAAATGATGCACAGTACGGTAGAACTGAGATACATCCTTGAAGAAGCCTGGCCAATAAGACATTTGAAAAAATCCTTGCCTTTGTTTTCCCTGCTTCTAAATGAAGTGGACCTAATTGAAGTTCAAGGGAGGTTGTCATGGGTGACCCAGTGAAGCAAGTCGTGATGCATTGTGTGAGTTTGAAAATCTTCGGCATCTAAATGGTTTTGCGCCGCAGATAAACGTGTGCAGCGGAATAATCACCCATAATCTTCAGGAATTATATTTAAGCAGACAAAATGAGCAATGTTATGTAGTCGGTCTGATATAGCTCCCCGTGCTTATATTATATGTGACGATACGTATTTTAATATTAATAAAAGGCAAACCCGTGGAGAACATGCGTAGCTATCATCAGCTTAAGACACAACGGGGCTTACAGCAATTACTTAACAAATGAGGCTTTAGAGATCATAATGACCTCCAAAAGCAATGATACAGTGACTGTCTTTTATGAGGATTAGTGTGTCATTTGAGAGGATTAGTGTGTCATTTGAGAGGATTAGTGTGTCATTTGGGAGGATTAGTGTGTCATTTGAGAGGATTAGTGTGTCATTTGAGAGGATTAATGTGTCATTTGAGAGGTTTGCGAGGTTGCTGCTTACGGACACATAATCCATAGTAACAGTGATGTGTATGTGACTGTCATTTTCGAGATATGAATATAATTAGAAACTTTGACTAGTTGTCATGTTGTCAAACAAAACACGTTGTATCGATGTTAATGTATTATGGTGTCAATTACAGGGGAAAACAATATAATATGAGTGCATTGTAGATGTGTCCAACAATGATATGTGGTGAGGACGGTTAAGTCAATAGCACTCTTTGAACCTAGACTCATTTTAAAAGAAGCACCGAAGATCAGTAAGATTAACCTATCCGTTGTGCCATCCACATAAGATTTTCAATGTGTTTTGATCTACCGAATGCACTACAAATAATGAGCGCCAGCAAAAGTAAAGGTCATCACATTGAAGTGTACATGTCTGCTATGCTCTCCGGTTAAGTAGAATAAACAGCAGCAACATTACAGGATGAGACATGCCATGGAAAAATCATTACCTATTTGCTTCATGTAAAATAGTAAGTGAAAAAAGCTTTGCGAGCGTGATCTCATGGAGTTTTTGTTATAAATGATTCATGCCCATTGTTCGATATTTGAAATTATTGATCTGCAAATGCCATATTTGCGAGCATAAATATCTTCTTGCCGGAAGAAACATGACTTTGGAAGCACAATACGTACTAACACTAAATTATGCCGCTCATTTGAGCTGTTCTATACATAAAATGCTAAGTAATTGCTTGCTTCTAAATACTGCTACAGTTACGTCTGTATAATCACACGCGGTGATTACGTGATGTCTGTATAATCACACGCGGTGATTACGTGATGTTTGTATAATCACACGCGGTGATTACGTGATGTTTGGCCAACACGATTGCTAAGAAATGGCAACATATTGATTCCCGCGGTTATTGTATAAATGCGATTGCAATAAACCCTCATTCCAAATCGTGAGACAGGACACAAGGTTGTTTCTTTAACATGAGTTCAGCACATGTTTGCGCTTGTTATTTGTCTTTTGATAAACATGTTTTGAGTAGTGCTATTGGAAACTGGAATGCACAGAGCTCCCTAGTCATTCACGACCAGCTTCAGATTCGCCAGGTAGGTGGCAATGTTGTCACATATCAAATAAAAAGATTATCTTGATGGAGTCTCCTTCTCTAAATGCCGGTAACTTTTGGCTTGATAGAGGCACGCCAAAGGTGAAAGCCATCGGCAGTACTATCTATCATTGTTACCGCCTTGGAGAATGAAAATTTGTTCTCAGTGAGTCTAAGAACACATGGTATATAACAATACTTATGTATACCACAGGGGGTCCGATAACATCACAGCTTACATCACCGCTCTGCTTCACAAGTAAACATATTAATGCTACAAATATTTCTAGGAGGTTATGTCTTAAAATATCAATATCAACTTGAATCGAACCTTTAAACAACTTGTCCTGCTATGTAATGTATGAATCCGGTGAATGTGAAACAACATCTTTAGTCTTCGTTCATTCAACAAAACGTTACTGTCCATGCAATATTGCAAACAATCGAGTAGAACGATCGCTGTTTGAGCTATGCAGACAGTTTCAGTCCGACATTGAAAGTATAACTTTTACGTTCAACAGCCAATTACACGTTTATAAATATAAAGCTCTTTACACTATGCACGAATATTCAACTCATATTGCATGATATGTTAGATTATTAAATGGTACGGTTCCTCGATGAAAGCACGCCAATCAGTTAATGTACATTGTGGTTATGCTACGGGATAGAACGAGTCAGAAAGAAACATCCCGCATGTCCACGGCATCAACCGTATGCTCTTATATATGATGGGTTCAGTCATCAACGCCATGTAATGTTATATCCTCATGATTGAAATGCCATAAGTAAATCCGTTCAACGTGAGTCACCACGGGTCTGAACACGCCACGAGTACAGGAACAATTATAAATATGTCTCACTTACGTATCGCACGCCCAAAATATTGCATGTTGCCCTGCCCAAGTGTTGATCTGTCATCCATTTTAATCCGGAAACAATGATCGTCCTCCTTTTCGTTTTAAAATTGATGATGCAGTTAACAACTGGTTGTTGTACGTTGACGACGACCAAACTGGCAGTTACTGGGCTTTGAGTAGTCCTCTCAGTCCGGTATCATGCGGTTCGATTGGGGAGGTGCCATGTGTTACCGATTAAAACGTCGAAAAACAGACAGATTAGATGACAGATACATCATGGTCGATCTTGCAATGATTGCAATGGCTTTCCGTTGCATAAAGTTAAACGTTTGCGTTATATGGTGCTGGTATGGTATTAAAAAATATTTCTCACAGGAAGTCTTCTTGGGCATTCATATTGCCCGCGCACGCTCTGCTCTAATATGGGTATGGGCGGGCAATAAACATATCCGAATAACGTCTCATCGTTATTTATGTGAAGACTGGCGCAATGACGACATTGGCATGAATGACAATGTGTATGTGGTGTACGGTCCTATGCAGAACGAGAAACATTAATTGAAGTAATTCATGGATCAGCAGTTAAAGACGAGGACATGACACAGTATCTGCTTTCGCAGAAATAAATCAACAAGATCCAACATACTTTAAATGAGCCTATTAGGCACGAGGCAACGATACCAGAACCATCCGCCGGTGATTAACTACGCTGCAGGGTTCGATTCCCGTACGTGATGCATCAAACCTTAACGAGACAAACTTGACTTGCCGTTAGGATCTTAAGTGTGATGATTTATCAAATATAACCAATATTGTGAAATTGATTAGAATCACTGTGTGAAAACAAAGGAAAACAAGTCACTTACATATTTCATTCAATGCACTGAGTATCAAAGCATCATATGTCTCGTTTGAATCAGTCTTCAGTTATTTCTTAGCTTCGCAAGGCAGTTCTATTTTTCCGTGCATTCCTAAGATGCTGTTTTTGCTTAAATCTGCCAATCATGAAGTTGGTTTTGCAAGACAATATGCTGTATGTGAAAAATGCGACTTGGGTAATGTTACTACATCATTAGTATGATATAGATATATTTGAACGGGTTCTAAGGCGATATATAACTCATGTCAATGGTATGTTTTACTATACGTACGAACAGACGTGACATTTGTCTACATAGCGATCTCATACAAGTATTTGAAATGAGATCATTGCAACCAGTCCTGAAAGCTAAACACTCCGACGACATCAAGCTTAGTGCCAAGCTAGAACTTGGCGTAAGTGGCTTATCGCTATGGCTTCTATCTCTGAAATAGACCAATCATGTTAGCATACAACGTACTAGATAGTGCCTGACATTGCGTTTCTTGCGGAATTGCTCTTTTTAGATGTTCTGAGAATCGAACATGCATTGCCTTTAATACATCTGTCTTCACAAATATGCGATCAGCGTTGATACGTCATTGAATGTTACAATATCACATGCACCATACATTCAAAACGTAGGGATCAAAACGTTCATATAACTAGTTACAGTTCATGACATCCTTAAACCACTAAGCATACTATATTGCGCTGACAGTATTCATGTGTTAGCATTGCAAATGCTGCGTATCGCGCGCGTGGTCACATTTACTCAAGAACATGGTCACAACAAAGCTTTTTGCTGATTATAGTGGATAGAAAACATATATAGTTATTTCGTTAAGTGATTCATTCGCGATTTATGGGTGACATAAAAAGGTCAAGTATGTACTCCGCTGCGTCCGTGAAACATCGTGACGTGTTTCTCGTATTCAATAGTGATCACATTTCGCCTTCAAAATATATACAGCCCATGTAGCATTATTTCTTGCTATTGTCCACTACCGTATGTTTCAAAAAGTAAAGAAGCGTGATTTATGAAGACAATATAACTGCTAATAGTGAATAAATGTAGGGTTTTGGTGCACGTGATTTTCTTGCAAGGGCACACTATTGCACACAACAACGCCGCATATTATTTCAATATAATCATATCATCGATTGTTTATATCAAACAGTCTATGTATAGTTGATATGGCTGCTCTACGATGGGACCATTTCTGGTTCTGTTGTGAGTATTTACCTAATACCCGTATGATTCAGTACCAACAGTAACACGGTCACATCTGCTCGACTATTCGATAACCCTTGAAGCGCACGAGGTGCACTGATGAATTTGCTCTGTGTAGCGGCTATGTGTGCAGGGAGAATTCAAATTAGATTACTGAAAAGCTGTATTAATCATGCCTAGAAGATCATTGCACGTCAGTACCCTTTGATGCCATTTAACTGTGATTGCAGAATGTTTTGTTAGTGTAGCATAAATATCACTGGAAAAATACAGCACTGCCGACTGACAGGGAGCATGGTGCTTCACTATGTGGCAGTGGTTTAATATTTAATTATTACAGGTCATTTGCAAGCTCTCTTGTCAATCAGTTTGATGGTAAGTAGGGTGACTTACCGTGTAGAAGAGGGCAACACATACTGATCAATCGCCATCGTCTGTCAATACTAGACGAAAACCAGTTTAAGTTTCCTTCGCATTTACTGAAAGTTCCATCGTGGGGCTATACTCTCACATGACCTAGATTATAATTGTAATTCAATGATCACCTTAAGTGACACCTTGTCGCTTGTATCAGCATATGTCAAACGGTTTTAGAAATAGTTGCATTGCTTTATGCAAGTTATTGATGCTGCAGACTTGAGTACGCATACCGATCTGGAAATATTGGATACGGCATACATTGTAAATGGACGCAAAGTGTAAAAAAGTGTATGCTAATATTCTTAACAGTAATGCGATATATCGGTTTATACAGTCTCTTTATAACGGCGGTTGTTTATTTATGCCCTTGTTATGACCGAAATGTTAGCTCGGATGGCGTAGTCCGAAAGATCAATTTGGGTAAACAGCAGAATATAACAACGAAAAATCATCCGTGTCATCCAAGTTGACGACGCTGTCTCGGTACAACAACTTCTAGTTAATATTTTTATGTATGCATTGAACTGCTCCATCAATAACAGTCTTTTGGTAACTCGATACGGCAATCGGCGAAAGCCACAACTTTATTTCCAGTGTCTCGACATCAAACGAATATCTATACAGAATTAATTATATGTCGCAATGGTTTATGGAGCTAAGAGACCATCTTCCGTTTGCAAACAATAGGGGACTGTTGATTGATTCACATATCGACTCGTGCAAGTACGGTAACCAATGAATACACGACAAAATGTAGGGATGCAGTGACTGCACACAGGCATCGGAAAAGAGGTAGATTGGTTATTAACGGAAACCGACTTTGCGGATGCGCCTCATTGTAGCTGCTATCGTACATGGGGATAGAATTTATTCAGAAACAACTTACTAAATATGATCCACAAGATCCGCTTATCACTCTGCTCAGACGCTAATTATGTGCATAAACTATTGCAATCCTGCATAGCTATGCAAATGAATATGAGGAAAAACATCAGGAGGAACTAATGGACGATGTATTTTATACACAGCAAATGCTATTAGCAAATGACGCATGTCATGGTTTGCCAAACTTGTTCTTGCAATACAACTGCCTGCTTTCACGACGATTCGTTTTCAATTTACTAGGTACTAGAACTGTGTTATTGCCCATGACATGACGCTTCTTTCGCTAACGTACAATGTCATTCGGAAGTCCCTGTACCGTCTATAAGTATTGAATATACCTTGCTTTACCGCTGAACTTCTATAATCAGGGGCTATATATGTCATTTGCATCAGCCATCGCAAAATCGCATAATGAATAAGGCAACGTGTGGCCATGCTTTCTGCAGAAATTGCACCTTCAAGATGCTCGACGACATACATTTAAGTACCATCTACTATCAAACGCTCATTTGCCAGTTATGACTAAGTCACATGAGACTAATGGGTTGTCTACTGGATGTCTGTGGGTGTACAATTTTGTGAAGATATTTGGCCCCTCAAAACCAAGCAGTGGTTGTGGCCAAACGTTGAGCATGCGCTACTACCAGACACTGACTCCATACGGGTTTAAGCCCGTAGAAGGCAAGTAGGTAGTCGTGTGGGGCCCTTGTGGGGTCCGAAGGTTTTCTTACGGGTTATGGACGGGCCCGTATAGTGCAAGTATTGGTTATTTCTACCCAAAGAACCCGTAGTACCCGTAAAGCATGTGACCACAAAATACGGGGGATGATTTTTTTATGGGCATTAACGAAGCATTAACGAAGCACTATGCATTTAACAAAACGTGAACAAAACGGTTGTTGAGGCCCATAACTTTTTAATTGTTAATAGAATTGACAGTTATCGAACATAAAACGGGACATTTTAATCGGAAATTGATTAATGCGAACGTTAACTAATTTGCACTTGGCTTCATTTCATAAAAGAATAACAGTCAAGACCATGTCGTTGATCGTCTCGCATACGAATGTGCACATTTACTTAAAACCTACTGAGAATGACCGGGGTAGAAAATGTATATGTTCATATCATCGAAACATATAGAGCTGCGATGTTTAAGAAACCTATTTGATAGGTAAATGTGTTTAATAAGCGGCTGCTATGTGGATATTTGCATTTGCGCAACTGATACCATTGAGCATAACCATCATTTTTACTCTGCACCATCCATTACCATGTCTTTTCTTTCAATGTCAAGAAGACACCTCAGTTATGCTATCCATTGCGCTTGGAAGACCTAAGGAGCATGAGGGAATGCTCTGTGTTGCAGCCATGGCTAACATTATACAAGTAAGATGACGCAAAACTGCACCAATCACGTCTTGTATGTTAACATTCGGCTATATTGTTTCATGCCATTGAACCCTAAACTGTGATGAATTATTGATTATCCATCGAACATTATTCAGCCATTTGCGTTGTTTGTATTCTTACAACATCACTGGGAACACAGTACTCAACCTGAGTTACAAGGTAGTTTTCAAGATATGGCTCATAATGGTAGGTAATATAGCTTTATATATATATAAATATAACGAAATTCCGCTTATCCGTAAATTATTCCGAGAGTTAGTTATACCCCCTATTGTTTCCAGCTGGAATCATTTTTGAACAAGTGACAGTATGGGTGTAAATGAAAACACTAAAACCTACTGTTCGAAGTCGGTCTAATATGTGATGTTGTTGTGTATAATATATTAACGCTATTATTGGTTTCTTAGTTCTTTGTTGTTTCTCGTCCGAGCAATTATTATTGCAGACATACACCATTGCATATTTTATGATAAACATTGCGAGTTATGACAATCTAACAGTCTGTGTTACGATCATCTCTTGAATGATGAGCGTATCTCCGAAGTAAACGCTGCCTTCACTAGTTCAACATCGTTCAAGAGCCCAGTAGATGTTTTCCAGTAGAGGGTGGATAGTTTTCTTTGCTTGGCATCTGGCGTGATTTACTCTTCTTGTTGTACATTGCTGTCTGTAATACAGATTATACGGCCTGTTAATGTCTGGAGACATTCCTTGGGTTAAGACATATATATATATATATATATATATATATATATATATATATATATATATATATATATATATATATATATATATATATATATATATATATATATATATATATATATATATATATATATATATATATATATATATATATATTATAATATATGCAATACTTCGGCCCCGATGAGCACCGTCAAGCAACCGGCACGACTGCATGTTACCATACAAGCTCTAACGGCGTAATTTGAGTAGGTTTCGTTTACGTGGAGAAGAATATACATTTAGACATGTAATTACATTAGGGTGGAGAATTTCATTCATAAGATAAGAGACATTGGTACGCTTGCTCGCTTGCATACTTGGCAGTGGTCCAGAGTATAGTTGCTCAGGCAAAGATTGCCTAAACATATTGCCTCACTACGTTTTATGTGATTCAAAGGATTAGCAACAGGGATAATTACATGTTTACAATATCATCTTAGAATGCATTCAATCGGAGGAGCGCTTCATTCATCGCTGTAGTATAAAATAATTACAGCCTGGATAAAACATTGCTGTGAACAAAACTTAATTTAGTTCAATAATTTACCAAATAAGAATTAGCATTGACGTGAGCTTACCGAACTAGTGTGTCTATTTGATCAAAGCAGCGACGTGATCCTCGGCTCGTTGATCATGTCATAGACAGAACGCCTCGTCTGACTGAAAGTGATCGCTCCCGTAGATTATAGATGCTACTGAACATGTATAAAATCAGACATACTGTGAACAGAGCACGGCATGACACGCACACTGAGATCAATAAACTCCTTTGATAATTACAAAAGGACACATGACTATTGATGCTTAGTCTGCTTATAAACCGAAGCAGAACTCAACGGAAAATCAACAGGGCATGCCCCGTTAACTCATCTGACTTGTTATCAAGCTGATGGACTCTACAGGTCCCGGGTCCCATCTTGCGGTTATATTTCCTTCTTACAACACACTTAATTACTTCTTAAAAGATACGTTAGTGACAAGAGCAAACAGTAATTCTGCATTACACCAATGAGTGATTACGTAAGTGATTATCTTAATGATTGTGCGTGAATGGAGTGTGAGTGTATGTATAGATGACTATATGAGTGATTTGGTAGTCCGCTAAGTGCCAAAGGTATAGAATAAGGACAGCAAGGAGCGTAATAACTAATGAAAGGTCCAACAATATTAATATTATAACTGTAATTAGCTCTGTATTAGGGCATATCTGACTCCGTATAATATAATTCACGTTGTTAGAAGATAATATGTTGCTTATATCCAATTACGATTACGACGTGCATCATTTCCACAGTGCAGCAATATTTTTCCAGCCACTAGGAGTTATTTCACAAATAGAATTGACATATCCTCACTATTTGGCGTGTTGACTTTCGCCATGTCACGTGTTAAATAGCGGCTGTATATATTATGAAGGCGAAATGTGATCACTATTACATACGAGATTAGCGAACAGATATTCCACAGACACAGCGTGATTCTCTAAGCAAGACAAAAAATAAGTTAATGGCGGTACAATTAGCGTATGTTATATAAGGCTATTTGTACCATATGCACGATACATTCGCGATACTGTAAAATGCAAAAACGTATCAATCATGATATTGGTGAAGACTGATGCTTTAGCGGCACCGCATGTTTGATCCTTGGAACATTAAACTATTTAAAAGAGCCATGCCACAATTAAACTTGCCAATAGTTAGCTGGGCGTTTTCATTTTACCAGTGAATACAAGCGGTTTACAGTTACACGACGACCATCATTTTGCATACTATTGGGACTGTGTCGCGACGCAGTGACTGTAATCGATTTCACAATATCCTTCGAAATTGATGTATCACTACACTTTCGATCCTATCGGTTAGGAAAGCTAATGCAGTCGTGATGGTCTCAGTAAGCCGGATGCGTCCTCGACGGAAAATACATTAGAAATGTAATACCAAGACAAGGGAATGGCTTGTGTGTATTACCTCATCGCTTCCAGATTGGTTGTATATGATGGGATATTTGATATGGAACATCAATACCACTGTATCTTGTAATCGTGTTAAATACTGCCATTTTGACTATATACAAAACAATTATTTCCTATATAATCTGCTGAAACGTCGCGGTAGTATAATACATCTACATGTTGGGGCGTAATTGAGGATGACCTCATTCTGCAGAGAAGCAACTTTTGGCAGGACAGCCTCGTCACGTTGCCATGCGATCATCTTGAGTGAATGCCATTCAATTTAGCGATACTTAAATAATGCTTATTATGACACATCTGATTATTAGCTAAAACAAAGGCAATATTTGCATCAATTTATACTCTACACATGTCTGGCAAATACCTTTTGTGAATGTGGCCTTAAGTTCAGAAGACTTTTCTAATTGGGTGAAGGTGTGTTTTGATTAGAGATTCGAAATTGGGTGATCATTAGGCCGAGTGGTACGCTGGGTGCCGCTGAACATCAACACGACACAGTGCATTAAAATTTTCATTATTCGGTCACAAAAGTATATTCTATATAAGATTTGGTACGCTTCATGTAATGGTACCTGCGATCCGAGTAAGGCTGCTTTATCGTGTGTCCTCCAACAATCAACGCATTGTCACGCACTGTCTAGCATTTGATGGGCCAGTAGAATGACGTGGCATAGTTGCGTCCGCTATTCATTCCATTACGGGTAGCGGTGCGTGATTTGTGTGCATAGTGTCGTGTTTAAGGATGGGTGCAGTTTAACGTCAAATCGACACACTGTATCAATACTGATGTCCTCGGAGTGTAGAGCTTTCAGGACCCAGTGCCATACAAATGATCATATTTGAAATACTAAACTTCGTAGCTATAGTAACACTTACAATTGACATGATTTGCATCTCGCCTTGGAGCCCGTTCATATATATCTATATCACACTAATGACATAGTAAGATTACCGGGGTCGCATATTCTACTTACGACCTTCAGACTGATTCTTGTCGTACAAAACAACGTCGATGCATAAGAAATTGTGTAACTCTACTTAAAACATGCTTTTAAAAAGACAAATAACAAGCGCAAGCATGCGCTGAACTCGTCTAACATATCATGACGAAGTTCATTGCAGGTGTCATGCATTTACAGCAATTGCCAAGAGAGTTCATATGTTGCCATTTTCATTTTCTGGCAAAAGTCTTTGACGGGCACCACGTTATAATCGGATGTGCTTAAACAGACGCATAAATAGCAGTATTAATACGCAAACAATTACTTAGCGTTTTATATATTGAGCAGTTCAAATGAGCGATACAACCTAGTGATTGTATGTATTGCGCTTTTAATATCATGTTTTCTTAGGAAATACGATATTAACGCTTGCAAATAGGTATATTTCAGGTAAATGATTTAAAAAAATTAAACTATAGGGCAAATGTTTGATAACAAAAATTCAATGATGTCATGCTTGCAAAGTTGTCTACGCCAACCTATTTTATACAAGGCAAATGCGTAATGAATTGTCAATGTTTTCACAGGCAATTCTCACCTTTTTATGTTGCTGCTTTTTAAATATTAACTGGAAATATATCTGTTGAAAACGTATATACTTCAACGTGACCTGAAAGTTTACTGGGGTTTTTTTTGTAGTGTATTTTTTAGATCAAAACACTTTGAAAATCGTAGGTGGATGGCCACGACTGAGCAGGGCATTATGAATGTTGTTTGAAAATTAAGGTGGGCTCCAAGGATACGCAAACAGGATCTGGCAGATCACTGGTGCTTCATTTAAAACGGGTCCATGTTCAAAGTTTGCTACGCTGGACACACCTATAACCGAGTCTCATTATACTGCCTTCCCTTGTTATCTCTGTCGTAATACATTAACATCGGCACAATACGTTTCCGTCAAATCTTAACAACTAGTAAATCTTCCTGATTATATTCATATCTCGAAAATAGAAGTTACTTACACATCCGTGCAACTGTTGATGATATGTCCGTAGGCAACAACATCACCAAACTCTGGAATGACACACCCTATATTCATCATTAATTCACAAATGGTAGGCATCATATGTTAATATGCTTGATACATTGTGAAATAATTGTATTTATTGTTACTCTCATGCAAATGCCACGCTCGGTCAATGTAATATCGACACTGGATGCCAATATGATCATAAACGTCTTATGTTACATACGATAGCTGTGTATCATTGTCACAATAAATATATTACGGACTCTAACAATAATAACTGTCATTTTAGTCTTATTGCCAGAACAAATAAGGCGTCTTAGTGGTATTACACGTACGAGAAGCTACATAATGTCATGATCAAAATATCAGACCTCGCGTAAGGCTGACAGTGATATTGTTTACGTTTATGTGTGCATGCAATTCATTTAAGAGAGAATAAGGACAAACAACGGCACGGGTCCATCACTTATCTGTTTACATTGAGAGTAAATTGGGAAACATCTTTGCAATTGCGTGATGTAAATTAATCACTGCGCAGTGTGTTTTGTTTCATATGAGATGATCAAAAACACGAAATCCATCAGCATCATAACAGCCTGCTCTTTGTTTATTGCGTTTTGCAAATTAAAAAGCATGAATATGCTTTCATTTGCCTCATTAATATCTCATGCATGGTGGTGTGTGTCGAGCATCTCGCGAGCCTGGTATTGCTAGTATTATTCTGCACTACTGAACAACATGGCTAAGTGCGCAAAACTGTTTTATCATGGCAGCACTTAACAGATATTATTCGATGCTCATATATTATCCACAGTGGTGTGAAGATTTTCCCCCTTGAACGCAACCATAAATATCTAGATTTAACCAAACGAAACAACAAAGGAAATTTTCAGCTCTTATAAACAACATTCATCATTCAAATAAAACGAAATGTATTAAATGCGTCAGGTCCAACACTAAAAGAAAACCTACATACAAATACTTAAACAATGTTGCCAAACAACATAAGGCAGCGCTTGTTATTTGACGGTCCATAAGGGAACATGTTATAAGAATATCCGTACGAATCTCGAGATGCCGTTTTATTTCACGTGTATATTAGAGCTCAAAGTATGACATAACTTATGTGTCAATTAGCGGCGATATGTTTCACATCTTAGTGTTGATAATTAACCACAGCGCAAATATTACAATTTTTACGCTGATTTTTATCGAACAAACGCGAGTATTTAATACATCCGATTTTGCATATTTCTACTTTCTACGGCGGATTCCTGAGCTATCGTCATCGCACGTGGCGACTATAATGCGGTGTTAATTAATCATATTACAGCAATAAATAAATACGGTGTAATTTCGTATCTTATCATAGCTCTGACGCGATTCTCATATTCCGTGGACTATTCGAGCGAAAAAAGCAAGTAACTCGTTGATTATTCGGTATGTTCAACAGTTCAATCAAATCAACCAACCTATTTCTGTTGGTAATTTTATTGTCCGTTTTCCGGCATGACCTTATCCTTAAAAGAGCATTTTATCACATATTACATTCCAGTTGAAAATTCCGGCCACTGACATTTCTTACTCGATATCGAAATTATTATTTCGAAGTAGAATAACTTTTATCATGTATTATTGTTTAAAACGGTCGTTGGAAAATACCCAGCCCCGCCGCCCTGGCCGTGAACAAGGGTAACGCGTGGAGGCGAAGTTCAATTGCAATGGTACGGTTGAGGCGCCTTCAAGATTACTTTCTATGGTAGCCGTGATTTTGTCAGAATTACTCACTGACGACTGAATCTCTAACCATCAAAGGTAGGGCTGAGCCTTATTATGATTCACATAAATGTTAATATAGCAAGCTAGCTTTTCCAAAATATATATGGACCCCTCTGATGTTGATGGTAACTTGACATCTAAAATACGCCCTTAATGACCTTTGACCCTGAGTTAGTTGTGAAAAACGTGTACACAATCTCTGTACTATTTTCAACAAAGAAAGCAAATGAGCTGCTCGAAATAACATATGGACCAAAATGTAGCACTTCATGACTTAAGACACTTGAGTTATTACAACAAATAGTACGCAGTACATTTCCTACTCTCCCCACATTACACATGGACCCTGCCTATGCTGATGGCTCCTTGCGAACCATAATTAACCTACATGGTCTTTTAGAAATAAAACTGATAAAACCTTTATTGTCCAAGTTAACCATAGAGAAAACTTTGAAACCAATGTTTTCTTATAAAGCAAGTTAACAGCCTCAAATCAGACATGAAGCCTTCTGATGGTAATTATTTCTTTCAGTCCTATCAAATATGGTGTACAGCTACACCAGTCTATTGAAAAATGAACAATTATTCCAGTTTGTTGATATAGTGTTTACAGCCACTCCAGTTCAGTACGATAAGATGTACAGATACTTAAGTCCATTTCAATATAGTGTATGGCTACCCCATTTCAGTAAAATGTGGTGCATGGCTGCACCAGTCCATCGATATATGGTGTATGGCTACTCAAGTCCATTGCAATATGAAACCTGACTACTCCAATCGACTGATATATAGTGTACGGCTACTCCAGTCCATTGAAACATATTGTATAGCTACTCCAGTCCATTGAAATATGGCGCATGGCTACTCCAGTCCATTGAAATATTCCAGTTTATTTACATATGGTGTACAGCTACTACAATACATTGAAATATGGCGTATGGCTACTCTAGTTTATTGAACACACCACTTCATATGGAATAGCCTGGTCCAATCAATCAGCAGGTGGCGACTTGCCCTAGGATAATCGTTACCGTGTAATCCATTTACCTTTCAAGACATAATATGACATAAGAGCGTTGGTGTGCCATTGAACCCTATGCTTAACTTTCCAGCCTATTGAAATATGATGTATGGCTACTGTAGTCTATTGAAATATGGTGTATGGATATTCTGAAACATTTGAGTGTGGTGTAGGAGTATTTTGCTCCATTTGAATAGGATCTGCAGCTCAGCCAGCGCATTGAAATATGGCCAGAATTTCTGGAGTATATGTAGCAATTTCAGAGTATGATGGCGATTGCTGCTATTATGTACTTTGATGAACTCTCCGCATTACCATTGTCTAAATATCTGACCAGTCACTAAGGATTTGTGTGCCCTTGTATGCATGACTATCAATAACTGACCAGATAATCAGTGGCTGGATGTTATATTCCATCCATTTATTGATACTTCCTTCCCACCTGCCATGTCAACATATCCATTATTCCTGCGTATTATGTCAATATTTGATCCTATTTTTTGTTTCAGGGTAGAGCCTGAAACAAACAGGTGTACAAAGAGAAGACAGGAGTTCCCACCGGCCACAAGGGTGCATAATCATAAGGGTGCATGGCTACTGGTTAATTAACAAACACAAATAATCTTCGCCTTAAATCCGCTCCTTCGACCTTATACCGTTTATACATATATATATATATATATATATATATATATATATATATAGGTATATATATATATATATATATTTATATATATATATATTCATATATATATATATATATATATATATATACATATATATATATAAATATATATATATATATATATATATATATATATATAAGCTATACATATATATATATATATATATATATATATATATATATATATTTATATAAACTATATATATATGCATCACAAATTGCTAAGGGTATCCTTTGTTGCAGTAAGCGCCATATATAATTCGGGGGACTGCAGCTGTTGTTGCCTTGCAGCAGTGACTGTAAGTGGCCATACGTTTTGTCAATTTCTATCTTATAACGCTCATAATAGGTGCATAAAAAAGCTGCGCCACTCACGTCGCAGGTTGAGAAAATAATGTGATTGGAAGTGAAATGCTCGTTAACTCACCGGTGTATTCTGGTAGTAATAGTAATCTTCTACTTTGAGATTATAATTTATACCTAGGCAGTAAGTGCATATTAGCGGATAAAATGTCATATATATAGCAATGGTGTCAGAGTGCCTGAAACTGTAGACCACGGGACTTAAATTAGTAAGCTGAGTACCGATAAATTATGCTTATATTTGAGCTTCGATGAGTCAAGTAAAATGTGCAATTACAATAGCGTAGCTGAACTGATGAACTGGTGGTTACAAGACAGCTCTTTAAATTAATATGCAATATGGAACATGTGACCCATTGTTTTCACCCGTGAATAAGTAGTGTACACGCAATGCCAAGGTACATACTTTCAATATACTAGTTCCATATGTTGACAATTTTCCAATACTTATTCTTCAGATAATTTAACTCATAAAGGCTTTAGAAAAAGGCCTATGCTATAAGATGAATATTTGTTCCAAATGTGTTGCTCTTTTATTACATTTCATGTTTATATCCCGATATTTGGTGATTTGTTTTTTCTCTTCGTCCTTTGATTGCTACCATTCGATTACACGACAACATGCCTTGACATCTTCCGTATACCAGTGCACCATAAACTAAAAGATTTAAGACGTTTTTCTGTATTGTGGTGAAATAAATTTAATCATTTCATTCATTATTACATTACATGTGCACTATATTAGCACTAAGTTGGTCATTCTTTTACAGTAACTTATCTGTGGCAAAGTATCTGCACACTGCAGCCCGTTCTTCTGAGGGACTGATACAATTCTGTATTCATGGTCTCTGCACTGCCACAAGGAACTCTAATGGGTCTGCACATGGTGGTCATAAAGTTACCAAGGGTATATCATGAATACTTAGTTGGTTGGTCCAAATCTACGGAGAGGAAGGGGATCAAGTAAGTCAATGTAGCAGTGATACACATCTGATCGCCAGACCATTCAATTACTCGCCACAGGTTCTGTATATCTGTTGCGGTTTACATCGCTTGATGTAAGGCCTAAAGTCAACGTCACACAATCTCCTCCAGGTGCAATAGCATCAGTTAACCCGATTTGATAAAAATCTTCTTGAGGATGGTGGCATGTTTTGGGGTTTCTCAACCAGTGACATTGGTCGAGTTTCTGTCCGTTAAGTGACGTATAGCTGTCGCTAAAATTTGTTGATTGTGTTTGATGAGACATATGTTCAGGTTTCATTATTATTCATGTGGTCCCAAGATAACAAATAACGTTCTCGTGCACTATCTGCTATGATACTCATATGCAACGCAATGAATCGAGCGTGGTCTTTAAAGTTTGGCGATCGAACAGAGAACAGAAAATAAATTCAAGCCAGCCTTTGCCGATAGTTGATAGCATGTTCATAGGACAGGCTCCGGTATGTTGCAATGACAATAATGTGTCAATGAGGCTGGCGTCGGTATGTCGCAATGAGAATGATGTGTCGATGAAGCAGGCGCCCGTATGTCGCGATGAGATTGATATGTTGATGATGCAGGCGCCGGTATGTCGCTAATAATCAGAAGACCTGATTTGCATACAGCCTTATCTGCTGCCAGCCATTATAGCCCAAAAGGCTCACAGTGTGATGTCAAAGGTCACAAAAACACATAGATGAAGTCGTTAAGCTACAAATGACACAAGAACAAATACCTTTTATGCTCATATATCTTGGGCTGTTTATATTCATCAAGAAGCTGTCACCTACACATAGCATGATTTGCGTACCTCATGAAATTTGATTACCTGTCATAAGTTGTGACTTCTAAAGAAAATAAATTTAAGCAGTGGGCACGCAATAATAGGAAAAAATGAACTTAGCTTCGTCTCGATGCAGACGTTATTGTAGCTGAAACAAACCGAACTAGTCAATTGAAAAGCGCAGCTTTTATTCATATATATATATATATATATATATATATATATAGATATATATATATATATATAGATATATATATATATATATATATAGAGAGATATATATATATATATATATTATATATATATATAGATACATAGATACATAGATATATAGAGAGAGATATATATATATATATATATATCATATATATAAATACATATATAGATATAATATATATATATATATCTATATATATATATAAATAAATCCCTATATATATGTATATACATATATGAATATATACATATATGTATGCATGTATATATAAATATATATATATATTTATATATATATATATATGTATATATATATGTAAATATTTATATATACATATATGTATATATATATACGTGTATATATATGCATTTATATATATTTATATATATACAAATATATATATATAAGTTTTCTATATATATATATATGCATACATATATATAAATATATATAAATATATATACATATATATATATATATATATACAATTGTCATTATATATATATATATATATATATATATTTATATATATATATTTATATATGTATATATATATCATATTATTATATATATATAAATATATACTCATTATATATATATATGTATATATATATAGGCGAGTGTATATATACAACACACACACATATTTATATGTATATATATCTATATATGTATCTTTATAGTTATATATATATATGTATGTATATTTATACATATATACAATAACTTCCCATGTGATTGAATTGTGCCTTTTCAATAAAAATAATCGATCTCATTAAGGTTCTATGTACCTAGCCGATAACTAACAAGCTTCCTTTTATCTGTTATATGGATCATAAAAAAAAAAACACTCTTGTAGAATGTTCAAACATCTATAACCCTTCTTTTAGTTCGCTACGTAGATACGTAGCAGGAATTTTATGATTTATAAGCAAAATAAAGTAGCATAGAATGTACTCGTGAACATGAATCAGGGTAGTTAAGGGTTGAGTTCACGTGTGAGGTCGTTCATTTCGAACAAAAATGGAAGGGATTGGGTCAGTAGCTGAATGACTGAATGAATGTGTGAGTGAGTGTGCTGGTGCTTATGTGACTCTTTGGAATGAGAGTGGCATTCACGGGGAAAAGACGTGAATCAATCAATTGCTCAAGCAAAATTTATTATGGTCACATAAGCTAAGATTAACCGCGTGCTCAGACTCTGAGAGAACCACTATTGTGGGACACTATTTGAAACACTAACAGCGGCAGTGCATGTTAATACGACTGAATATAATACTGATGAATAGCGGGTTCACAATTTAAACCGATACAAGTTATGGTAACACGTATAGAGTGAACGCCATTCCCTTTGGAGCATCCAATTAACAGGAAACATTATTATGACACGTGGTATGAGGAATGATGTAGGACTGATGTGAATTTTTTCATGTTCCATCACGTTGTGACGTCTTTCAATATTCATGCGAACTTTTACTTGCAGACGATATAGTAGCCGATAAGATTGCGCATATTAATGTTGAGTAATTATCTATGAAAAAACATCTGGTTACTCTTTGGGGCATCCATAAAAAAGTACCAGTTCCGTAATAAAGCTTATTTGGCACTGGCCATGAGTAAAGCTCCCACAGTACAGGTGCAAAACATTGCGTCTTAAAGCCAAACGGCGAGAAACTGCAGGATTGTCTGGTTGGATAGCGTTGAAACAACCAAACACCTCAGCTTGATTTTCGAACAATAAACATGATTATCCCTTTGAAGCATATTTCTTGATTTCCAGAATTTGCACCGCCTTCATTTTTTCTTTGCAATATGAATACACCTGTCACTGTTGTGTGTTATACCCAAGTGATCAGATCATGGGTTGTACAGCTACTTGTAGTAATAATACCCTCGGTACGAAATGCTTCACACCATGTTCGCCAAACCCCCCCCCCCCCCACACACACACATACACACACGCAAACACGAACATCCACCACCTACCCACACAACCCTACACACATACATATATAAATATATATATAAATATATTTATATATATATATATATATATATATTATATATATATATATATATATATATATATATATATATATATATATATATATATATATATATACATACATACATACATACATGTATATATATTTATACAAAAATGTGTATATGTATTGCTCACAGACATACAGCCACACTGACACACACGCTAACACTCGTTCTAGGTCGTCTTCTCTTGTCATGGTACGACTAAATCATTATTTCTCCAGTGAAAAACCAACCCCGCACATTCTACCCCGTCTATCATTAAACATTAAACATGTCTGCAAGAATATTAAAGCATTTTGTTAACAGTTATTGTTTGAATTAATTTTTCTGGCCGGTTTGTCCACCCTTCGCATATCAGTCGATGGTTTTTGTGGCGTCTAATATATACATGGCTTCACTGTCGCTCCTCGTATGTATGGGCAATGATGGATGTTCATTTATAATGTTTTGCTCAAGTTTACAGGTCTATGACAAATCTTGCTGGGCTGCTAAATACATATTTGTGTTGATGATATGTAAAGCATGTGTATTCATATTTTTATTCATTCGCACTTTCTCCTCCTAGACCGTACCATAGATGCCATGACATAGCCACCGAACAAAGCCAGTATTTCCTCACATATAAAGAACTCGGTTGTCAAATGTAATGACAGATAATAATGCGTCATGTCTGGTTGATTACCTACTGAAAAAGTCAACAACAGTGTTATAAGACGACATGCAATGGTGATGGCGTCTTGGCGGTGTCTGTTGGGACCGCGTTGTTACATATGTATGACCGTAATAAAGGCGTGTCTCCAGGAAATAACATTCCGTTTCATTTGCTTTATAAATACATTATATACGAGGATATAATCCTATATGCCAAACAGCAATTACTCCATAACATGTAGTAGGCTAAAATAACCGGAACCTTTGCTCGCTAAGTAGTGTACCACATAAAAGCTCTTACGTCGAAGCTATGTACGAGAAAAGCGCAATAGTTCTAACAAAATGGATGAACAAAGCCAGTTCTATTGACGGATTATTTATGTAGTTGTCTCAGCATTATAGCCGTTGCCATACACCGCAAATGTAATCATTTACACAATTGCACTCATTCAGTTGAACAACAATTGTGTATTTAATTATTGAGCGTAAGTAAAGATTGGGTCTCTATAACTAAGCAGCCAATGGAAGCTCGGTGGTTTTGTTGTTGCTGCAATGCTCCTTACATATTTGTTTTGCAGTGCTCCGTACACATGATAAAATATGCCTGACAGCTGCATTAAATCAAGATCACTTTGTCATACATCTTAAACATGGCATCCATAGCAGGATATCTCCAAAAACCTAATGGCAGCATGATTCTAAGTAAGAGACATGGTCAAGATAGTATCATTTACTTTATGTCTGGGAATAATTGCATCAAGATATACACGGCACATTTACATGATATGGCTATGCCAATGCAGCATGATTCGCGTAAGAGAGTAAACATACAGCACGTCTGGGATGAGGCATCTAAACATTGTATGGCAAAACAACACTCTTGAGGCATCTAAAACATTGTACACAACACGCTTCCATGTATTATATTAATTTCAGTTGTTTAACACATCGATCAGAGCGTATAGCTTTTAAAGAAAGTGTTAAGCGTGATGCAACCAATGTGCATCAAGTTTGTTTGGATAAATAATACTATACATATATAGAATATATATATATATATATATATATATATATATATATATATATATATATATATATATTATATATATATATATATATATATATATATATATATATATATATATATATATATATATATATATATATATATATATATATATATGATATATTGATGACATATTGAGCAATACCAATCAAAACCAAATAGGAACAATGCAAAAGCAGCGCTCGAATGAGAGTATGTGCGGTACATGCATACATGCGATTCAATGCTTAGATAGGTAGTACCAATAGGGCGACAAACTCTGAAGAGATAGACTTTGCAAACATCGCGTAATTTAATGTACACAAATGATGCATTTCGAATATTTCATCGCCTGTTATGTCATTACTTGTGACAGAAGAATTAAAATCAACAACAAAGCGAAACAAATAGCTACACGATGTTTGTCTCACTAGCGTTCAAAATGTGCGATTTGTTATTGGTATAAAACGTCATAGGTAATGTTGGAGGATGCTGTTCGGCGCAGATGTAGCAGGCTGAGAGTGCTGACTCAAAAGTGGCTCTCAGTTTTAACCCATGCTACTACGCTTGTTATATACGCATGCAGCCGTTACCGTTGGTTGTTAGGCATTCTAAAGTTGCTTATTATATCTATTTTTTTAGCGTTCTTTTGGTGCCCTTAATCAAATGTTTGCTGTTACAGCTGCGTCACTGACGTCACATGTCAAGGGAATGCTGCCTGTTTTGCGCTCTCATTGGTAATCAAATGCTCGTTACATTATTCATGAAGTCGATTTATAGTTATAATCAACTAATATGACATAAGTGTTCCATCGTTTGGTACTCATCACTTATAATCTGATGATATGCCATCAGGCCCATAACTAAAGAAGCGGTAGTAAAAAAAAGGGCCTCGAACGCCACAGAAATTCGAATGTTTAGCTGTGAGATAGAATGACAAGTTCACAACGAGCCGCTGCACGTTGATGTATGCAGCTGGCCCTACAGTAAATATAATATTATGATTTAATGCTAATTCTTGAGCTAGGGAAACATAACCAAAGATTATGCATTTCCAATATTGCAAATCAACATTTGCCCCTCCCCCATTTCACGAATAACAACTGTGTTCCAACTGTTTTTGCAATCAGTATGATACTTCAAACAGCAATGTATTGTTAATATCCAATGCTGGAATTAACTGTATAACATGAACAATATCTAGCATGTGATTGTATTCAAAACAAAGACACCTATGTTTGTGTACAATTCTTAGTAAGCCAGATTAGCTCATCAATCAAACGGCCGATTATTGTCATTGCAGACGTCGTTTTGATGGGCCGCACACACCTAGTTTACACTTTAGAGTCTCAGGCGGCTTGGTGAAAGGACATTAAAGATCGTACTGTCATGAGGTGTTACTTAACTTGGTTAAACTAAACAGAACCCAGAACAGATCATTACAACACAAACAGCTTATGATGCTCTCAATATATGATAATGGGGTTGATTGAGTCTCCATGCATTATGCAGGGATTTGCAGTCCTGTGAATCCTAACCTTGCAGATAATATGATTCAAACTCTGAAACAAGTATTATCATCGTAACATTACTATTTGATAAATAAGTTGGTTAACAATTGACGAATTGTCAACATGTCAGATTTATTTGTGAGAAATAGAAACAGAGCATTACAACATCAAATACTTCAAAGTAGAGCTATATAAAATAAGCTGTGACATTCATGTGATGTCGCCTTACAAGTAAGTTTGACTTTTTTCTAAATAGATCTATTAGGTAAGCCTGCGCTTCTTTATTAGTCACACAGTCTATCTAACCATCACTAGCCTTATTTGTGAAAGGTGCATAGCTTTTTAAAATGCATTTGTTCTTTCGGTTATCAATGCGGTGTTGATATGTTTGCAGAGAAAAAGTTTTACAGTAAGTTCTGCTATACTAAATGTTTTCATTACATTGCCCCCTGATCATACAGCATTTGTGAAATAACGAGTGAGACATCTATGTTTCTTTATAGTACGACGGTTTCTAAATGGCATAGTCAATGATTTAGTAACTTTGACCTTCTAGTAATGTTTCTCAAATGATTAAACTGCTCAACCCATTCAGACAAGTATATTATGCCCTCCAAAATCTATGACCTGCTCGCTGGTCTGCTTTTGAGTTACATGGTAAACAATATTGAATTCTATGCTGGCGTAGTTTGGTTGTAACAGGATAACTACTCTTGATATTGTTGACTTTATCCTCCTCTGCTGACAAAATAACGATAGGGAAATTGCTACTTCTGATTTGTTCACAGATATAGAGCGTCTATAAATGATAGAACAACGTATATTGCGGCCAGTTTTCACGAGAAGTGTCAAACTCACCATCCATCCACTACGTAGGGCAGCAAATAAAAGATAATATCTCTCTTCAGTTTATTACCTTTTTTGAGTATCTCATATGTAATTGAAAGTCAATTCATTTACTCTTTGATAAGTGCCATCAGCATATGATACATCTGGAAATGTTCGTAAAAACTAACAGACCTCCCCCACCTCCGCTGAGATAAAAAAACAACAGGCCGGTTGTCAAACTTGCTGACCTCCTGGGCCAATTCATCCCGAGGGAGAATGTTCCTTCCTTGGTGTTTACTGTAATATCTTTCCGATACGTATTAATATTTTTGGCGTGAAATGATATAATTCTGCAATAAAGTAGGGACAGATAATGCTCTATGGCATTATAGATAACCTCAAGACCTTACCAGAAATGCAACATCCAACAAATTTGGGGTCTGATTTATAATATCCCCCTTGGCTAATAGACCGCGAATCGCATCTCGAAAAGGTCCCTCGCCTAAATTGACTATTTTTCATTGATTTGGGGTTCCCAGTTACATATAAGGATTATAAACGAGTCATTGTAGCATCTACATAAAAATGGAAACAAAATAATAATTGCACAAAATCGCAGAAGGTGTTTTATCTTTAAGGTGTTTTATCGAATCTGTGCAAAATCCCTTCAGATAGGGACGATAATCATCTGTCATATCGCTTTGCTACGGTGAGAAAAATTAGCGTGCGATAAAAGCCTACTTTCAAGTATCATATATATCATTTTTAGCATTATATAATGTAGCCAAATATGCGATAGATGAACCCGAAGTGCCGTCATACTCAAAACAATTTACGCAGTGTTCAGCCTGCCAATGAGATATAGGGGAAACCTTGAGTGCTCACATAAGATCAATCACACATCATTAATGTTGGTGCATAGTAAGGCAGCTTGGATGACTGACCCTACCTTGAGGGCGACGTCTGTATTGTTTAATACAAATATATTAAGCATTCAAATAATTATCTGCTGCCTTGGCGATACTGTATACACAAGCTCCTTTCCACACTTGTTCGTTACAGCATATAACAACCAGATGTGACAGGGCCTTTTTACGAAAGTGTAGCTGCGACGTGTTACATTGATTGGTACCTATGGATTCTGTGTAGTAACAACCGTGCCGTCCATCTTCACGACATCACTGCATTAATGCTTGTCAATGTCATGCAGGCTTTGTAACGAAGAACTAGAGGTAGAGATATTGATATTGTTACAATCCGAGTTAGCCAGCCGATAAGGTAAACTATTCCTAATGCTGGCTGAGGTCTGGTTTGGCAAGTACTCCATATTTCGTCCTTCATAGACAGCCTTTCGTTGAACACAATGAACACAATGCATATGGAGCCGCTGCCTACGTCTATTGGCTACAAAATTGCTTTCATAATGAGACGGCATATAGCAAGCACCTGCTTAGGTGATGCTTATGGTAGCAAAGGATCGCTATGACATCAATTTAGTTTGAAACTTAACTGTGCATAAAGACATTGAGGTAGATAAAGAATGCGTATAATAATTGCTTTATTGATATCCACTTACCTTTTTGATGGCAATTAGGAATTGCTGTTAAGTTGACTTGCCTTCAAGTAGCGTTTTGGATATAGGTGCCACAGAGATGAACGTCAGTGATTATCTGATCACCTATTTCTCTGTGAACATCAAAAGGTCTAAATCGGACTATAAACTTGCGTATTTCAAACGCACTGTTTTTTATTCCGTATTTTTGACTATTTCGATGGTTTCGGATTATTTGATAACCCGTTTCCTATTACCTAAGTTAGCTATACCGCGGAGTACTGACTAACAACTCAGTGATTGCCCTTTAAATAGGTATCCTTAAAATTCAGGATATAACGCTCTTAGCTGACATCTATTTCGATGAGAAGCTCCGTGAAATTGTGGTTAGCAAAGGACTTTTGATGAAGACATAACTTTCCGGCATCATAATAGGGATATACCTGACCATTACATCTCACCTCCATGTCCTCGATAGCCACTAACGCATTATAGTGCACAATTTAGCCCGCAACCGTGTATTGATGGGCTGGGTATAATATTTGATAAGATGCACAAACATGCCCAATATCAACAACGCGGTTGTCTGGTATTTGACTGTCCTAAAGTCATGCCGAGTTGTATTAATTACTGCATATCCGATTTAAACCCAAAATAAAAACATATACAGTATGCAATTTCCTGTTCCGTATATATAAGATTCCGTTTTCAACTAATAACTATGCTTATAGCTTCTCTGTAATTTTTACCTGATAAACCTTTAGCTAACTGACATTGTAATAAACTACGAATATGAATGAATTGTAGTAAATGGAACAGCTTGAAATAATCAATAGTTTAAGTAGTTATTCGTTTTACTAAGCAGGAAGGATTAAAGTCAAATCAATATTCTGAATGTTGATTTGTGTATATAAACCATATGCTTCTGCTACTTCTTGTTGATTTGTGTATCTAAACCATATGCTTCTGCTACTTCTTTTTAGTGCACCACTCAAGTGCTTAGAGTAGTTTGAAACAATAGAATGAATGTTAGGTTTTAACGTCGTTAATAATTTTCTGGATGAGCTTGTATTTTAGATACGTCAATGAATGTTATATATTGCCCTTTACCATGCCCGGCAGATAAGCACCCGTTGCATTGCTCGGGAGATTGGACTATTTGCGTTAACTAGTATTAGCATGACGCAATAAAATGTTTTTCTTGTTGATCTATCGATAACGGTATTTCTGCAAATTTATGTCACTTGGCGAAAGCCGCAAATGTGTTTCCCGTCACATGCTGACTTATCCACATTGCCACTCTGATAGATGTACGTAGGAATGAGGAATTGGCAATAGAGATTCGAATTCTTAATATTACATTGAAGCGGGATAAATGGAGGATCGGTAATCAATTTGCTTCACCATAGTACTTTAGCACAGTGGCATCGCAGCAGCGTGAATTATATTTTCAAACAAATGCAACGGCGCATTTCAACAAAGTGCGCTTATTGACAAAACCTTTGCTAGTTACACACTTTATCAGGGCAATTCATAACTAGGGACTGAAATGTAGCCGCCTTAACTGCATCCGTCTGGACGCATCCAAATACTCGATAAAGGATAGGGAGTCAATATTATTGTCAAACTACTTGGATTAATTTGAGCATGACGCCGTTTAACACGAGTTTCTGGGAAGAGATAGAAATATTCACGATAAGGATATTAGTATGATATAGCCAATATGAGTAACTTAAGATCCGATTCGAAATTGTTTTTATTGAAAGGAGTTTATCAGGAGTTTGTCAATCATTACTTATCACCTATGATACTCATCCAAACCCACAGCAGCTTTTATATCTTTGGTCTAAAGTTAGTCAGCATTCAGCGGATAGTCAGCTATATTTAAAACCAAATATTGAGCCTCTGAGGAGAGGAAGATTTGTTCCAAAAAGCTTATTTTAGCAGAGGCCACAACATATCAAAAGTCATCCACCTGCTTATCGTAGATATGGTTCTTAGCACAAAAAGTACAATATATAGGCGACCGAGATCATAGGTTGTTAATGATTTATGATTGTTCACTTGTAGCACCAAGAAGAAAGGTTGCGAACATTTAAGGGTCACTGGAGCTATTCCCAGAGATGCGTAGAGATGGATTTTACATTACGCTCGTAGCGGGACAACAAAAACACCATAGAGTAATAGAAAATGCTTTAGTCGTAATTTTTTAAGCGCGTTTGTAAGAGTTTGCTGCGAGGCCATGCATGCGATATTCTATAGATATGTACCATAAATTATGACGAGCTGACTTCTTGCATTAAAGCATGATACATAATAGGACATATGTCGCTGCATGGACTATTAAATTTGGATTTAAAAGTTGCCTTCGATGGTGTGTGTCAGAGTAAATTAAATTCTAGACATTCATGGTTTCTTAATGATTATTATTAGTATTATGACAACATTTCCGCAGAAGTTTCGATAACAATAAGCATCCAGGGAATAAATTCAACAGATCTTAAACAATCAAGAACATTGAACAGATATAATCAAATGCAACCAAACTGCAGTGAATTGATATTGTTAACAATTACTCCTAAATTTTAGCGGTAGGGAGCAAAACATATCAGCACATACCAATTAGTTAATAACTTGGTGGAATACTGCAGGAGAGGTCATGTTACCTGACAACAGACAGATCATGTTCTAGAAACAATCACACCCTTTGTGGGATGTGTGTGAATATCGTGACGTTGGCTCTCGTATTGGCAGCTGTAGCTGCACCATGAACAGAATTAATTGATAGGTCGTATCATTAAGAAACGCACATTTTCACCTGTGTTAATTCACCAACACATCTCTTTCATTGCATTCAGCGACTGCCGATGTAGCTAACCAGATGAGGTGGTGCGCATGTCGGAGTATTATCTGTCGTAAGATAATATAATGTTCATATATTGCGATGCACTGTGTGGTCATCCCAGGAGTAATACTACATCATCATATCATGTTAGCTTGATGTGGTAATGATAAGAATGGAAGGTATATAATCGTAATTGCAGGGATTTCTCTTTGAGGGACTGCAGGTGAGCACTGCGGTTGGTTGATGTCTCTTGGCTGCCCGAATCTCAGAAGAGCCATGCTGTCTTAGCCATCATGACACGTCACTGTATTTATAGCGCAATGTGAATTGTGGCGTTATGACCCTGCATCTAAAAAGGTCGATTGCACATAAAGTTGCTTATCTTTTTACAATTCAAATATACAAAAGCCGCCTAACGCAACTGTCATGTCGTCAATATTGCAGATCCGGATCACACAAACCAGTAATCAGGTGCTGATGAATGTCTGAAAGGCACAAGGACATGTAATTATTTCATACCCCTAGAAGACATCGAAATTGAGCATTATTTCCCACTAACACACCATATTCACTTATTATAGGGAAATCAGCATTCCATAAGCATAAAACTTAGGCGCGTTGCTACATAGCATATTACACCCAAACACTAGAGGGCAGTGCTCTGAGCTCCCTTCAACATCTGAGAAAGTTATCATGACAGCCAACGCTGCTGTTACTGTCCATGACACCTGGATCACAGTCGGGATGTTTAATAGCAAGGACAACACTGTTACAGTTATCAGGGGTGAGTGGACTGCCAGATCCAAAATTTGGGGCGACTATAGGGATCTACATGATGAGATAAGGGTACCAAACAAACAGTACACACTAAAACGCTCAATAGACTACGCCAATCACTCGAGCATATAACCATACACTGTCTACGCATGAAATTGCACGATCCCCTGGAACTGTTTTCAAGGCTTTAATTATATTAATTTAACTATACTCTATGATAAAGTAACACATCAATAGTTCTTCATTGCAGTAGTCCTGTTCTGATCTAGAAGAAAATGATGTGTATTGTATTTGCTTAAGTCAATCAGCGGGTCTCTCGTTTGTTTGCATCGCGCGTCTTCCACTGGTTGCAGTTCTATAATAATATAAGTTGTGACCGGATATACAGCCTTAGTATGTAATAAATTGTTCAATATTCCAAATGGACTATAACAGTAGTATGCATAATGACGCTGCTGGAAGTAAAGCGATAGCTATGAACAATGGAACTACTTGCGCGTGCTGAAAACTACAACTATTAGATATAAAACAGCAACGATTAGGTACATGATTGAATGCCTGCTGTATGTGGACAATGGCACGACTGCCCAGTGTTCCGTGGTATTCAGTTACTTCTTCATGTTGCAACGCTGAGCACTCTGTTTAAAGATCCAATAAACTGGACAGCTAACGCCCGTTACTATTGATAAATGCCATCCATCCCTTTCCTCTTAGTGATTATATAAGGAGTAGATCAGTCGTCATATTTCGTTGATACTCAAAATACTGCATTGCACCTACTAGAAGTGAAATATCAGTGAGGCTTGTAGATGGCATGTTCTTGGACGTGCGTAATACTCACGCCACGTTTGGATACTGTAAGCTTCACGCAATTGCCTCACTAATGTCTACACACAATATGCATGTGGTTATCTTACAGCATGTTATCATTATATTCTCAAGGTGCATGTCCTTATACGATTGTAGCTAACGGATGTGCTGCGTTGTGTGCAATTAATTTTGGGTTAGCAATATTCCCTAGAACGTACCTCGTAAACTGGTCGAAAGTGGCAGAATATGGCAAACATCCAGTAAAGATAATTTAACGTATGTGTATATCGATTTCTTACAAGTTGCTTAAATTATTTCAGCTCATTTAAAGTGGCACATCAAGACAGCTGTTTTGAAATACCTGTGCAATCTTACTTGTAAATTCACACAATTATTACTAGACAACCGTTCTTAGACATACAGCATGGTTTGTTCATGTGCTAATTAATCTTCCATGAAATTATGGAACGATCCAGATACGGATATGATAATTGTTCGATTCATAGCACAAACTGACGTCGATTCAACACAACTTTATGAGGTAATTTGTAGTGTGTCCAGGAAGACGTTTATGAAAAAAAGGTTAGACAGCAATTATATATCGGGCCATGTACGTCAAATTTAACAAGAGCTTTTGCACATTATTTCGAGGTAGATGCCGTTTCCTTGCACAAAGCGGTCACATTTAATGGCAGAAAAATAATGTTTGATCGAGAATAACGCCTATGGCTTCAATTTGGTCCTGACCTCTCTTGTTATATTGAACAGCAGTTGTGTCTGGTTTTATGATTATAATGAAGAGTACAACAGGTTGGGTTTTTTTATGGTCCTGTTATTGTCACCGTATTAAGCGAGATTTGCTCCCGAGACTATTGAATTCACACGATTCACAAAACCAAGCAACGTAAATAGAGACAGAAGTGAGAGGTTATCGAATATGGAAGAGTAAAAACAAATCCATGACACAGAGCAAAATAGGAACTGGTGGATTCAAATGCAATAAATGAGGACCTTTGTGTATGTATGACGTGTAGAATAAGCGTCTTCAATAATTAGATTTATGACCAATGGCAGGGTGTTCTCGTCTTCTATGGATTGAATATACAATTAAAAGGAGTAGGTGGTTGAGCCATCAAACATGCTCCAAACCATAACGTCACACAAACCGATACAGGGGCGCAATAACGCACAGTGCATTTTACGATACCCACAAACAACCAGTAACACTTGCCTTGATTACTCACCCTAAGATTGCTAAATTTAATACTACCATAAGGTTTATGCCAACTGCGATGATGATCGAAATGCTAGTGGAAATCAAAGCAGCCAAGTTGTAAATGATATATTCATCTACATATATATGTTACACACATATATAGACATAAATGAATATATATATATATATATATATATATATATATATATATATATATATATATATATATATATATATATATATATATATATATAAATATATATATATATATATATATATATATATATATATATATATATATATATATATATATATATATATATATATATATATATATATATATATATATATATATATATATACATATATGTATACATATATGACTATTTATATGCGGATTTGCATATACCCAGATGTATAGATATATATAAATATATGCATATACATATAAGAATATTTATATATATACATATATATGTATATTTTTATGTATATATGCACACATACACTCACACATAAAAATATATATATATATATATATACATATTGTATATATATATATTTATATATATTTATAAAAAATATATATTTTATATGTATATACATATATGTATATATATAGTGACGATTACAACCTTTCGTAGACTCCAACCTTTCATGGACAATTAGTTAAAGTACACTTTTGCTATCATAATTATTAATTATTAATTCGTCAGAAGTTTATAGCAAATGATAAATCGTTTTGTCACTATTTATTCCAGGTATATCCTTTTGGTCCTTTATATGCGGATATATACATATTATATATAAATATTTATATATATTTAAATATATATTTATATATATATACATATATGTATATTTATAATGACGATTACATCCTTACATGGACAATTTATTTAAGTCAATTTTTGCTATAATAATTTATCTATTATTAATTCGTCATATTTTGAATGATATAATGCAAAAGTTTATAGCAAATAAAAATCGTTTTTCACTTTTCATTCCCGGTATATTCTTCTGGTTCTCTAAAGGTCGTCCAAGAACGGCCAAGATGCTAATTTATATGTACTAATCCAACCTTTCGTGCCTAAATGTATTTGCGTATATTTGCGAAATTTTGAAATAACTTTCCGTCATCATGGACAACAACCATAATATTTGTTATAGATGTGATCATTCTGAGCAATTGGTAGCGTTTCGCGATAGCTGTAGATAGACGACTGATGAGAAAAAAATACAGTTTTACGGTATTACAATTTTGAAATTAATCAAATCTTTTTGTACTTCAACTAAACCTATTCTACGTTCATGTTGAAATATCATTAGGACCATGTTCACCCTGAAGTTAAGTTTGTTTGTATATATAACACCTACACGTTACGAACGGCAGGCTCGTCTATCACTTGTATGTTTTGTCTGTATTTGAATGCACTGGAACTGAAATAAAACGCATCCATCACTTCCCTATGTGTTTGAAGAACCACATGTTTTTTTCTCATGAACCGATTTTTTCGAGAAGCAGCAAATCTGTTGTGCTCACTCGACCCTATACTAACCAGCGACCCGTCCTCACACCCCTTATTATTCTTTTAGGCTTCGCACGTGGGTTACCACTGGACACTGCTCCTATTTCATCGAACTGGCTGTTTTAATTCCTTGCGTAAATCATCGTTTGCTGCATGTCATTGTCGATACGCTAAAGCGTAACTTCTTATGATATAAGTATACATATACCTATCCGTTAGCCTAAGGGAACTCAATTATTAAATATGTAAGGGCTAACAAGCGTTATTATTGGTTTTCGATAGGGAATATGATATAGGCCCTTAACTTAGCCCTGACTGGCTGATGGAACACATCAAATGAATTATACACAATACCTACACATATACCCGCGAAATTTCATAATGTAAAACATGAATCCGTTACAAATTCCAATCGGTTACTAAGTTCCCTGGGGATGAATTAACGTCACGTGAAAGTCTCTGTATATAAAATGCATATATCAATCGACAAAAGCTATTCATGATAATGTGTAATTGTGTAGTGATGAACTTAATTATAACAATAAAATGGCATTTCCTAGGGTGAAAAGACATGATTGGCGTATCACATTTTATGCTGCCCGCCATTGCATTTACGAGACTAATAAGACTACAAATTCAGGTGAAGGCGTTAGTTTACATATGCGACGAATATAAAAGACTTTACGCGCACGTTGTGTAAGTTAAGAATGTGAATACCATCAGCCATTATGCACAGGAGCACGCAATAGCTCAAACAAACCGAGGATCATTCGTGCTTGCAGTCCACGCTGTTAAATGAGGTGTACAGCTTCTGTACGACCATGAACGCATTGAGACTATTACAATTGATATACCCATTCATGAGCCGTCTACACAAGATCGTAAGTTAAATTTGGATACATTTTGAACTTTGAAGCTGGTATACCTGCGCAACGAATTTCTTCACAGTAAATGGTTTGGGTCGCTATGTTATATCAGGAGCCAGCGGAATCATTGGTTAAGATCATTACTGTAAATTTCCTAAGAATTCAGGTACCGTTTTAGTATGTATTAGAGAAGACGTCAAGACGACGCATTAACCAAGCAAAGCATTCATAAAAATCGCATATGTAAGCACTCTATCCGATAAGCCGGCCCGGATGCATCCGGATGTGTGCAGTCGTCACATATGACGACCAATATAATTGTTTAATGAGATTGCATGTGACGGTAGAGCGCGATACCTTGTCAGATTCGTATTATGGAAATACTAAGCAATTTGTGTTGTTGCATACATAGATATAAAGAAAGCAAGATTGATTGTATTTCTTGATATAAGTATTCTGATAGATTCAACATTTTCTGAGAGCATCACGATATCAGCTTGCGCAAACAACAAACAATTTGAGTACGCGGATGGCCTATATAGTCAATTCTTAGCGTCAGTAAGGCCGAGTTGAACACCTTAGTGATTCATTATTTGCAAAATCAACTACAGTGAAAAAAAACATATTGCGATCATGCAAGCTGTAAGATGGCTCTCTATAGAGGCACCGGTGATAAACTCACACCCTGAAAATACTTTGGAATCTTTGTAGGTACAATATGAGACAGCGTAGCTTTCAATAGCAATATATCATATTGCTAGTTCTAAAAGCAGTTTATTCAAATATATTCAGTACACCGTGTATTAAGTTACCAGGTTATAAAATATGCCAACCCTAAACACTGTTTACCTCGTTTGAATAGCAAAGATCGAAGCAAAGAATCCTCTGTAGCACTATTTTAATTGCTAAAACAATTAACATACCAATCCAGATGGTTAAGAGGAAAGGCGGTCGTAGCTTAAGAAAACTGAACAACCATATTTTACATTCGATGGAATATGCATATCGTTTGATGGAAAATAAAGGTTGTCTATGTAATCTAATGACTTCGTTGTTCTCATTACAGATATATTTCCGTTATTTGAACACACAAAAGAACTAATACAATACTGGAAACAAACCCCTCGCCGGTCCAGTGAACGCTCACTTCAATATTGACACAAGCCATGAATCCACTTAACTCGAGTTTTACCAGGGAGTACGTATTGTGTGTTCGATGTTCAGCTAAATAATTTGCAAGAGCATGCCGGATGTTTCTGTCAGGTGACTGCAAAGAGTAACAAGTTCAAACGCAACTACGCTTTGAAAATGTGTTTTAGAAGCTAACCATATGATAACAAGCAATGCTGTCTCGTCAGAATAAATACTAACGCCGTGATATGATTATGTTGATAGCGGACTGATCACATATGCGTTGCTCAACTTAACTGGGGAAAGGGTCCACAGGTCATTGCAATAATTAACAATTACGACAGCGAATAGGAACACATTGAGCTGTCTTTAGGGGTCTAACATCTGCACGAATCACATGAGGGTCATCTGCGTTATCGTTGAATAGTAGTTTGAGATCCGGTTTGGTGTATTAGCCAAATATGGCCAACATGAAGGGTGTTCGTAGGTTGCTCAAGATATGCCGTTCATAACCATGCGTAAATTGGGTTCGTAACCCTGTAAATTGGATTGGTAACTTCATCGTCATGGCAATGAACACTATTAACATAGCAGAGGCGCCAATCGATTTCTTCCTTGGCATTATACAGGTATCCACCCGGAGACTATGGTGATGTTAGAGATATAATGCCGATCCTTGTTCCTTTCCATCGTCATACGTTCGTCGCTATTGTTTTTTGTTAATTATATCAATAATAACAATAGTATTTGTTGGGCATAATGTCATTAGTATATAAAGCATAAATGCAGGTTTTTGGTCATAAAGTCACAAATTGAATATGGTACCAAAGGGGTCAGTATTGCAAGAGAGCAACTGTGTTACATTCATTCAAAGATTGGATTAACAGGTTCTGGTATTTTGACATATGCATAAATAGATTTTCTTATATATAAGTTTTAAATCTTGAGACATTGTTCGAGGCGAACATGGCTCGCACTGCGTTTTGTTGGCACACTTATATTTGGGTAAATGTTATTGCAAGAAATCCAGACGTAACTAAGTGAATGTAGTGTGCAAATAGCTAATAAATATGGACAGTAAATAATGCTGCATAAGGTTTGAAAAATTCTAAGTTTAACATTTCATAAAACGTAAGAGCATCTCCTACAGAGGTGAAAAGTTCATGAGGTTTCTTGTTAGCGACATTATTCCACATGGGTAATTCAAATGGAGAAGCTATTCAACTTGAATTAGCAGTAGCATCGAATGCTATTGGATGTTATTTAATCAATTGCTTACTAATAATGTGTATGACATTTGTTACCATTCCCCTATTGTGTGGTTCCACGTAATGATGCATGGCATATTAATATCTGTATAAGCTGGGGTCCAGGGTAAGGAAAAGAATTGCGGAAGTCTATTGGGGAAGAACGAAGGATAGGGCAAGTGTTTTGCATGTTCCCGACGCTTAGCATCGGGATCGAGCGCCTGCGATGGTTACAATACATAACATGTTGAATATTATGTGCTACGATCATATACGCTATATGTCTAAGATTATTACGGATAAAGCCTTTACGGGTTGGTGCTCAATCACTCAGGAAGGCCTGCATACGTGTTCAAATATAGCCGTTAAGACGCCTAGCAACCTCACTTGTTTGGGGTATATGTTACCCAAGCATTGCCAGCTTTTGCTCCCTGGGATATATACAGTTGCCCTGCGTTAATGACTCAAGCCATCTGGTTACTGAAAGTTTTGCATTCAGTCTAGAGATTTGTTGAATATCACAATAAATGCTTGGAAAGCCAATTTACACATTGAACGAACTTAACGTCGGACATGATCAGGTGTAATAGCTGCAGCTGCCATCACGCCTCAACGATTTGCTGCCTTTGAGAGCTTATACAATAACAGCATATATCGACAATCCTGTCTTAAGACAAATTATTGGCGGAAAGGTTACGCATCGTGGTCACACAATAGCACCAGCTACACAGGCTTGCAATGAATAATAACATTATCCAAAATTGTGTCGCAAATTGGTTATTCAATTCACAATCGATACAGAACACATTAATATTATTACATATTATATTTGCATATAACAGCCAACACGCCAAAGGACAATGACACTGTCGTCGCAGAGATAACGACCTAAATATTGGGCGTGAAATTTGTTTTGATATGAGAGGAATAGCTCAAGTTTGTTGCTGCGGTATGATTTCTTGGAGTGAAGCTGCAACATTCGGCAAGGGTGTAGAGAAGGTGGGTACATGGTCATGCACAATATATACAACATGTTCCTACGACGGATAATGTTCTGGTTGTATCACTCAAAGCTTTCCGTTAAACTACAAAGTTTATTCCAAAAATATTGAAACTGAAATAATTTGTAATTTTTCCTGGTTAAGATCCCGCATCGAAATTCAAATAAAGAAGAACTATAGAATTAAATTGGTCAACAAGCCATTGAACTCGGCCAATCCAGCATATATACATATTATATATATATATATATATATATATATAGAGAGATATATATATATATATATATATATATATATAGATATATATATAGATATATATATATATATATATAGAGATATAGAGAGAGATATATATAGATATAGAGAGATAGATCCCTTAATATATATATAGAGAGAAGAGAGAGAGAGAGAGAGAGAGAGAAGATCTAGAGAGATATAGAGAGAGATCTATATCTCTATAGATCTCTCTCTCTCTATAGAGAGAGATTCTAGATATCTTCTCTAGAGAGAGAGATAGATTAGAGATTCTCTATATATATCTATATATAGAGATATAATATATCTCATGCATAGATACATATATATATATCTATATATATATATATATATATATATATATATATATATATCTCTCTATATATATATCCCATGACATATCCCTATATATATATATAAATATATATATATCTATATATAGATATATAGATATAGATAAATACTATACCTCATGCATACATACATCTATATATATATATATATACATATATATAATATATATATATATATACATATATATACATATTTATATATATATACATACATATATATATATATATATATAAATATATATGTATATATGTCTCAATATTATGTAGCTGTGTTGTCGATTTTAGAAAGTCTCTAACCGAGAAGCGCCGCTGTTTATTGATGTTAGATAATAATGGCACCTGATAACAGGCGCACCTTGCAGGTGTCATAACAGGGATTTTCTGAGAAGCGCTTTTCTTACTGACCATTTATCAGTTTATCAGAAGGCCACGATATATCGTCATTTCCCTGCCATCTCGCTGAGATGCGAAATCATAGCATATACAAAACCTGACGACACCATTTGGTCGTCGGATCTGAGGAACGGCCAAATTCGACAAGGATCAGGTACAGGGAAATACTGTGAACTCCAAAATCATGAGTTATATGCCCCTCACTCGTTACAGTTGCCTAATGCTGGTAGCTATTCTGTAATTTAATCATCGATGTTCAAAGCTCCAAATATGGCATCAAATGAAAAGACCATAAGCCTTCTAGCGACCACAAACAGCCCTTGCGTAATAACCGTTACGGTATCTTGATATACACGGTGACTATTTGGTGCAAAGTTGCGCTTGATTATGGGACAACACACTCAGGCGCTCCGCCTCCTCGTTTTCCCCCCATATCATCCATGTGACCATCCGTTAACTAACACATAAATGGATTCTATCGACGCTTAATTGTTTTAACCTTTATCGTATACTTGAGACTATAACTTTAGATAAAAGAGGCAGCATGTTTCGATAATTCTCATTTTATTCACTTGTCAGACAGAACCTTTTTCGTCGTCGAAATTAGATTTGACCTGAGAAATAGACCCAAAAACTGACACGAAAATGCATTCGCCTTATTGTCAAAACCCATTGCAGGGCTACTTTGTAGGATTTATATCCGCCATAAGTCCATTCGTGAGAGGTATATGACCGTTTTTATCCACACAGCTTTTATAATACTCGTGCAAATCAGCTTAAAATCCTAGTTATCCCCGGCCGATGCTTCACGAAGCTCATAATGCCACAAGGGTTATGTCAACTGCGTAGTTTGTTATGAGTAAGCCGGCACTTTGGGTTCGTCCAGCGCATAAATAGCTATGCTTTATAATACATAGATAGATATGAGGGCACGTAAGCAGCGTAGCGTAGCAGTAAGATCTATGAATACCATCGAAATTATAATGGATTTTGCAATGTATACGTCAGGCACATTACTTTAATACCCTAATCGGGAAGGGTTTATGCATTGAATCTTGCAGAGTATAAAGTTACAACTGTACACAACACACACACACACACACACACACACACACACACACACACACACACACACAACAGATAGAGAGAGAGAGAGATAGACAGAGAGAGAGAGAGAGACACAGAGAGAGAGAGACACAGACAGACACACACACACACACACACATACACACACACACACACAACACACATATATACACACACACACACACACATATATAATAAATATACACATCTATATATATAAATATATATATATACATATATATATGCATATATATACATATATATATATATATATATATATATATGTATATATATAGAAGCATATATATATATGGTGTATATACAGATATACATATCTATATATATATATATATATAGATATATATATATATATACATATATATATATATATATATATAGATATATATATATAAATATCAAATATGCAGATATCTATATATATAGCTATATATATATATTTAATATATATATATCTATCTAGAAATATATAGATATATATATATATATCTAAATATATATATATATATATATATAAATATATATATATATAATATATATATATATATATATATATATATATATATATATATATATATATATATATATATATATATATATATATATATATATGCGGCGTCGATGAGTCAGTAGCAGGCGTATCAGTTCTACTTCTGCACAAGCCCAGCGTTTTGAGATTCACTGTTACGATTCGTGTTTTATTCGATCTTACACTGTGCAAACTTATGCGGTCCGAACAAGTTGGTCGAATACGATACGGGCCGAACGGGTGAAGAGCCGAAACGACTCTGTGGTTTAGTGCCGAGCGAGTGACGGGTGGAAATGACCGTCGTTTGTCAAGAACAAATGCTTGTATCATATAACTATCTACTGCAACAATGGCATATCCTTCACAGAGCGTTAATGGCCATGACACGAATGTAGTCACATGCCAGCAATTGGTCATGTTATGCTGTCAGCTAGACTAGTTGTCATCGACAATACATGTCTACTCCGACGCTGCCTGAAGTCTGGTTACACATAATCACCGACATATTTATGTGATGGGATATCGTCATTTGATTCATCCTCGGTATATTCAAATTTATCCGTGGAAATATTAAGAAAAACGACGCAATATGCATTGCATTACGCATTTATAACGCGTCTTCAAAACAAAGGGATACGACGCTTCTGGTACATCAAGCATGTAAATAAACGTTAATGACACAGTCTTAAACATTGCAAAGCCAATCTTTGTATGTAAATCTTGCGTATCCTAAGAACACTTAAACGGCCGAGGCTGCTGGCGTGGGACCTATGTATTTGATTATCAATATCGACAAAGCACAAAAGTCTCTATCAAGTCGTTACATAACCGTTGATATATTGTTACAGTTTGAGTAGCATATGTTCACAAAAGGGTTGTTATTCTGCTAACATTACATCAACACAATATGAAAAAAAAACCCACAGAAGGTACCAATATAGTAAGTTTGATAACAGGGGGACGTTCAACTCTTACATATTTTGCCGTGTTAGGAGGGCTATCCGGCGAAGACAAAATTGTATAACGTTAGCAATTGACGCCTGTGCTGTGAACACTTAGGATGTAAGTCATGCTGGTAATAGCTATGGTTTGACATCATTCCAATATCAGACATTGTACAAACCGAAGTTTGTGAATGATTAGCGCTTTGTTAGATCATAATATGCAATTATCATCCCAACCAATACGAACCAGCACAACGAGAATAAGAGGAAATGGTAATTGCACCTGTAAGCCTGAGTATATCAATATTTTGGATGGTGTCACAATGAGTAGACATTTCATGAGGATAACGAGATTGCTATGAGGCCGGCATCGACGTGTTGTGTTTAGATGGGTGCGGCAATGAGGCCGGCATCGACGTGTTGTGTTTAGATGGGTGCGGCAATGAGGCAGGCATCGACGTGTTGTGTTTAGATGGGTGCGGCAATGAGGCAGACATCGACGTGTTGTTGGCACATATTGTGCTAAGATCGTGTCATGACATCTTGAAGGATGCTGCAATGGGGCTTGTAAGAGCATCGATACTTAATGGCTATGGTAGAATGCATTGCGCGGGAAATATCTACTAAATGCGGTTATAAACCAGCCATGATTAATAACGATTATGGTATGTATTGTTTCCAAGGGTATTTATGTTACTTGTGTTCAGAAAACATTGCTATAAGAAATATGCTTATAATCGATATGGCTATTCCTTTTGCTTTCATTTTCCATTGCTCATCATAATCGGCAGGAAGTAATTTCACTGTTTAATGAGGTTCGTTCTTCAAAGGAACAATCATTTGGTGCCAACAAACAGGGGTATGAGATTATTTGGTTAGTAGCGTCATTATTGAAAGCTATGTTGTAGAAATGCTTAAGCAGCATAAATAAAAAAAGTTTGGGGTATAAACTGACTTCTACATCAACGTGCATCGGGGTTTTGTTGAGGCATATATCGTTCGATTCAATGGCGAGGTTGAGCAATGTAATTAGCAATGACAATACATCATCGTCTGTGGAGGCAATCAAAGGATTTAAAAAAATGTATGCTACCATAAACGTAGGCCACTGTTGGTGTTCAGAGATGGTGGGAGGGCTGTTGATTTCAGTGCAAACTATTGGAAACTTCAATAATCAACGTCTTTAAGCCTACACAATAGTCCCAATTTAAACCTTATTCATTTCACTGACAGTTATACGCTTTAATAAATGGATTCCGGACATATTTTTATCGAATGATAGTGTCAATGTGGATTTGTCTATTTCTGTAGCTGACCATGTGTGATGTAGCTTATCACGTCATTATTCACACGCTATGTTTGTAATGCTGCCTCATGGTCTGTAGAGGCTATTACAGGATTTTAGATTTGCCAATTATCTGGAGAAAGGTGTATGCTATTGTGAACGTAGGCCAATGTTGGTGCTCAGACAATGCTAAAAGTAAGAGCGCACGGATAAATCAACTAATTATCATGACCGATATATTCCGCGAAACCAATCCAGATGATGCGGTTGCTGTAGAATAAGCGCTTCGGGGATGGGTAGTGTGAAAAGTTTCTTTTTATCAGTGACGGATGGTTTGAAACATGTCAGGGCATACCATTGGAAACCTCAGTAATTAACGTCTTAAAGCCTGCGCAACCGTCCCAATTTGGACAATATGGACTCTTTACCAGCAAAGGTCCACTCAAGCCGAATTAGATGCATAATTTAATGAATTGGTTGCCTGTATCGTTTTTCTGAATGTCACTGTAAAAGGAAACTTGTCTATGTCTATAGCTGACAACGTATGAAAAGGCTGAGAAATCTGCCCCTCAACAGTTGTCTCTAAATGACCTCCACCTTCTTTTATCTACATTTTGTCGTTACATTGCAGATAATGTACACTTATCGCAGCAGCATACAAATGCTGTCGCGGTAAATATGGCGATTCACAATAAGGTGAAGGCAGGTCGATTGTGCGAAATGGGCAAAACCAAAGACTGACGCTTTCAATCCTTCACAATCACAAGCATCAACAACAACTCCATGATGAAAGCAACGTAGCACATCAGCTTCTTCGAAAAATGCCTCTAAATCACAAGGCAGTTTAAAGTGATACGAAGCAAAAGCTTTATAGTTAGAGACTGCTATAGCACCTAGCAGCTGAAATGGTGTATAGCACATAACACATGATGTAGATCTTTGATTTCATCATAAACGACCACTATAACTTAAGTCAAACACTATCTCTATTTAAAGAGACAAATTTAACGTCTTCGTTGTTAAAAATAACGCAAAACATAGGGTATCTGATATAAGTCCGCAAAATCACTCGCTAGTTAAAATATAGGTTTCTTAGCAACATTAATAACAGATATATAAGACAGTTTGTGGTTGCCTACCAATGGATATAAGCTGTATGTGATGAGACGATAGCTAAACAGAAAATCATTATTTCTTCAACAGCAGGGATATTTCAATGCGCATAACGACGATGTTCACTTCATGTTTCGGTAAATTGCTGCCCATTTGATGAGCAGCTTGTTTACATATGACAGCCATTTTCTTTTAATTAGACTCTGACTTTTCTGTTAACGGACGCCTGACGAAACCTGATACTCGTGTTTCATTCATTTTTTGTCGTCTACAAAATGTTAACCATATGACTGCAGGTGCTTACACTGCATTAATGACATATTCATGGTGCGTACAAATATTGTTTATTTCAACACAAATTACCATGTAGGGCCATCACAGACCCAGATGTTTGCCTCAATACATAATCATTTCAGAAAGGGGTACAACTTGCGATAAGCACATCTTCGTGCACATTATTGATGCTGTAGTGCATTGCACACCAATCCTCCACACCCCATTAGTACTAGCGCTATTTACTCTGACTAAGAGTATATTCGTTTTTAAAATTAGTCTATTAAACGTGTAATGCGCGACGATATATGCAGCAGAATAATAACCAAATTGAATACTATTGGCAAGGGAACTCATTGATCGACTACCGGCGAAATGATATTACATATGTGAGCTTGTTTTCAAACACCTGGATACACAATCATCGATGCATTATGGGCCAACACTTCAGAAAGTTTTCACTGCACAATGCAGATATTATATCATTGCAATTATTATTTGATAAGTTTATGTCCGGGTATTTTACACAGTACGACGTGACAAACATGTAAAGCCTGTTGCTTCAAATGGAGCTTATTTTCAGGCGCCCCTACTACAATTGCTGTTTGCAGTGTGATGTATTTGAGTTGTATCTTCTTAGTATTGACTTACGAGATCATATGGGACGACCCCTAACCCTCCATGAAACCTAAACATAACAATAACACATTCTACGTAATGTGTGTCACAGAAATAGATTACATTGGTATAAAACTCAAACAAGCTTGTAAAACAGGACTGTGTATAAATGATACGACCTTTCTCCATATTACCAAGCCACAAGAGTGTTTATCGTCCGTAGTTGCCATATAGACATGCATTGAGAAGTGACCGGGTCTGATTTCCATATTTGCTGCAACACATTTGTCATAGCAAGTCACATTTGTTACGTATCGATATCAGATATTCGCCCTATATATGTTAGCTGTGACTGGCTAATCGGGTGCTTGAGGTCGTTCTGACTGACTTGCAAATATCAAAAGCTTTTAATTAGAGATCAAACGGGTCTATATTAATTGTAATGGGAATTGACGGGATTTACATCAAAGGGTTGTTCTTGCTAAACCGGGACCATATAATGTCGAAACTGACCCGTTCGGAACATTAACTTAAAAGGATTCTAAAGGTTTATGTGAATTGGACAACAATTAATCTTGTACGAGTGAAAAATGGTGAATTTCCTTTACCTAAATTGGCGTAGTTTTCATGTCCCGAGCGGCCAAAAAGTTGCAAATCTAACTAAAACGTTTGGGAGGGATGGAGAGGTGATAGGTGTATGTGTTCGTAAGCGTAAGCGTGTATGTATGCGTTTGTTGGTGGGGGGGGGGGGATGGAAGTACTTTAAGATGTCAAATGTACGACAATCAAGCCAAATAGTGTATGATAATAGTATACTAATAACAATTTATGCCAAAGGAATATGCATCACATACTTTTCATGCACAATTAAATAATAAACTGATACATTGAGAGAGCTCTGCGTAATTCTAGCAATTATTGTACAAGTAAATGTACACAGATGACACCATGGGAAATCTACAGCTTAAATATATGTGCATGAGTAAATCATGAAAGACATGAAAATAACAATGTGAATGAAATGCACAATCTGTACTTCAACAAATATGATGCTATTAAGCATTCAATATTGTTTGAATGAAGAATTCGTAGTGATGTACTTGTCGTTTGATAACCATCCAAACAATCACGCTACCTGCAAACTGCACTTGACCCAATATACACAATTTAACTTAGCCATCGCTTGAAGGATTTGCAATAAACTCGCAACTTTTTTTATAGCAGAAACTTAACGAAGAGACGACAGATTGCACTTTTAGCCAAGTAACGGGTGGTCAGTTCGTCCGTCACTGAATCTACACTTTTCATATATCCAACCTGGTCTAGAATAATGGCACACATTGCCCCATTCATGATAGCAGGCAAATAATGTAATGGCGGGGAAATCCGGATAATTTAAAGGCCAGCACTTCAAAAGCATTATTTACATTCTTATTCTACTGTTTTTTTACTTTCTACAATATAAGTAATAAAGTAGACCTATTAACTTTCCCTGTAATCGAAATGCCATTCAAGGTTGTCTAAATTCAAAATCAAGTTAATTGAATGATCGCAATTTAAAGAAATTTACAACATTACACGGGTTAATGAAGTTTATCTATGTTTGGGCTCAGTAAATAGTTGAAATCAAACAATATCACGTTTGGAAACAGGAGATTGAATGCAGTCCAGTCCAGTTTAGGATCGGAAATATTTTTATAGCATCTAATTCGATAGCTTACTTCAAGCACTACTGGTGTAATACACACATAATGGCTGTCGTGAAGCTGTATAATGCCATTTCGAGGATAATGCAAGCCTTAATAAAACAACGGCAGCTTCTTACGACGTAGTGCATAACGCAAATAAAACTAGGTATATGGCGCTTACGCTACATATGATTTGACTTACATATATATATATATATATATATATATATATATATATATATATATATATATATATATATATATATATATATATATATATATATATATATATATATATATATATATATATATATATATATATATATATAATATTAATCAAACTACACCTAACAAGTAAGTCTCGTTTTATTTTCCATTATAGCTACAACGCAGATCAATTAGTGCATATTCATATTCGTTCAAATGGTCGTATTTTCTACGTTTTGAAGGCGCTCTGTAAATGTCAAATGCAAGGCATATTGCGTAGTCCTTCTTAGCTCTTATGTATCCACAGATAAATTTGATTGTACCATAGATGAATCAATGACGATATCCCATCAAATTAATATGTCGGTTATTATGTGGATGATTTCGGTGCAAGTGTAGATGGTGTCTAAGCTAATAAGGATTATATCGGTGTCTATGCAGATGGCAATGTTTGAAGCAAGCAATTAGGCTTATTGTATTTAACAAACATCAATGCACTACATCAGCCCAAGACATATAACCTGCAACCCAGACCGCACCCGAAATGTGTAAGTTAATGTTTACCCTTGCTGGACATATTTAATTGGCTGCATGACTAGGTATGGTTGAGTCACGTGAGCGGTGATAGTTAAGGACGAGACATGCATCTGTTGTCACACAAGAACATATTTTCCTTACAAGACAACTCATTAGGATGTGTTGCCGAAAACCGGACTTCCGGCAGTGTCGGAGTAGACAGGTACTGTTCATTAGCACTGGTCGAGCTGACGGCATAACATGACCCATAGCTGGCAAGTGACTTCATTTGTTTCATGGCCATTGGCGCTTTGTGATAAATATGCTACCTGCTGTATTTTTCATTAACCGAAATGTCACGAGTTTGGTGAAATACTAACAAATCCTCCCTCTGGGGACATGGATTAAGCGCCTTGCAAAAGCATTTGATGTTAACACTGCCGGTTCTTCGGCTTTAACTGCTTCATCGCGTAAACTATCCAGCAACTAGGTAGAATATTTGGCCAAACTCGAATCCGTTGAACGTTTCGTCGCTGTAGGAGATGTTCTGACGTTAAATGAGTTTTAATCATAAGCCTCATTAGTAATTCTTTTGGATATAAAACTACTTACAGAAACGTTTTGTTGTTGTCTTAATTGTCTTTAAAATAGCCGATCGTACTTTTTCGAGTTGTATATAGGTGGTATGGGTAGTGCAATTCGGACATACTAAAATATTGAAAAGAGCCTCGTGGAAGGCCTACTATATTATGATAATGACGTGCACTTTTCAGCAACATGAGATGTGCCTATTGACCCACAGAGCATTGCAAAATATCAACATGTTTTTATCTTAAGCCAGAGAATACGCCAAATACAAACCACTTAACTTGATTAGCTACATTGACCGACTATTGAATGCAAAAAACATACAGATGTGTCGGTGAATTAAATATAATGATTGACATAGTTGAATAGGTGTGCCTCTCAATAATATTAATAAGCACAAACTACCACTGGATTTTAGGCATAGTGCAGCTTCTGTGACTAATATGAGCAATTACAAGAGCCAACGTGAAGATAATCGTCGAATCCTACAAATTGCGTGATTTTTGCAAGATCTGTCTTTTTCTGGTAGGTAGCATATTACACGAAGTTTCGAAATGCGGCCTTGTCGACATCAAATTATGTTCTTGCGAAAGAAGCATATAACGGCTGATATTTTGAAATGCCCGATACGTTGATTGGAAGTTGTAATGTGCCGATATAGCTGTGCTGGTACAAGGTGTATCGTCCTGTTGTTGTTTACGTCCACAGTGTTTGTTACCTAACGTCAATATTTGGGAGTATGTGTTAACATCATAAATCTACTGTAATATGATTATGTACGGTTAGATCTGTTCAATATGCCGACAAAAGGTAGCCTTGACTTAGCTCCTATAACCAACGGGCAGCTGCAATATCATCAGACCAACCTTTACAGAGAACAAGGCAACGTTATGAACTTTTATACAACCACTCCAAACAGAACGGCGACTTGGTCGGTAGTATCATTTCTAATTAAACTTGACATGCAAACCAATTAGGGCCAAACTCGTCTTTCTTTTGAGTGTAGCTCACTCTATGTGAGCAGGGATAACAAAAAAATGAAATCCTGTATAAGGTATAATTAGGGGTGCAATGTAGAAGAGAGGCGGTGCACCAGAACCGATACTCTCTATACTACTATTTTCGAAAGAGCAAACCAGGTTTTTTTGTGAAAAGAGATTTAACATCTCAAAGGAAATTAAATTTTTGGCAACACAACTGACCTGGTGTTAGTTGTTCAGCACGCATGCAATATCGGAATGTGCATTCATTTGTACATCTAATCCGGTACCAAACTGACGACTCTCTTGCAACAGACATATTGGATTTGCCAGACTGTAGCACAGACACTATTAATTAAGAACCGATAAGTGATATTTGGTAGATGTTCCAAACATATCTGCAATCATATGCATGGTCTCAAGGTTACCAGCGTCTCATATCAAGAAAAGTGTATGGAACTTCTTGACGACACTCGGACCCAAATACACTTTAACTGTTAACTTACTGCTTTGTTCTTACTGCTCACAGCAGAAACCGCTTTAAACTTGCTGCCTTCCTACACAAATACTTACATTTGTAGACTGCAGCAGAATATTTTCGAACACAAAATTAAGCGCAGATATATCACAATATAAACAGAACTTACCCTTTGTGAATCGTTGTTCATTGAAAAATCCAGCTTGTATTATACCGCTTAATAAGAAGCCCGAGCCTCGGAAAAATCGACGAGCTAACAGAGGTTAGGACTGGCTCTTTTGAACTTACCTGCAGCCAAATAAATCTGGTCGTTAGGTTAGTAAAGACCATGGGATTTCTATCGTGATGATATCAGTAAAAATACGAGAAACACGAACTCGCATTTACCCCATATTAAATGCACAAAGATAGCTCACCAACCAAAGTATCGAAGCGGCCACTGGAACCCGTGCGAATTGGCCCCTGATCGGGTGTTCAACTTTCGTGTAGATCAAATATGAAATAATTAATTACAGCTCGGCATTACTTAAGGAGACTCGAATACCAGAAAACCCCGTTGCTAATATCGGTCGTGCTTTGCCACCTATAAAACATTAAACCAAAGATACCAAAACACAAATGAGGGAAGTACTTCGTTCCGAAATGGGATATTGGCTTTCGGAGCCGCTTTATTTGTAAACAGATCTCAGCCCTAAAATGAAATGATATGCTTACAACGTCATATCATGAAATGACATGCTTACAACGTCATATCCTGACATGACCTGCTTACAACGTCATATCCTGAAATGACATGCTTACAACGTTATATCCTGAAATGACATGCTTACAACGTCATATCTTGAAATGACATGCTTACAACGTCATATCCTCAGCTTTGATGATACCTTCTAAAAAGGCAATAACTTGTTGTTAGCCAACATTCAGAGGTAGAAGATGCTTAACGCTGCTCCAAGGTAAGGTTTATAGTTGTCCAAAACCCAGGAATATCTAAAGGAAGTAATATGCCGCTTGAATTGTCACAAAGATAACAAAATGCATCGACAGTAAAAGCAGATTACCATATACTACACAATACACATTGACGCTAGATATCAAGCAAAGGATCATATTTATCCTGCTGCTTGCCCCAATCTATAGTGGCGTTCTTTCCCATTAATGAAGCGAGCTGCGATCAACAATATAATGCTGATGTTCTCAAGCATTGGCAGCGTATGGTCAATCGATAGTTTGCTGCTGATCATATATGTGTATATATATAAATATATATATAATATATGAATTAAAATTTTTATACATATATGGATGCACACACACACACTTGTATATATATATATATATATATATATATATATATATATATATATATATATATATATATATATATATATATATATATATATATATATATATTATATATATTTGTATAAATATATACGTATATAAATATATGTATACATATATATATTTATGTATATATATACATGTATACATGTGTTTTGTACTACAAAGCTTTGATCAGCCAATGCTTTAGAATACAGTCGTCATGCAACATAACGTCATATAGTCGTCATGCCACATATGTCGGTGCTATATCCTCGGCGATGTGGTGTTGGAAATATGTGAGCTATTGAGATATATATCTACATACTTTGATGAGCTGTGTAATATTTAAGTTGATAAAAGGGATGGGTTATTGTCATACTTCAGACGTGAGTAGGTATTTGAATACTCATTGATAACATACTGACGTTGCTCAAATTATCGCAAAACCATTTTGAAATTCCTCAAAATGACCACATGATATTCTCATACTTATAACGTTTTGACAATCGACCCACATCATCGGAATCACGTATAGTTCAGTCATATATAGTAGGGTATGTGCGTAGCTATTGATTAATATCAATATGATATGTGCAAGACAGTCGATTTCGCATACGAAAATTCTCTTGCCGATTGAGCCCTGCAAGCTTCTAACTCATGCTATTTAGGTTTTATGGGAAACGGGCAATTGTTCATGCCAGGCATCGATGGCAATCATTGGCTCCGCTATGCAATATGATATTGACATGCCATAATGTTGATGTTAACGTAATGTTAGGTTCGTATTATGTAGCTGATAGTAAATAATACACAATATGTGAAACTACGATTTCTGGTATTGCGGGCTTATAATCCTCCAACACGCTCGAACATGAACGGCGGTAAGAGTGGTTGGTTATTCTTAGTGAATTAGGACCTGATGTAGAGGAGGTTGAGAATAGAGGAAAACACACTATTATTGCATAATATACAAGCATCATCGCCTTAAATTAACTGTTAGGGCGCTGTATTATCCAAGTCATGTTCCTGTATAATAAGTTTGGGGAACGCAGAGAATATATATGACCAGCAAGTGCTTGCAGCTTATCGTTGTCAAGCTGCCGGATTAAAGATGTGCTTGAAGTCTTTAAATTGGAACACTTTGTAAAAGGGACGGCTCTATTCACGATGAGATCATGGGCAATTTGCCATGGGTTGTATAATAAATTCTACCTAACTATTGTTGAACGTTGCATTTCTGATGAAGCCTCGAGGTCATTTACAGTGCCAAAAAGCAAATATTGGTCAATGGTTTTCCATAGATCCCTACTTTTTGTATCAACTTCATTCCTCAGTACTGTAGGGTTTTCACTTACCATATCCTTCGTAAATGATGTGAATGATAACATGAAAGGAGTTATAGAATATATAGAAGCATCACTATTGCTGTATACCCTGGTGTTGGGTTGGGTCAACCATTACTTATAGAAAGCTATGTTTCAAGTGATATCCTTGAGGCGTAAGATGCTCGTGATGCAAGCTATCATTTGGTTTTCTGATGATTATGTCTTTCATATATATTCACATACATTTTGAATACTAATCCATAAAAAGATCAAAAGCCCTTTACTATACTGGGATTACTTGTTTTGTGTACAAATGACTGATTCTGGTAAGAAAACTACGATATTCCATTTTCAAGAGTCGCAGGGACCGATCAATTGCAGCTAATATATCGGGCTACGTACCTTAATTTCTCATGAACTTGTCTGACCTACACCCTTCAAGTTGTAAATAAGATAATCAACCACTTTGCTGATTGGATGCTTTGCCCACGTTTCTTCTGAATGGATTCCAGGTACTGGATGCGGCACTACCCACTCCTATCACTATAATTAACCCGACCTCTGCAAACAATATTGTGTTGTGCCATCTGTGCTGTACAACAGCTCAGGTAACACGACTTATACAATGTACATTGATTAGCGGTGCATCTGGCGTCAAGTAACAATCCCAAGCCGGCTGAGGACATTTGCCAACTTGAATAACCATGTATCCCTGTATCCTCGCATTCAATCAATTGGACATTTAACTGAGGTGTGGTTCTGCTAGGATGACTGCAGCATTATATCAAGAGGGGTTTTGTTCTTTTTCCAAAGAATTATTGATGCATTTGGCAAAGCGTCAAATATGGAGCATTGTAGATGGTTTAGAGGGCCAGGTGGATTTTCAGACACGTCTTACGGCAGTGATCATTTACGCCCGTGTCTGATCTGACGCCCCCCACCCCACCACGCACACACACAAAACTCCCCGCAACAACAAAAGCCAACCGTCGTTGGCAGATTTTGTATCCGACCAATTACTTAGCTAGCTAAGCCGCATGGACTACCTGTAATGTGTGGGGAATTCTGTGTATGTCATAATAAACTGGCTGGCCGCGGTTAAGTGTGTTGCATTATGAAGCCCTCACTAAAAATCATAACGTCCACTTCATGTATTGGATGGTGGTTAAGAATAAAGACAGTTCTGTTCCGGTCTACATGGTGTCGTCCTCGTGTGTGTGTTTCTCAATATAGTTATTTGGACATAACATAACATGGTGGCAGCAAGTGAGAGCTAAAACGACCCATAGTGATTAAAAACAGTGTTTTTATCTTCCGCTAGTCAGCAGTGGAAACGACTGTCGTCTTGAGGTCAGTGACACCGGATTTCAGTGAACCGAGCAATTCACCTCCTCAACGACCCCGCTCAAACGCACATGGTCGGCGACGGATTGTGTGACTGTGGTGTTGGAATGTCGAGCAACAAAACGAGCGCAAAGTGCAAATCGCAAGTAAGCTTCTACATGTGACAATATCAGGTCTAGTGATCGTGTTGGACGTTGTGGTAAATAATTGCATCGCGTCAGTGACAGTGTGCAGTTTATCGCCCGCCAAATGATGTCGGAATCAAACCCAGCAGCAAGCGTGCAGTACGTGCACTCAAACGATCTAGCCGGTATCAAGTTGCCCTCATTCAACTGGGACAGTGACGATTTGCCTCATCAGTTTCGCTCATTCAAGCGTTACTGTGAACTGTTGTTGTCGACTCCTACGTACAGTAACAAAACAGGTCACGAAATTGTTAACTACATCCTACTTTGGTTGGGACCCAATGCTTTAGAAGTCTACGACAACTGGTCTCATCTGACAGTAGAGCAGAAGAAAACGCCAGAGTCAGTGTGGCAGGCATTCCAAGACTATTTTGAGCCCAAGGCTAACTATAGACTTGCCCGTTTTCAATTTCGCGACATTCGTCAACAGTCAGCTGAGCCCATTGACACCTTTACAACTCGTCTTAAGGTGCAAGCACGGAAGTGTAAATTCGAGGCTGCTCTCGAGGACATGCTGATCGACCAAATCATTATTGGCACTGTGCATAACCCCGTTCGTAAAAAGCTACTAGACCACGATCCCGAGAAGTTGACACTTGACAAAGTTCTTGACTGTGCTCGAACATACGAGGCCACACAACAACAACTCAATCAGTTTGGGCAGGCTACAAAGGTGGATAGCATCCATCAAAAGCGAAAACAACCAAAGGAAAGGACCGATTCCACATGCTGAATCGACCTCAAGGAACACATGCCACTTTTGTGGTGGGACTAGACACCGTCGGGAGGAATGTCCCGCTCGCGACCAGAAATGCAATAAATGCTTAAAAGTTGGTCATTGGGGAAAAGTTTGTCGCAGTACTGCTGCACACAGTTCTACGCAAGGACATCGCAGTGGCTCAATAAAGTACAGTACTTCAAAGTATAACAAACAGAAGCAGAAGCCTGATGTACACTCTGTTTGTGTTGAGAATAAGGATGACCCACAGTTTGAACAGTGCACATTCGACACTCTCTCCATTTCAACAGCAAGCCGGGACAAAGCATTTGCAATCTTGTGCATTGAGGCATACCCCAACAAGAAGACAAATCTACGAGGTAAAGTGGATACAGGTGCTCAAGGGAATATCCTCTGCGAACGTTCCGCAATATATACCCATCGCATGTAAATGAAGACGGACTGCCAACAACCTTAGTTAAAAGTGACGCCAAACTCACTGCATACAATGGCACTCCGATTCGTCAGTACGGTACACTTACCATCCCGTGTCGTTACGCGGACAGCCAGTGGCAAGCAACAAAATTTTATGTAACTGACACACCAGGTCCTGTAATTTTTGGATTGGAAACTTGCGAAGCTCTCAGTCTGGTGACCATGAACTGTACCATATCTCTCCAGACTGACACTGCAAACCTTGGAAAGCTGAGTGACGTCAAGTCCATGTACCCTGACCGATTCACAGGCTTGGGTAAATTCAAAGGAGAGCATTCACTAATCCTCAAGGAGGATGCTTGTCCTGTAATCCATGCGCCAAGAAGAGCTCCAATCCAGCTCCAATCTCAAATCCGCTCTGAGCTTGACAGAATGCTGGACCTAGATGTCATCCGCCCAGTGAGTGAACCTACAGACTGGGTCTCGAGCACAACATATGTTCAAAAAAACCAAACGGGTCTCTCCGCATTTGTTTGGATCCGAAAGACATCAATAAGGCGCTAAAGAGGGGTCAGCACCGCACCCCCACACTTGAAGAGGTCACACACAGACTCAAGGGCGCCAAAGTGTTTAGCAAACTGGATGCCAAGTCCGGCTATTGGAGCGTGCAGTTAGATAATGCCAGTCAACACCTCACTACGTTCAACAGTCCATTTGGAAGGTTCTGTTTCCAAAGGCTCCCATTTGGCTTGAAAACTAGCCAAGACGTTTTCCAAAAGGCAATGGATCAGATACTCGATGGACTGCCTGGCGTCATATCCATTGCAGATGACATCACTGTGTTCGGTGTTGACCAAGCTGATCACAACCGCAATCTCCATCAGTTGATGGAACGTGCTCGCAAATGTGGTCTTGTCTTCAATGCAGAGAAATGTAAAATCAACCAAGACGAAGTATGCTTCTTCGGCAACATCTACGGGGAGTCAGGGGTCAAGCCTGATCCAAGCAAAGTGCAGGCTATCATCGACCTGAAGCCCCCAGCAAACGTCTCAGAACTCCAGTCATTCCTTGGAATGGTCACATACCTTGCTCCGTATATCCCTAAGCTGAGTAACGTTACAGGACCATTGAGACAGCTACTACAGAAGGACTCTGAATTCCAGTGGCATCCAGAGCATCAAGCAGTTTTCAGCCAACTCAAACAGCTCATTAGTAGAGCTGGATTGCTCTCATACTTTGATCCAACCAAGCCAGCTGTATTGCAAGTTGATGCGAGTCAAGAAGCCCTCGGCGCCGCACTCATTCAAGATGGTCACCCAATCTCGTTTGCCTCAAAAAGTTTGTCTGACACCGAAAAGCGGTACGCAAACATAGAAAGAGAGCTACTTGCATGTGTATTTGGAGCAGAACGCTTTCACACATATTTGTACGGCAAACCATTTACCATCGAGTCAGATCACCGTCCACTGGAGATGATCTCAGCCAAAGCACTCACATCTGCCCCAGCCCGTCTGCAGCGTATGCTGTTGAGGTTGCAACGCTATGACTACGAGATAAAATACAGACCTGGCAAAGAGATGATTCTAGCGGACAGCCTTTCTCGACTCCCAAAGTCTAGTGCTGATGAGCACATTGAACTGAATATTAAGGTATGCTTCGTTCAATTCAGCAACAGACGACTCGATGAGCTTCGTGAAGCAATAACAAATGACGAGACACTCAATCGCCTGTCAAAATACATTATCCAAGGATTTCCCGGACGCCAAAGAGACGTCCACCACAGCATTCATCCTTATTGGCCTTTCCGAGACGAACTAAGCATTGAAAATGGTCTCATTCTGAAGGGATGTCAACTGCTGATCCCAGAGATCCTCCATGACCAATATCTAACTGACATCCACACTGGTCACCAAGGGATTATCCGCTGTCAGATGCGCGCTAGAGGTAGCGTGTACTGGCCCGGGATCAACTCTGACATCGAGGGCATAATATCACAATGCGCCATTTGTCAAAAGCACCAGGCATCGCAGAGTAAAGAGCCAATGGAACCCGTTATTACAACCGTTCCACCATATCCCTGGCATACAATTGGCTCAGGTCTCTTCACACTGAATGATGAGAACTATCTCATCATAGCAGACTACCACTCGAAATACCCGATTGTTGAATGCCTTGGACGTGACACTTCCAGCCGTCACGTAGCTGCTATTACCAGTCATGTATTTTCAATGTTTGGTTGTCCAGACACCATCATCTCGGACAACGGTCCACAGTTTATAGGCAGTGCTTACCAGGCAATGACAAACAACTATGGAATAGCTCATGTGTCACCAGCTCCCCTCACCATCCTCGTTCACACGGTTTTATTGAACGCATGGTCCGGAGCATGAAAGCCCTCATTAAGAAGTCACCTGAGGAAACCGACAAAGCTATTCTTGTGTATCGAACAACCCCTTTAGGCCCTAAAATCCCCTCACCAGCTGAACTCATTTTCCAAAGGAAAATTAACTTCAACCTACCAGTCTACCATCAAGGCAACGCCCATGACATAACTGCAGCTAGACAGCTAGCCCATCAGAAATCTGAAATGCGTTACAACAGCCAGAGCAAAACCCTTGATGAGCTTGACATCAACCAGCCCGTTTACTACCAGGATGTGGCACGTAAAAACTGGCTCCCCGGTAAGGTTATTGGAATTGGCCCCGAACCACGTTCCTACACAGTGCTATGCCACACGACAGGTCGCCCTCTAAAACGCAACAGAATATTGCTACGACCTCGACCCATAGCCACTGACACTTACACAAGCCCAGCTCCGTCACCACCAGCTGCACCCATAGTTGCCCCACCTACTCTACAGCCAACACAGGATAGCCCCGTACCTGATCCCATCTCCACACCTACTAGTAAAGTGAATCACAACGCAACAGTCTCCTCACCTGCGATACAGAAAAGTGGAAATACTACAATACCTACACCACGTCCCAAGCGAAATGTCATGCCTCCACGTCGTCTCATAGAAGATATTTAATCTAAATACATATTCATATTGTAGCAGAACCAGATAGTATTGTTTTGTATGAATGTCAACTTGGGACTAGACTTAAATTGTATGTCATTTTATTGTAACAGGCAGACAGCTACCTTTTTGTTTGTGACTGCAGACAAGCAACTAACATAATGTCTGTCATTGATGATTTCTTAAAAGAAGGGGGATGTTGCATTATGAAGCCCTCACTAAAAATCATAACGTCCACTTCATGTATTGGATGGTGGTTAAGAATAAAGACAGTTCTGTTCCGGTCTACATGGTGTCGTCCTCGTGTGTGTGTTTCTCAATATAGTTATTTGGACATAACATAACAAAGTGCATAATAGTAATCACATTACATTACCTCGCACGCTCAGCTGAACAGAAACCATATCTTCAGTACCTTAATAAAATATCTTGTTGAAATGACCGCAACAGTACAGTACAATTACCACCGAAGCGTCATAATTTGTGCTTATACAACAATGGAGGATCCACTCCGGCATTGACGCTGGTTGAGTGGAATTAGGGACGAGTTCAGTTTTATGAATTACTCTTGCTAAAACAGTTAGAATACTGGATTTAATGGATTTCTTGTGTCTTTAATGTTGACGATTAACCTTCCTTGCTCCCTGCCGAGCTTATGATTTCAACATGCGAAGAATGCGCACAGTAATACGATGTAATGTTCAACAGTGAAAAAAGTATGTTGCTGTGCAACAATATTCTACAATGTTATACCAATATCGAATTAGGGCTGAATGGAGCCATTTTAAAAAGTACTCTGAGGCTGTTCACATAGGAAGTTACATTGGTTATGAAAATAACGATGCGAATATCGAAAGGGCTGTGGGAGACTTATTTGATCGAACTAACATTTTGATGTCCAGATTCGACTTTTGCCGCATCGACATCCGTACAAAGCTATTTGATACCTTTTGTATAAGCTTCTATGGCAGTTCTTTATGGAAACTGGATTTAAAGTCACTTGAGAAAATATGTGCTGTTTGGCGAAAGTGTGTATGGAGAGTTCTTAAGCTTGATAGAAGAACGAAGTCTCGGTGTTTACCGCTGCTTGTCGGCAGACCAGATATATGCACTCAGTTATTGTTAAGATTTGTTAATTTTTGGGTAAAATGCACAGTCAGTAACAACCCCAAAGTTGGCTTTTCACCATGCTCGTAAATGTAAGCTCGTCTGTCGTACTACAAACAAATCAGTTTAATTGAATCATGAACGTGAAACGTTTTAAAGTTTAATGGAGTATCTGCAATATGCTCTGTGCATGAACTGTGTCAGCAGCGCGAAGGACGTATGTTGACTTCTCTAACACTGCAAAAGGCCGATGAGCTTTTTGTGTTTCTATGCACAAATTAATTTGCAACCCTGGTTTTTTTATTAATATTGCTTTATTAATGTAACTTGTGTAAACTTCGATTTGCAAATTAATACTATATAACATGCTATTTACTCTCCAGAGGTCAACTGACATAGCAGTTAGTCACTCTAAGTAAATATGCATAAGATATGTTCAGTTCATGATACATGTTAGGGAGACCGTCTGTTACTGGGTTGTACCCATTAAATCATAACGACTCCCCTTATTGGCAGAGTAAGAATCATATATGACACCGTCTATTAATTGCCCTGCAAATGAAATGTAATCATAATGTAGAGAAAATATCTTGATATATAAGTTGTTGTCACTGACCCTGCAGTCACAAGGTCGCCGGTTAAAGTTAAAATAATAATTAAATGTTAAAACTATTCCCAAAGTCATTCTGGATAGACAGTATCGTGGTGCAATGCGCAAATCTGGACGCATCTTTCAATCTTTGTTCCGGAAAAATCGCATCCTCATCAACTGCTGACTAGAACGTTATTGTTAACCGCATATCATATCCCTCAGATTGTGTATCTATAATAAAAGGCACGTTTGCAGGTTGGTTTGATGTCTATTTACAGCCGCCTGTCTCGGTTCAGTGACAAAGGCTGACGATAACCTAACAATAATCGAGCTGTTTATTTTGCTCGAAAATCACTTATTTGCATTATGCAGCAGACAACATGGCCGCTTTCTTTTATGGACTCAGAAGATCATCCACAAACCATCACATTTAATCCTCATACTGACCTATCTTTTGTTAGCTGGCATTCTGTGTAGGAATTGATTTTAATGTCTTCTGTGAGTTTTAAAATACAAACACCAAAGGCTGATTTTCTCGATATTAGTGCCATGTCGAAAGGGTCATACCGTACCCTGAAGTTTGGTAAACATGACACCTACTCTGGTTTTACCACTGCCAGTTATGTCGTAAGGATTTGCTCGGAATGTAATTCCCATAGACATAAACGCCTGTGACGTCAGCTAATCTGTTTCATTTCATTCAATTAGGATTATGTTAGACGCCAACCACTGGGCCGCACTACGCCCTTATGTAAAGTGATTCGCATATAATTAAGGCTCCATATATGAACTTCACTACCTGGCTTGTATAGGTACTGGCATATTCGTGACCATTAAATTAGCAAGCAACGCAAAATTTCCGTTTTATAGCTTTTCCGGTATTTTCTGCCTGAGGTAACTTTTTTCATGCTTACTCATAACCAGCTTCAGCTCGACTTATGCACCCTATGCGATCTTGATGATAATAATAATAATATTGATAAGGTATTAAGAGAGCACAGTATGTCAAGTTAATCCCTTCATAGACGATTTACGTAAGTCGAACTGTCGGCATAATAGTGAAACTGATATGAATTATTCCAATTCTGCGGAGAGCACATGTGTTTTCGTCTTCGTCTCAAACGTTGGAAGGGAGGCTGTCAAACAAATGTCATCTTGGAATTGGTTTAACAGGAATATAACTGCTACGAAAAATGCACGATCACCAGATAACGTCACATTGGGATTACAAGAAGTTGTATCTGCCGACCCGTGGGACTTTGATGGTTGATAATAGTGAAGCAATAATAAAACGCTGATAATCTATGAAATACCTCAAATATATTGAGAAGGAGTTTGAAAATAATGTGCTTGTGGACAAAGAGCCTGAGCCAGGTCTGTAACCCGTTGTTATATGAAGGGTGCTGTTGGTCATGGTCACGATTCGCGAAGCTACATTCTATACTCGCGGTAGATGGTCAACATGTTCATTTCACCGTTTCCCCAGTTAGATCGCGATTTGCATGCATGAGTGTCTCAGCGTCACTTATTGAATCAGGTTAAGATTATAACCATGGATGATATTTTGCTATACAATCCATTAAGGGACATATACCTTAATATCGAAATTAAAGGAAGTGGGCAAGGTGTCAAAGACCACAGTGTTTGGCTCGAGAGATTCCGATTAAGCGTGTTATTTCCGTTATAATCCTTGTTGTGAATTCTGACTTGAATTTGCTTACCGTGGGTGTAGTTTTGCAGAAGATGACGCTTGCCGAGCTCGCTAGATTTTGCCGTTGAATTGCATATGCTAGGGTTTGGAATGTAAGTTGCCATCTTTCTATATTGTAGCTTGTTGATCACTAGATACAGCAAAACAATGTATCCGCAATTGCCCCTCAAAAGCATAACAACCAACATGCTACGTCAAATAATTGCGTCACAGCACGGAATTTGGTTCGCGTCGAGGATTTCAAAAAGTGTTAATTTGTCATATTGTACATAACGACATATCTAGCGCGTGTCGTCATTTTGCACAGCGTGTGGTTTCCATCTATTTTAACATTCTGTTGACCCACATGGTTGTCCATCACTAAGGTACCAGTATTATCATAAGAAGCCACATCATATATAAATGTAGCAATATATAAATGTAGATATATAAACCAATATATTTATATATATATATATATATATATATATATATATATATATATATATATATTTATATATCAATAATATATATATATATATACACATATATATATATGCATATATATATAAACGCAGACATATATATATATATATATATATATATATATATATATATTTATATATGTATGTATCGTTATATATACATATATATAACATATATATATATGCATATTTATATATATATACACATATATATATATATATAAATATACTTATATATATATGTATCTTTATATATATATATTTATGAATATATATAAATATATATATATTTATATATATATGTCTGTAAAATATATATATATATATAAATATGTATATATATATGTATACATATAAATATATATATATATGTATATATTAATGCAAATATATTTATATATATAAATATATATATATATATATGTATGTATATATATGTATATATAAATATATATATACATATGTATATAATATATTATATATATATATATAATATATATATATATATATATATATATATATATATATAATCTATATATATATATACATGTATATAAACATGTTTGTATGAATAAGATTTGGTATATCAATATATATATATAATTATATATATATATATATATATATTTATATATATATATACATATATATATGTGTGTGCATTTATAAAGGTACAAAGTTTTATTTATATGTAGTATATACAAAAGTGGTTCTGGTCCATCTGACTTTATCCAACTAACAGGAATCCGATCGTTTATACGGGATGTTTAGATTGTTGCTTCCTGTGTTCTCTAAGATGTCCCCCAACAGGGCCATGCGGGTCGGGGCCTTCCCCCTAAATGGTCCGACCTATGTCTATGCCATTCATGGCTATCCCGCTCGTTGAGTCAAACGTTTAGAGTGACATCTTGTTAACACGCTGACCTTCCCTGTTCAGCATGTTCATGCCATAACGGAACTGCTTCTTGGTGAACAGAGATAGCACGAACTGTGCATGGTGTAAGTGCTTCTTCACCTCAACCTTTTCACTCCCTTTGCCATACTCCTTAATAGGCACTCTGACGCACTCAGCCTTCATTATTCCCTACGAACTTCTTAATGGTGTCGGTGTGGTGTGTGTGATCAGGTGAGTAGTCCGTCTGCATGTCTGCGTGCACGTCAGCTGTGCAGATCTCCATGAGCGGCGAGTCTGTGTCTGTGTATAGCGTGCGCAGGTTGTTACCATATATGGACTTCATTGGGTTTAATAGAAGTCCTGCATCCGGTACTTGGAGAGGTCGAGTATGCACATGCCAAGATACACCTGGTGGTTTAGCACGAGGCGAGTCATATGCATATGCAGGGCAACCAGGTCGTCATCCAATACTTTGTGACGAGCACAGACAGGACTGGCCACAAGCCTGCATATATTTTCCTCTTCTGCCGAGCACAATTCTTAACGTGGACTTGTCTTCGGAGATTCCCCATTGTCATCAGCTTGTACAGGTCCTTCCCAAAGTCGCCAGTGGCAATCTTACGCAGGTGTGTGTTCATGCAAATGTATATCACCATCCGGGGGATGTTACTGAATATGAGCGCATAGTGTATCTGACTAAGCCTCATTCTTAGTGATAGGTAGAGCATGAGATTCCCGTAGTGGATCACATGCTTCTCTTCGTTGAGCAGGTTGGGCAACAGCTTCTCAACCTCCGCAGTGTTCCCCAATGCACCTAGAAGATTCTCCTGGCAGTCTGAGAGCCATTCATTCCGCATACATATTTGCTCTGGAGTTAGTAGATAATCATTGTGATCAGCATGTAACTCTGCTGGGTGTTCCAACTTCGAGTATATATCCGTTTTTGGAATTGTCAGGATGGTCTTGTATCTGCAGGGCAGAGAGCCCTGGCTAATCCACCCACTCAATCACCACAATAGGTAGGGACTGGCTCATAGGCCACGCATACAGGTTGATAGAGTCTAGGCCCTCCACGTACAGATTATTCTCTTTAGCATGGCACCAATGCTTACTCCAGCGCACAGACCCTTGCTAATAAATAGGTGTTTTTCATAGTAAGTGAGTAATTTTAGTTCCACACCCGTGCGCCTAAGCAGCGCGTCTCATGACAGACCGGGCTGGTGCAGACGTTAGCAGGTTCATGCCCTCACTGCTTCAGACAGGTCCTTTAGAATATCTCAAAAGGAGCAACACGTCTGTGCGTAATTCTAGGTCATGGTTATCTCCCATGTTTCTAAATTCCGAGAATGTCCAAAACTTTCTGTGCATGTTTATACCTTGCTTATGCAGCTTGCTGTACACCTTATGGATTGGCGGCAGGAAGGCATTGAACTTATCCCTGCCGTCCATGAACTCATAACTGTTCACTCCTCTGTGCATTAGCAGGCTGCGTTCTGCCCAGCCAGGTTTATGCTAAACATTCACTGTAATGGCTTCTGGGTTGTTTGTAGAGACCAGCTTGTCAAGCGAGGCTAGGAGGAACTGTGAACTGTCAATGAAGCTCAACTGTCCGATCGATAGGGATATGCTGTTTCGGATGCAGTTTATTATCTGCTATTCCACTTTACTGATAGCCAGCATCAAGAGTCATAGCACCGTAGGTTATGGAAGACAACTGGTGAAGATGTTTTAGGATTCAACCTTAGCTTTAGGTTGCATGTACTGTGGGCTGGTCCCCTGTACTCTCCAGTTATGTGACTGAGGTCGCAGACGGAGTTGCCGCCCAGTTCTTTTTACACGCCTTGTGGGATATTTGATCCTCATGCATCATGTGCATGGGAGCCGGCCTTGACAGAACTGCTTTGGTCATGCGCTCCTCCTTTTACAGGGCCCGCAAGAATTCCTCCAAAGTGTTTTTTCCTCTGTACACCACAGGGTTTCAGTCTTACCATCGCATTGGAAGGCTACATAACCGTATGCGCATGGTTCACGTTCGGCTGTCTTCGTCGTGTTGCTCTTGGTAGTATCAGGTGCAGGGTCCGGAAGCTTTACAGTGAGCACCTCAAAGTCAGCGTAGATAACATACGGCAATGACAGCTGCTTGTTACTGTTCTGGAAGGATATTATGTTCTTTCCTCCCTCCGGCATGTCAACTCGCACAGCAGCTTGCATCTGAGAACCTTGTATAATCCTTTGTTTAATTTGCATATACTTTGTGGGCATGGCTAGGGCAACGTCAGCAACAGCCATGACCAGGTTGCGTGGTGTGATGTCAAGTTTTGGGATTGTCCCACCCAGAGCCATCTTCGTATTGATATACCAGAAACAACTGGATCAAGGTACAGCGCGTTGACGAGCATTTTCTATGAGTACATTGTGTTGTCATGTTGTCGGGCCGACCTTAATCCATATCAAAGGGATCCCTTAATTGTAACTAGCCAATGTAATCATAATCCTTGCCTTACGGAGCTCTCTCAGAAGCTTATTGTTATTAGCCTTGTGAGCTGCAGTTCACTTCCACCCTGCATCAATTCATTTGCCTTTGTATGGGTTTACTGTCTCTGCCGAGCTCTTTGTGGGCCCTGTCCATTCGTTGCCTCTGACGCCAGAGGCCGGTTCGTTGCCACCGATGACATGCATGCTTACCAAACTTGTTTGTCCAAACTGACAGGGCTTAGCTGTTGTTATGGTCGCAGTTAGCGGCGTTAAGTACATGCCATATAGACAACAATTGTTATCCAACTGAATGAGTGTAAATATATAAATGATTATGTGGGTGGTGAATGGCACACTGCTGTGAACTAAGCAGCTGAATGAAATGTTGACCAGCAACAATATGTATATAGAACTGGCTCTATTCCATCAATTTGCAGGTACTATTGCTTCGACGAAAGAGCCATAGCTTGAGCATAAAAGGTTCCAGTAATTGCTAGCCTACATCAGGCTATATAGCACGTGTTTTTCGGCACCTAGCATCATCTCCTCGTATCTATATATTTGGTTTTCGATGAAGCAAATAAAATTTCCTGGCGACGCGCATGTTTTATGGTCATAAATTTGTGCTAACACGATCCCAATAGGCATAGTCAAGCAACCTGTACAGTATTGTTGTCTAACAGCGTTGTTTATTGCCCTTTTAAGTAGGTAACCAACAAGTTCAGTATATGACGCTTTTATATATGTCCTTACTTTTGAGAGCTACACATATGGAAGAGAAAGGCTTTTGTTGGGTTAGGTGACTATGCCATGGTATCTATGTTAGCTGTCTAGAAGGAGATGTTGAGAATGACTACCATTTACAGTAAACGTACTCCAATCGGTTACCGCCACATTAAATATTGAAAATGTTCACAATCAATCTACATCCTTTACTTGAGGTTGTCACTCGCTATAAGTAGGTTACGTTGCAGAAGAGCTAAGCCCACTTTTGCTGCGTATACCATTAATCAAATTATATAGCTGCTGGGGTGGGATTGTCTGAATGTTTTAGCGCTAGGTTTTCTTAATCTCAGGCACAAGCAGCAGTGATAATGGTGAGTATTATTGTTTTGAATAATGCATCTGCAAAATCACTCTAGCATATCCTATGGCTGAGCAGCAGGGTGCCAGCGCTATTCAAATGTCTTCAATTACGTTGCCAGGCATTTCAGTCGGATATTGTGCAGATTATATAATTAGACAGAGCACACAAGTGGTAATTTAAGGCTTTTGTAGCAAACAACAGCTCGTATAATCATGAGTTATTAAGCGTAAAGTGATATATGACCGCCATTAACACTTGAATGTTACAGCTTGTATCAGCTAATGTATCAACATTAAATATATATATATATATATTATATACATATATATATATATATATATATATATATATATATATATATATATATATATATATATATATATATATATATATATATATATATATATATATATATATATATATATATATATATAACACTAATACCAGGCTCTTATAATACAGGCTCCTTTGCATTTCAGCCCAGTGTTTCCACCACTTTTGTATCATGGTCGGTATCGTCCATCCGAGGCTTAGAAATATCAACACGTCATTTTTTCGTGGTTGACATTTTAGTTGATATCATACCTCATTCAAACAGTAACAATTTAGTTTCCACCTTGCCGATATTATGTCGATTCAACATTGGTTTTTGTAATACTCTATAATAACTAAGTCATGAAGCATTTCACCAATTACCCATTAATCTTGTAGCTGTTCACTCAATAACAGTTTATTGAAGAGTAATGTATTTCAACTTTGTTGCGACGTCAGTTGAGTCATTTTTGCCGTCATATGCTCCCGTCCTCCGAATGTTGCACAAATATACCAATCTAATGTAACTACAGGAAGGAACATATTCATAAGTAACCATTACAACTTGCAATTTTCATGTATGATATTGTAGTTGCAAGTTTTTTTAATTGAGTAGAATTGATGATGAATCGAGGAAAGCATACATCACGACCATTAGTGTCCCACTATTCTTCCTGCATACAGTGGAATAATAATTGATCACGATCGTACGCATGACGCACATGTAATCAATTATTGACGCGCGTCATGGTGTGCCTTACTAGTGTGCACTGATACAATGGGCCACACACTTTCACGAGTTACCCAAACTGGCACCTTGACCATGATATTGTGTAACTTTTGCTTACCTATATTGCCACTGCAGCTCGCCTAACCGTACGATACTTATATCAGTTGCACGAGCTGTCGCCAAAAGCATAATAACTAAGGCAACTTTAGACTATTTCTAATTATTAACCTATTCTTATTGGTGTAATGACATATCCATGAGGTGAGATGGTGAACTGTTACGTACCAGCGGCTGTCAAACTTCCTTGCCAGATTACAAAAACCGAGCACAATAAATATGTTCTGGTTGCTTAGAGTCCATCATATTTTGATCGGCACCAAGGCTCACAGCTTCGTAACATAACGTGGGACGTTTAAGATCAAAATGACATTCAGCGACGAAGAAATAGCTCAGGAGCCAATTATTTATGCACATTCTTTGAATTGGCAAGAGAGTAACAATAAAGACAATGAATACACGAGGCTTCAATATCATATGCTGCATACAGGTATTGAATAACCGGTATATATCCGGTGTGTCTTTCATCAAGAGGGAGATCGAGTTTCTTATGGACTCATCGTCAATAATTGCATGAATGTGGGTATAACGCCGCCTTTGTGGGTGACTGTGCTGCTTTTGATATATAAATACAACTAGAAAACTAGTTGGCATGAACTGATGTCAAAGTGATAATGACGAAATAGCAGGGTCTGAAGACAGTTAATGTAAGACGTGTCAGTAAATGTTACATGGAATGTCACCACCGGAAAGTCAATAACACCATGTGTACTCTGACCTATTACATATAGACATATAGAAAAAGGCGAAAAAAATAACATGCTATTAATGTCTCCCTTGAGGCCCACAACATTTTCAAACTGCTCCTATAATCACAAGATCGGTCGTGGCATCCCACGCACAATCTGATATGCGCTTTTGTCGAAACTATACTACAAATAATAACCTTGCGAGCAACCACGTCAAAATATACACGTATCATACGGATATGCTCCCCAGGTAATATTATAAACAGCATAAAGGGGCGATACTTTTCATAGGAACATACTCGTATTAATGCTACAGATTGTATGCGAAGCGTCTTTGAAATATCGCTTGGTGCTGATCAGCTTTAAAAGCAATTATACACTCGTCTCTATTCGCATACAACAGCTAACTTGCCGACGAGTACTTATATAAAGGTCTGCACACTGCATACAGACGTCATATTGCATGATACCTGAGATGATTAGGTGGTGGGGATTCGCATTGAATATACCCTCGCTTAGTCCTGCAATCAGTCAATGATCATACCACGTTATTGAATATGTTATAAAGAATCATTAATGATGCGTAAACTTGTAGCACATGATGTTCGTTGAAACTGACTAACATGGGCGTCTTGAAAACGAAGAATCTGGTGAGGTAAAAGGTTGAAGTCAATCCGGGTCTCGTCGTCTTATTAATCAACACAAATAGCATAGATGATGCTACTAACGTAATGGTCAAACTTGCTGTTGCTTGAATATTACTGAGATAGTATCAAATTCTAGACAGGAAACAGATATTCAGGCTAGGCCTTCCTATTCGTATTTGTACTACATATATGCCCCATATTGACGCCTTCATGATTAGTCGTAAGGTACAACCGCTTATGTCAGGTAGTTGGCGCCCCTCGAGGGATATATCTACACGCAGAATATGGGGTGCATGACCACTGTGATCCATGCACCTCGCCGAGCAATAAAGCATATGTCTTTTCTGGTTTTCATGATGTTGCATCTATCGTAACTGCCTAAGCTTGAGGTCGATCTCTTTACTTAACAATACAGACTTTGTCGCACCCTTTTATATACTTTCCAGCATCAAACCATGCACACAAAAGTGTCCTTTGGCTAATGTATTGAAGTGGACTACACCAACACCTGGTCAGCGGACAAAGGTCAATCACCTACGGATGTCATGACCATGTCTTGTGACAAGGTGTGAAAAAAATAGGAATCGGAGGCATGGCAAACAACTGTGTAATACATATTTAATTAAATTTAAATTGTTAACACTACTAACAGATGATTGAATTAAATGTGGCATTATATAACGAAGCTCGTAGTCAACACAGACGCTAATGAATGATGTCAATATGGAATATACTGACAGTTTGTCTGACAATTCCGATATATCAGCAAATGTCGATAGCTCCTTGACCAAAGTTAACCAATTAAATTCAGCTAAGTGGCTTCCTTAGAACCGGATTAATTTTCTCTGAAATTCTTTGTATCTTTTCTAGGTAATATTGGGGTAGTAAGTACACTTATTGTAATGAACTGATTGGTTTCTTGCAAACAAGCCATATAATCAACGATGACGAGTTGTAGATGCAGCTGTGAGTCAATACATGAATATGACGCAAGACAGTACGTTCAACATATCGCGTATGTTTTGTTTCGTAAGTAACAAGAATTTATTATCATTATCTTCTTCTGACCTATTGGTCAAGTAGCTGTATTTAGCGGTATTCCGCCATCAGTGTTACAACTATGTGTTCTCCTGAAATTGGACAACGAAGTCTCAGTATTTCATTGGAGAGAAAGTGTGCTGGAAACATAAATGTAATGAGGTACTGATGTAGTTCTGAGTCTCTCATTCATGGCAGATGTTGTATTTTGGGGTGTTAATCGAGCTTTAACCACTCTCGACAGCACACACATTGTTTAGCGTCTACCTCATGTCGCGGAAGCAATGACCATCTAAAGCAACGATTATGCTTAGCATTTATCGAGCAGCAACCAATTATGGTTCTATGTTTGGTGTGACAGAAGGTTCACCCTAAGAACAAACAGATCCGAATACGCACAGCACAAATCATGCGGGTTCAGCACACCCCGTTTTGTGTGCTCTAACGATTCAAAAGAAGGCACATTTTATGTTTAGAAGACATGCTTTGCATTTAGCATTAACTGCTGCAAGCCAGTACAGCCAAAAAGGCTCACAGCTTGATGTCACTGATCAAAAACACACCACGATGAAGCCGTGGAATTACAGATGAGGCGAGAACAAAATACTTCAATGCTCATGTAGCTTGGACAGTTTATATTCACCAAGGAGCTGTTACCTACCCATACCACAGTACGTCATGCAAATTGATTACCTACCGTGCATTGTGACTTCATATCAAAACAACATTATGCACTGGGCACGCAATAACACAAAATGAACAGGACTCAGACGAAAAAAAATTAAGTCGATTAAATTA
>CM067342.1:13494644-13552144 GCA_034190875.2 Urechis unicinctus | reverse complement strand
GAAGAGTTAAAATCACTGTTCATCAATATGGCAGCGATTGAAAGATAAAACCACTTTTCAGTTTATGACCTATATTGAGTACCTCATATGTTATTGTAAGTGAACCTTCAATGTCCGCCATTGATCCCTTTTGTTGATGCAAATATAAACAAGTGAGGCAATCTCTAGTTGCTTTAAACCGCTATAAATCATCAATTACCCTTCTCCAGGCCCCAATGTTCTGGAGCTCTAAGCCATTTCGAGGTTGTGTCCGTTGATTATATACGCTTTCGAGAGTTTGACCCGAGAGGCTCATTATTTGCCTCATAAACTGTGCAGTATGATCTTCCAATCGTAGCGTCACATTATCCTAAACGTTATAGGCGGTGCGCTAAGATGAGAATCATAAATATAGAGGTGACAATTGAAAAGCCCACAGTAATGGCATTGTAGATGACCTCGAGGCCTCATCCGAGATGCAGATACAATAGTTGGGTAAGATACATAATATCTATCTTGGTAATCCCTAGCCGCATAGTGCAGTATTTGTTACCAAAAATGTGAGCGATGGCAATCGTGTTCATTATGACGGAGACAATTTAAAAGTACCAAGGGGTAGCCCGAGACAATTCGGTTAGCTAGTAAAACATTGTTATCGACAGAATCATTGTTGGTAACAAACCAACGTATCTAGCGCTATTACTTCTAGAGCGGTATCTCAACCAATGTGTGATAATGAACAAAGCTTGGTCTGGCAATCAAGGAACTTCAACCTATTACGAAATCAACATGATATTGCAGGGTGTTTCGGTCTGTATTTCTCTGTGGCTAAATATTTCAGACAAAGCATCATTAAATAACCACGTCATTTCTGGCAAGCACAACCAACTGCCTCGTGTCAATCATATTGATATTGATCAATAGCTACGAAATATGCTGGTAAGTATCAAAAAAAAAATCATATATAAATAGTTTGGCTACAATTTTGCCAACGAGATAATTTTACTAAAAAGTTATATCTATTCCAACATCTTCAAATGCCTACCGATTTCTCAAGTGTAACAATGACTCTATTATAATTGTAAATATCACACACAGAGGAAATAGCACCGATAGCTTGATCAGCGTAATGGCTAAAGAATGTTGACTAGTATTAGATGATTAATACTACAAAAGCCACTGAGATAACAACCTCTGGCGTATGCACCGTTTCCTATTCGTAATCTACAATCAATCCTATATCCTGCTTTACAATGTCTAAATTCATCATTGATAGATTGGAATTATTCAAATGTAATAGTGTCACACAAATTCGTCACCTTGCCTCATTTGGCATTGGCCTGCATGAATATATTGTCCGTGAAAATCGAGGCAAAAAAACCCAATGAATTAGTTGTGAAAAATGTGCTCAACATCGTGTTTGCTGATGTTGCAACCACCAATGAGGTGAACGTATTATAAAGCAAAATACAGGCGTCGTGTACAACGGTGGTTTTTACATCAGTCGAAGTCGCGTTTCGCTTTATTGGACCCTTCTTCGGAGAAATATTGTTCATTCCGGTGTTGTTCTATACTCTATTTCTGCCTAGTACATGGGACTTATATGATATATTATCGTTCGTATAAACTTGGCATTACAACATTGATACGTACAAGATCTATACTGTGCCCTGGTCGTGGAATATATATTTTGAATTCGTCCCGTCGGCGCGTTTATATGGTAGTGCGTAGCGTATCGTGGCCTGCAGTTTATTTATTGATGGTCATAAAACGCGATGCATCTCAGCATAACAACGATTCGTCCATTTCTTACCTATCATCATATCGCTGGTTTAACTATTGTTATTGCTTGATGCTCCCATATGACAAACCACGAAATCAAGGCAAATGAACCTAGTAATTGTACAAAATGATTTAATCAGGCACTACTGTACATCAACATTAATGATAAATAACCCTCGTTCTGCGTTTTTAATTGATGTTATGTGAGCATGTTATGTGTGCTCAGTTTGCTACAAGTGGCGTCATGTATATGGCGCTCGCTCAGTATGGGGCTGGTTTACGTCTTGTACCAATAATACAATGTTCATCCATTGCATATTCTTGGCTGTAGTTTCTTTTGAGGCAGTTTTGGAAAAAGCTGGTTTGCTAAAATACAAATATACCCTAAGTGCAATTATAAGAACCAACCCTTAATTTATCTCCGTTCAATGCATTAACTTAAAATGTCTGAAGAATAGAGCCACATTTTCAATTACATCATGCTCTGTGCAAAGGAAAGAAAGGTATTATGTTTTATGAATGGTACCTGAGGATGATTACAGAGAGAAGAGGTGGAAACAAAGATAGTACACACTCGATTGTTGACTCAAATATTTTGTTGTTAATATTGCAATTTACATGTACCAACTCTTCTTCATGTTGACAAACTGCAATGGAAGCCTCGCCGAACATCACTTTATGATGTGTGATATAATTTCCGTGAAACATATCTAATTGCCTACTGCTATGCTTTCGCCTCAAATAAAGTTGACGAAAATATTTCAGACCAATAGGGGTTGGGGTACATGCTATAGCTCAATAATGGTTCATAATGCTTCTAATCTTGGCATTGCATTTGCTAGATCAACTATTTCATCTAATGATATATGCAAACCACGTAACTGTCTAACCTGATCTCGGCTTGAACACATTGACAAATGGTCCATTCAAGCGCAATAGATTGTTGAAACTGCACTGCCACATCGGAAATATAGTAGCGTATTTAACAAAACATGCATTATGCTAGCACACTAGAGTGTGACCAGCTGTTGTTGCTGCATGGCAATCACCGTGTAATCACGCGCGTTATTGTTCAGTGCCTATAATCGCGCTCACTCAATGCGTGCTAGTTGCCTTACAGTACAGGAATAATACGGTAAAGTTTCACTCCTGCAAAGAGACAAATATATAACGAGATGTTAATTCAATTCAATTTTGTGGTACTATCACAACAATCTTATACACATGACGACACAACAAATAAATGCATGATGGGGTCCATTCGTCTCGCTTCACGAGGGTGACTAGCGATATACCTAGCCAAGATACAGCTGACTGTATTACCTGATCATTTCGCTGGCATCGAATCCCCTCATTCCAAATCATATGAACTTCTCCCCGGAGTAACTTCGGGACCACTATGCACAGCTAATAATTTGATTGAAACCTGTTACATATATTTGTCCTTGATGTTCATTTTGTGTACGAATTTTTGCATCTCGCTCGCGTGTATGTGTCATTTATGTTGCGTTTCTATGAATGTTATTCTTATGTGTTATCAGTACTTTCAATTATGCAACTATTCGATCATGTTACACGAAAATACCTGTCGGATGGTCAAGTGATCGAAAGAGCGTAGCCCCTATTAAACGTTTGCCCTCTGAGAAATCGAAACCCGGAAGAGTTGAATTCAGGCTTGTCGAGTACTTCCATTCTTGACAGCATCGTGACCAAATGTCGCATGAAGGGATCAATATGCCTAACCTCAGCCAGGACTGTAACACGACTGATTATTGTCAGGGCAAGGATAATTTGCGCATGGTTACTAATGAGAAAACCAACTAAACAAAACTGGCCGCAATACAAACATTTTACAGCTGAACGTAGGACAATACTACAAAAACCTGCATTCATTTGTTGCTACCTGGGTAACTACTAGGAAGGTCAAGGGTACTCATACTGGATAAGTGACATATTTACCGAGAAGCAATACCTAGTAAGATGGCGCCCCTATTGGCGTGATCAGTGAGCATACATAAATGTGTCAAAAGTATTTACAAACATTAAAAACCGCTGATTTTTCAGCCGCATTATTGACGCATCACACCTCATTTTTGTTTGGATGAGTGTGTTGGGGGGGGGGGGGGGGGGCATGGGACTATTATCTGTTTTGTAAGGAGTGAACGATTTTATTGTGTTTCTAGTAAAAACCTCTTTTCATAAAAACAGACACTCTACTTATGAATGCCGTCATTCAACACAGTACATATAAATTCATACACAATGGGTCGCATGTAAAGTGTTTGGATCACCAAATCTAAGTTCCACAGCAGTGAGGTGAATTAATAATTAAGAGTACGATCGCTTATGAATCTGTACATCATTTTTCGAATAGGACAGAACGGTAATGAAGTCCACCACACCTGCGTCTCTTACACCGTACAATGCATGTATCAGAGATGCAAGTAATTATCGCACGTACATGTATTGCTCACCACCAGCATATTGTCACAGAAGCTGAGCAGATGTGATGAGACGTCAAAGCAGCCTCCGGGGAGTCATCACAGAATTCCGCCATCATTGCTATTTCCAAATTCCAATGCTACATAATAAATTTCATGCTTACTTCTGTGAAGCCAAGCATCAAGATATCGTCGAATATAATGAGTATTGAAATAATCATCTGCTGCCTTCGCGATACTGTATGCACAAGCTCTTTTCCCCTTGTTCGTTGCAGTATATCACATTAAGAAGTGACAGGGTCTTTTTACGAAATTGTAGCTGCGACGTGTTACATTGATTGGATTCTGCGAAATAACAACCGTGACGCCCATCGTCACGACAATACTGCTTTAACGCTTGTCAATATCATGCAGACTTTATAACGAAGAACTAGAGTAGAAATATTGATATTGTAACAATCTGAGTTAGCTAGCCAATATGGTCAACTTGGCGAGTGGGGACAACTGAAGTCACAAGGTAATATCCCCAATGCTAGCTAAGGTCTGGTTTGGCAAGTACTGAATGTAGCTGACATAATTCCATATTACGTCCTCCATAGACAGCCTTTCAATGAGCACAATGATTCTCTTACTAGACAAATTCACCGCACTTAATGCGGGAGAATTTTGCGCCAGCGCACAAATGAATCTACGTAGCAGGATTACGGACAGATGATTTTACAAGCGGCGATATCCATATGATTTTATACCCAACCTCTGCGTACCTCTATTGGCTTCAAGGATTGCTATGTCATCAATATAGTTTGGAATTAAACTATGTCAACTAAGTCATTGAGGTAGATATAGTAGCAAAAAGGTATTACGGATATGTGTATAATAATTGCTTTTTTGATAGCTACTTACCTTTGTCACGGCATTTCTGAATCTTTGTCGTGTCTGAATCTTTGTCGAGTTGACTTGACTTAAATAGTTTACACGTTTCAAGCAACATTGAACTAATTTCTGGCACTCATTCAAGCATACCAAAAATTAGATCAGTGTGTTGCGTCTGGGACATAGCTGCCACAAAGATGAACGTTTGTAACTTTACGATCATCGTTTCTCAGGGACAAATCAAAGAGTCTATATCGGGCTACACAATTCAGTATATCATGTGCACTGATTGATGCCGCAGGTTGTAAAAGTAACTGTCCAGAGTAGGCTGACAACACCTGTCGACTTGAGATCTTGATTGACCTGATACCCTTGGTGGTCGATGCGCTCCTTATTTTGTCGCTATTGATGTTCATTTCCAAATACGCATTTGACAAACGTGTCTAAAATGCAGCTTTATAGATGGTGTAACAGGCAGCTATATATATGATGTATCGTTCTCAGCGGGACGACAGACTCGTCTTGCATGGGTGATCATTATGGCGCTTGTCTGGTCCCACAAATTCATGAAAAAACTGATGGTTTGTTGCTCCTTTGTGCGATCAATTGCAGAGCCCGCTCAGTTGCAACACAACAGGGGCTTCATAATCTGCAACATACGAGAAATAATGTTCGTGTCATGAAAACGTGTGACATTATTGCAGTATATATCACCCTATCGTACACGACAGATAAGCACCCTTCACATTACTCACAAGTTTGAGATATTTGCGTTAACTAATATATAGCAATTCTTTGAACAAATGTTTTTCTTGCTGCTGTATCGATAACAGTCTATCTGCAACTTGATTGAAGGCTGCAAATGTGTTTCTTTTGCGTCTGCATTAAACGAGAATCTATGCAGAATCAATAATATGTCATAATGTAATACTGAGAAAAGAGACCGCCTTTCCCTTGCAAACAGTAAGGGACTTTTGATTTATACACATAGAGTATTTTACACATTGCCAGTCTGCTGGATGTACGGACGCAATGAAGGCATTGAATATAGATGTTTTAGCAAAAACTAATTCTTAATATTACATTAAGGCGGGGCAAATCGATTTATTTTGAGTCCCATTGGAAACCTTATGGATAAAATTTCGCGTAATACCTAAGTTACAATTAGCTTGCGATGTGTTTGTGAGTAGTCTGCGACGGATTTCTTGGAATGTTCGGCCAGGGCCCCATGGGACTCTTTGCGGCTGCATTATCATTGTGTAGCATCGGGAGGGCATCGAGTTACGTTTTACTCGGACTACAAGCTGGTGCGGCGTTTCGTGTTGCAAACTGATCGCCATTCAATCGTCCGGGTATCGCACACATCGGGCCGGCGCTGGGTCAAATTTGTAGTAACCCAGACAATTACTATATAGGCCGGGCGCTGCCATATTGACTAGGTGCCAGCAGTATGCTGCTTAGACGTCGGGAGGGCTCCACTCGGCGTCCGGACAACTTTGCCCGGCCTGACATCGACCAGATATCGGGGCTTTCAGGGTAAGGGCTGCTCATCGCATCATCCATCAGATCATCAACGCTATATATAATACACGCCCTCAGTACCTTCAAAGCAGTATATGGAGACAAAATTCTAATAATAAAATTAGAGAATTAACCTTAAACTTTAAAAAAAACGGGACAAAAACATATTATCTTTATTTTGTTTGTGTTTTCTTTTTATTTTACAAACGACCGCCGAATCGCGGCCGTTGATCGCATTGCAATCGACAGGCGTACCTCACATGCTCAGTCTCCGTACGGCCTGACAGAAATAGCGGCACCCTGCCGGATACCGCAAGAATATAGCACAGACATAGACACACATCGGACCGATGCCTGACGATAAACTGGCCAAATCGACCATATTCCCAGAAAAGTCGGCCGATCTCTGGCCGGCAACCCAAAAGACCCCATCATGGCAGCGTGCGGGGCACTTTTAATTGTGACTGTGATCTTTCTATCGCACGATATTTTGCCAACCTCTGCACCGATACCTAGGAATCGCACATGCCCCCTGGGCTCCATTTTCTGTTGGTGTCATGAAGGTTGTTTTACCATACCATTGTTTCTACTAATCATCACAACAAGAACTGATAAGACTGTGCTCTCATATACGCACATCATTTAGGCTACGCCCTAATGTCCGTGTGTCAGTAAGACATCGTGTACCGGAAATCAGTGAGGAAGTTTATTTGTGTGAAGGCAGTTAGGAGAGGGCCGGCGATCACGTATAGACAGTTTCGTCTATTCCGGCCAGGATAGAAGTACATGAGCATAGATAGAAAACATATATAGTTTTATAACCGGCAATAGTAGCCTGATGGTAATTCAATGAATTATAAACAATATAGCCGGCACATACAATTACCCCAAAGTCGTTAAACTACCATATGATATTTCACTGAGGCCTCAGGGTTGTTGATTCTTACCGAAGCAATCCAAGTGGTCCTTCCTCTCCAGTGCAACTTCAGTGAAGATATATGGCTACAAATCCTTTCAGTGTCACATTTATTATGCAATGTCGAGCAGATACCTGCAAATGATGCCCCAGGTCGTTGAGGCCATAGGGTTGTTGATACGTAACGTGCTTTCTTATCAGTGGATACTTCAATAAGTTGCTAGACAGTCATCCAATGTATCATATAATATATAATGGCGAATGGCTTTATAAGCATGTGCATGGTATATAATCACGTGTATGGTTCAAAATGGAGGACATTGCAGGACAACAATTTAGATCATGCACACGTTCGATTTACATCCTATCAAACAATAGTGATGCTGCCTCACTAGGATATACTCCATGAACAACTACCACTGGAGTGGATGTAACAGCAATTCCTATCTATGTCATAAGTGTATGATAGTTTTGCATATCACATTAAGCAATAAAAACATCCTGATACCTAGAGATCCTTGCAATGAGGCTAGAGGTCTTTCTCGACTATTCTAATAACTAAAGTCATTTTTGGAATTCATATGAGTATCTGTTAGTTGGGATGATGACACGTTGCATTTCTATTTGTAATGGTGTAGAAACCGACGTCACTTCATGACGCCATATGGCGCCAAAATGGTCGCCTCTCTAAATGCTGCGGGATGTTACATCAACTCATTGATGCAGCTTAGTTTGCTAACTGTTTACAAATGCCAATTAAATTCATGTAGCCTTCCTAAGAGGAATGTAAGTCCTCTTTGCACATCACCATGCATATAACATGCCGACATATCCCCGAGATCAGACTCAAAGTTCGTAAATGAGAGAGCGTTTTTTACAATACTTCTGTTAGTTAAGCACTTTATGTGGGCAATTCATAGCTATGGGCTGCAATTAATCGGAAATCGTCTGGCCGCATCCTAATATGTGACAAATATGGCTTGGGAGTCATTATTTTTGTCAATCTACCTGGACAAATTTGAGCTTAACGCCATTAAACACGAGTTTCTGGGACGCGATATAAATATTGATGATGAAGGAATCACAATGGTATAACAAATTAGATTAACTTCTCAATTATCTGCTTTGAAACTACTTACTGTCTATGGATCATCACTTTTTTGTATTAGCATATTTATACAGGTACATTGAACGGTTTGCACCGAAATAAAACGATGTCCTGCTTGGACGAAAAGAAAACTAAACAAAAAGAACACTACATGCCCAATAAAATTACTAATCAGACATAAATATAAATGATGTACATGACTGAATTTGACCTTAAATTTAGTTCAGCAATGTCATTGACGTAGACAAGAAAGAGCAGTGGACCAAACACAGAACCTTGTGGAACACAACATTACGTTTGCTTTTTTGCATGAGCAATTTCCCGCTGTCATAACGTATTGTTTCTCAGCAAGTTCATTTCCACAAATTCCAATGTCTATAATGCCTTTTATGAGTAAAGTAAATTATGATTAACAGACTCAAAAGCGGCGGGAGTGCATTCTTTATTTTGATTGTAGCATTACATATGTCAGATACCACCGAAAATGCTTATTTAATAGTGGAGTGATACTTTCGGAAGCCCCCTGGCTCTGAATATAACAACTTATTCTTTTCTACATATTGTCTTACGTGACATATAAGTTACATATATTGTAAGTAATTTGCCTATAATTGGAGTTTATGTGATAGGACTAATGTTGTTAACTTCCGCTGTGTATTCTTTTTTTGGTTCTACTTAGGTATGGCTAATAATGCATCTTTTAGTAGTCGAGTAGGAATTTTTTCTACATATGATGATTTACGGATAGCTATAGAACTTATATGATTAATACCCACGGTCTCGGTAATAAGTGGAATATGATCAAATTTACATCGTGTGTAACGAGCAGTGTAGGTTTTTGGAATGGAAGGGAGGCTATCTGATATTTTTGGCCCTAAAGTGTTTAAAGAATTATTTATAACGTTTGTCAATAATCTTGTCATTTCTAGCAGGTAGAATATCGTGAATAAAGCATTACTTATTTTTTGCATTTATTAATATATAAGTTAAACTTATTTCTAGCCCTTGTGAATGTTTCCCATAACTCTTGCGTCATAAGTTTTTTGGCCCGCCGAGCTAGTAGATCAGGCTCCTTTCCTTTTTCCACTTACTCTCGAGCATTACCGTTTAGGACGTAATGTATTTATCTTACGGAAAGGACACATTTTGTTGATTTCATACATAATGGCTTTATAAATCATTTCCCAGGCTTCATTCGGGTCTTTTAGAAGTGTCAGAATGGACCAATCTAAATCACTAAGCTTTCGCATGAACCGTTCTCTATTGTAATATTAGTATAAGCGCCCCTCTACTTGTGTGTTATTTTCTTTATTAGTTGTATGCGTCTTGATTAACAACAATAATCGGAAACGTTATAATTCAGAACACCCCATAAATTAACATTCTTTATATTAGTTAATATTATATCCAGAATAGTATTGAAATTGGCAGTCGTACGAGTGGTAATGTCAATATAATTTTCAAATCCGAAATTATGCATATATTTTCAACTCCAAAACAGTCAAGATTTAAATCACCAACCAGAATAAGTTAATGAAGATCATTAACTTGCTGTAGTCTAGCTTTCAACAGTTCACACCCCATATCTGGATTTCCAGATGGTGGCCGATACGAGTTAATTAGTACGATTTTCTTACAATTTGTACCAGCAATCATTACAAATTTAAACTAAATATGCTGATAAGAACAATTTAAATTTTCAAATTGTGTAACATTATTTTATAACCAGAGCTTTTTTTATCCTCATTATTGCCAGTGCTATCGAGTCTATGTAACGAGTAATGGTTTGACATAAGTAAACCATCTGGTATAGACGTGCGCATCCATGTGTCACTTATTGTGAGAACAACTATGTCATTTGACAATAAATCTGTACAATAATGTCAATGTTTGGTAGAAACTCCTCACATTCAGGTGTATAAAGTTCAGACCTCTAGCACGTTGCAAAATTCATAACATCAAGAACCTGCGAGTTTGGATTAGTTATTGAAAAACATTATCACGAAATGTAAAGCGCAAGAGACAATTCTAACTTTTTGGGAAGTCCACATCAGAACATAAATAATATGTCAAAATTCATCGCATCTAATCCAAGCTATGTGCATATAGCGCTTCAAATAAATAACAAGGGCAAGAACAAAATAATATGGCATAACCTCTATGTTGCCAATTTGATAATGACCAGTCTTGGCCCAGTGCGTTATGCCAAATTGGGACCAACCCTGTGCAGTCGGTCAATGTCCGATGGGGTTATTGGTAGAGTTATTCCAAGATGGTTGTGAATACTTTCCGAATTTCCTCGCCTGTATCTTCTGTCTCTTTTTCAGGGTATCACGGAGACTATTTCGGAGCATGTATTGCTCAAGATTATAGTGTCCTACAATTGCGCACTTTCTTTCTTTAAAGGATAAGTAATAGTCATTTGTAGGATCTGCAAGCGGTCTTTAATCTCACACGCCGGCACCGACTTCCACAAAAGTTTCAAAAAGTGTCCTTTCTCAAATGTTGACGAGTAATATACTTTCATTTGCCTTTTCTCTGCATCCCAACGTATTCACTCAACAAGTCACTCAACAAGTGGCATTTTCAAGTCGAGACTAACAGAGCGGTTGATCCATAATACTCATCCAAACCCACGCACCTATTATTTTGGACTAAAGCCAGTCAGCATATAGCCGGATAGCAAGCATTTCTGAGTTTGACTACTTTGTGCTGGCATTACTACTTTGTGCTAGTGCCCAAAGTTTTGGGGTAAACACCTCAAGGCCGCTTTTGACACTTAACCTGCAACTTGTGACAACCGAGGTAGTGATATTTGGGCCGGATTTTGCTCTCTAAGAAATGATACATACAAAATAGGAATGGTTAAATGTTAGCTACATAGATCTTCGCTCTTTTTGATTAATTTTACATACGACTTAAGTTTATTACACTCTTCTAAAAAAAATTGTGTCCGTTGGTAACTCACAAAAGAAGGTAAATGTGACTATTTATTTTAGCCACGCAATTATGAAAGTGAAAGACGTCGATAATGGTAATGCAAACTAGCGCAGCATTAGAAAAAATTGCGTCATTTATTACTAGCAACATTTTAATATTACAAAATAAGAGGCAAAACTTTGCACCGGAATAAGTAAAGGTTATACTTTGGCTGAGGCGTAAATTTTCTATTGTGTATTATATATTTATGTATACAAACGGTTTATGGTAATCGGGCGAAGGAATCATAAGGGTAATGTTAGCTCATGATATGCAACTTTTATCAGATCCAGTACGTGCAAGCACGAAGGAAATAAGAGAAGATAGTAATGATAGTCGGCAGATTGAAGTCATGCACCATTAAGCGGTGTCATGTGATTACCACATATTGATGTCTTTGCGGTATCAATGAACAAACATTTGTCAAACAAAGTGCGTGACGTACACAGACAGCACCATTACACTCGGGTTCCAACTACGAATAAATCAAGATATATTTATCGCGGGCAACGGGATCGTCTTGAATAAAAGGAAAGCACTTAAAATGCCATTTACTTTGTTGTTGAGCATGCAATGAAATAGTGAAAGAATTCATTATAATGTGCAGAGATAACACCATGCTCTCAAAGTTGTGAGCGCATTGCTTGACAGTCAGTAGTATAACTTATTTAGTACGGTGCAAATTAATTAACCATCATCCTATAATGATTTTTTTCAAGAAACTGATTGTGACGATCAATATTGCAATACGCCTCCAACCACCACTACCCGCACGCCCAGCTGCATTTGTGCCACAGCGGTCACATAATCGGATTTTTGTCTGGAAATATATCAGCCTTTACAATAAGCTGATGTATCTGCTGAATTTATTGGGATACGTGTTGGTTGTAGACAGCAATGGAGGTTTTGTATCTTATAACCAGCTTGTAAAATAATTACATATGAATGTTTGGGTTAGTTTCACTTCTTCTACAAAGCAGATACTAAATATGAGATTATTAGATATACACCATGCAATGAAAAGCAATAAGCAATGGTAATGTTGATGTACAGTTATTCAAAATGACAATACCTGGTAGTCCCTGGAAGCAATCAAATGATTCTACTTCTGCAAATCACAAAGAACCAACCCACGCGTATGTATTGTGTGAACGCAGGTCAGTGTTAATGATCATGCAATGCTATCACGGGTGGTGGTGGTTGGAGGCGTATTGCAATATGTATCGCCACTATAACATCTCACAGATGAAAGGGATATTAGGTATTAGTTACTTTTAAATATTTCCCTGGTAATGCTCATGCTGTCATTCATTACGTATTACAGGGGACTTCAGCTTCACTTTCAGACCTATTGCCTGACATTCAGGTGACAATGTGGAAACATGATTCTGTTTCGCATAGTTTCCAACATAACTGGAAATCCTTTACGGTTGTGGAGATGGTAGAATTGGTTGTCAACAGCTGGATTTAAGTTGTCGCGAATGCTTTACATTTACCAAACATGTGTTGTTTTATCTGAGATAAGATTCGGGGTTGTTTCATCATTGTCTGTGGTATTGGGCCTTTTTGTTCTCCGATTGATGCTATGAGAGATTAAGTTAATAAAATGCTGAAACAGTTTCGTGATGAAGTTGTTAATTCTGGATCTTTGGCCAAATATTTGAGAGCGTGCACGCTAATATAGTACTGACTAAATTGTAACATGACAGGAAGATAAATAATAGGCCTGAAAATATTCAAACAATGCAACAACCCTTGCTTTACATATATTGCAAACGTGCTTGAAGGCACTCATGTTATATATGAACACACAGCAATAGATCAACATCGAATCATGCGATAACATTTGAACATAGAATATAGAGATGACGTTCATATATCTGGCATTGTATTGTTCTGCTGCTGCAATTTAACATCCAAGTGTAAACACATCACAGCTACAATAGACAGCGAGGTTCTTTCATCAATTGTAAGCGTTAAGCTATATACATGATTTGAAAGTTTTAAGATTAATGGATTCATAGACGATATTATGGATGCTAAAGTACTCAAGTGCGTCTTTTGATTATAATCACGAATTTGCCTCTAACATTCCATTGTGTCATCCAAACAATGCTCTTACACAACCAGTGTTTTGACAAAAGGATAATGGAAGTTTTTATTTCTCTTACAGATAGAACATTTATGTGCGCATACAGGCAAATTAACTGCCTATCGCACATCCGACGTCAAACTAATGGATGCAGGGTAATGCATGTTAATCTCAGCTTCTATGTCGTGATTATATCGCGCATGTCTACGTTATTGGCAATGAACGCTTAAAGAATATCCAATACATGTCAAGAAAGTAAAGGAATGGCGCTGCTGCAACCCTCCATTGACCCTATGTCCAACATCCATCGCGTGTCAAATTAGCCCTAAAATTGCGAGAGAGAATGTGCATCCAGGTGGGTCAAGTGTCCAAATGCCTTGATGACGATGGTTCTGCAAAGCGTCTGTCGTAAAACATTTCATGTCGAAAAAAGGATTGTAATGAGACGGGTATTAACATGTCGTGTTGAGATTGGTGTTGTAAGTTGGCTGCCCAAGACATATAGGCTGCGATTAGTGCGGCAATGAGTTTGACGTAGACAGAGATGCTGCAATCGACCTTAGGCGTTTAAAAGCATTGGTAGTAGTTATTTGTGTGAGTGTGCACTTCGAGGGCATTGTGTTTAGAAAACATCATCATAAGATAAATGATTGCAATAGATATTAACGTTCTTCTTGCTCTCACTTCCCTCACGTCTTTCCGTTGTATAATCCATTTGAACCATGTATCATTGTGCATCATGAGCGGCAGCAATTCTATTCACTGTTAAAAGAGAACATTTCTTCAAATGCCTTCGGAGGAAAAGTGCTTAGATGCCGATATACAGTGTCGTATTTACGATTGATATTTTTACCCGTCATATTTATAATTATATATAGGATGCAGCATAAATAGACCTCCATGAAAGATACATGCTTTCGGTATGCGTTTTACAATGCCTAGTATAATGCACATGAAATGCAGAAGCCTTTTTTGTTGCTCTCAATATATGGTAATGGGGTCGATTGAGTATTCATGCATTATGCAGGGATCTGCAATCCAAGGAATCAAAACCTTGCAAATAAAATGATTTAAATGCTGGAACATGTATTATCATCGAAACATTACTTTTTGATTTATTAGTTGACGAATTTTTAACATGACAGCATTATTTGTGCGCAATAGCGCCGGAGCATTACAACATCAAACACTTCAAAAGAGAGCTGTATAAAATAAACTGCGACATTCACGTGGAGTCGTCTTTCAAGATAAATGGCATCGTGTACTCATATAGTGACTTGGACCTTTCAGGATTGTCTCTCAATCCATTAAACTGATCAATACATTCAGACAAAAATATTTGCCCTCCAAAATCTACAACCTCCTTGCTTGATGGCGTTTGAGTTACATGTTACACAATATTGAATTCTATGCTGGCGTGGTCACTGGTTGCAACAGGATAACTACTCTTGACATTGTAGACTATGCCATCCTCTGTTGACAAAATAACGTTAGGGATATTGCTACTTCTAATTTGTTCACAGATATGAAGATATGGAAAGTTCTTTTTGACTTGTCCAAAAAAGATAGTGCGTCTATAAATGATAGAACAATGTAAACTGCTGCCAGTTTTCGCGCGAAGAGTCAAAATCACTGTTCATCTACTACGTAGGGCAGCAATAGAAAGATAATACCACTCTTCAATAAATGACCTATATTAAATACCACATAGGTAATTGAAATCCAACGCAATTACTCTTTGATTAATGCTATAGGTATATGATATATCTCGAAATGTTAGTCAAAACTAAACGACCTCCCCCACCCCACTTAGATAGAAACAAAAGCCGCCTGTCAAAACTCACTGACCTTCAGGGCCTATTCACCTCTAGGTATGACCCTTTTTATCTTAGTGCTTATAAGATTATCTCTACAATAGACATCAATTGTTTGGCATCAAAAGCACCAATTCTGCAACAAAGTAGGTTAAGATAACGACCTGAAAGAAATATGCAAGCTCGTGACCGGATTATCTGTGAGTCACTGTTTATTTATATCCACCACAAATACATTAAGAAAACACGAGGCATATTTGTGGTATGGCGCGTTTGTTATGCAGACAAGTACCAAGCAATTAGTTGCTTAATCCCTTCGCCTAAACCTTTAAGTTACTGTGACAATTAACTGTTTTATGCTGTCCCAAGCCATCAGCGTTATAATTATTGGCTCTTTAGGAGTTTGAAAATAGTTTCGTTATTTCATTACGAGGTAGTATTGTATTAGCTTTGTTGGAAACATTGATGTACTGATATGCTTTTAAGTCAGCTACTCAAAGCGCAGGAACCAGCCAACTTCTGTTGCAAATATCTACGACGGAAAAGCAAACGCCCATCGGCGTTTCTGTGCCACAATTTACTGCACTAATTGTGGAAAGAAGTTTTTCCCCATTCACTACAGATATCGAGGGGTTTGGGGTTTGTTCGAAAACTAATTAAAATGTTCCGAATAGCTATGAGTAGTGCTGATGTTTGCAACGGCTAACATACCAAAGTAATGCTTCTTGTAATAATGGATGTTTCGACCCCTAGAAAAGTATATTACTATACATAGTAAGGTTTTTATTATACCACATCGATCATAATAAAAAAAATGATAATCAATAAACAGTAATGCGGATTACAACTATAAAAACAACCACAAATATAGACACTGGCGGCATTGTCAATTATTATGATATTTGAACAGAAAAGATTCTGTTAAATTGTCTACGTGGATTGTAAGATGGAAGCATAATAAACGTGAGAGCTTAACAAATACATTTTAACCATTATTGAACATTTGGTCGTGTAGCCGGGAAGGCTTCTTTATTTATATGCAGATTAAACGCTATCCGATTTAAGGAAATAAGGTGAATGCGGTGCCTTGTGTCTTATAATAGAGTTGGATATCCCGTGTATTCTGTGCTAGCCAAGGTTCTAGAGTGTTTATGTTACGCTGCTATTGTTGCAAAAAAAAAATAAAATAACCTCGCATGTCAGGTTGATGGGTGATGGCTGCTTGTATTTCTGACCCCGCCCTGATACGTTGTTGTACTTAGAGAAATCGTTATTATTTCTATTCTACAGCAGGTATGGCGTCGATGTATTATAGCGCTTTGTCTATGTATATTTTACAAATGGATGGTTCATATTGTCGGTCACAGCGTATATTATAATTGAACCAGCGGAAGAAGTGAACGTTTTTCACTATCGGTGACAGATAAATTAGATAACATACCCGGTAGAAATGTCTCGGACACGCTTAAAATGGCTTTATGTACCAGTGTATGTTTTAATCTAGAAGACAATGATGCGTATTGTATTTGCTACAATTAATCGGCGGGTCTCTTGTTTACTGTATGCCCTCTTCCACGGGTTGTTGTTCAATAATAATATATGTTGTGACCGGAAATACAGTCTAAGTGTGTCATAAATTGAATAATATTACACGCGGACTAAGTCAGCAATATACATAATGGCGCTGCTGGAAGTAAAACGGTAGCAATGAACAATGGATCGGTATGATTGCACAGAAACATACACCTATCAGACAGCGAACCGCAACGATTAGGTACATGATTGAATTGCTGCTGTATGTGGACAATGACCAGACCGCTCAGTGTTTTGTGGTGTAACTCGGTCGATTCATCAAATTTATCAAAATTTATATATAGATGTATATATATATATATATATATAGAGAGATAGATATAGATATAGATAGAGAGAGAGAGATATATAGAGAGAGATATATATATATATAGATATATATATAGATATATATATATATATATATATATATATATATAGATATACATATATATATATATACATATATATATATAAATATATCTATATATATGCATATATATATACATATATATATATATATATATATATATATATATATATATATATATATATATATATATATATATATTTATATATGCATATATATATATATGCATATATATATTAAGGATGGATATAGGATGGATGATCAATTGTAGTGAACTTAAAGGTACGCCCAAAGGGTTGGATTGGTAATATTTATTCCGCCCCAGCATGTTACGAACGGCAGGCTTGACTATCACTTTTTTTCGAATATTATAATGAGGGAAATGAAATAGCACAGATCAATCACTTCTCTATGTGTTTATGGACCGATTATTTTAATCTCGTGTGCTTATCCAATTCTTCAATATCCAGCGACTCTTCTACATACCCCATATTATTCTGACGGTTTTAGGCCACGCTCGTTGGTTACCACTAGGCACTGCTGCTACGTTATCGGACTGGCTTTTATAATACTCGAGTAAATCATCTTTCATCTTCGGTCGCTATGTTATATCTGGAGCCAACGGAAGTATTGATAAGGATCATTACTGTAAATTTCAAAAGAATGTGAATTTCATTCCATAATACCTAAAGGGGGACATAAAGACGACACATTCAATGACCAAGTAAAACATACATAGGAATCTCATATGTAAGCACTCAATCCAATTAGGCGGCCCTATTGTATCCGGATGTGTGCAGTAGTCATATATGACGACTAATGTTATTGTTTAATGTGCTTGCATGTGACTGTAGAGTGACGCGAACAGGCACGTTATCTTGTCGGATTCGTATTGCGGAAATGGCAAGTTTTGCATTTTTGTTGTTGCATATAAAGATACGGTACGAAAGAAAGATTTATTGCGTTTCTGAAATTAAGTATTTAGAATCCAAATATTATGATCGCATGACGTTAGCTGCATGAGAAAAAACAACAACTTGAATACGCTACTGGCCTATATAGATAATTCTCTGCATCATGCGACTTTAGTAAGGCCGACATTTAATCGCACACATTAAAGAATGACATAATCAGTTAATTGTGACACATGCTATCTCAATCTCGATTGTAGATCAAAGATCAAATAAAAACAGCTGTCTACTGAATCCCTAATGACTGTCTCGACATACCAAAATGGCTGCTTACTGCGATTATTTCTCAAAACTAGATTCCAACCATGGCATTCTTTTAGAAAATTTCGCCTTGCAGTTATTAATAAGCATTACTGTGGCTTTCTTCAGCAGATTCGATACATAACTTATTAAGCTAAAACCAATGTTTGCTCCGGAATACAGCGATCATATGAATAAAAATAAAGCTTTTTCCATGTAACAAACATTCAGGAATACACGCATGTCAAACAGCAAACGAGCAACGTTTGTGATGGTTAAAGTGAGATAAATGCAAATTAATCAGCTATTTTTCAACATATTGGCAGTGTATGTTTATAATACCAATTATTTTGCAACGGGACAAAACCTCATCAAATGGACCTCGTGCATAGGGATTGATCCGAAGTCATGTTTGTTTCTTTCACCGGCCCGGATCTTCCTCCGAATGATACACTGACTGTCTTGTTCTAATGTTCTACAGCTTTTGATTTTACTGACTGTAGATATGGTACGCTTAGACGATTAAACGTATTCTAGTGTTACTTGCAAGCTTTTTTTTATAACAAAACCTACTAGGCATGTACTAAAAAGCAAGCACAGGAAGAATTTGACACATAAGATAATGTAGGTCTGTAGGATTATCTTCGTAAAGATATGGTTGCTTCCTGAAGATACTATGTATAAGACATGTTTTGTATATGAAACAATTGTGATCTCTGATTTTCGTGACCTTTGGAAACTGCGATACTCTACTTTCAAAAATCCATGTCTCTGTCAAAATACATAACCTCTATAGGACTAGTTTAGTTACTAAATTAATATATCAGCCCAGACAGTTAAGAGGAAAGGCGGTCGTAGATTGTGAAGAAACGAGCAAGCCTATTGCACATTCGATGGAATATGTGTGACGTTAAATGGAAAACAATGGAAATCTACTAAGTTCGTTCCTCTCATTACAGTTATATTGCCTTTATTAAAACAAATAAGAGAGCTTACATAATACCAAAAACAAACTCCTCCCTGGTCCATTGAGCACTTAATTCGATATTGACACAATCCATAAATCAATTTAACTCGAGGGCCACTAAGAAGTATTATCGCTCGTTAAATATTATGCAGGTTTATGTGTGGCTATTGGCAGCTTTGTTCATCCATGTGCAATATGCAAGAGGATTTCGGCTGTCCCCCTTATGTGACAACAAAGAGTGGCAAGCTCAAAAGCAACTACGTTTTGAAAAAGTGTTATAAGAAGCTTACCATGTGATACCAAGCAATGCTGTCTCTTCCTAATAAATTGCCTACGCCTTGACGTAATTATGTTGCTATTTGACGGATTCCATATGCGTTGCTCAACTTTCCTTGAGAAACGGTCCATAGGTCATTACAACAATTTACAATTATGACACTGATATTATTATTTACCGGCAAGTAAGAGCAGCAAGTATAGCTTACAAAGGGTGCCCAAGAGTTGCCGTTTGTTTCCATGCGTAAATTGGCCTCGTAATGTAGTACATGTGATTGGTAACCTCATCGTCATGGCAATGAACACGATTACTGTCGTAAAAGCGTGAATATATTTAATTATCTGCATTACACAGGAATCCACCCAGAAACTATGATACACATATTGGCCCACCCTCATTCTTTCGCATCGTCATACTTTCGTTGCTATTGTGTTTCGTTTAAAATAACAATAGTTTAATTTAGGCCCATAGTACATAAAGCATTAATACTGGATTTCGGTCATAGCGTCACAAATTAAATACGGTACCAAAAGGCCAGATTTGTAACGGCACAACTGCATTCATTCAAAGACTTTTCTTGCTACATATGCATGAGTAGATGTTCTTATAAATGTTTGAAATCACGAGACATTGTTTCGGGCAAACACTTTCTCTTGTTGTCACACTCATACTACTTTGGTACATGTTATTGTGAGGAATCCTGACATAACTAAGTAGTGTGTAAATCGCCCTATGTTAGGCTTCACTAAAATTAACATTGACCTAAAATCTTAAATATGTATAACTTTCACACATACCACAACTCTTTTCCATTCAATGCAACCAAGAGACGAAAAATGGCATGGGACTGAATCACCAACACAGATATTTGGATGGATTGAACATTATGTCATGGTGGGCTCTGAATCAAAGACAAAGATAAATCAGTTCTTGTCAACTGATTGGCACTATTCAACATTAAACGTTAGCTACACAACATTAAATGTTAGCTCGATGTAATGCCCAAAGCATCATCTGGACCACCGCTGATAACATTTATAACCCGCGACCAGGAGCAGCTTAATGAGTTTGAAGGCGTCCAACCTCTGCAATAACCAAATGTTGGCTGTGTACGATATTTTGTTGCGACTTGGTCGAAAAGTAGATTGCGCATAAGCCCCGCATAACCCAAACCTATGTTAATTGACAGCGCAACATTGTAAATTAGATGGTAACATTCATCGCCATCTTTACATACTTTACGCGTAGATTTGGTTCAGTTAGCCTTATTTTAGAATATACTGTGGACATTGAATGAATGATTTAACGATTACCTTAGCCAACAACATTAGCCAAAATCAAATAAACTTCGACAAAATCATTACGGAACCAGTGGTTGCGATAAGACACCAAATTCATTCCCATTGCTCTCGTAAAACTGTTTAACAAGACATTTTCTGAGTACTGAATATGTACAATAGTTGCAGCAGTGGCCAATTGCTACTGAGAAGCTGGGGCACTCAGACGAGGCATTAACTGACAAAGTACTATAATGCGCCAAAACAAACTTGTTTTGGATGTTCTGTCATATGTGCATCTTGGCTCTTCTAACGACATTAATCGATTATATTCAGTACAAAGCGACTATATGTGCTATACATAATGATTTTGTGATATTTTGTCGGTCGAAAAACATTCCCATTCATATACTTCAACTATTTGGCATATTTGGCAACATGTAATCGTGTAAGCATACGTTGGAACGATATATATATTCTTTAATAATATATACATGTATCTGTCATTATGCTATAGAGGCTTAACCAGAATGGTTTTAATGTTATGGTTTTTCTAATTCAATATTGCGACAAATGCCTTCGTACAACTAGTATGATTATTGTAAGACAATGCAATTCTTAGCTACTCTATTTAATATTTACATACGCAGAAAAGGGTGATAGTTAATCATCTCGGCACATGAGCAACTTTGATAACCACGATGATTTTCAACATTGTAATAGAGCATTCCAATGGAGCGACAAACGAACAGATTTGTTGTAAAACGTGGTGCACTTATAATTTTATGCACGTCCGGAATAGGTAATGCCAAAATCACACACCTTACCCATGTAATGAAACACCGAAGTCCCAGCCTCTTGGTAAAATATTTTGCATTGCCTTCAGAAATGGATTTTAGCAGCGAGGAATTACGGTCGCTATTTTTATGAATAGAAGAAATTCGAAAGTAATACAGTAACAAATCAGTTCCTGAATAAACTGAAGTGGATTTCCATGGCAAATATGACAACAACAAAAACGTTACGGTATGTAATTGTGCTATTTTAAGGTATCACTAATGGTTAAAACTAATTCCGCGTACGAATATCTCCTACAGAGATATAAAAGTTTGCAGGATTCTAGTTTTGCCATTTTTTCCAGCTAGCTGACGGGTAATTGAAGTGGCGAGGCCTCTCAGGCGAATTTACCGGTATTGTTTAAGTCATTTCTGTGGATGCCACTCAATCAATTTCTTGCAATATTACGTGGTTATCGATAATTTATCCAAATGTAATCATTAATTAGACCTGTGGCAGCATAAATATCGAGGTTAGGAAAAAGAATACGTGGGTTACTGGGGGAAAAGGAAGGGGGTAGTGCAAGTGTTTGGCATGTATTGGTGACCACAAAGGCTAAGCGTCCGTAACTGCGTGAGAGTGACGGTTGCAATTCTTTGAACAAGTTGATATTATGCGTGTATGTATATAAAGATATATAAATATATAAACATATATATGTTTGTATATGCATATATATATATATATATGCATATATATATATATATATATATATATATATATATATATGCATATATATATATATATATATATATATATATATATGCATATATGCATATATATATATATATATATATATATATATATTTTATAAACTCATTCTTACATATGTATATTTATGTTTATAAATATACTATATTGATATATATGTGTATAATTTAAATATACATATGAAAAAATGTATGTATAAATATTTATATATAAACATGTACATACATGCATATGTGTACTTATATGTATATATGTGTCTGTATATAAATACATGTGTAAGTACTATGTAAATATATAAATATATGTTAATATATATATATATGCATGTATATATTTATGCATATGTATATGAATGCATATGTGAATATATTTGTATATATATACATATAAACACATGTATATATACATATATATTAGATATAAACATGCTGTTCATCTATATATATATCTAGATGCACATATGTATATTTCTATACACAAATAATATATATATATACATATATATTTAAATATAAATATATTTATATACATGTTTATTTATATATATATAATTTATATTATATATATATATATATAAATATATATATATATATATATGGATATATATGCATATGTTTATAATTATTTGTATCATGAAACATAAGCATATCATGGAATTGCTAATATGATATATATATAAATAAATATATTGGGCGTTGGTCTTGCATAGCTTAATCGCTTGACTATCACGTTGGATAAAAGAAGCATCATATATCACTGTTTCCCATTTTTATCGCTTGTCAGACCGAACCTTTTTCGTCTTGGAAATTATATTTCATGTTTGTTAGCGACAAAGCAAACTCAAACGGAATTGCTACCGCTTCATAGTCATTACCTTTTGTAGTCATACTTTGCACGATATATATCCTTTCTTGAGAGGTATATGACCGTTTTTATCCATGCGTCGAGTGCAAATTATCTAAAACCTCACGTTAGCCTCCCGCCGATTCTTCACGAAGCTTATAATGCCAATAGGGTTATGTAGTTTGTTTTGAGTAAGCCGGGACTTACATTCGTACAGCGCATAAATAGCTTTGCTACATAGTGCTTAAATAGATATTGGGGTAATTGAAGGGGAACGAAATCAGTTATAGCTGACTTATTGATTACCGGCATTAATAAGACCCATGATAACCGTCGCTATAATATAAATTGCAATTACCCTTAAAGCATATTAAACTCGACTTAAACAGTAGCTACACGCCGTTCATTATGTCCGTTTATTATATATATATATATATATATATATATATATATATATATATATATATATATATATATATATAGATATATATATATATATATATATATATATATATATATATATATATAGGAGAGATATAGATATTATATATATATATAGATATATTTATATATATATATATATATTTCTAGAATATATATAATTTATATATATATATATATATATATATATCTATATATATATATATATATATATATATATATATATATATATATATATATATATAGAAATGTATATATATATATATATTATATTTATTTATATATTTATATGATCTCAACTCATATCCTTAAATATAGGGAGCAATAAGATGTTCGAGGTACGTTGGTACCATTTCATATATGGATTGATAGACAAGTACCATAATCTTAAATGGTATTCGTTGCATCACTGGAAACCAATGAAGCTAGTACAGAACCGGAGTGATGCGATCACACTTTGAATCTCCAGTAATTAGTCTTGCTGTATTTTTTGGAGTCGATGTACGAGGGATGCAGGAACGCCATAGAGATGAGCATTGCAGAAATCAATTTTTCTATATATGCATGTATTACTTGCTCCAGTGGCAATCGGTCTTGAAAATGCGATATTTTTACAGATATTGCGGATCTGTAAAAATGAGCTTTTACAGATGTCTGTGACCTGCGGTGTCAAATATTTCACCGATGTTTCTGGCTGCTGATGATGGATTTATCTTGTGGTTATTTATACATACACTTTTTGATGTGAACATGTTGGACATCTGTCTCGACGAAATGACCAAATATTCAGTTTTTTCTTCATTAATCTTTAGACGATGTTTGTGTCTTTGCTATGCATAATTGCATTTTCTTTATGGCGTCCACAATGTATTTTGGATCGCAGCATATATATAGCTGAGTGGGATCGTCATATAGATGATAGTTGATATCAGAAGTTTGTATCAGGCGACCAAACGACGATGCGTAGAGAGTGAAGAGCAGTGGTCCTAAGATTGATCCTTGGGGCACGCCACAATTTACAGCTTTAGGGAAAGACATCATGCCTTTAGTATATACGCATTGCATGCGGCCTTCAAGATATGAGATGAACAAGTTAAGCACTGCATTTCTCACACCTATGCTTTGAAGCATTTGTGTAAGGCACCTAGGATCCACTGCGTCAAAGGCAGCGGATGAGTCTAAGAGCACTACCACCTTCTGTGTGTTTTTGTCCAATGAAGGTTGTTTTAGATTAGTCTAAGAGCACCAACACTACCACCTTCTGTGTGTTTTTGTCCAATGAAGGTTGTTTTAGGAGTGGGATAACCAGTGCAGAATTTAGCGAGTCTGGGAAAACTCCTGTTGATAATGATCTGTTGATCATAAATGTGAGAACAGGGACAAGTTGCTGAGTGTTTTCCTTCACAAATGATGATGGCATTGGGTCCAGGTCACACTGTTTATTAGGACATGATAATATTGTCGTTGTCCACTCGCACTCTGTTATAAGCGCAAATTGATCAAATGAACATTCAGTCATTGACAGACCTTCAGATCGTGTTGTATGTTCATATGATTTGGAGAAATCGATCATTTTTATTATTTCTATGAAGAACTCACTGAACTTGTTGACCATAGATTTAATATCCAAATCAAAGAGTGGGGAGTCTGGCGTGTTCCCAAGTAGCTTGCGTACTATGTTATAAAGCTGTTTTGTATTCCCTTTGCTGCTAGTGATTTGCGCTCTGTAGTGATTGACTTCGGCTTGCTTTATCATATTGGTTACTCGATCACATTGTTTTATATACGCATCTCTGTGAATCCGAAGGTGCGTTTTTCGCCAGAATCTCTCTGCCTGTCTTTGGTTTTGTTTTGCTTTGCGAAACTCAGCTGAGTACCACTCAGCTTCCGGTCTGAATGTGATGTTGCGAGTTTTTTCAGGGGCGAGTGTGTCAAAAATGGTTTTCATTTCGGAGTGGTATTGTATCACAATGTCGTCTGCGGACATATACGAAGTTAATTTTTCATCAATCTTTGAATTCGTAATAGACTCAGTTAGCCCCTTGATTGATGGATTGATGGTTGATGGATTCCAACCGTCTATAGGTAAACTTCTTCTGGAAATGTATGAGAGAATAGAGAAGTGGTCAGATAATCCATGATCTAATGAATATGTAGAAAGGACAGGTGATTCCAGAGATCTTGTAAGAAGTAAATCTAAAGTGTGACCACTTCGATGGGTTGTTCCGGTCACGTGCTGTTTTAGACCAATTGAGGTCACAAGTTCAAGCAAGTAATATTGCCAAACCCTGTCCCCCAAATCTATATCATGGCTTCACTGTTACCATTGATTTACTTATGCGTCTATTGTCTGATGGTTTGCTTCACAATAAACGTGTTTGTTTTTGGGATGTTTCGATTTTACTAGGTGGATCGTACTTCATGACTGTCGATTACTCAAGACGTTTACCTTAAAATCCATGGAAGATTGGTTGGTTATTTCCTGCCACTGTTTCTATTTCATAGATATATTGTAGACATGTGCCATATATGATAACAGACTGATTGCATTAGCCGCAACATAATATACCGCAGGGGAAACGAGATTAGTTTAATGCCTCGGCATTGACAATAATTTAAGTTTAATCATTGATGGCTGGATAATCACGCAACTCCAGCGTGTTCAAGGCGTAGATACTGTCTTTATGATAATCAGGTTTTCCTATGCTGTCCAATCAATTCGATAGGGTCATTTGTTTGTGCTATACACAACCATTGTATTTAATTTCCCGCTCTTGAATCAGATGCAATATATTCTTACCACAAAATCCAATACGGAAATGGACTTAACCAGATTTCTTCCGATCGGACGTATCGCATTATGTATAGCCTAATATGGAATATTTACTGAGCATTAACCACCTTCGCTTTTGAATATTTATCTAATCTATCAACCTAATATTTTAAGTAAAAATAGTACAGGTTACTTTAAATTGAGATTATTAAACTAATTGGATATGTATTTTCGACATTGCGAAGCAAACAGAAAAAACCCATAATAATGTAAGGAATTCCAGCATTGATCCGTGCTGTTATATAAAGCATCCGACTGCGAGATATGCATCAAATTATCCGGAGTTTTTGACCAATGCATATTTTGCCCTTTTCGGAAACGTTTGGCTATAAGAGATTCAACTGCGGGAGACCTCACCTAATGTCTTTAAGGAAAATGCGCAATTCGTCGTCACTTGATGGAGTAGCTATTATAGTTCCATAGTAGTTCCGGTTATTTTGCAAATCTATCTTGAGCATGTTTGCACACCACGGTATTGATATTAACAATCCAATGTAAGACCGCGGCTTAGGCTGACGCTGCACAAAACCGAATAATATGCAGAGCAATTTGACAAAGCGTCTTTTTTGTCAAGGGAAGCTATATATGCATGATGTCACAAAGCAATAATCGTGCCATATAATGGATTTACAACTACTATTGAAAAAATGGAAATGTATTGGATTCGTTATCATGCCACTGTTGAGCCACCAGTAAAATGTTGTCTTTCCAAAAAGTTATGTGATATTTTGCTAGTTGTATGCCGCATTTCCTAGAACACATTATGTGTATATTATACTCCTAACCTACAATCGTGTCACTTACAAATTTTCATTCGAGTTGTCAATAACAATTGTCAATTAAATTATGAGACGTACACATACATGCAAGTTTGATTATAAACATCTTAAGGCTGCTCAAGTAATGCTGTGGATGATACATTTGCTACGATGGCTATCAGCACAAACTATGAAACAGTGCAACGTGTTCCATGAACGCTTATATCCTGACCTCAAGTTGTACATCGTGGATCTTGAAATGCATTTCACGCATCAATAGAATTACTTTTTGTTAAAATAATTTCAATGTTTAGACACAAACAGATTCTCACGGGCCGTAAACTAATCAATAAGCACGAAATCAGAATGGTTTTTGGGGTGTAATCTAAATAAGAATTAATATTCAACCCTACAAAAAACATGAACGTGGGTTCTTTTCGTCTGATATATATGTATGCAACAACGTGCAAAACTAGACACTTGCAAATTCGACAAAAAAACGCTCCTATTCGCGTAAAATCACTTACAAATAGTCCCCGAGTATGCGTTGTAAATGAGACAATTACATTAGGGAAGATATATGACCACCACACATATGTGGTTACAAACGCAATATCCATGAATGTTTTACAAGTCTCAATGTATTCCTGGTGGTATTTTGAGAAGAAATTCTAATTCAAAAGGTATCAATTTTAATTGTGCTAACTAATGCAGTAAGCGAACATAAATGTGGAATAAAAACGCAATAAATAAACATATTAACTAATGTGAACGTTTAACAAATGTTGCGATATATTTATATGAAGGTCATTACATATAAGGGTTTCTCCTTAATGAATAAATATTGACACATCTCAGTTAACACCCTCGGGGAATTCAAGAATCAGCCCACACACCACCGTGCAATCAACAACAACTGCTACAAGTTGTCCCGGGTGGCTGCAAATCGCAGTTGCTACGAATATATCAGGGAGCAGACGTCGGACATAATTCACAGTCTCTCTGGATCCCACGGTTATGTTACTAGACTGACAGGCTGTAGGGTTCTTACCACAGCAAATGTTTTGCGCGATACAGGGCCCATAATCGTTAGGCGAATTCCCTTTGTGAACACCATTTTTGAAGCTGTACTAATAGGATTCGGCCCGAAAATTGTCTATGAATCCATATAATGGTACCGTTTTCCATTCAAATTAAATGAAACCTCACATTTTGGCAGATCGTCAATGGTTTAATGTTTTATCACAGAAACGCTAAATAAATCAATGTTGTGCGCACCATTTTGGTCTCCTTAATGCGAAGTATCCATATTGAAGATCAAAACCACAATTCAAGGAATAGACCAAGTGTAAACAAAACACCATGAACTTCAGGGACACGCAATACGCAATATTCATTGTCTGTCTGGATTAATCCAGATTTCATTTCCATCTGCTGGCACTATTTTAACGTATAAAAGTAATTCCAATCACTCGTTTATGCAATTTGGGGTTTTCGATCACGTCACAAATATAACGTTAGATGTCCGTAATATCTGTAAGTTGAGGCACACGATGCATTCAAACTAAGTATGGTTAAGCCGTAGACGAGCGTACCTGCAAATTACGCAATGACTCTTCGGCATTAAGGTTACGCTATGGTATAATCGCTGTATTCTGTGGCAAGTAGCGTAGCACAAACAGTTTTGAATAGAGACACAAACATTACTGAATAGAGACTTTGACTACTGCGTATTCAAATTGCATTATGCCGTAGTTTATGAAGGCTTATTTAAACATTGCAACCGTACAGTTCCACGACAGCCATCCTTGGTTTATGTACATCGGCAGAACATTTAAGTTGCCACTTGATGTAATAACATATTTCAGCAGCATACAAAACAGGATTAGACTATATTCAATCTCTATTGACACAAACGCACTGTACTGAACAAAATCAGTATTGAGCTGTTTCAACTGACTGAATCAGCAAATCGATAAAGTGCTTGCTGATTAATCCATGCAAGGCTGAAAAGGTCTTTGGATTCAATCCATTCAATTTACTTGATTTGAAATTTGGACATTCTCGAACGGCATTGCTGTAGCAGGAAAAGTTAGGAATGCGGTTTAATACATTACTTATTACGTAGGAATCACACATATAAGTGGCAATATTTATACAATGATTGTTAATTAATTGTATGTGGTCGTGTGATCATTGAAAGCCAGTAAACGCATGTTCCTGATTTAATTAATAACGTTCTTGAACTGGCTCATATTTCTTCACATTATATTTCTTCTGCTATCGTAAAGTCTCCATGGTAATGTTCAAAAGCTCTAAATTTACTATTGGGAAGCTGGTCCTTGTAGCCTATCAAACGGAAGCTATAAACTATAATACATATTCATCTGACATCCCTTCAGCTCATTAGCAATGAGGCCACACAATACGGCCAAAATAGCGCTTCCATGCAGCCTGTTGGTGGCAACCGAAAGCTCATGGCATTACTTATAGATAAACCATCCGGTTTGTCATTTGACGAAGATGGCGAAGCTGTTTCTTACGGACATATTTCAAATAATATGGGTCTAATAATGTGGGTTCCAGTGCGTCAAGTAATGGACAGCTTGACCGGTTGGCATAACTACGCACAGAGCAATTGGTTTGAGGCTCAAAAGTTATGTTATTTGCCTAGCGATTTAAAATAACAGGTCCCAACAGAATACCGTGCAAGAAAATTTGTTGTTGTTGCTGTTGTGTATTGAATATCACTTAGGCGTTGTCAGTAGTACAGTGTGTACGGTGACCCGTTGTTAATGAACCACTGCCTAAAAGTATATGTCATTGCAGCTACGGAATGCGTCCGTCGTGGATAGCAGAATAGTTAAGCAAGTTATCATTATCTCTTGTTATCATTGTTTTCCCCACAAGGTTTCCAATTTGTCTGTTTTTGCACTCATCATGCACTACAAATGAAAACCCACACCAAACATGCGGAAAAGCAGTTAATAACTTCTGTGGATTGGTTTTCACGAAAATGCGCCGAACAACAACATCATTAAGATGTATGAGCTGGATATATCTGTGAGTTGCTTGAAAAAGCCAAGCGAAGTTTTATTAACATATATCTGAACAAACTAGGGGTAGGAACATTTTTGAAATATCAGTAAAATAACTGACGAGAAGAGGGACTCTAGTAGCTTTATATATTATTGCACATGAATGCTGCTGCTTATCCCCCTGATTTAATATTGCACTGCGTCATTGTTATTTTACCAAGGTATCGAGTCGGTATCTGCAGGCTATTTTGTCCCCTCGTCGCATTACTTAGAGTAATACATGGATACAGCGTAAACCGCATTGTCACATAATGTGAGCAACGTTGGCAGTCTACATGAATCTGCATCCGTGTACATTTTAACGAATATTACAACACCACAAGGCGGTATGATTGACCAAAATTCCAGACTGTTTCGATTGAAGGCTGCTGATAATATGGTAATCAAACGACAGGCACTTCTTTATGAATTCCCCATTTCAAATTGTTTAGATGCTTAATAGCATCACATTTGAAGGAGCCAATATTTTGCGTTTAATCCACATTGTTTTTTTATGACTTCCATGCGTTATTCGGGCGTCTATTTTTTAGCTGTGGATTTCCTATGGTATGATTCTTCATCTGTGTACACTAACTTTGTGTTATAATTAATATGAAAAAGTAAAAGGACACTTATAACAGGCTAATATGCTTATGTAATGGAAAATATTCTGTGATGTAAACGCTTCGTGTATACAATTCAATCGCAACGTTTGATATGCATTATTTGCTTCGTATATTAATAATACTAGAATCTCACAGTTTTTCGTGATTGCATGAAAAAAGTAATTTATATTCCTTTGACAGATATTGTCATTATTATATCATAATCATTCATTATTAAGATTGATATATCAAAAAGTTGACAGAGAAAGATACTTCGGCTAGTAGTAAGCCAACTGTAATCGATGACTCATTTATTGATATCAAAATATTTCGATAAAAACACTAATGGGTTAAAGCAGAATTAAGTCCCTTATCACATTTGTCGGCTTCAGAGTGTTGGTGAATATTTGGCATAGACTTGTGGCTAATGTTCCTTACCATAGTTTCGTCGATCATATTTCATTGCTCATCATTTGCCATGACAGATATGTTGCAATAAATGTGACAACCATACGGTCACACTGCATGGCAATATAGAAACCAGAAACTATCAAATGATCGCCTATGTGGCAACTAGACACTGTCACTCAATTACAATTCGGTAACTAGACATTCTCCATGCATACCGAAGCGTTAACTAGACAACTTGAATGCACGCCGATATAACAATTAGACACTCTCACAATAATGATAATACGGAAACTAGACACTTTGGATGCATGCTGATATAGTAATTAAACACTCTCACGATAATGACAATATGGAAACTAGAAACTTTGAATGCATGCTGATATAGTAATTAGACACTCTCACAATAATGACAATACGGAAACTAGACACTCTGAATGCATGCGATATAGTAATTAGACACTCTCACGATAATGACAATATGGAAACTAGAAACTTTGAATGCATGCTGATATAGTAATTAGACACTCTCACAATAATGACAATACGGAAACTAGACACTCTGAATGCATGCGATATAGTAATTAGACACTCTCACGATATTGACAATATGAAAACTAGAAACTTTGAATGCATGCTGATATAGTAATTAGACACTCTCACAATAATGACAATACGGAAACTAGACACTCTGAATGCATGCCGATATAGTAATTAGACACTCTCACGATAATGACAATATGAAAACTAGACACTTTGAATGCATGCTGATATAGTAATTAGACACTCTCACAATAATGACAATACGGAAACTAGACACTCTGAATGCATGCCGATATAGCAATTAGACACTCTTACGATAATGACAATATGGAAACTAGAAACTTTGAATGCATGCTGATATAGTAATTAGACACTCTCACAATAATGACAATACGGAAACTATACACTCTGAATGCATGCCGATATAGTAATTAGACACTCTCACGATATTGACAATATGAAAACTAGACACTTTGAATGCATGCTGATATAGTAATTAGACACTCTCACAATAATGACAATACGGAAACTAGACACTCTGAATGCATGCCGATATAGTAATTTGACACTCTCACGATAATGACAATATGGAAACTAGACACTTTGAATGCATGCTGATATAGTAATTAGACACTCTCACAATAATGACAATACGAAAACTAGACACTCTTAATGCATGCAGATATAGTAATTAGACACTCTCACGATAATGACAATACGGAAACTAGACACTCTGAATGCATGCCGATATAGTAATTTGACACTTTAACAATATTGACAGTACGGAAACTAGACCTTTGAATGCATGCCGATATAGCAATTAGTCACTCTCACGATAATGACAATACGGAAACTAGACACTCTGAATGCATGCCGATATAGTAACTAGACACTCTAATGGTAATTGAAATTCGGAAACTAGTCTTATACTACATCGATGACTGTGTACCCATGTGGTTTAAAGCAAGCCCACTCCTTTAATACCATTTCGCCGGTAGTCGACCACTGAACTCTCTCGCCAATAGTATTTTATTTGTTTATTATTCACCCATATATCTCGTCACGTACTACATCAGAAACTACAATAAATTAAACCTAAAAACAACTATACGCTTAATCGCATAAAGATGATTGGCACTCATAATAATGGTGGCGCACATTGTACTACCAGCATAATATAAAGCTTGACGATGTATTCAATGCAAGATGCACAGCTATTTATAATGATCAAGCATTGCGGAAAACCTTGGGGCCTCTGATGACCCTACATAATAATAAGTATGGAAATATACACTCCTTGTGCGCATGAATATGTCATTAATGCAGTTATAACGCAGACGAAAATAAAAAGAATGGAACTACGGGTGGAAGTAAAAATATGTTTTGGTGATTGCTTTCGTGGACTAATTCAGACAAATTTGGCTGCCAACTCTTCACAAAAAGTGTTCGTCGAATAGGTTGTTTGTTACGAACAGTGGTGAACATCGCCTTTATGCAGATTGCCATATCTGTGCTGTTGAAGAGCTAAATATTTCATTTTGGCTTTTGTCTCACCGCAATACAGCTTATATGCATTGGCTGGCAAACATGAGCCAATACTATAAGCAATTAAGGGCTTACAATATTAACTGTCCTGTTCGTCTGTTGTAGTGCTAATGCTGCTGAGAAACCTATATTATAACTGCTGTGAGGACTTTTATCAGGAGCCAAATAAATTACATTTTTATGCTGCGAGATGTTAGAGTTACTTTCCACTGGGAGTTGTTGTTTGTGCTGGTGATTGTGAAGCAAGGAGAATTTCTGTCTTTGGCATTTATTCATTTCGAACAATTGACTTGCTCACACTTATTGAGAACCGATAGAGAGGAAGCAGGGTGATTAACAAAGACGTTAGAGTTGTGGTCATGTCCATGGATAGCAAATCCCGTAGCTCGGAGTGCTCTGGAATATTTGTAATTGGAACTCGTGGCGAATGGCTAAACCATATATTATACTTATTATCATATAATATTGTACAGTCTGATCAAACAAAGGTGAGTGATATATTCATAAACAACCGGTTTTAGGGCAATTTCTTTTTTGGTTTGACAACGAACTAAGGGTATTGTTAGTCAAAAGCAAATAAAATGTCATGTTGAACTGGATTCAGGACTCACATAGAAAATCTTCAGTACCGAAATTGAGCAGCGTTGACGATTCTAGCCTATGTGTTTGCGCCACTTGAATGATGCATATACAGCAACATCCCACAGACGGTGTCAGCTCAGCCAAATTTTGCATGTTCCACCTTCTATGGCAATATAACTGAATCAGATTAAAGCGGGCTGCTTCTCTTTAGATACAACGCATAACAGCTGCTTTACAAAGTCATTATCTCTGCGGTCGGAAACCAATACTCCCCGAGGTATGAGCTGTTAAAAGTATTCTAAGTTTGAATAGAGCCACAAGGTACATTTTCTTCTCTGTAATGGAGTCTCAGAACTACACAACCAATACGATACCGCCACCTAATGAAATAACGGGACAGTTTTCCACTTTAGAAAAACCGATAATTGATAGAGCTTCATTGAATAGACCGCATTCGTTTGACAAAACAGTTCTATTATTTGGATTTTGATATCTACCTGAAGACATAATTGATACATAACGCTACTCGCAATTGCAGGTTTCCATTAGGATTTGTATGTTTTCGTACTTTCGATGCATTAACCATGAACGATACAGAGACTTCCAATTTAATATCATCCCAAATGAACCAATAATGCGGGTTAGAATTAGTAATTGTTGATGCAGGAGTTATTGATATGCATTATTCGATGTTGAATTGAATCCGCAAAGATGGTGAATTCGTCTCATAATTTCAGAAAACATAAACTAACCATCTCAAGTTATTTCCTAATTACTGCTATCTACTTATTCTAAGTCATAAATGCCCATCATATCCGCATGAATATAATAATCTTTGTTGTTCTACCTTGCTTTGTGCACTTTTCTTAGAAAGGGAAATCCCCATAGTAGTTCTTGATTGATTGTAATTCACAGTTAATTGTATAAAACGGATGGGTAAATGCGAAACTTGTAACATAGTCAACCACTATAACATGTTAAAGCAGGTAACATGCGGAACATTGGCGCCAACCTGCACAAAACGAAAGGCGACTAAACCAGCTTTCAATTTCAAGCCCCTAATACGGCAGGCGGCACACAAGTCAATATTTTATATCGGGGTACCAAATGACTATACAAGTGCACCATTAGCAATAATGCTCTACTGCCATGCCATCCTCAAGAAGACATGTCTACGCCACATGAATCGCAGCACCATCCTCCGCACGACATGTGTACGTCATATGAATTGCAGCACCATCCTCAACAAGACATGTCTACGCCATCTGAATCGCAGCATCATCCCCAGCACGACATGCCTACGGCAGCTTGAACGCCACATCATCTTCAACACGTTATGCCTACGCAATATGCATTGCTACACCATCCGCAATCTACGCCAGCGTCTTCGCAACAACCTAATGAGTACATGTCATCGCCAGCATCATTGCCGCACGAGTTTCAACACACCATGTTGCTGCCTGCCTCCCAGTAGCAAGCATTATGTGGTCCAATTAGGCTTCTGTCATTGCATATTTGTCGTCCTTACCGCCATGACAGGCAGTAAAGTATATAACATTGAAAAAAGTCAGGATGCGTTATCCTAGAACATAAAGCCTATTAGAGCACAGCAATAGAGCTAATGTGCCAGAATACTTATTGTTGGCCCTACAGGTGTTAGCGCAGTAAATGCGTCCTGAATCGTATCCAGTCATGGTGCTTTCAATTATAAACCCCTTATTGTTTCCAGCACACAGTGATATAGCACAGCTAACCATGTATATAACCTTTGAAGCAATGCGTCTACTAAACGACCAGATCTGCGGTGCATATCGAAGTTGTAATCTTACCTACGTCAGTCACCACGTCATCATCATAGCCAACCAAACTTGATCTTATCATCTGCTTTTCCTCGTTCATTATTAACTGCCTTTCTTATCGATGTGCTCACCTCGAAGCCAACTGGGGGGTAGGTGTCAAAGCATCGCCAAGTTGTCCAAAACATAACTTCACATAACATGACGTTTGACCTATCATGCCAGGTTTTGAACGAGTTACTCAGATTTATGTTGAATAGATACGACTACCTATGTTTGTATGCACTTTACCTGCACAACAATCTCCCAAGTCGTATTCACATATGGTGCATTCAATTATTAACGTCTCCAAAAGACTGCATCCAGCGAAATCGATTCACTTTCCAGTAATAAGGGAACCTCTAAATAGGTCATATATCATGCATTTAGGGGGTGTGGTTACATAAAGATTAGCTATAAATAGATCATATGACGTCTTCTCACTCATAGACTGAGGTCAGCCTCATCATATTAACGTATCTGTTATGAGCGTTTAACGGAGCCTCAACAGTAGGCCGGTGATGGTAACTTATAGTGTAAAACACATGATAGTCTGTTTAGGTTGTGTCAGTATTTGTAATCATGGGTCGAAATATCCATTTGAGCAAGCCTTCACAAATAATGCGTCATCCTCACATCATGTGCATTGCGGATTATCTACAACAGCCTCATAGCCGGACAATTCGCATCACATGTTTACATCAGCCTCATTGTAACGCCATTCTCAATACTACAAATCTACATACACAAGCCACATTGTGGCACCATCTTTGTCACGCCATGCTGCCTAATTGCCTTACCTTTACATCTCGGCATGTCTGCTCCGGCGGCATTGTCTCACGTCCATTCTCATTGGCAACTGCGAGGTCCAATTAGGCTTTGGTCTTGCATATTTATATTCCCGGCATGCTGAACAGTATACCACTTTGCGTTCAAATTGAGATGTGTTATCAAGGAGCGAATATCCGTTAGCCTACGGATAAAATGTTTGTCCCAGTATAGTATCGTGCCCATCAAAGGCCTAGTGGTCCTCATTGATCAACAGACAATAATAAAGCCATAAGCAACGTATCAATAAGATTTACGATTTTGAGTTTTACCGGCGTAGGTCGAAGGAATTATTAAGCACTATACGACGAAATTGTGCATAACATTAATTTACAGTTACCAAATAAGACGTCGTGGTTCTGGTTTTAGTTTCATCGATGCTCTGACACACCTCGCCTTTATCACGACATGTCGACGCCATACCATAATCATCACATAATGGCACCCGTCCCCTTACCTAACCATCCCCAACACAGCATGTGTACCCCAGCCTCATAGGCACACCATTATCAGCGCCACATGACATTGCCGCTCCATCCTCAGCACGTCTTATCTTCGCCAGCCTCATTACCACGTCATTTCCATCACGACCCAATTGATCATACGGAATTATGCCTGCATATAACCCATGTGGCAAATGCTGTTTGTAATAAAGGCTTAGCGGTTCTTTTCGACGGGAACCACGAATTGTTGGATCATTAACATGAATGCGATGATTTGTTGAAAACCTAATGTAACTCAATTCAATAAGTGCATGGACTACGAGGAAACGGTGACAGTCTCAGTTTGCTTGGTTGTTGCTGAAAACTGTGTTATTCAGTAACATCGAACTAGGAAACAACGTGTCAGCTTCTCTACGCATGAGGAAGACGATACTAAACATGATGAAATAATCAAAAGCACGTTTAGGTTTCTGACATCAGCTGGAAATGTATCGAATATGTATAGAATAAGAATCAGCTTTGCTTTGCAGAGGCTGTCTAATGTAAATCATACGTATAATATTCGAGTGAATTGAACTAACAATGTAACATACTCGACACATCAACAGCGAAAGGTAATTTAACAATATCAGTGAGGTAACATTTAAACAATGTACTTTGTCTGCAGTTTATTTCGGGTCTGATCAACTTCGTAATGCTGCACTAGATTAGTGTTTAATGACACAAGTGGGTCTGACTACATGTCGTCATGAACCTCTTTTTCATGTCACCGCACCAAAGACACGAGATGATTACGGCATGATTATCGTGTCATCAAAACCACATTTTAATGCATTGCACCTCTAGTGTTTTTGTCATTGTTATTATCACGTCCGTTGGTGTATCATCCATTGGCAAGTTTCTCTATAAGCAATTGCCCATAACAAATTCGCCGTGTCTCTGCATACATACACAATAGACAAATATAGTACACAACTTGCAAGTGGCATTTGCAATATCAACATTTGTTGAGCATCTATCGAATGTGTGCATTTGCAATCAACTAGGGATCTGTATATCCCATGTGTATTTGATGGTGGGGAAAGAGAAGCTTCGTTAGTCAATACATTTCCTTTGTAGCAACTTTGACGATGAAATGCATTGTGGTGTAGGTCCAGCGATCAATTGAATACTTTAACGCTTTGAACACATTTGGTTGTGATTGAGCCTTTTTAAACATAGTTATAAGCTCTTTGATGTAACCTCCATGCCTTACCTTTTCATTATGTGTCCGAAAAACAAATAGGCAAGTTGAACTGAGTTGTTTGTGCATAAAGTACTTTACACCAGAGTATCATTATAATAAATTTATCAATAGATTCACGTAACATGTCGATTAATTCATCTCTGTGACGCTTTAGACACACAGTGTATGCATAATGATGCTTGCAAATCTATGATCGTACATATATAAACAGCCTACTTTATGTGATATATTATTCATATGAGATGCAGGGACTTTAAGGTGAAACTAATCATCTCCAACGTTATCGGCTGTTAAGCAACCAAAATCAATATTCGTTCACAGTAGTATTCTATATTACTTCCTATATAAAGTTAGGGGCGCTATTGTTATTCGAAATAAGTCGCTGTGAGACGATATCCAGGCATTCTTCCTTTGAAGTAATGCCTAATGTAACAATTCTATCATTATTTGTCTTCTTCATGTCTACCAAACCTAACTTCGCTATTGGAAAGCTTGTCCTTGTAGCTTATCCAACCGTAGGCTATCAACTATAAATCATTTGCATCGACCCTTCAGCCATTCCATCAGCAATGAGGAGGAAATAGCTCATTGCTAGAGAGTGGCCAAACTATGTAAGTAAAGAAAAAACTTTCGGTAAGTTATTTGACTAAGATGGCGAAGCAGTTACGTACGGTCACATTGAAAATAATAACACCGATGTGAGTACCAACCAGCACGTCGAATTATAGACAGTTTGGACTGGTTGGCATAACTACGCGCCGAATAATTGGTTTGATGCTCAAAATGTTGTCAATCTATCGTGATGTGCAATAACAGGGCCAAACTGAAAAAGCCCAACAAAATGCATTGTTATTGGTCCATTGATGAAGTCAATAGTACCGGTAACCCGCTTTGAATAAACCGTTTCTTACCAGCACAGAATTTTGCAACTACGGAATGTATCTGTCGAGGCGAGCTGAAGATGTAAGCAACTTATTATTATCTCTTTCTCAATCATTGTCGTCCCAAACGGTTTCAAATATGTCTGAATCAGCACTTGCATTGAGCATGCACTACAAATGAAAACCCACCACATGCATGCGGTAAAGCAGTTTATTATAGTTACGCATATTATAGATTTGTTTTCAGGAATATTCACCGAATAAATTCAGTATAATGGAGTATGAGGAGAATAAAGTGGAATTGTAAGGATATAGCCCCGAGAAGGTTTTAGTATCTGCATATATCAATGCAAACGAGGGGTAGGATTCTAAGATGGCCGTTATACGAAGCCTAAAAATAAGCACCATTCGTTAAAAATGGTAGGCGTAGCATCTTTTTTATTTGGTCTATTATTTAATACAGCGTAACAGTTGTTTGAAGCAAACCTCAGAGTAAGGTCATACTGTTTAGGATATGGTCAGACCCGCACCCCAAATATAGTTTTGTGTACACTTTCCACAGCGTATGAGGAAGCTCGCCTTGTTTGTTCGTTCTCCGACTGTGTCGTGTTGGTAGTGGGCTGACCCGGAGACGGATACTCTTGTTAGCCCTTTCGTTAAGGCAGTGTATCGAAAGCTCTTAAAGTATCTAGAACCGTCACATACTTAACCATAGGTCGGATTATTCTAGTGAGCTCTAGAATGGTTAATAGCCCAGCAAGACGAAAACACATGTAAAAGTACAATTGAGCTTCACAAAATATAGGTCGAAAATACAAGCAGCACTAAGTGCTGCTTAGCTTCATGGTGCTGCGAAATATTGAGGCAGTTCTTCGTATGTGCAGCTTGTTCATTTGTTTTGCATACAGATCACTTAAAAGAGCTGAAAACAAACAATACAAGACGCACTTGAGTGTTCCAATTGGTCAATGGCTAAATATGCAACATCACATGCACTACTACACAATTTCATCAAAGATTACGTTTCTTTGTGACAGCAAGTAGAAGTTTATAATTTGCACATGGACCAATTACATTGAAGGGAATATGTAACAGCACCTACCACCCCAATGTATGCTTTACAAGCTTATCACATGTATGAAAGGCTCACAGAACTACGAATGGCATCTTTAAACGGCTGAAGTTGGCTACAGTGTGGCAATAATAATGATTGAATCAAGTGAAATAAAATTTATTGCACGGAATATTTTTAGATGAATGTTTATTAGATTGGCTCAAACGACAATTTACTATATGAGCTGAAATATATTGTCCGTTTTGAATCAATATCAGCATTGCGCAGTGAACATAATGTTTACTAGAAGTCAAGGCTTTACTTTACTACGATGGCTGTGTACGAATGCGGTTCAAAATTACCCAACTTCCTGAATATCATTTCGGTGGCAGTCGACCACTGCATCTTTGCCAATAGTATTTAATTTGTTTATTATTCGGCTAAATATCTCGTCGCGTTCATCAGGGGCCATAATAAATTCATCTAAAAAACAAATGTACTCTCTATCATGTAAAAATGAACGGTGCTTTTATTAATGGCGTATATAAGATTAGCGTGTTTTGCACTACAACATTAAAAAAAGACTCTACGATGTATTTATTGCAAGTTGGACCTTTTTTCATATAATCATGCATTGAGGCAGAACTTTAGACCTGTGATACCTCTTCGTGGTAATACATGATGAAATATACACTCCTTGTGCGCATCATGAATATGTCGTTAATGCAGTTATAGCACCAGCAGTCATGTGGTGAAAATCGATACTCGACCGCTAGTGTCAGGTTTCGCAAGGCGTCCATTATCAGTAATGACACCCCCGTGAGAGCCAAATCATGTTATATTGGCCGTCTATTCTATAAAATGCTGCTCGCCTAATGGATAACTTTTGTTTACCGGAACATGTTGTGAACATTTTTTTTTGCGCATTGAAACCTCCTTGCTGTTGACGAAATGAAGAATTCCTTTAATTATTTTGTCTCACCACATGCAGCTTATATTTACTGGTTGTGATTTAGAGGACGCTTTCTTAAAAACTAATTTTCTACGCTACGTTTAACTGGGAGTGGTTGTGATTGTGAGAGTGTCAGTCTTTGGTGTTGCCCTTTTTGCACAATCGACGTGTAACGACATAACTCAAACGAACGGAGGTAGGAGATCATTTATAATTGTTGAGGTGCTAAGTCTCAGCCTTTTTTTTAATTTTGTACACGCTCGTCACATCACCACAGATTTGCACATGGTTCAGTTGTTCAATGTTTGGGTCCATTTGTTCGGCTGCATTACGAATACAATGCGTGAATTATGACGCAAAAAGATACGTCATACTTGATGAGCTATTTAACAAGACATATTCCCTTTTACACTAACATTCAGATAAAAAAATAAGCCTTAAACCGATTATTTAAATTATGCATCTGACAGTAAGCATGTGCGTTTCTGGTAACCTTAACTGGCGCAGAAGTCGATATGATCGAATGAGGACGGGTGTTGTAGGCTTTAAGAGGACGGGTGTTGTAGGCTTTAAGAGGACGGGTGTTGTAGGCTTTAAGAGGACGGGTGTTGTAGGCTTTAAGAGGACGGGTGTTGTAGGCTTTAAGAGGACGGGTGTTGTAGGCTTTAAGACGTTCCTGCGAAAGTTTCCAATGGTATGCCTCGACATCTTTCATAGTACGCTATCCTTCATTGATAAAACAGCCTCTCCCATCACTCCCAAATACATACATTTATTGTTTCTCCAGATAATTTTATTAAGGAAAGTTCAATGGTGGAAGATATTCCGGTTCTTGATATATCGATAACTTATGAGAAATATTGACTACCTGACAAAAGAGACAACAGTCGGGACATTAGTGACTGACATCGCTTTTATTAATTATATAATAGGTGGCTGTTTTTACGAAAATATTAAAATGGATGGAACATACCATCATTACTTTTATGACGGCTGGCCGATTTGACAAAATCGATGTGTAATGTATGATACAGTCGGTACAAAGCACGTAATGACACGAATTTGGATGCCACGCTCTGCTTCAAGGGGCCAATTTCACCAACAAATGGCTGTTATAACCCGATAGCTACGCTCAAACACGGAAATATCACACAAACACCCATTCCTACGCAATGCGCTCTCGCACAGACAACTACTCACGATGTGCGTGAAAATTCCGGAATAAACCCGGAAAGCCCCGAAGGTGCCAGAAACAATATGAGCATCATAGAGGACGCCTGCAGCAATATTGCATCAACATGGAACGAGTACAGTTCTACCATGTCTTAGGACGAAAAAGGTAGCAAAGGCTGCACCAACAATTCCATTGCACACTCCAAAACGTGAAACATAGATCCTGCACTACCTCTGCAAGAAGAAGTCGGCCTGTCATTGGAGACGCTAGACCTCATCTATACCTGTGCTGAAGATGTTGCTTCGCTGAAGGAAGCGGGGGGTTTCAAGGATAATCCAGGTCCTAACACAAAAGCAACACACATGCGCTCATTGGTGTTGTTGCCGAGGCAAACCTCCAGAAAATTGTGCAGGTTATTAGTCGGCGGGTCAGTAGACACCGACCAGACATAGACATATGCCAGAGTGTACACGTTACAGCGCCGAGCACCCCGGACTGCTGCCCTAGGGTCTTTTGGGAGCTACTCCGGCAATGTGAGAAAGGGACATAAGCCGTACTCACGCAACAACATCCTCACCAAGGCACGTGACTCACTGCAATACATAGTTTCTTTGCACTTTTAAATCCCGTTTGTTATGGGGTGTATAGTGTACATTGGGTCAATGTATCGTAGCAAAAGCATCATTCCTGTGAAAACATTTTCTGTCTATTCACGTTTTTTGTATGGGGTATTATACGAGATCCTTTACACGTCGATTACCAATAACGTAGCCATGCGCGAGAGAATCAAGGCATAAAAGCTGAGGTTAACATACATCACACTGCATCCAAAGTTTTACGCCGGATTTCCGGCAAGGCAGTTAACATCGTCTTTATGAATGTTCTATCAGTTGGAGAAATAAAGACTTCCGTTAGTCTTTTGCTCCACAGTCACCAGGTAAAGTTAGAGGTTATCCGTGCTTATAATCAGAGGACACACATTTAGTATTTTGGCATGCATATTGTCTGTGAATCTGAAAGCTTTAAAATCAAGAATATATCTAAATGCTAACAATTGAAGATAGGACCCTGTCGACTTGTCGTGATTTGTTAAATTGTTGCAGTAGAACATTACGATGCCGGACAGTTCAACGCCATCTCATATTCCCGCTTGCTTAGTTTTCTCTATAGTTACTCCGCCTGTTGCAATCCGATGAATTTCATTACGTTGCATTATCGGGACGAATTTCGGCTGAAACATTATCGCATTTATCGATGTCGACATATTTGTGAGCACGTTTCTATATAACATCTGTGCATTTAGGTACATGGGGTATACAACCGTTATAATTGTAATACAGAAATTCAAGCGAAAAGAATGTTAGTATCTATTACAACCATTTAACCCAAAATAATGATTCCTCGACACAATGAACATACAGGCAACGCAAGAGTCATGGCATTGTTCGAATATTTTCAGGCCTGGTTTTAATTTTCCTGTCATGTTTGCAAATAAGTCAACACAAAACTTGCGTGCACTCTATTAAAAATAGAAAACGTTATGGCGAATAACGATAGAGACCCAGATTCAACAACCTTATCACGAAATCAAGCCAACTGATTCAGCCATCCATCAGCTTATTCTCTCAAAGCACCGATCGGAGAAAATTTAAAGCCAAAACCACGGATTATAATGGAACAAGCTCCCATTAGGTTTCAGACAAAACAATATCAGGATGTATGGCGTATATATGGCATTCACATAGACTGAGATCGAGCTGCTGACAACCATTTCTACCATCTCCACAGCCGCCAATGATTGCCAGATATGTCTGAAACTATGTTCCACATTGTCAACTAAATCGCAGGGATGAGCTCAGTAACAAAAGCTGAAGACCCCTGTTATTACTTAATGACTGCCAGCCAAAGTATAACCAGGACAGTATTCAAGAACAGGTGATGCGTAACATCACTTGCGGCTGTTAAGTTAAATAGTGGCAACGGTAATGGTTTGTTTAATACGCCTCCAACCACGCCCAGCTGCATTTGTGCCACAGCTGTCACACACTCGCGATTTTTTAATTAAGTATATCAGCCTCTATAATCAGTCTATTTATCCGCGTTTAGTATTGTCTGGTCATTAACACTCACCTGCATTAACTCAATACATACGTTTAGCTTTATTCTTAGTAATTGCCATAAGTAAAATCTTTTGATTACTTCTCGGGACTAGCAGGTATTATCCTTTTGAAAAACTGCGCTTCAAGTAATTCCTTTTCATTGCATGTGAAACTAAGCCCAACATACATATGTAATTCTTGTAAACCGTTTGTAGAGTACTGTTTCTTGAAAATGATCATTAAAAGAAGTTGGTTAATTTAATTCGACAAAACATTTACGACTGGCATTTTAAAGGTTTTTCCTTTTATTCAAGCAGTGGGTATATATATATATATATATATATATATATATATATATATATATATATATATATATATATATATATATATATATATATATATATATATATATATATATATATATATATATATATATATATATATATAAATATATTCTGCGTGCGTGATTACTTACCTTTGATTGTTTGTGCGAATGGAGGTAGAGAGGGGGAGGGGTAATAATATCCCCTATTACTTTAGAGAGGTTTGTTGAGCTGCTTTTAACAATCAACATTTTTATTGTAGACATTTATATGTATTTATTTATATCGCCACTTCGTATGTAATCAATCAGCCCGAGGTTAAGATATCTGACTCACAGAGCAACGAGCAAGCACGGGCATATGATCCGCTCTAAGGCAAATTAATGTGGTAGGTCATATGGCTCCATGGAACATATTTCCGTTGGCCCGACGTTGGGGGCTCCGAACTAAACAGTCTTCACGATGTGATGGAACTAGCCGATAAGATTGCATATATTAATGTATTCATGGGTTGAGATTTTAGCTATGAATGACATCTGACGACTCTTTAAGTCATCCATATGAAAGAAAGCACGGACCATGAATAAAGCTCCCGCAGTACAGATGAAAAACTAGCGAGTCGATCGCGTCTTAAAACCAGGACAACGAGAATATGCTGCATCGTTTCGTTGAATGAAATTCATATGGGATACCTTTGTTATGATCGTTCCAAATACGTGCAGTAAGCGAATTATGTGGAGCACATCTGTGTTCCAGTTAGGCTACCAAATATCATCTCACCATTACATTATTAACATTTTAGCTACATGTATACCCCATGTACCTTCACGCACGTTCGGGACAATAAAGTGTAATGCATTTGAAGCCGCTTTCTTACGATGTCGTTAATCCTTTTTGCGTTTAGATAAATGACCCCTTTTGGTCGCTGTCCATATAGATCACTGATACTATGCTTCTGATCATGGTCATGTCCACTGAAAAGCTTGCTGATCTATATCGATATCTGAAGCCCGAGTAGTACAGAACTTGTTTCGGTTAAATTGTGGTTAAATGGTGTATCATTTACAGACACTAATATTCAGGACCAATTAAACAATACCGATATTTTGTTACAAAAAGGAACGATGCCAATGCAACGTTCGAGTAAATGGATTGACGCAACCCCACACCCAGGTATAAAGCAGTAGTAATGTTTTTATGCATTTCATAGCTCCTTCTTCGTTATCATTCGCATCATTTGAAAAGGATATAAATTCTTGGTAGGATTAAAAGAGTACGCTAAAGAGGTCGATTATTGCCATCTACATCGTTCGGCTCAGTTTTAAAGTAGGCTATTTTTTCATGCAACAGGGGCAGTACGTCAAAACAACGAAAAGAGCGCAACCGTACGAGTTTGTACGTTTCATATGTGAATCGTTGTACCATTTAGAAAACAGGCTCGATGCAACAGCATCGTTCGAATTACAATATGTGCGGTACATGCATTAATAACAAGCACCATTGTTGCGAGAGAAGTAAGTCATACCAGAAAATCTAGATGTGCCCTGGTCGTGGAATGGAGGTCATAAAACGCGATGCATCTAGGCATAAAAGCGATAGGTCCGTTTCTTAATTATCATCATATCGCTGGTTTAACTATTGGTTGATGCTTCCATATGACTAGCCATGAAATCAAGGCCGTGAATGAAGTTAGCATTTGTAATAAGTGATTTATTAGTACTATTAACGTGGGGTCAATCTTATAAGCTGCGTTACTGTACATCAACATTAATGATAAATAACCCTCGTTCTGCGTTTTTAATTGATCTTATGTGAGCATGTTATATGTGCTCAGTTTGCTACAAGTGGCGTCATGTATATGGCACTCGCTTAGTATGGGGCTGGTATACGTCTTGTACCAATAATACAATGTTCATCCATTACATATTCTTAGGTGTAGTTCCTTTGACGCAGTTGTGAAGAAAGCTGGTTACAATAATAAAATATATCCTAAGAGCAATATTAAACACCAACCCATAGCTTATCTCCGTTCAATGCATTTACTTTAAATGTCAGAAGAATAGAGCCACATTGTTAATTACACCATGCTGTGTGCAACGCAAAGAAAGCTATTGTGTTTTATGAATGGTATCTGAGGCTGATTACATGGTAGCTGCAGGAATAAGGAGTGGAAACCAAGATAGTACAAATTCGAGTTTTGACTCAAATATTTCGTGGCGTGTACCATTACTACATTCTGAGTTAGTATTTTCACAAAGTTTGCAAGAGCAGTTATGAATATATTCAAAGCTTGTTCAGGTGATAACAGGATTTCAAACCAATATCGAAATCATCATCATTATTTTGCATTGGATTCGAGACAGAGCGACAACATCATTACGCGCACCCGGCTGTGTATATCATAATGGTGAATGGGTGATGTCGAGGAAACATTGCATGCTATATTAATCACGTGTTTTGACAGTCATGACATGCTCTTGTTCATGTTGTCAAAATTGCAATGAAAGCCTCGCCAAACATCACTTATAATGTGTGATATAATCATAAATTTCCATAAAACAGCTCAATTGACTATTGCTATGTTTCTATTTCGCTATATATTAAATTGGAGAAAACATAACAGACCAATAGGGTTGGGGCACATGCTATAGCTCAATATGGCTGGCATTGCATATGCTGTATCAACTATTATGTTTTCATCGAATGATCCATGCAAACAACATTACTGCCTAACCTGATCTCGATTAGAACACATTGCTGAATGGTCCATTTAAGCGCAATAGATTGCTAAAACTGCACTGCCACATTGGAAATATAGTACAGTATTTAACAGACAGAAGATGCATAATTTTAGCACGCTACAGTGTGATCAGCTTCCGTTTTCAAGAAATTTGTGCATAGAAATCCCAGCTGTTGTTGCTGCATGGCAATGGCCGTTTGATCACGCATGTTATGTTTTAGCTCCTATAGTCGCGCTCACTCAATGCTTGATGGTCGACTTAGAGTACCGGAGCTATAGAGGAGTAAGGCTGTTATGTTTCACTCCTGCAAAGAGACGAGACGAATATCCATTTTTGTGGTACTATCACAGCAATCTTATACACATGACGACACAACAAATAAATGCATGATGGGGTCCATTCGTCTCGCTTCACGAGGGTGACTAGCGATATACCTAGCCAAGATACAGCTAACTGTATTAGCTGATCATTTCGCTGGCATCGAATCCCCTCGTTCCTAATTATATGAACTTGCTCCCGGAGTTACATCGGCACCACTATGCTCCCATACAGAGCTAATAAGTTGCTTGTAGCAAGTACACTGTAAATAAACGTAATGGAAGTCTCAAGATGAATCTTTATATCCTGATTATACAGAATAGTGTGATTATATTTTGACTGATATTGTCCATTTTAAACCGAAGTCATCTTGTGAGATACGGCTTTCCTTGACACTTAATCATACTGAGGACCAGCATGGCCGTTCTGTTTGAAACCTGTTACATAAGTGTTTCCTTAATGTTCATTTTTAGTACGAATGTTTACGTCACGCTTGATTGTATGTGTCATTTATGTTGCGTTTCTATGAAAATTATTCTTATGTGCTATCAGTACTTCCAATTATGCAACTATTAGAACAGGTTACGCGAAAATACCTGTATAGGAGTAATAATTCGAAGTGGGATGTCTAAGCGATCGAAAGAGCGTAGCCCCTATTAAACAGTTTCCTTTCTGAGAATTCGAAGAGTTGAATTCTGGCTTGTCGAGTTCTACTTCCATCCTTGACAGCATCATGACTAATGGTGGCGCGAAGAGATCAATATGCCTAACCTTAGCCAAGACTCTAACGCGACAGATTATTGTCAGGGCAAAAGATAATATGCACATGGTTACTAATGAGAAAACCAACAAAACAAAACTGCCGGAATATAAACATTTTACAGCTGAACCCAGGGGTGCATAATCGTTTACAACACTACAAATATTATGCATTCATTTGGTGCTACCTTGGCAACTACTAGGAAGGTCAAAGGGACTCATACTGGATAAGTAAAATAGTTGCCAAGAAGCAATACCTCGTAAGAAGGTGCCCTTATTGGCGAGATCAGTGAGCAAACATAAATATGTCAAAAGTATTTTACAAAAATGGAGCTCCATTCCCCGCATGCCTCAAAACATCTTCTAATGTATCAAGTATTCAAATAATTATCTGGTGCCTTGGCGATACTGTATACACAAGCTCCTTTCCCCACTTATTCGTTGCAGTATATCACAACCAGATGTGACAGGGCTTTTGTACGAAAATGTAGTTGCGACGTGTTACATTGATTGGTACATATGGAATCTGCGTAGTAACAAACGTAACGCCCATCTTCACGACATCACTGCGTTAATGCTCCTCGAATTCATGCAGGCTATATAACGAAGAACTAATGTATAAATATTAATATTGTAACAACCCGAGCTAGCCAACCATTATGGTCAACTTGGCTAGTGGGGACAACTGAACTGACACTAAGTAACCAGGAAGGAAATATTCCCAATGCTGGCTGAGGTCTGGTTTGACAATGTTGTGGATTCTCTTGATGGCTATGTGTAGTTGTAGAAACAAGTCAACGACGTTGTAGGGGGCCGAAATAGAAACCTTCTCTTTATTCAGTTTAAGGTTCTTCTTAGCTTGCGGAGGGCTCCACTCGGCGTCCGGACAACTTTGCCCGGCCTGACATCGGCCAGATATCGGGGCTTTCAGGGTAAGGGCTGCTCATCGCATCATGCATCAGATCATCAACGCTATATATAATACACGCCCTCAGTACCTTCAAAGCAGTATATGGAGACAAAATGAACAGAATAAACCTTCAACTTTTAACAAAACGAGACAAAACCAAGCAAATTAAACTTTATTTTGTTTATGTTTCATTTTTTGAATTTACAAACGACCGCCGGATCACGGCCAATGATTGCACGTCAATCGACTGGTGTGCTTCACATGCCCAGCCACCGTACGGTCGGATACCACAGGAATATCGCAGAGACATACTTACAAAGTATGCCCCAGTTCGTCAAATCCATCATTTGATATGTAATGGTGAGTGGCTATATAAGCACGTGTTTGGCATATAATCACGTGTATGGTTCAAAACGGAGGACATTGCGGGACAACAATTTAGATCATGTACACGTTCGATTTACATCTTATCAAACAATCGCGATGCTGCCTCTCTGGGATATACCCCATGAACAACTACAACTGGGATAGAAGTAACAGAAATTCTTATCTATGTCATTAGTGCATGGTAGTTTTCATATCACATCAAGCAATAAAAACATCCTGATACCTAGAGATCCCTGCAATGAGGCTAGAGGTCTTGACGCCACAGTTTCTGGGACGAGATATTATTATTGATGATGAAGGTATCACAATGGTATAACAAATTAGATTAACTTCTAAATTATCTGTATTGAAACTACTTACTGTTTGTGGTTTATCACGTGGGGTTCATAATACTCATCTAAACCCACCGCACCTATTATTTTGGACTAGCCTGATAGTCTTTTATATTAAAAACCAAATATTGAGCCTCTGAGGAGAGGAAGATTGTTCCGCATAAAGCTTATCTTAGTAAAGGCCACAACAGATCAGAAGTACTCGACCTGCTTATCGTTGATATAGTTTTGCGCTCGGAAAGCACAGGCTATTGTGACCAAACTTGTAGCACCAAGAAGAAAGGTTGCGGCCATTTAATGGTCACTGAAGCTATTCCCATAGATAGATGTGATATAAAGCTCTAACTGGGACAACATGGCTTAGTAACAAAAACGCCACAGAGCCACGGCGTTGAGTAATAGAAAATGGTTTTAAACGTGCTTGTAAGGGTTCTGCGAGGCCTTGCATGTGATATTCAACAGATATGTACCATCAATCATGAACAGCTTACTTGTGGTATTCAATCATGTTAAAAATACGACATATGTCGCTGCTTTGCCTTCGATGGTATGACATTTATGGTTTCGTAATGACTAATATTATTATCCTGACAACATTTTCGCAGAAGTTGCGTTAACAATAAACACCAAGCGAATAGATTCAAAAGTTCTTAAACAATCAAGAGCATTGAGCAGATATAATCAAATGCAACCATGCTATAGCAAATTAATATTGTTAGCACTTACTCCTAAATGCGAGCTGTAGGGATATCCGCACATATGAATTGCTGTTAGAAACTGGAATATGCCCCGTACTGCAGGAGAGGTCATGTTACCTGACAACAGACAGATCATGTTCTAGAAACATTTTGTGGGATGTGTGCGAATATCGTGACGTTGGCTGTTATGGTTGTTCGTATTGGTAACAGAAGCTGCATTGTGTACAATAGCACGTGTAATTCATATCTAATTCACCAACTATATGATTTGCATTCAGCAACAGCCGACGAAGCTAACCAAATGAGGTGATGCGCATGTCGGTGTATTATCTGATGTAAGATTATATCATGTTCATATATTGCGGTGGTCCCAAGATTAAGACTATAACAGAACATTTTATTTGCATCTAGTTCGCTAATGCTACATAATCCGGTTATGAATGAATGCCCTTGAATGTAAATATGTCATTTCATGGCAACGTAAAGGTCACTATGCGAACCTATTCAAGACGAGAACTGACACAACTTCAACCCTTTTCTAACGTATTACATTCCAACCCTATAGAGTTTCGGTAAAATAATATATTGCATCACTAACATGCTCCTAGGGGTAAATTGAGCATCGGCAGCAATAATTTAAATATAATTTAAACTGATTTTCTAATCGTAGCACATAAAGATTCAATAAACATGATTTAGCGTTGTCTGGATGCAGACGTATATCTGCCACGATTATGGACGGGAAGATCTCTGACGAAGAGTTCAAGCTAATTATCTAAGTTCTATGAGATGAAAACGGCGATACGGGGTGGAGTGCATGGTAGCCAATGACGATGAGGCAAATAGCTCGACACGAGTTGCCAATATCGGTAACCAGTCAAAGAGCTCAGTAATACAGTGCGGACGAGACGAAGTCTGTGCCAATTTCAAGCCCAAATTAGCTGTACAGTAATAATGAGCCACCAGAGTATACAGTATAGAGACTTCTGAAAAGTGTTAAGATTTGCAAAGAATTATAAAGAAGTGAACAATGCTGACAGCCCATCCACCGTGCCGTTATGAATGGCGCACGACAAATAAAACTATTCTATCTTGCCGGGCATGTTACACAGCAGGGTTCCCCGTCCCCTCATGCACTGTGTGCAGTGTCTAGTGTCACTTGGAGGAAGCAATAAGGTCCCTGGTGGAAGAGAAAATAGATTAGGATATTGAACCTAAGGAACCTGTTAGAGATCTGGGGTATAATAATGATGACATTATGGAATGGATCGTCTACCAGAGCCTATTGCATCTCAGTGGTTGTAAGACGCCAGGCCGATAAGTTGTGGGGCCCCAAGGCGATGGTTCATATCCAGCATTGATCATTGAGGTGCATACGAGCTTGCCAAACGAGACATTTGCTAGATTAGGCTGAGACATTTGCTAGATTAGTGCCTCACGCGCCGATTCCCCTCATTCAGCTCAAACAGCGCTGGTCAATATACTCTGAGCGACATCCACAGGTAGGCTTGCCATCGGAGAAAATCATCTCAGCAAACATTTCTGAGCTAGACTACTTTGAGCGGGCATGAATAATTTGTGGCAAACTTTTCGCAAGTTTCTTATGCATTTTAGTCAGTCAGTTCATCAAATACCAACAGATCAGCTAAATAATTGCTCCCTGCAACAATAGTTAGTATTGTTAAAACAAATAGATACTGCGTTAAGTGCAATAGCACCATTTCACCTGTAAAACTGAAAAACCCTAAAAAGGGAGCTTTTTATAGTTGCAACGAAGTGACTACAACGTGCTTAGGATGTGATTAATCATAGGGGACTTTTTCAGCAACGGGCATACGATATTTCTGATTCATCTTTGAAACTCTTTAGGAATATGATCATTGTTAACGAGACATCAATAATTTAGTAAGAGCGGTTCTAATTGGATTTACCATGATTCTTATGTAAACCGACGGGTTTGGCTTCCATGTTAAGACCTAACAACATATGTTGTAGGCAATATATTCAATTGGTAGTAAATCCTTCCGTCATTTTGTGCTAGAGATGATGTATCAGTGCCCAGATCGTCGAGCTTATAATGCAGTAGTAAAGCTGCCGATACCATAACAAGGGTCATCACAAGTGACAGTCATGGCGATAATCGTGGTAATATCGCCAATATGTATCGTCCAGAAGGTTATAGCTCTCATTAGATCAGAGCCCCGAGCATCATGATATACAAACACCGATAAATGCAAGAACTGAACTGATAATGGTCCCGTCTGAGAGACTAAAACGTACTGGTTCAATGGATTAGTTGCAGCTGTATTCTTCTGCATTGAGCCCATGACAATCTTGATCAATGTTGGATGGTTTCCATTGTTTATACGAGATCGATAACCATGGAATAGTTACGATGTCCTTTACGTGATACATACACAATGGAAACGGTTAAACGGTGAGCTACAAAGATCTTTGCTGTTTTTCATTAATCAAACATACGGCTTAAGGTAACTAGGCTCTTCTAAAAATATTGTGTCCGTGGGGATCTCACAATAGTAGGTTAATGTGGCTATTTATTTTAGCCATGCAGTTATGAAAGTGCAATGACAGTGATAATGGTTGCGCAAACTAGTGCAAAATTTGAAAAATCATTTCCCAATTCGATTTTTCACTCTTCGATACACGTAACCAGACGTAATAGTCATTCCCAGATTGACTATTATATATATATATATATATATATATATATATATATATATATATATATATATATATATATATATATATATATATATATATATATATTTTGCATATATGTATATATGTATATTTATTTATAAATACTATATATATGATATATATATATATATATATATATATATATATATATATATATATATATATATCTACATGCATGCATATATATATACATTTTCATGGATCCATAAAAATATCTTTATACATTTATTAGTACATTTATATGAATATATTGATATATGTATATGTATGTTTATCTAAATACATATATACATACATGGTCTCATGGCCATAACGCTCACAAGTGAATATTACCTAAGCAACCAGAAACCGAGAAGTTTGCCTGGAGAGCATGGTATATGCGATAACATTTTTTATTTGTTGGAATCAAAGTTTATTATGAAAATGTTTTGGCCGTATGATACAACAAACCAGTCGACACCAAACACCCGAATATTGTAATATGTTATAAACGTATACAACACGGGCCCTCAAACTCTTATCTTGTACTTTCATGCTGTATTGTTTACACTGCTAACTCTTTGTTCATTGTGTTCATAAAACATAATTATAGGATAAATGCTATGTGTACCGGCTACACTATGTTGGCGATTCACTTACTCCACAAGTACCGGGCGCACTCGGTTGTATATATACTTACTCAAAATGAACCAGCTGCACTATATCGGGTTTGTCTCATGTACCAGCTGCACTCGGTAAGATATATACTAACTCACCATGTACCAACTGGACAGGGTTGAACAAATTCTAACTCCATGTGTACTAGCTGCAAAAATGCTCAATTATATTTCATTGACAGACTGAACCAGTGTTATCTGGCATCATTCTAACCAAAACTCTGGATTTGAGGAATACAAAAACACAGACGAATCCAGTTTCGAACCATGGAGATAGACTACTGTAGATCTCCTATTGTTTTGGCCGCCTCGTGCATATGCGCTATACATGGACACAGTAATCGACAATGCATTTTATGATATTGGCGAAAATCCTATAATACTGGACTAAATTATCCAGCATTTGCATGATACAGTCCAAGCGACATTAAGGGTCACGTCAACTGCGATGATGATCCAAAGGCTTAATGTATGTATGTATATACGCATGTATGTATGTATGTAGTATGACATTATGTAGTATGTATAGATATCTAGAGAGAGAGAAGGATAGAGAGAGAGAGAGAGAGAGAGAGATAGATCTTCTTAGAGAGATATATATATATATATCTAGAGATGAGATAGAGAGATCTAGATCTATATAGGAGAGATAGAGAGTAGATATCTCTAGAGATAGATATATATATTAGAGTCAGATATAGATATAGAAGATCTAGATATATATCTATATAGAGAGGAGATATATCTCTTATCCTATTATTATATAGTCTATCTCTCTATCTCTCTCTCTTATGTATATATCTCGGATATCTCTCTTCTAGATTCGTCTGATAGATATATATCTATCCTCTCTCTATCTCGCTTCCTTTATATCTCTATACTCTCACTATCTCTCTCTTTCCCTATTTATAGATCTCTCATGTCTATATATATATATATCCCTCTGTCTCTATCTCCCTCTGTCTCTCTCTCCTCTCTCTCTCTCTATGCTCCCTATCTCTATATCTCCTCTCTCTCCCTCTCTATCTATGGCCTCTCTCTCTTAGTATATAGTATGAATGTGGACGTTAAATAAGAGGAATTTTCCTGTAGGTATGTTTGTTTGTAACTGCTATTGCGTATTATGTTGCGTTGTTCTTGCAAAGATAAATTGCATAACTCCCACATTGGATGAAAGTAGCATCAGATGATAATAATTACCATTTTTGTCTCGCTGAACATTTTTCGTCTTTGAAATTGGATTTCACAATAGGGATCAATAAAACTAACTAAAACGTAATTGCTATCGCCGCGTTGTCATTACCTTAACAGGATCTATATCCGCCATAAGTCGTCTCGCTAGTCGTATATGACCCTTTTTTTATCCTTGTGGCTTTTTAATACACGCGTAAATCATCTAAAACCACAGGTTAGCCTCCTTCCAATGATTCATGAAGCCCATAATGTCACAAGGGTTATGTCAACTGCGTAGTTTATTATAGAGCAAGCCGGCACTTTGGGTTCGTCCAGCGCTTATATAGCTAAGGTACATAATACTTAAATAGTTATTGGTGTAATTTAATTGAAATGAAAGGCAGATAAGGCTTATTGATTATCAACTTAGAGCAGCAATAAGATACCTGTGATGACCGTCGCTATAATAATTTGCTTAGCAATGTAACCGCAAAAGCATATTACGCTTACATATATATATATATATATATATATATATATATATATATTATATATATCTTATATATATATATATATATATATATATATATATATATATATATATATATATATATAAATATATATATATATATATATATATATATATATATATAATATATATATATATATTTTATCTATATATATCTCTTATAATATATATATATATCTATGTTAATTCTCTATATGCTATCTATGTATGCTATTATATATAATCTATGCATATATAGCTCATATAGATATATATTTATACATAGATATAGAGACCCATCTCTCTCGCCACTCATGTCCTTAAAGAAAATGTGCTAACCGTCGTCACTTGATGATGTAGCTATTACAGTTCCATAGTCGTTCCAGTTATTTCGTAAATCTAACGGCTGACGTTGCACGCAACAGATTAATATCAAGGGAAGCTATATATGTATGATGTCACAAAGCAATAATCGTACCACGTAATGGATATACAACTACTATAGAGGAAATGGACATGCATTCGATGCGTTATCATGCCACTGTTGAGTCACCAGAAAATATTGTCATTCCAAAAAGTCATTATGTTATATTATGCTAGTTGTATGTCGCATTTCCTATAACACAAGTGTGTTAAACTATTTATTTTGCACCTAACTGAGAATCGTGTCACTTACGAATTTTCATTCGAGTAGTCAGTAATAATTTTCGATTAGATTATGAGACGTACACATACATGCAAGTTTGATTATAAACATACCATGTACGCATCTGTGTAAACTATCTAGTTATCTGGACATTATCATGAATTATATATTTATCTTGACAAAATTATGAACGATGAAGATATCGCGGAAAACATAGGCAAACCATGCATTTACTATCTAGTGTATCGATGCAGGTAGCGCCTAGCTTGTCTCTTGTAGATAACTCCCGATTGCTGTTCTGTAGGTTTACATACACATGACAAGCAGTCGTCAATACATAGCAAGTGCTGGTGAATTCATTACCATTCAGGACATGAAGCATATGCCATTACCACACTAGTAATGAAATACCTAAGTACACATAAACTCGTCCTGTCATAATATCCTGTATTGG
>CM067342.1:13099644-13489644 GCA_034190875.2 Urechis unicinctus | reverse complement strand
CGTCATGGCTGGCTTTCAGCTGTTGCACTATAAGATTTCAGCACTATCCTTTTGAAGAACGTCAATAGTTTAATGTCTTAAAAGGGAACACCTAATACTTCGATATGCGCACTAAATTTGCTTAGTGTTATTGTTCTTAAGCAATATTTCATTGCAGCAGATAATTGATATAATCCACAAGTGCATTCTAATACTTTTCAGTTGTTGTGGGCAGAATATATGCCCAACACAAACATTTCTGTTGGCATCCTTAATGCAAATATCTCAGGGACAGCCATCATTGTTTATGTACACCGGCACAACATTCAAGTTGCCACTAGATGTAATAACATATTTCAGCAACATCCAACACAGGATTGGATTGTATTCAATCCTTATTGACACGAACGCGCTGTAGTGAACAAAGTTGGCATTGAGCTGTTTCAACTATTGACTGAGCCAGCAAATCGATAACTGCTGGCTGATTAATCCATGAAAGGCTGCAAAGGTCTTCAGATTGCATCCATTTAATTTACTTGATATGAAATTTGCACATTCTTGAACGACATTGCTGAAGCAGGAAAAGTTAGGAATGCGGTAAAATACATTACTTATTACGTAGGAACTACAAAATCGGTACAATTCTGATTGTTTATTGATTACATGTGGTGGTGTGATCATTGAAAACCAGTTAACGCATGTTCCTAATTCAATTAATAAATTTCTCGAACTGGCTCATTGCCTCGGACATTATCAAAGGGAGGCTATAAATTATAATTCATATTCATCCGCCATCTCTTCAGCTCATAAGCAATAAGGCCACACATTACGACCAAAATAGCGCTTCCATACAGCCTGGGGGTGGTAATCGAAAGCTCATCGCACTACTTTTAGATAAACCATCCTGCACGCTGTTTCTTACGGACATATTAAAAATAATATGGGTGCAGTAATCTGGGTTCCAGTGCGTCAACTAATTGACAGCTTTGATTGGTTGACGTAACTATGCACAGAACATACCAAATGGGTTCGCAATGTAAATATACAGTGGCATTATTGTATGGCGGCTGACCATATCTAGAGAGCATGTCGGGTAGGGTGGTATATGAACGTCGATTATCTCGCCATCAACATTCAAACCACAACCCAAAGCTAATGATTACACCGATTGTTTTAGAAACGGAATGATCAGCATGACTCATATGATGCCAGCTAGTTTCAGTAATAAGATTGGGATTATCTTAGTGGTTTTTTTTGTTCAACAAGAGACTGTTATAACCGGCCATAATTTCGCGCCATCCGAGAGTCCGAAACTAACCACAACATGTCGACGACAACCACATCACGATATGTTGATGACACACCATCCTCAACCCGACCTATTAACAGCTGCCTTATCACTGCCATATCCTCAGCAAATGTCATTGGAAGACCATTAAATAGAAGACAGAGGATGTCCGAAGGGTGAGTTCTAGGAACCGTTCTATTCTTCATCATTATAAATGATCTAGATATTGCTGCTGGCAGTCTTGTATTGCGGGTGTTTTGAGAAGATCTAATCGGTAGTGGAGTTAAGAACGGCTGCAATATTGTTAATTAATGACCATGTCTGGTCACTTGAACAAACTTAAAGGAAATTTATTTAACATAAGTCGCATTGAAGCAGTGTATAAGAGCGGAGGGGGGGGGGGCGTGGTAAATGACAATAAGTATATCATCACTGTGAAAAATGAGGAAATAACAACAGATTATGTCTGATATCTTAGCTTAGTGCCATTTATACGTATTTATTGAGTACCATTACCAATGTCATAACAGAAAGGAAGACATATCATTGTTTGTGTAATGTATGGCGTATCTATTACTGCATCATTCTGGCGGAGTATTTTTGTCTTGGTGGTAATGGTGTTTTAATAACCATGTCATGCATGTCAATTATTGTTGCATACGTTGCCTGATACACGATCCACACGTTCAAAGCTGTAATTAACGTAATGTATAAACATCGACCTTTCAGCACCAACGACTAGCAATGGCTAGAAGTAATACGTCTCAGGTTGTTTTGGGATGTGATGTCGGCAGTGACAGTGGCAGTGCTTATGGCAGTAGTAGATCTCCGTTTGGACATTCCTTTAAAAATGCAATGTATGTAATTACAAAAACACGCTGCAAGGTGACAGCCATACAGTGTAACCGAGCCATGGATCAAACTGAAAATAGCGTTGGTAATGCATACAAATGCACCCGCTTGCACCATTACGTACGCGTGTGGCTGTTGTGATAGTTTACCAAGTTTGTGAATATAAACACATTGAAATGAGACGATAGTGATTGCATTTATGTGTGTACGTTTTAAACTCACAGTTTGAGCTCCACTACAACAGACACCCCTTTAGTTTCGCGCAACATTTCGGTTAATTTTACTATATGACGCAATAGGACATATAGTTTGTGCATAAAGCTGTTTGCAAATGTTTATTATGCCAGAAAGCCTCAAAAATCGACATATTCACTGACGCGATGCAGAGATATTCTAGTAAACCTGATCCTTTTCTAAGGAATCCATATTCTCATATAGATGTTAACGATTAATTTGGTCAAACATTAAACGATGACATCCTTCGAAGCATATTATCTCTCATTAAGGTGTCTGGGTCTGTGAGCTTATTTGTCATCAGTAACGTCGTCTTAACGCGAACTACTTTCCTTATATAAGCTTAATATGTGATATAAGTATCCAATTAAATTGCCGTGCGCAGATACTTGCCTTTTAATCCTTGCCTATTCATTGCGTTAAGCACGTCACAATGCGACCGATCATATTTAATACTCAAAGTAAGTTATTACACTTGTTTTAAATTCTATAATGAGATGATATTGGACACCAGGTTCTTACATTATGCTATAAGCCAAAGCATTTGGCAATCATTTATTGCAAAATTGCTAAATCTACTACTGCGATGCAGAGGCAACCACATAAACTAATTATCTCCCTTTGAAATCAATTTAGCTGATTAAAATTCGTAACAACTGATCTAAGAGCTATTGATATACATCGACTTTGTGGAATTGTATTGAATTGAAATCACCAGCAAATCATCTGAAGACAAATCAAAGCTTTGTAATCTACATCTTTGGTCATCTATGAAACACTAAATACCCGTTAGTTATAATTATCTATCATCCCGATTGCTGCCGATCAGAGTTTTTACTTCAATGATCATTCAGAGAAAATAGGACTTCGTTCAAATTAATTTGTGATAGTTTTAAATAATCTCCTTATAATCTTCTTGCATAGCTGACTAACCATTATCACCACGACGTATTTACAGCAGCTTCATTGCAATGTTGTTCTCTTCACATCAACGAAACGACTGCCCTATTGCCACAACCGCTCACATGGGAAATAATTTTATGTTGACAATACACTCATAAACAAACATTTGAACTAATAAAACCAGAACTTTGTAACACAAACCACACGCAAATTTCCTTTACAGTGGTATTCTATATTACTTCCAATATTAAGGAAGGTAAACAACTATAATGTGCCTTATATAGCAATGTATGCTACACCTCCCGATGATCATGTACAATGGAACGTGATTTGTATTGCCAGCATCAAAGAAATACTTGTTAACAAACAAAATGTGTAAACACATTAACAACAATAATTATGGAATATGAAGGAGCCTACAAAGGCAATAAACCTGGGTGGCGTGTGAAAAAAACAATGTATCACGAACTGGCACGGACGGATGGGGGCCATTTACAAATCATATCACGCTGCAGCAATGAGTCAGTTTGACGTCATTGGTAATCAATAGCATGTTATGTGTTCTACGCCGGTTTCCCCGACTTTATTTTAGTCTTGGTATTCCAATCCGGCTATCAGTGTTAGCAAGAGACATGGCCAACACGTCAACTAGTTTAGTGATATGAATGTAATCGAGTCTATACAGCATGCCAAAAAACATCAATCGTAGCGTCATCAACATACCCACCCACCCAGCCTCACCTTACTATCAACTCGCCCCTTACCCACTATCTTCAGCCTTACACTTTGATCTAATAACCATTTGACATGCTCAAGAAGTGTTCTGAACTAACGGCACAGATCTATTCACCCCTAAGCCAATTTAGTCTCAATACCATACCATGCTCAACAAAACGTGTGTACGCCTGACCAATTGCCACACCTTTCAACACGACATGTCCATCCCAACACATCGGGCCCCATTGCATTCTCATTACCAATAAAGTCGCAGTTAGCCATATCTAAAGATGCATCACCTGACATATATCCACCGACTGCATATATGTCCATGTTATAGGGCTTACCTTGTAATGATGCATCGCCTTTGTGAAATATTACCTTGATGTGTAATTTGTTTACATCGACATCTATAAAGGTATATTAATGAGAATTTAACATTCCATTACTTTATTGTGCCCGCCCTCAAGAGTTGAACTATTGTCATTCTGCCCAGATACCTCCATTCTAGGCTCCATGTTATCATACTTTTACAATTAATGATCGCTTGTGAAGTCAATTAGAAACCAAAACTCGTCTAAGGGGCAGTTAACAATCCCACCCAATGCGCAAGATAAATGAATATTTAGAAAACAGGAAAACGATACACACCACGCGTGTTTAGTGTAATGATGTAGTTAAAAAATTGATCTACCGATGTAATGTTTTCTATGCAACCACCAACGAACATCGCGTCGTTTCCCGCTACGAATGTCAGCTACGAAGCTATTAATATTATATTGGAGGGGCTATTAGCTGGCCTGGTTCTCCACAACATACAACTTGTATCCCCCTGCCAAGTAGCCAGTCGTGTAACACTTCAAGGAGTTCTTTATATACGGTGCAGACCTCGTTCCATACTAATGCATACGGTATGCACTTGTTGCCCATTTGGTCGGGCGTTCAATCAATCTAATGCCGCTGTGGTAGATATCCTCGCCTGCAATGTCTTGTACAGAAATACTACAAGAGATAATCGTCTCTCGAGAGGCCATGTCTTTCACCTTCGTCATGTACGTTCTTTTACAATAATATATATTGCAAAACATGACCAATGAAGTTGTTTGACGCATCATCCAAGTTAATGACAACGAATTTTCGACCATGCAATTGATGATAATAGGGGAAAGCAATTTTGATACTTACCTGTTCGAAATGACGTCGTCATTGTCAGTGGAAGCAATGTAAGGATAGTAGGATTGCCAATCAGCGATGATTGTTGAATATTCGGATTACTCAGCTCAACATCCTATATTTTGCTTAGAAAAAACTGTGATGTTGCTTCGTGTGATATAGTATGTTCTATTATATCAAGGATAATTATTACTAGAATATGGAAGTTAGAGTGTATATTTCATATAACCATGCAGTGAAAGTGTCTATGTCTAATTGTGCCCTCCAGTGTTAGTGCCGCACAAAGCCCATTCCTTTTGCTATTTACTGCAAGATATTATCCATAGCAAATGACGAAAAAACACATACAACGAGGCCTTTGCATGTAATATTTAGAGAAGGCGTCTTATTTACCACATTTGTGTTCGATGTTGTTGGAGGTCATTTTGATAATAACCCAATAACCGTTAGATTCTGCGAAAGATAATAGCTTGTGAGTCGGGTTTGCGTGGTTATTTACTCAAACACATGATGCCATGTTCGGTGTATTAACTTAAAGCTCGTCTCAAAAGCGTGCAATGTTTAGTGATTCAGTGGTTGAATAAAGGGCGTGCCTTGGCATTGAATGAGTTATCCTGTCTTCGTCAGCACAGAGAACAAAACATACCATGAGAAGGGATTTGCTATACGTAGCAATGTTCAATGCAACCAATAATTCCTTCTCCATTGTAACAATGACTAAAGCATAATAACTTTATTAATAAGTTTATAAGAGCATCTGCCATATAATCGGTATCCATACGATGACCAAATGCATCAAGTCCGTGCAGTTGTTGCCATATTTACACCAAAATAGCTAAGCTTGATGTATTTGCATATATTGCAAAGCAATATCATCCGACAATTGATCAGACCAATCTTAACAAATGCACATCGACTGTACAGCCCCACCAGTCATGCAAATTAGGCCCCCAATATTATTGTCCGTTCTCTCTTTTTCGTTTCCGTCACTTTCTTCGTGTCAGCTCTAATCAGAAAACGCAAACAAAAAGTGTTTTATATCCATGAGCATTGTTACCAATAATAAAAAATGCTTCCTGTTTGCACTTCTGTCTAGCCAAACTTTCGTAATGCACTTTCGCAGCATGTTCTATTGAGCTACAGTAGGGGCAAGAATCATATTCATTGTTACAAGAGGCTCAGTCTTTAAAGGAAGAAGGCGTTGATGCTATCATACAGGAACATGCTTCCGGCTATAGTTGTTACACTTTCAGTATACGGATAGCATTATAAAAATACCTCCATGATGGATATTTGCTTTTAGTATGCAATGCAGAATCTCATAGCTTCGTAGCTGACATTCGTAGCGGGAAACGAAGCGAGGTTCGCTGGTGGTTTCATAGAAAACATTAAATCTGTGGATTAATTTTGAACTACAACATAACACACAGCACGTGTGGTGTGTATCGTTTTCCTGTATTTTCATTTTTCATTTATCTTTGCATATATGATGGGATTGTTATCTGCACCTTGGACGAGGTTCTGTTTCATATTTACCTCATAAGCGATCATTAATTGTAAAAGTATGATAACGTGAAGGCTAGAATGGAATTTATCCGGCAATAATTAAACTCTCGAGGGCGGGCACAATAAATTAATAGAATGTTAAATTCACATGAATATACCGTTGTAGAGCTCAATATAAACAAATAACACACCAAGGTAATATTTGACAAATGCGATACATCATTACAAGGGAAGCCCTCTAACATAGACATATAGGTAATCTTTCACATATGTCAGGTGATTCATTATTAGCCACGGCGCTGACAAGTTAACAGTAGGACTGTGTAACGAAGCTTCACTAACCTTTTTCGTTTCCAAGTGCACATGAATAGCACATGTGCGATCAAAGAATCAAACTCTTTGTTGACAGATGTTTGAAGAATTTCTGTCTTTGAATTGCTAATGTCACTTGAACCTTATCGAATGTTGGCAAATCATATGCCATCAAATTACCACTGTCTATTGTCGTGTTCATGCATACGCCAGATAGGCCTGATTCATGTGATATAGACCAACACATAATTGAAAGATTAAATTAAGTCCTATTAAAATCAACATTTCATATTCTATGCATACATGGAGTAAAACATGCATTTTATCTCGTTTTTGAATGAATATATGACATCCATATAAGAAATAATTCTAAGCGAGTTCTCCTTGTCATTATATCTAATGTTTGAGCCATGCTGTTTAATGGCATAGTGCTCTCCATTACACTCGTGATATGGCAAAAGCAGCCTTGGGCAATTCACTTGATAAACGACAATTAATATAGTTACACAAAACCCCAATAGCCATTTCGTTTAGACGGTGTATCGAAAGCTTCGAACGATTTTTAACCATCACAAGCTTAACCATAGCCCGGGTTTGAGCTTCAGAAGGGTAAACAGCCCAGCAAGGCAAAAACACATGTAACAGGTTCATTGAGCATCACCAAAAAATAGGTGCAAAATACTTGCAGACTTTAGTGCTGCATAGCTATATGGTGCTGCGGAATATTAAAGCAGTCCATGGTATATGCAGCTTGTTCATTGGTTTTTACGTATGGCTATAACACTGATTGAATCAAGGGAAAATTTGTTGCACAGATATTTTCAGATGGATGTTTATCAAACTGGCTCAATCGACAATATGCTATATGAGCTGAAATATATATTCTTCGTTCTGCATCAATATCAGCCTTGCGCAGTGAACATTATCTTACTGGAATGCAAAGCTATGCTGCTTCAATGGTTGTGTACGAATGCGGTTTAATACTAGCCCACTTCTTTAATAATTGTTTGCCGGCAGTCGACAACTAAATTCGCTAATAGATTTTATTTGTTCAAAATTTGGCCATATATCCCGTCGCGTACATCAGAAGCAAAAACAAATTTATCTTAAAAACAAATGTACGCTTTATTAGGTAAAGATTAACGGTGCTTTTATTAATAGCGTATGTAAAATTGGTGTGCTTTGAACTACAACATAAACAAAAGGCTTGACGATGTATTTAATGCAAATTGTACCCCTTTGTTATATGATCACGCATTGAGGCAAAACTGGAGGCCTGTGGTGCCCCTTCAATGTAATAGATGATGAAATATTCACTCCTTGTGCGCATCATGAATATATCTTTAATGCATTTATAGCACCAGCAGTCATGTGACAAACCTCTGTACTCGACCACGAGTGTCAGGTTTCGTCAGGCGTCAACTATCAGAAATGACACCACCGTTGGATTCAAATCATGTATTGTTGATTGCTTTCGTAGTATAATTATGCAAAAATGGCCGCTTATTCTAAAAAAGCTGCTTGCCGAATGGGTAACTTTTTTCCCTGAACAAGTAGTGAACATCGCCTTTATGCGCATTGAAACCTCCTTGCTGTTGACAACATGAAGATTGTATTTTTATTTTTTGGTCTCACTACATGCAGCTTATATGCGTTAGTTGTGATTTAGAGGTCTTTTTCTTAAAAACTAATGTTTACGCTTCTTTCCACTGAGAGTTGTTGATGACGCTGGTGATTGTGAAGCATAGAGAGCGTCAGTCTTTGGTTTTGCTCATTTCGCACAATCGACTTGCCTGCACCTTGTTGCGAAAAGCCATATATAAGCTACAATGTAGCGACAGAAACGAAAGAAGGTAGGAGAACATTTAAAGACCACTGTTGAGAGGCAACTGCCTCATCCTGGTTTTTATTATGTAGACGCATGTCACATCACCAAAGATTTGTACATGGTTCAGTTGTTTAATGTTCGGCTCCATATGTTTGGCTGCATTACGAACACAATGCGTGAATTATTACGCAAAAAGCTACATCATACATGATCAGCTATTGAAAAAAAATATTTCCTTTTACGCTAACATTCAAATAGAAATAAGCCTTAAACCAATATGCATCTGACTGTGAGCTTAAGCGTTTGAGTAAACATTAACAGGTGGAGAAGTCGATATGGTCGAAATTAGGACGGTTTATGCAGGCCCTAAGACGTTCATTGTGAAAGTGTCTAATGGTATGCCTCATCTTGTTTCACAGCACGCCATTCCTCATAGATAAAACAGCCCCTCAAACCACTCCCAACTATATACATTTATTGTTCCTCCAGATAATCGGCAAATCGACATGCCTCAGAATGCGGGCTTTCAACGATTTTGGAATTATTCTACTATTGCTTTATATTTATTTTAACGGATATATATTTCATAAATGCGATGTCAAGCAAATAGAAGAATAGAGTCAAGCACAGTGACAGTTATTTGGATCACAGGGGGGAATACGGAAGTAATTCAGGCACACAGCACTAACTAAAACATTACGAACAGGTCTGTATTTTGTTATAGTTGCCAAGCTTTTGATATATTTATGCAAAAGCAGCACAATAGATCGCTACGGACGGCAACTCACATGCATCATGCGCGCTACTTTTATTGATGCAAGTTCAATGGTGGCCGATATTCCGGTTCTTGTTGCATCTACGCCTTATGAGCATGTTTGACTCTTCGAGACAACAGTTGGGACATTTATGAACTGACATCGCGTTAAATATGGATGGAACATACCTTCATTACTTACATGATGGCTGACCGTTTTGCCAAATTAGATGTGTTATATATGATACAATCGTCTTGTCATGCATGTGGATGATTTGAGGGGCCAACTTCACCAACATAAGGCAGTCATACACCGATAGCCACGCTCAAACACGGAACTGTCACACAAACACCAATTCCCACGCTATTACACAGACAACTACTCTCGATGCTTTTACACGCCTTAGCATCGTTGCAGAATCACACCACATGTCATGTCTACGTCAGCCTCATTGCCGCACCAATCTTAAAACAACACCTCTACGTCAGCCTCATTGCCGCACCAATCTTAAAACAACACCGCTACGTCAGCCTCATAGCCCCATCAATCTCATTATGTCACTGCCGCCTCATTGCAATCCCCTTATCAACATGAAATGTCTTATGCCCCTGTCTCCCATTGCCGGAGTATCCCGAAGGCGCCATCTGTATAACATTCCCTTAAATAACACGGAAAACCCCGGAGGCGCCATCCGTATAACGTTACCCGAAAAAACACGGATCTGATAACGTAATGGGCAAACACGGCGGCAGCATGGAGTCGTGTTCCGTGCCAAGACGGAGCTGACACGGGTGTGAGGGTGGGGGGGGGGGGGAAGCAATGCAGTACACCCCAAATAGGCCCCAAGATCACGCAGGTAACAACACTAAGGGCCCGGCAATAACATTGAGGACACCGCCAAATACATGGAGGATCGCGGAATAAACGCGGAAGAGCCAGGAAGATGCCAGAAAAAAACATGTGTCACAGAGGTCCCCGGTAGCAATATGGCAATAACGTGGAACGGACTGGACCAACACGGAACGGACAAAAGGCATTAAAGGCTGCCTCAACTATTCCACGGCACACTCCAGAACGTGAAAATTGGATCCTGCACTACATTTGCAAGAAGAAGTCGGCCTGCTATTGAACACGCTAGACCTCATTTTGGCCACCTGTGCTGAAGCTGTTGCTGCGCAAGAGGAAGAAGGAGAATAAAAGCTAATAATGTTGGAAGACGAAGGAAAAGCAGAAGGCGTGTGTGGGTGATACCTTGGCTGTTGAGAAGACCACAGTATGTGAGGTATAAAAACTATCATTCCTTGCATTTTTGACAACATTTTTTATCTATATTTACAGTATTGTGCATTGGGTATTATACGAAAAGCTCTACGCGTTGATTACCAATAACGCAGCCATGCGCGATAGAATCACGACATAAAAGCTGAGGTTAACATACATCACACTGCACCCATAGTTTAACGCCGGATTTTCGACAAGGCAGTTCACATCGTCTTTATTAATGTTCTATCAGTTGGAAACTCCCTTAAGTCGTTTGTCACAGCATTGGCTGCGTTAGAGCATTGTTTCACAGACACCAGGTAATGTTAGCGATAAATCCGTGCTTCTAATCAGAAGACGCACATTAAGTATTTTGGCATCCATGATATTGTCTGTGAATCGTACTATCGTAAAGCCTTAAAAATCAAGAATATATCTAAATGCTGATAGGACTCTGTCTTCTATTGTCGTTGTGATGTGGTAAATTGCTGCAGTAGAACATTGCGATGCTAGATATTTCAACGCCATTCTATATTTCCTGTTGCTTAGCTTTCTCCATATTTTTTGGGGGATGAATTTCGGTTCAAACGTTTTCTCATTTATTGATGTTGACATATTTATGTGCACGTTCTTGTTTAACATTTGTGCCTATAAGTACATGGGTAACAACAGTAAGACGCGACAGAAGTGCGAGCGAAAAGAACGTTATTATAACCATTTATCTTATAATAATGATTCCTCGACACAATGAACATGGCAATGAGTCATGGCATTGTTTGAATGTTTTCAGACGTATTTTTTATTTTCCTGTCTTGTTAGCAAATAAGTCAACACAGTTCTTGCATGCACGCTATTTAAATCGAAAATTTTATGGCGAATAACAATGGAGAATCAGACTCAACAAATTTATCACGAAATCAAGCAAACTGTTTCAGCCATTCATCAACTTATTCTCTCAGAGCACCAATCGCAGAGAATGGAAAGCCCAAACCACTGATTATAATGGAATAACCTCCAGTCATGTTTCAGATAAAACAACAACATGTTGTATCGCGTATATATGGCATTAACGCGAACTGAGCTGCTGACAACTATTTCTACTCCACCGCCGCAAATTATTGCCAGTAATATCGGAAACTATGTTCAACATAGTCAACTAAATGCCAGGGGTAAGCTCATTAGATGAAGTTGAAGACCCCTGTTATTATTTAATGAATGCCTGCATGAGCATATTCAGTACAGTATTCAAGAACAGCTGATGCTTAACATCCCTTGCGGCTGTTACGTTAAGTAGTGGCAACGGTAATGGTTTGTTTAATACGCCTTCAACTACCATTATCCGCACGCCAAGCTGCATTTGTGCCACAGCTGTCACATATTCGTAATTTTTTCATGAAGTATATAAGCCATTATAACTAGTCCATTCTCCTTCTGTTTTTTTATCATTTTGTGGTAATATTCTTTAAGCAGAGCCAGCACCCTTCTTCTAATTGCCCTCCTTACATGAAAAAAAAATAAGCTTGAAAAGCGACCCTGTTATAAAACAAACTTAATTAGCTAAATCTGAGTTTTGATCTTTCGCGGAAATGGCTTAAAAAAAACCTGAACAAGCTGTAATTAGTGGTGTAGTGTAGATGAATGGTTGTGCGGCAATAAATAGCAACCAACCTATTGCATTATTAGACGAAAGCAAATATGTCTCCAGGTTTAATGTAAATCATCCCTCAGGGAGAACGCAAATAAAGACATGGACGTGAGCATCGTGAAATTTTCTGAGGTATAAACATATTTATAAATACATATAAATATGCATATATATACATATATACATTTATATATATATATAAAATATATATATATATGTATAAATATATATGTATATATATATGTATATATATATATGAGGCATGAATATATATATATATATAAATATATATATATATATATATATATATATATATATGTATAAATACAAATAAATATATATATATATATATATATATATATAAGATATATATATATATATATTAATATATTTATATATATATACATATATACATATATACATATATATATATTTATATAAGAAATGATCATCATAATACACATATGTTTTGTCGCCTACATGTCCATAATAGTCGCATGTAGGCGACAAAACATATGTGTATTATGATGATCATTTCTTGTTTTCTGTTGGTCTGTTAGCCACATGTTTCGGTTTCGTAAACCTATTTTTCATTTTCATTGTTTTATTGAACATGTATATTTTGTGTACCATAACGGGTGTTCCAAAATAGTTCGGGTATTAGGTACACGTAAAAAAACAAATATTTTGGAACATAGCAAAAAACCAACCATTTTGGTACATAACCAAAAAAACATCCATTTTTCCTGATAAGTCAAAAGTTATTCTCGACCAGCGACGCAACTTCGTCTGAAATAACACGAGTAACTTTGCTAATTATCCGACCTGTCTTAGCATTTCGGTTTGTCCAGGCGAATATATATTTGTCTGCAGCTCAAACGTCGAAACTAAATATATATGTTTTTTTAATTCCTCTATTGAATGTCTCCTGGTTAGGATTTATTCACGAAGAAAGTAATTCTTAACAATATACTAGAAGTTCGGACAATGATATATCGGATAATAACGAGAAACATGCTGTTAAAGGCAGAGTACCAAAAAGGTCGTCAGTCGAATATATTATTGTTTTCAAGCGCCCCTAACTAGTTCCTGCGCGATGCATGAGCCAAAACCTTGCAATGGATAAAGTGAATGGATACAATGTACATTGTAACATCACTTTTAAATAACAAAATTGTACAACAAAGCACTCAAAAAGGTCTTGACTTTTTTGGAACTCACGTCTTGTACCAAGATGTGACTGTCAACACGACCATCGGTGGACTTCTTGTTAATGCGCGCACGTGTTCATTACCTACATTATGTTGTTCTTATAGTGCCCGTGATTATGATTCGGTAAGGAAATAATCTTTTCTGTTGACGGTTTAGGACATATTTGTGTTGTTGTCCCCCGACGGTCAAGCAATCGATATTATTAACTAAATCAACATTCGGTAAACTAGGCCCCTAACGGTCTTTTCCCGCCATAGGTCTCCCAACGGTCGATGCAAATAATATATATAAATATATATTTGTCTGCAGATGTTGCAATATTTAGCGTGCAAGTTTAGCATAGCGCATAGTTGGACCGGATTTGCGATATCACGGCAACTTACACGACATACACTGTAGCAATCGAGTGTTTTGGGCCTCAATGAAAGCGTGTGTATGCTAGACCAACTCGAACGCGCTCGTCGTGATCATATTTTTCTATATGCTACACTTTCTGAATCCGATCGATGTTTCTTGGGAGTCGCAATTGTAATTTAATAGGATATACACCAGTTTGTAGTCCCAGACTCCAAGGGGTTCCGCAACGCTACTCACCGTGCTGGTGCGCAGTATTAAATATTATTAACATGTTAACATGGCCCTCATCAAGAGGCTTGGGGACCTTGACTTATCAATCAAGATAATCATGGTTGGTTTAATCGCACGTTTCGTTGAGTAGGACATAATTGGAACTACTGCACCTGTCCGCCCTCACCATAATCACCATGACTACGCAAGTTGTTATGATCTATGGTGTATTCGCGTAATATATGTATTCATACTGCATCCGGCTGAGTCGGCTGCTCGTATGTAAAGAATGCTTTCGACCCTTAGATACACATCAGAAGGAGCACTATTGAAAATGGCGGTTCTGACGCACAGCCACTCATCTACATTACACCACTAATTACAGCTTGTACAGGATTTAAGATTTTTGCATACTGTGCTTTGGAAGCAGAACATCCAGATGACCCTCAACAGGGAGGCTGATCGGGCTCGACCCTTAGCGGACCCAACGCTGCCGGAAGCTACGCTTCCTGTTAGTTTGTCGGTAAACTAACGTGCCCATAGGCTTTGAGTCAAACGGGGTGATTGACATCTTGTTGACGAGGTTTTGCAAGCTCGTGTGACACCTGTGACCACCTGCCTGCTGACAATCATTCACAGTCCGCTGGTACAAACAAGAGCACCCGATATTTTTCTGATGTCTTCTTATGCTTTGTCTAGCCCACTTTGGATCAGCGCATTTTATTCATCGATTGAAACTGTTTTCGATTTACAGAGGCAGCTTCTAGTCTTACTAGTCTCTCTGCCCGCAGCTCTGCAAGCTTACGCTCTTGGAGTTTCCTCTGGTTGTTTGGCAGCTCCTACAGCTTTCGCTCCCGACTGGCAATATGCTTGTCTATATTTCTAAGCCGCGCTAGTCGACCAGGTCCCTTTTTCTGTGTCTGTATAGCCTTGTCATGCCCTATAAGCTCTCGGAATAGCAGACCATCTGTTTGTGTATCCACTTCTAATAAAGCGTTACAAACGCCCTCTATAAAGCCTGCTTCTTCCCTGCCACCTGTTGAAGTCGCAACCTCGGGGCTGCTCATTTCTAACTTCTCTTTAGGCACACCTTCCGCTTAAGCAGCTGCTTGGTCAAAGCATTGGAGTGCTGCGACCGCTTTGTGCGACATGGCTTGTCGGGACCACACAGTGAACCCCAAAACATCACAGATAGCCTTAGCCCTGCCATACCTAGCTAGTGTTCCAAACGTAAGCCGTTTTCTGCTACAAGATTTTCTGCTACTTATGTCAGGGTAGCCCTTCAAACGTAACTCTCCTCCTACCAGCTCAAACTTAGTATAATTACGTCCCAGGGTTGGTATGTGACCATTTTCAGCTAAAACATCGTAATAGTCATTGACCACGCCTATAATGATTCGCTCTCGCTGTGGTATCCTGCGATCTATCCCAAAGTCTCCTCCTATAGCACCCTGAGTTGGGAGAGGGGTCTCTGGGAGAGGGGTCTCTGAGGGTACCTAATGCTCTCTCCCCCTGTCCCACTCCCAAGGCCCCTCATTGTATCAAAGATATACTTGTAATAGTTCAACTGTTAACATGACGAGTACGCAAGCTAAATCCATATGGCCGCATACGCGAGCCCCTCGTGGAAAAAAGGCGTGCGGCAATCTGTGGTTATTACACACAATACAATGAATACTGACCAGATCCAACAACCGCTTCCTCAGGATGGATGGAACAAGGCTTACCGCGCAAAACTTGGACAGAGTCATCCTTTAACCTGGAGATTCCGACGGTTGAGGTGACCATTGAGGGGAAGATGGCATTTGCGGCAACGAGTAAACGAGACCCGAGCGTGACAATAGCTGTACAATACCTGGCATTAGCGGACGTGTCTTTAAAAGAGTACCTAGCCAGCAAATATGCCTTATGACTCGACTTGAGGACGAGTGACGATAATCAGTTACATGGCAGTGGCAGGAACGTGAAGAATGCGTCTGAGGGTGTCATCATTCAGATCACAAATAAAGCAGAGGCGTCTGGTGCATTGAACGTCTATATGAATGTTGTTATGGACGCACAGCTTTACATTAAAGATGGCAGGTTTGTCCACGCAGGCTACTAAGTTTACATTTCCAGATGGTCCATGCTCGGCTATTGTTTGTGGGTAGGCAGGGTGCAGAAACACCGTCTTAATGCTCAACCTACTTAAAAGGCCCTTCGGTGAGAATAAAGTGATCCTTTGCCCTACCATCCATTTCAACGAGGCCTATCAGTCGCGGCCATGGGTACGGTCTGATTCTGAGGTGTACGTGGGTGATCGTAGGGGCGGCTCCATAACTACTTGAGGGCTTTCTATCATTATTTTAAGGGCTAGGCTGATGACTGTTCGGTCACAGAGGCCTTAACCAAGAAGTGTCTAACAACATGGAGCAGTGCATATCCCTATCGATCAGACAGTTACATTAACAGTGCTCAGATCCTCATGACCACACTTGACACGCTAGTCTGTGCAAACAACCCAGACGCCTTTATAGTAACAGATGAGCCTGAGGAACGAGGCGCCGGCTGCTACTGTGCAAGGGAGTGTACCCCTATGAGTTTATAGACAGCTTGGATAAGTTTGATGCCCCGCTGATGCCCACCCAGGAGTTCTACAGCAAGCTCTCTGAGCAACGCATATCTGCTGCAGACTATAAACATGTGCAGAAGGTCTGGAACATGTTCGGGTGTAGAAACATGGGAGACTACCATAACCTGTACCTGGGTACAGACGTGCTGTGCCTAGTGGATGTGTTTGAGATATTGCGCAAGACCTGCGTGAAGCAGTACGGACTGGACCCAGCGAACTACTCAACCATCCCCGTCTGTCATGCGACGCCCTCCTTAAGAGCACGGGTGTGGAGCTAAAGTTTCTCTCCGACTATGACAATATTTGTTCATTGAAACGGGCCTGTGTGGTGGGATACCAATGGTATCGTGTCGCCACTATAAAGCCAATAACCCTTACGTGGAGGGTTTTGAGAAGGATAAGCCAGCGAGCTACATCTAGTACCTTAACGCTAACAACCTGTATTGGTGGGCGGCCCCTACCTACAGGAGTTCTTGAGTGGCTAAAGCGCTCATACCAGCTTCTAATACGGAACCATTCCGACAATGCCAAAACCGGATGTATACTTGAAGTTGATCCGGAATACCCTGCCGAGTTACATGTTTATTACAATGATTATCCGTTGGCGCCAGAGCGAATGTCTGTGCAGAACGAATGGTTGTAAGACTACCAGAATAACCTCCTTGGTGCATTGGGGTGCACTGCAGAGGTTGAAAAGCTGGTGCCCAACCTACACGATAAAGAGAACTATGTGGTTTATTACGGCAATATCAAACACTCTCTATCACTGGGTATGTGATTGACAAAGTTCCACTGTGCTTTCAGGTTCAATTAGAGCCCCTGGATGGAGCCTTACACCAGCGACTTTGAAAAGGACCTGCACAAACTCATGAACAACTCCCTGCTTGGTAAAACAATTGAGAATCTACGAAAGAGGGTTGACGTTAAAATTGTGCGCTCATCGGAAAAGGAAACCATACGCAGACTCATGGCCAGTCCCGCCAATGCTCGTCATAACGTATAAAATGACGACCTGGCTGCCGTGCGTATGCACAAACCCGCCTGTTGCTCAATATGCTTCGATGTCGCTACATATAAAGTTAGAGAACATTGTAATGATGTGTGGACTGATATTGTCCATTATAAACTGGAGAGTTGAATTCTGGCTTGTCTAGTACTTCTTCTATCCTTGACAGCATCAAGACTTATTGTCGCGTGAAGGGATCAATATGCCTAACCTCAGCCAGGACTGTATCACGACGGTATATTGTTAGGGCATCGGATAATTTGTGCATGGTTATTAACAAACATAACAAAACTCGTCGCAGTATAAACATTTTACAGCTAAACACAGGAGTGCATAATCGTTAATAACACTACAAGTGTCCTACATTCATTTATACAAACTATCATGCATTTGATTGTGTTTCTAGTGTAAAAGCTCTTTTTCATAAAAACAGATGCTCTACGTATGAAGGCCGGCATTCCACACAGCACATATAAATCCATACACAAGGGAACGCATGTTAAGTGCGATGAAGACAAATGGATCACCAAATCAAAATTGTACAGCAGAGAGGTAAAATATTAATTAAGACTACTAAATTTGTATTGGTTTCCATCACAAAATTCCGCCATCATTGGCTATTTCCAAGTTCTGATGTTGCATACTGAATTTCATGCTTACTTCTGTGGAGGCATGCCTCAAGACATCTTTGAATTTTTTGAAATATTATTAGATGCCTTGGCGAAAATGTATACACAAGCTCCTTTCCCCACTTATTCGTTGCAGTATATCACAACCAGATGTGACAGGGCCTTTGTACGAAAGTGTAGTTGCGACGTGTTACATTGATTCGTACATATGGAATCTGCGTTTTAACAACCGTGACGCCCATCTTCACGACATCACTGCATCAATGCTCCTCGAATTCATGCAGGCTTTATAACGAAGAGCTATAGTAGAGACATTGATATTGTAACAATCCCAGTTAGTCAGCCGAGAAGGTCAACTTGGCGAGTGGGGACAACTGAAGTGACACTAAGTCACCAGGAATTCTTGCCAATGCTAGCTGAGGTCTGGTGTGGCAAGTACTGAATGTAGCTTACGTAAGTCTGGCAGTAGGCAGTGAATGAGTCTATTCATGATGCATGCTGGGAAAACCGACTTATTTGTTGAAACCAGTCTAAATCGTATAGCAGACAAAATGACAGCGACCATTTAATGTTTTGTTGTCGCAAAGTAAAAAGTGCAATGTAATTAATCGCATGCTCCATATGTAGTGTCTTGGTATATCATGACGAATAAAGATGTTGTCAATTACCGGGCGGAAGGTCTTAGTCGATAGCTTTGCTAGGTGTTGCAAATGTCCTCAAAAACATTCCTGATGTGCTGTATAGTGCTGTATTAAAAACATGGCCTGTTCAACAATGCTCTGAAGAAACTACTTTGTAGAACGTAATTGTTAACCACGTATCCATTTATTCATATCAAAAGAATGACTTGATTGTCGTCAAACAAATTCCCTTGAATGTGAATCATCCATTACCGCGAAAGGGCCGTTTTTGTTTGCTAGTGGAGCATCGACAACCTTTTACGCAGTCAATGGCTCATGCACTCCCCGTTGCAAAAACATCTAATTTATATCTCTTCATACATGACAATCTTCTACAAGCAGGTATCTGGAAGCTATGGAGTAGGATTCAAAATGTACTGCTATACCAATTTCAACGAGAACTGTTAAAGTAGGACAAGATAAGAATAGAAAGAGCCACGCAACCGGACACCAACGAGGCTTCCACCTATCGAGCTAGTGACCTTAATATTTTGTATTTGATAAAACAACAAACATCAATTATAATTAGACGGCAACACAAAGGTATAATACAGCTAAGACTACATTGTATATATAATTTTCTATGGGTTACGATCAAAGTGTTCCACAACATTTATAAAAACATATAAAGATATGGTGATCATTGTCATCAACGCACGGCCAATAGAATAAACCGCGTGGAAACACAGAAAAAGGGGGCTGCGAACTGGTGCTAATAATAAAACCACGAGCCAATATATATGTATGCAAATATATATATATATATATATATATATATATATATATATATATATATATATATATATATATATATATATATATATATATATATATATATATATATATATATACATATATATATATTCATATATATATAAAAATATATATATGCATATGTATACATGTGTATATATCCATACGTATATATAAACGAATATATATTTATATATAATATCATGTATATGTACATACATAAAACATAAATGTAAATAAATGCATATATATATATATATATATATATATATATATATATATATATATATATGTCATATATATATATATCATCATAAATATGTATATATATAAACAAAAAAGCAAATAAATTCATATTTATACTTTCATATATATATATATATATTTATATAAACATATATATATGGTATATATGCATATATATATAGACATATATATATGTAATGGTGAGTGGCGGTCTATAAACTGACCATATAAGCACTTGTATGGTTAAAATCGGAAGACATAGCGGGACAACAATTTAGATCAAGCACACATTCAATTTACACCCTATCAAACAATAGTTATGCTGCCTCACTAGGATATGCAGCATGAACATTACCACTAGAGTAGGCGAAACAGCAATTATTATCTTTGTCATTCATGTATGATAGTTTTGCATATCACAAAAAGCAATAATAAATCCTGATACCTAGAGATCCTTGCAATGAGGCTAGAGGTCTATCTCGACTATTCTAATAAGTTAAGTCTTTTTTGGTATTCACATGAGTTTCTGTTCATTGGGATGACATATCGCATTTCTCTTTTTTATTATGCTGTTGTCGGTAGCAACCGACGTCACTTCATGAGGCCATATGGCTCCAAATGGTCGCCTCTCTAAATACTGCGTGATGTAACATCGACATATCGACGCTAGCTTAATTTGTTACCTGTTTGTAAATACCAATTAAATTTATGTAGCCTTCCTAAGGGGAAAGCAAGTTCTCTTTGCACATAACCATGCATATAACATGCCGACATATCACCCAGACTCAAAGATTGTAAATGAGAGAGAGTTATGTTAGTTACACACTATCAGGGCATTTCATAACCATTGAGTGCAATTAATCTGTACCCGTCTGACCGCATCCCAATACGTGACCAATAAGGATGGGGAGTCAATATTATTGCCAACTACCTGGCTAAATTTTAGTTTGACGCCATTAAACACGGGTTTTGGGGAAGAGATATTAATATTAATGATGACGGTATCACAATGGTATAACAAAGTTGATTAACTTAAGACCCAATTCTTAATTCTCTGCATTGAAACTACATGCTTTTCGTGAATCATCACGTTTGATCCATAATACTCATCCAAACCCATCGCTCCTGATATTTTGTACTAAAGTTAGTCGGCATTTAGCCGGAGAGACTGTATTATTTAATACCAAATATTGAGCCTCTGAGGAGAGGAAGTTTGTTCCGTGACAGCTTATCTTAGTAGAGGCCACAACATATCCAAGTCATCGACCTGGTTATCGTAGATATGGTTATTCGCTCGGAAAGCACAAGCTATTGCGAGCAGAGATCAAGGGTTACTAATGATCTATGATTGTTCACTTATAAAAACTTGTAGCGCCATGAATATAGGTTGCGAACATTTAAGGGTCACTGGATCTATTCCCAGAGAAGCGTATATATGGATTTTACATTACGCTCCAACTGGGACAACAAGGCTTGATTACAAAAACACCACAGAGCCACGGCGTAATAGAAAATGATTTCGTCATAACAAAAGTGGTTAAACGCGTTTGTAGGGGTTTATCCTGCGAGGTCATGCTTGTGATATTCCATAGATATATACCATCAATCATGAACAGCCGACTTAGTGCATTAAAGTCTGTTACATAATAGGACATATGTCGCTGCATTGACTATTAAATTCGGATTTAAACGTTGCCTCCGATGAAATGTGTGAGGGTAAAGTGAAATCTCATTGGACTTTCGGTAACATGCAATATTGCATTACTAACATCTCCTAGGTGTAAATTGAACATCGGCAGCAATAATGTCAACATAATTCAAACTGCTTTTTTCAATCGTAGCCCATAGATACAATAAACAATACTTAGCGTTGTCTGAATGTAGACGTATATACGCTCATAATTGCGTTTGTTAGGGTAATAACCAATACAGGCCATTGTAAACTCCATAATGAATACAGCTAACTACACGTGTTTGGTTGACTCATAGCCATTAGATACACATTCGACAATGATTATATCGAAACTTTTTCCATCTGCACCGACTTGCAAATGGCACTCACTATTAATAATATCAGCAGAAACGGGATTGCATTCAAGCAACCAAGATATTCTTGTGCTGATATATTGATTGTAACGACACAGCAGAGGATAGAGCGGTCTCTTTGTTTCGCCATGCACATATGTAAGTATTCAACAACACATGAACAGACATCACATCACGTCAGTTGATGCGGTAAGAATAAGTATAGAAGGTATATTATCGTTATTGCTGTATTCCTCTTTGAGGTACTGCGGGTGAGCATTGCGATTGGTTGATATCTCTTGCATGTAGGCACTGCCCGTTTCACCGAGCCATGCGTTCTCGGCTATTGTGACCTGTCATTCCGCGGGTTTAAAGGTGCATTTTTTCAAAAAAATCGAATCGAAAAAAAAAGTTGCTAACTGCAAGAGTACCCTAAATGGTGCTGATATCCGGATTCCAAAGTTGGAATGGCCGTATATATTTCTTGTTGTTCGTGAATAAACCTTCAATTCCTTATTTTTCACTTCCAGCCAAGAATAGACCATATTTGGAAGCTCATGTATTATTAATTCCGGAAGCGCAGAAACGTCATCACTCTGTGCCGATTGCCGCCGGCGGGTGTTTAGTTTGCACTATTTTCATTGCGATAATGGACGATCAAACCAAGAAACGAAGAAAAGGTGGAGGGAGAAAGAAGCTGTTTATAGATTCAACAACTAAGAGAAGGAAGCGGGAGCTAGACCAGCTGCGGTCTAACACGAGGGTGTCTTAAGATAGGCATTCAGGGAAGTGAGGAGTGTGACCAACGAAGAAGCTGCAAAGTTTTGCTGGACATGTAAGTAATCTCGTAGCCCTACAAGACGTCTGCGTATAAATTCATGTTACCGTTATGACCGGAGCTAGTAATCTCGTTGTATTATGAATACCCTGCTATCGAATCGGTCTGTATTGAATCGACTTGTGTAAATGTCACCGATTAAATAAAATCTAAGGGCCTATTGTGAGTCCATTGCACCATTTAGATTTGTAAATTGTTGTTGCAAACATATCTTACTTAATTTGTAAATTTCAGGTAGAGAAATTATTGCATCCTCTTGACCCTAATTCAATGGCTGGTGATCAAGTTTTCGTCTAACCTTGCCTGCAGTCAAGTTGTGACAATGGACCACAACAGGCATATGCACTCAAGTAGGGTTGGTCAGCCAATGTAAGTCACTCATGACCACTCAACTATGCACTGACTAAATGTCCTATCAGAAAACAAAATACTGATTCTGCACATGTAATGTGTTCTAGCTATTTGGCCATATAATGCCATTTGTTGTGTTACAGGTACAGCAATCACTTCAACAAGCAGTCAAAGACATGGTCATCGGTTTAGAGGCCAAGACTTACGCCCATATACCAGATATGACAGAAATCTTTAGGCCCAAGCAATGCGACAGCAATCACAACAACACCCACAATGCTCTGCTGATGACCCCGCAAAATCAGTTTGAACATTGCTCCTGTGCCAGGCCATCTACCCAAGAAACAGTTGCAGGAGTCTCATTTTGATTAAAAATATGATTTGGAAATTTGTTTTTGTTGAAATGTACAAATATTTTATTAGTCACATTCTTTTGTCTGTAAATCCAAACTGTAATAGAAGAACTCATGTAATTGGCAAATAAATAATACATGAACTCATTTTAATGTCACTTCTTTTTTTATCAGGGCTAGAATTATGAACATAAAAAGTCAAATCTGAAGATAAGTGTCATGACTAATTGACAAAATAATGTGTGCATAATTCTTTTCTTCTGTGTTTGAGAGACGAAAAAATTTACTAATATATGAATGCTCATTCCATAAAACATATAGACAATAAGTTATCAGATTGTTGAAGCAAAAATGTTCAGAACAAATAATACCACATGTTTTGTAAGACTAAGCAATTTATAATCTACACAAAAATACCAATCAGAACAATGTGATATTTCCGGATTAAAATTAAAAATTAAAACATTTAGGCTTAGTATATTACCAAAACCTATTTTGTATTAAGCCTGTATACTGTCAATACTTGTTACGGAAGAGGTCTCTGATCTTCCTTACACAACCGGAGTTACCCCCCTGTTGCACTCCTCCAAAAATACATGAATCCACTGAACCAATTGCTGATAGGCGCCGTGTCTAAGCATCTTTTTTTTTTGTCCTCGACAACCGCATCCCATAGCAAGTCCACCCGGTACCTGTTAATAACCTCAATGACCATCGGGTCAAGCACAACTTCTTCCATCTGAGGTAGTGCATATGTGCAAAAGTCTGGGCTGTTAGTGCACCATTGCCGCTCCACAGGGGGAGGCATTTCCCTACATTGAAGGCAGATGCAACAGTCTGGGGAAGTGGTAGTTGATGGAGGGTGGAATTCTTCTTTCGGCGGTGTGGGTTGTCGGGTGATTGTAAGCGCAAACTGTGGCTGTCTTTCTAACCAGCAACTGACCCACCCCATCCAAATCCAGCCACCGCACTAAATTCTGAAAATATGAGTAATCAAAAGTCTTCTTTTTGATGGATTGAATATCTCCAATACAAATCTCTCTCTGTGACCAAAATTGCAAGAAGGTTTTTGGAGCAGCTGAAGAGTGCTAAATGCTGAGTTGTACAATACCTTCATTTTCTCTTCTGTGACAGCTCTAAAGATTTAGCAGTCACTCTACTCTGCTGTAGGGTCTGGTTGGTGTGTTGCAAAGGTAGCCACTGCAAACAAGATTGACTCGCTTTCGGCCTGTGGAGGTCTACAAACAAATGAGAACCAATGGAAATTTATGGTTCGATAGTTCAACATTGGACCTATTTACTGACAAAGTGATTCAATTAGGTAAGGCAAGCCCAAAAGTACCTTGTTTGAAGAAGGTGGGGCTCCTCTGCCACCTCTTCAGGCTTGTCTGCAACCTCCACCAACTTGGACACCTGTGTCATGGTGAACAATTTCAAACCATTAAACACATCCTTCCCAGTCATAATGGGTGTATTGAGTTCAATAAAATACCCTTGATAAGAATCAAATAATAAAGGAATCAACCTCAATTCCACACATGTTGTCAGAATCTGTACCATGACCCCTTCCACTGCCTCTTCTTGTATGTGATCCCCTCCTTGGCATTTTGATTTCCTTTAAATTTGAAAGTGGGTTGGTTCAATTTAATCAATGAATGAACATGACAAGAATAATTCAATCAATAATGTTACAGTGTTTGAGCCAAAAGCCTGCAAAAGTCAGCCAAACCCATACGATGATACATACCACCCCAAACTCCTAGCATTGACGTTTCAGTACACAGGGCTTTGCATTGGCTGGCCGTTATCTTCTCTGTAGGGTTTATGTATGCATAGAAGATAGCGACCCGCCAGCCAATTCAAATCCCTGTTTCAGTTCACTATAACCAGATAAAGTAGACGTCATGAGGGAGACCCCAGTCCCTTGATTGATTTATAATACAATTTATGAGTTCATTCAGGAATACTCCAATAGTTTGCTATGAAAAAGCACCGATAATTGCATAAGAAATAATCAAACTTCGAACAAGAGTCACGGCTTTACACTCCAAAACGTGAAAGACTAGTCAAGAATATCGTTTTTATTACGCTTGAACATGCGCAGCCTCAGTATAAATATACTAAGTCTAAGGGCTACCTCAGGGTTCGTTCGCAGGCTATCTGTTGTTAAATTTACGGTAATCTATTGTACTGATAGTGTTCACTTTATTGAGGCGGGTTCTTTTTTATATACAACATTCGAAAACTCCAATCAAAAAGAAGAAGAAAGAAGAGAAATGTAGGAATCAAAACACTCACCATTTCGGTTGCATGCGTTTCCACCTTCTATCGAATCTGCGCTGCGCGTGACGTCACGACTATGTGTTGTCAACAAATGACCCTTCAATACGCATGCGTCATTTTCCCATCGACATGTGCTCATGTTTGTAAACATGGGTGTGGCCGACAGATTTCGATACGGTGTAATCGACGATATAGCGTTGAACTAGTCCGCAAAATGGTTTATATGGGTTCCAAAAGAGTTGTTCTATTAAATGGAGCAAAAAAACCGCATGTCATTTTTTTCAAAAAATGCATCTTTAATGCCGTTTAAAGGCCTATGTATATATAACGCAATGTTTATCACCCTTCATTAAATACGGTATACACATTTATTTATAAGTATAGATATATATAAACATATATATATATGTACATATATATATATATTTATATATATATATAAATATATATATATATTTATATATACATATATATATATAAATATATATATATATTTATATATTATTATATATATATATATGCATATAAATAAATATTTATTTATTTATTTTATACAAATATATATAAATATTTATGTGTATAAACATATTTATATACATTATTTATTTATTTATTTAATTATTAATTTATGAAAAACTATATGATTATACATTCATAAATATATGTATTTATATATATAGACATATATATCTCTATATATTTTTACATATATACTTGAATATAGATATATATATATATATATATATATATATATATGTACATATATATGTATAAATATATATACAATATATATATGTTTATATATGAATATATATATAAATATATATATATTTATATCTATATCTCCCTATATATATATATATATATATATATATATATATATATGTACATAATTGTATATGCATTTATATATTTTTAGAATATATGTACATAAATGTATACAGATTTATTTATTCTATACATATATATGTATATATAAATATATATTTATATATATATATGTATATTTATAATTCATTTTTATGTATATATATGCATATATATATATATATATTATATATATATATATATATATATATATATATATATATATATATATATATATATATATATATATGAGATATATATATATATATATATATATATATATATATATATATATATATATATATATGGTCGTAATAATTCTAGGCAATTAAATATACTTGTGTATATAAGGACATACGTAATTAAATAGATACCTATATATAAATATAAATAATACATACATATATATATATATATATATATATATATACATAATTGTATATATATCTATATATATTTTTAAAATATATATACATGTATGTATATATATATTTATTCATATACATATATATGAATATAAAATATTTATATATTTGTATGTATATATATATATATATATACATATATATATATATTACACACACACACATATATATATATATATATATATATATATTCATAACAAACCTACCCTTCATCATAACGTGCCCTCTCAGTCATCAGTTGATTGAGTAACCCCCTACAGCTTATATTAATTATAAACCCCATTTTCCCAGATCCACCAGAAGCACGAGTGATCTACATGTCACCTGCCACTTCTCCCCTCTCCTCATAAATACCCCATATTCCAGAGCCACGTTACCTTCCTGACCAGGTAAGGCCTGATGGCCCCAACCCTCACAGACTTGGCTTACGGCATGTCCCTTGAGAACTGGGATGGCGTGCCATAGTCGTTGAGGGAAGCAACTTGTATTTCAAAATCAGTTCTCTCCTGGCCTACGAGCTCAACACATCTCTCTCTTAAGTTTAAGCTAAGTTACATCAGAAATTCGGAATTGATGTCAGCAAAATAATGTTCAAGTTTGTATAAACCCTACACCTGGAGTTCGATTCTTTTACTTACTACAAGTGCGTAGCGTGAGCATCTCTACACCACTGATCCCGTTACGACACATGGTAGAGAATCCGGGTATAGGGTTTATATATGTATATATATATATATATATATATATATATATATATATATATATATATATATATATATATATATATATATATATATATATATATATATATATATATATATATATATATATATATATATATATATATATATATATATATATGCTTATAACAGATACATATAGGGTGGAAATCATCCGTAGTTAAGTTATATGTACTCGCAAAGGTTCTGATTGTTTCGATTCTTTTACTTACTACAAGTGCGTAGAGTGAGCATCCCTACAGCACAGATCGCGTTACGACACATGGTGGATAATCCGGGTATAGTGTTTATATATATATATATATATATATATATATATATATATATATATATATAATATATATATATATATATATATAGAGATATATATATATATATATATATATATATATATATATATATATATACATATATATATATAGATATATATATATATATATATATATATATATATATATATATATATATATATATATATATATATATATATATATATATATATATATATATATATAACGGATACACATAGGCTGGCAATCATCTGTAGTAAAGTTATATGTACTCGCAAAGGTTCTGATTGTTTATATATATTTCACCTGCATGTCACGAGCGACAGGCTCGTCAATCACTTTCTCATTTTTGTTTGTTTCGAATATAGTACTCCGGAACTGAAATAGCGCTGATCCATCACTTTTTTAGGATTTTTGGACCGATTTTTTTTTTCTTTAATCTATTTGGTTGATATTCACCGGAGGCAGCAAATCTGTTGTGCTTATACCAAAACATGCAATAACCAGCGACCCGTCTGCCCCCCCCCCCCGCGTTTTTATTCTTGCCTTTTAAGGCCTCGTTCATGGGCTGCCACGAGGCACTGCTGTTATATTATCGAACTGGCCGTTACTGTACTCGCTGGAATCATCTTTCTTGTCGGTTGCCATGTTGTATCTGGATCCAGCGGAATTGTTGGTTAGGATCATTACTGTTAATTTCAAAAGAATGTGAATTCCGTTGCATAATGCCTTAAGGATGACGTCAAGACTTCACATTTAATGACCAAGTAATACAAACATAGGTATCGCATATGTAAGCACTATATACAATTCGGCGGTCCCTTTGTATGCAGTCGACATATATGACGACTAATTTAATGATTTAACGTGCTTGCATGTGATGATAGAGCGACAGGAATGGGCATGTTTTCTTGTCGCATTCGTATTAAGGAAATGCCAAGTTTTGCATAAATGTTGTTGCATACATAAATATCGAACGCAATAAGGATTTACTGCATTTCTGAATTTAAGTCGTCAGATAGAATCCAAATATTCTAATCGCATGATGTTATCTGCATGGAGCAGAACCCCACTTAAACAGGTCGATGTCCTATATAGACGATTCGTAGCATCATGCGACTCGATTAAGTCCGAGTTGAACATCTCAGTGATTTTCAGCATTAAATATAGATAATAAGAAGGGATTGCGATCATGCAAGTTAAATGATGCACGCATATGAGTGATATGCACGCTGATCACAGATGTACTTAGTCTATTCAGCTACATTCTTGCATAGGCCGCTCAACGACAAATGTAGAGATGATCAATAAACAATTCAAGTGCTTAATGTAGATAGCAAGACAGCATCCTGTTGCTGCTCCGTAATGTGAGCGTACTCTATGACTGTCAGCGATATAATAAAATCAGAGTAGGTACAAAAAGTCATTAAATCGCCCACAATGAAGAGTGACATAATCAGAGATAATTTCGCATTGCAGTTATCATTACGCATCACTGTGGCTTTCGTCGGCAGATTCGATACATAATTTATTGAGCTAATTAAGTTAACATCCAATCCAAACGATGTTTGTTCCATAATACATATGATCAAATGTATAGCAATAATCGTTTTTTGATATGCCAAACATTCAGGAATACACCCTGATATTGTATTATAACACGCATGTCAAACAGCAAACGAGCAACGTTCGTGATGGTCCGAGTGTGATCGATGCGAAATGACTCGTACACTTCGTATTTCATTTTCTAAGCTTAAAAGTTAGCATTGCCCAAACAATGGCGTTTTGGAATACACACAGTTTAATGTTTTAACTTATTATGCTCGTCTTGCACCCTGGTATATTTTAACATATTGGTATTTTGCAACTGGACAAGCCCATATCAAATGGTCCTCGACTTAAGAGATCGATCTGAAGTCATGAGCGCTGGTACAATTTGACAACAGAGACATTTTAGATGAGTAGGATTATCTGTGTAAAGACTTGGTTGCTTCCTAAAGATGCCATGTTCAAAATATCGTTTAAATTTGAAACAAATGTTTTCGGAACAATTGTGATATTGGATTTTCATGTCCTTAGAAAATTGTAGAATTTTCAATCTCAAAAAGTATATGTTCAATGATTAATTGCAACAGTACCAATAATGAAGACATGTGTTTACATAGGAAACATGGATAAAAATCAGATGACATAAATTACAGTCTGTATGTTGGATATGGTTGCAGGAAACACGGTTTACAGTTTATGCTCAATTATTAACATCTTGTCGGCCTATATGTGCTTCACGACTCCTTATAATACACTTATATAGCGAACATATCATTGTGTGTGTGTTTCGTGGATTCACAAACATCACACAAGTGACAAACTCAAAACGATGCAATGTCCAATCTATTTTCGCAATTAACGTAGACTGACTAACAAAGCTGCATGTTAGAGTTAATTTGTTCAGGTTACCTCGTTAACTAATGTTTCCAACGAACATAACAAAAATGCAAATATAGAAATCAACATCGAGAATTTTTTGAGTCGATGTTTTTTGGGGGGTGGTGTTGTCGATCAATTTGATTAAAGGCGGAGCTCTAACAATTTCCTCATATATATTCGCTGACAATGGGCACGTTGGAGTAAATGATTGAATGCAGTTGATGGCTATATGATGATGTGTGTAGCTTACTTAGGAATCTCTGTACCTATAATATGAGATAGCATAGAATTGTTTTCTGTATGAATATATAACATTTCTTATACGAAAAGCCATTTAAGCAAATATATTAAGGTAAAAATAATTATGCAAACCCTAAACGCTGATTACCTTTACATCTTTAAGATATACAAAATCTCTTTTAAACAGCAAAGGCAAAAAAAATCTTAAAGTACCTAATCTCTACGCGACTAGTTTAGTTACTAAAACAATTAACATAAAAACCAAGATAGTGAAGAGGAAAGGCGGTCGTAGGTTGAGAAGAAATGAACCAGCCTATTTTACATTCGATGATATATGCGTGGCATTAAATGAAAAGCAAAGGCTGTCTTTGAAATTTTATAAGTTCGTTGCTCATATTACAGGAATATTGCCTTTATTTGAACAAACAAAAGAACTACAACAATACTACAAACAAACTCCTCGCCCGTCCATTGAGCGCTTATTTCGATATTGACACAATCCATAAATCAATTTAACTCGCGGGCCACAACGGAGTATTATTGCTCGTTAAATGTTCAGCAGCACTGTGTGTGGGTATTGGCAACTTTGTTCATCCATGTGCAATATGCAAGAGCATGCCGGTTGGCTACGTCAGCTGACTACAAAGATTGGCATGCTCAAAAGCAACTACGTTTTGAAAATGTGTTATAAGAAGCTAACCATGTGATACCAAGCAATTCTGTCTCTTCATTGTAAATTACTAATGCCTATTGACATAATTATGTTGTTATTGACGAATCATATATGCGTTGCTCAACTTTCCTAACGAAACGGTCCACAGGTCATTATAACAATATTTCAAAGATGTCGTGACATACTCAACGCGACCCATATAAAACTTGTTATCTATTTGCCATGAGTTATTTCGTGATCCCTGAACTATCCATTGAAGAAGGAGTGTTGAACCAATGCTTTTCTAAGGTGGAAGGAAAATTATGCTATCAGCCAATTTCTACTGAATGCAAGTTAAGATATAGTGCAAGCTGCCACTTACGTATATGGCGAACAGCATTTATATTTACTAATACACAAATTAGCTTGATATGCGATTTGAACAGTGGTCATCTTGAATAGTTGCTTTATGTAGTTTGAGCTTTGCTAACATGCAACACCGTACTATTATGTGGTTATCAGTAATTTATCCCAATGTAATCATTATGTAGTGGTATGTAATGATGCATATCATATTTCCATCTGTGGAAGCATAAAATGCTGGCGTCGAGGTTAAGAAAAAGAATGCGAGTTGTTGGGGGAATAGGGAAAGGGGTAGTGCAAGTGTTGTGCATGTAGTGGTGACCGCAGATGCTAAGCGTCGGGGACCGAGCGTCTGTGACAGTTACAACTCTTTGAACATGTTGATATTAAGCACGACGATCGCATATACGCTATTCACTTATATTGTCTACAGTGAATATTTCAACGATATTGTGACATACTCAACGCGACTGATAGAAACCTTGTAATGGATTTGCTATGAGTTAAGTCGTGACCCATGAACTATCCATAGAAAAAAGAGCCTTGAACCATAGCTTTTCTAAGGCGGAAGGAAAATTATAATATCAGCTAATTTCTACTGAATTCAAGTTAAGATATAGTGCTAGCTGACACTTACTCAAATGGCGATCAAAAAGACAGCTGCATTTGACGTTTCTATATAATACATAAATGCGATTTCAACAGTGGTCATCTGGAATAGTGGCGTTATCTAGTTTGAGCTTTGCGAATCTTCCAGAACCCTATTGATGCCATATATCGCAACTTCTGGCAATACTAATATAAACTAAATGCCCTCCTATTTATGCGAGTATTATGGATGAGACATGACGGTTTCAAACATTAAAATGTAGGCAAAGCACACAGCTGCAATGGTTTTGAATACTTGTTTCTATTGCTAAGGCTTACTTACTTCTGTTAGTACTCTTTGATATCCGCTTGTCATCGAAGGATTAACGACAACGATTTCATTCAGAATAAGTGTAGTTGCTTAGGCTTAGCTATATATATATATATTTTATATTGTGTTTATATATATATATATATATATATATATATATATATATATATATATATATATATATATATATATATATATATATATATATATATATATATATATATATATATATATATTTATATATATATATATAAATATATATATACAAATATATATTTATATAATTTAGCACGAACGCGACCTTTAGTAGACAAACCGCCAAACTATCGTAGACTTGGGTCCACGAAAGGATATACCAGTATGTCCATATCAAGTCAATGCACATTTTCTTTTAAATAATTGAAAATATTTTGTTTTGACCATTCCAATATGATAGTCTAGTCTTAGTTGCGTACAAAGGTAATCTTAGGATTTTGAATATTATAGCGAAATAAAATTTTAACAACTAACCATTCGTTGACATAACCCGGAATGTCTTCCAAACAACCATATATACTTTGATCTAAATAATTTTTAATCATGTGTGTTGTATATGTTTATTTAAACAATTAAAATATTTGATTTATTTTTTAAATTTAAGTACCGAAAAATATATGTTTTCTCCTTATTCATCATCAATATACATCATGGAATTAGATTGCGAAATGCTACCAATGCTTCAAATTGATCACATCTACAACAAATATTATATTTATATTCCATAATGACAGCAAATGATTAAAAGATTTCGCTATTCTGCAAATACACAAAAGGTTGGATTTAAACGAATAACTTAGTGTCTTGACCTTTCGTGGACGACCTTAAAGGGACAAAATGTATATACCAGGAACAAAAAAGTGACAAAAAGATTTTTATTTGCATTAAACTTTTTCATTATATTAATTAAGATATGTCGAATAAATAATAGATAATTAATGATAGAAAAAATGTACTATAACAATTTGTCCACGAATGGTTGGAGTCTACGAATGGTTGTTATCGCTACTATATATATATATATATATATATATATATATATATATATATATATATATATATATATATATATATATATATATATATATATATATATATATATATATATATATATATATATATTTATATATTTAAATATAATATAAATATAGCAAATGGGTTTCAGACTCATGACTATATATATATATATAGGAGACGATGAATGTATATACGTATATGTAGGAGGATATTTAAATATAATATAAATATAGCAAATGGGTTTCAGTCATGAATAGGAGACGATGAATGTGCACGTTATGTAGGAGGAATTCTCTTGTAGGTAGGTTTGTTTGTAACTGCTATTGGGTATGTATAGGGTGTTGGTCTTGCATAGCTTAATCGCATTACTACTACATTGGATGAAAGAAAGCTTCATATATTAATAATTACCATTTTTGTTAGACTGAACATTTTTCGTCTTGGAAATTGGATTTCACAAGAGGAATCGACAAGACAAACTCAAACGAAATTGCTTTCGCCTCATTGTCATTATCTTTTTTAGTCCTGCGGTGCAGGATCTATATCCGCCATAAGTCCTCTTGTGAGAGGTATTTGACCGTTTTTATCCATGCGGCTTTTATAATACGCGTGCCGATCATCTAAAACCTCAGGTTAGCATCCCGCCGATGCTTCATGAAGCTCATAATGTCACAAGGGTTATTTCAACTGCGTAGTTTATTATGGAGTAAGCCGGCACCCTGGGTTCGTCCAGCGCTTATATAGCTAAGCTACATAGTACTTAAATAGATATTGTGGTATTTATAGGGGAAAGAAGGCAGTTCAGGCGGACTTACTGATTATTAGCTTAGAGCAGCAATTTGACCTATGATGACCGTCGCTATAATAATATTTTTTGCAATGTATCCGTTAAGCATATTAAGCTAATTTTAGTTCAATTAATCATGGCTGGATAACCACGCGACCCCGGCATGATCAAGGCGTAGATGCTGCCTGTATGTTAATCAGGCATTTATATGTCGTCCACGCAATTTGATAGCGCCAGGTTTTGTGCTTTGCCAAAGCATTATATTCAATTTCCTGCTCTTGAATCAGATGCAATATATTCTTACCACATCATCCAACGCGGAAGTGGACTTAACCACATTTCGTTACAACTTACGTATCACATGATGTATGACGTCATATCAAATATTGACTAAACATTAACCACATTTGCATTTGAATATTTGTCTAATCTATGAAATTAATATTTTAGGTAATGGCACAGGTTACGTTAAGTTTAGATTATTAAACTAATTCAATATGTATTTTCGACATAACCAAGCAATTACCAAAAACAAGAAGAACTCAATAATGTTAGGAATTCCAGCATTGCTGTAATGTTAAGCATCGGACTGCGAGAGATGTACCAAATTATCCTGAGTTTGTGTCCAATGCATATGTTGCCGTCTGAAAAGTTTGGCAATAACAGATTCAACTGTGAGAGACCCCACCTCATGTCCTTAAAGACATTGTTCAATCCGTCGTCACTTGATGGTATAGCTATTATAGTTCTATTGTCGTTCCGGTTATTTTGAAAATCTATCTCGAGCATGTTTGCACACTTATGTATTGAAATTAGCAGTCCAATGTAAGTTCACGGCGTAGGCTGACGATGCACAAAATAGAATAATATGCGGAACAATTTGACACAGCTTTTTGTCATGGGTAGCGCATGATGTCACAAAGCAATAATCGTACCACGTAATGGATATATATCTACTACGGAGGAAATGGAAATGCATTCGATGCGTTATCATGCCACTGTTGAGTCACCAGGATATTTTTGTCATTCCAAAAAGTCAAGATGTGATATTATGCTCGTTGATTGTCGCATTTCCTGTAACACATATGTGTAAACCTATTTATTTTGCATCTAACTGAGTATCGTGTCACTTACGAATTTTCATTCGAGTAGTCAATAATAATTGCCGATTAAATTATGAGACGTACACATACATGCAAGTTTGATTATAAACATAGCATGTGCGCATCCTTGTAAACTATCGAGTTATCTGGACATTATCATGAATTAAATATTAATCTTGACAAAATTATGAACGATGAAAATAGCGCGGAAAACATCGCTAACCACGCATTAACTATCTAGTGTATCGATGCAGGTAGCGCATAGTTTGTCTCTTGAAGATAGCTCCCGATTGCTGTTCTGTAGGTTAACATACACATGACAAGCAGTCGTCAATGAATAGCAAGTGCTGGTAATTGCATTACCATTCAGGACATGAAGCATATGACATTACCGCACGTAATGAAATGCCTATGTACACATAAACTCGTCCTGTCATAATGTCCTGTATTGATTTGTGACGTGCTTATACGAACCAATAGCTTATGTCATTATATATCTTTTGCAAGCGTTAACAAATATGTCGACAATGAACTGTCCATTAGACCCACATACTCCATGGAAGCTTATCAAACCAAAAGCTGTAAAAAGCAGTTGCTTCGGTCGTCATTTTAAGTGCATAATAAATGAAGCACCGCAATGCAGCTCTGGGGCTCAGACAGCGATAACATCACGTACGTATAATGACACCATTTGGTGTTTCATTTTGCTAGGATGGGGTATCTACTGACTTTGGACATGACACAAAGAAAGTGCATGTACCTGTGCGACTTGAAGTAATTGCGTATGGCTCAATAAAAGTGTATTAACTGAGGCGGTTGGAATGAGTGACAAAGATAGGTTCACGCAAACTAGCACTGCAGCGTGTGGGACCCACAAGCTACCTGCTAGATTGTATGCAATCTTCTGATTCCCCAACAAGCCCATTTTGTGTAATACAGATGAAACCCATCGACTGTTTGACTGTCACTCATTCGTTGTTTTGCCATCAGCTCAAACATTGGTAATCAACAATACCTATCTACTCCGACTCTGTCGGAAGTCCGGTTTTGTGCATCACATTCTGATCTGTAGTCTTGTAGGGAATGATAAACATTCTGTGAGACTACAGATGCATGTCTCGTCGGTAACTACTGCCGCTCCGGTGACACAACCATACATGGTCATGCAGCCAATTACAATTATTCTGCAAGGGTTAGTATTAATTTGTATATTTCCTGTACGGTCCGGGCTACATGGGTTTCGAATCTTGAGCTAATGAAGCGTGTTGATGTTTGTTGATACCAATAAGCTTAATGCGGGCTTTATTGTTATCTACATAAGTACCGACATCATCTACATTAGCAACAACATTATCTACTTACCACATACAGCATCCACATTAGCGCCGATATCATCTACCTGAGCCAGACATCGTTCACATACGCACCGACATCATCCGTATTAACACCGGAATCACCCACATAAGCACCAACATCATCCCCATTAGCACCGACATCATCTAATCAGTGGAGTTAAGGACGATGCAATACGCTTTGCATTAAGCATTTACAGTGAACCTTTCAAAACAAAGGGATTCGACGATGTGAGTGTAAAGGACTAGGCACAATGACTTCGGCGTTGTAACAATTATGCCATCATAGGTTGATCCAGTTCAATTGAAATGACGAACTTTGTAATCGCTCCTGTTACATCAATCATCTACACAGGGGATAGCGACTTCCTCTAAAACACTGCAAACCCAACCCAATTGACACTTGGCGATAGTTCTTCAAAACCTGCTGGTCCAAATTTGGCTTCTTCAAGAGTTGCCTTACCAGTGCAGTTTTGAACTTTCCAGGCACAGTGGAATTGCCTAAGCTAGTGTTTGACAACTGACGTGACAATGAGAAAGAGTTCACAGAGACATTGCTCGACTGACCGGCTATGCAGAGGATCCAGCTCACATGTCTTGCCTTTTCACATCTTCGTGACTTAGAGGCTAGAACTTAGACAGTTCTTCAGAAGGCATGACTGTGGATGATGGGATATGTACTGCTAGGTCATCGATTATTGTGAGAAAGTCTCTGATTTAGATAATCTTTCCAGCAAACAAGGCAGAGAACTCTTCAGTAAGATCCACTGAGAAGGTGTGTGCAGGTAATATATTCCTTTGACAGAAATTGTCATTATTAAATTAAAATCATTCATTAATTAGATTGATGCATCAAAAAGTTGACACTGAAAGATACTTCGGCGAGAAGTATGCCCACTGAAATCGATGACTAATATATTAATATCAAAATATTTCGATAAAAACACTTATGGGTAAACGCAGAATAAAGTCCCTCATCAAATGTGTCGACTGCAGGATGTCGTCGTTGACATCGGCTATAACGTCTGACAACCTTTATCACATGTTCGGTGAATATTTTGCACAGACTTGCAGCGAATGTTTTTAACCACAGTTTAGTCGTTCATCTTTCATTGTTCATCATTTGCCATGACAGATATGTTGCAGTGAATGCACGGCAATATGGAAACTAGAAACTCTCAAATGCTTTCCGATGTGATAACTAGACACTGCCACTAAATTAAAATGTGGTAACTAGACATTCTCAATCAATACCGATGCGTTAACTAGACAACCTGAATGCAGGCCGATATAGCACTCTCACCCTATAACAATATCGTAAGTAGACATTAACAATGCATGCCGTCATGACAACTAGACACTCTGACCCTGTGATAATATGGTAACTAGACATGAACAATGCATGCCGTTATGGCAACTAGACACTCTCACGCTATGACAATATGGTAACAAGACGTTAATAATGCATGTCGTTATGGCAACTAGGCACTCACATTCTATGGCAGGATGGAAACTAGATATAAACAATGCATGCCGTTATCGCAACGAGACATTCTCACTCTATAACAATATAGTAACTAGACATTAACAATGCATGCCATTACGGCAGCTGGACACTTGCACTCTGTGACAATATGGTAACTGGACCTTAACAATGCAAACCGTTGTGGCAACTACACACAATCACTCCACAGCAATATGGACGATAGACACTTTCATGGCATGTTAATATGGAGAACGCTCGTGATACTCAAACATAGGCCTGTTTTACAAGCTTGCATGAGTTTTATTATTGGACGTAATGGTTACGGTTGTAGATAAGCATTGAACGAACGTGATATAATTAGTGAAAGAAAATCGGGATTTTGATACAAAGGGCATCAATAGCTGATGTACAAAATGGCAACAGCTCAGATGGAATAACGGGCCCTCCAAAATGTTGCGCAGATATGTTCGGGCGGATGTTGATTAAATTGGCTCAAACCGCAATATGCTATATGAGCTGAAATATAAACTCCATTAATATCATTTCGCAGGCAGTTGACCACTGCCAATATTATTTCACTTGTTTATTAATCACCTATATATCTCGTCACGTATTACGTCACCAACTATAGTAAATTTTACATAAAACAGCTATACGCTTAATCGGATAAAATTATTTACTTATTGTTTATATAGGATTGGCTCGCATCGTACTAGCAGAGTAATATAAAGCTTGACGATGTATTCAATGTAGGCTGTACAGCTATTCATAATGATCATGCATTGAGGCAAACCTTGGGGCCCCTACATGGTTATAAATATGAAAATATACACTCAGCAGTAATGTGCTATTAATCTGCAGACGACAATAAAAAATGGAATTACGTGTGTGAGTAAAAACATGTTTCGGTGGTCTTATTCAGAAACAAATGGCTGCCAACTCTGGAAAAAAGTGCTCCTCGAATAGGAAGCTTTGTTACGGGAACAGTGGTCAACAACGCTATTATGAAGATTGCAATATCCTTGCTGTTTAAAAAATAAAGATTTCATTTGGGCTTTTGTGGCACCACACACAGCTTATATGCATTGGCTGACAAACATCATTAGTAATTACATGCAATTTCGGGCTTACAATATTGTCCTGTTTGTCTGTTGTAGTGTTAATGCTGCTGAGAAACTTATATTATAACTGCTGTGCGCTATAGAGATCTTTTATCTGTAACCAAATAATTTACTTTTTATGCTGCGAGATATGTAATTGGAACTCATGGCGAATGGCTAACCATATACTATACTTGATATCATATAATATTATACAGAACGATTGAATAAAGGTGAGTGATATATTCATAAACATCCGGTTTGATTGATATTCCTTCTTGGTTTGACAACATATAACGATGGTAGACTATTATTTTTAAAACGTCAGTTATTCAGAATCCTTTGACAACTTTTGCACACCTTTTCTGGCAATACATAGCAACGAACTAAGAGTACCATTAATCAAAAGCAAATATAATGTCATGATAAGCTGGATTCAGGACTCACAGATGAAATCTTCAGTAACGGAAGTAAGCAGCGTTGGCGATTCTAGCCTCTGTGTTTGCGACACTTGAAAAATGCACATATAGCAACATCCCACACACGGTGTCAGCTAAGCCAGATAATGCATGTTCCACCTTCTATCGCAATATAACTAAATCAGATTAAAGCGGGCTGCTACTCTATAGATACAATAAATAAAAGCTGCTTTACAAAGTCATTATCTCCGCGGTCGGAAACCAATACTCCCCGAGGTATGAGCTGTTAAAAGTATTCTAAGTTTGAATAGAGCCACAAGGTACATTTTCTTCTCTGTAATTGAGTCTCAGAACTACACAATCAATACGATACCGCCACCTAATGAAATAACGAGACAGTTTTCCTACATTAAAATAACCGATAATTGCTAGAGCTTCATTGAATAGATACCGCATTCGTTTGACAAAACAGTTCTATTATTATGATTTTGATATCTACCTGAACACATAACTGATACATAACGCTACTCGCAATCGCAGTTTTCCATTAGGTTTTGTATGCTTTCGAACTTTCAATGCATTAACCATGAACGATATAGAGACTTCCAAGTGAACTTTATCACATCCCAAAGGAACCAGTTGTGTGGGTTAGAATTAGTAATTATTTGGCAGTTGTTAGAATGCATTATTCGATGTTGAATTGAATCCGCAAAGGCGGTGAATTCGTCTCATAATTTCTGGAAACGTTAATTAATCATTTCAAGTTACTTTAATCGACTTGGCCTGGTATTAAATCATGAATGTCCAACATATCCGCAAAAAATATAATAATTGGTTTGGCCATACCTTGCTGTGTGCACTTGCTTGTTGTTTGTCTTGTTTAGAAAGAGAAATCCCCATAGTAGTATTTGATGGATTGCACAGTTGTGTTACATGGGTGGATAAATGTACAAATGCGAAATTACTAAAGCATGTAACATAAGGCAAGCACGATGACCTGTTTAAGCAGGTAAAATGCGGGATATTGGCGCCAACCTGCAAAAAAAGGAAAAGCGACTAAAACCAGCTGTCAATGTCAAGCCCCTAATACAAGTCAATATTAGATATCGGGGCACCAAATGATTATATGAGTACACCATTAGCAATACTGCTTTACTGCCATACCATCCTACGTCTACGCTATATGAATTACAGCACCATTCGCAACGTGACATGTCCACGCTTTATGAATTGCAGCATCATCCTCAACATGACATGGATACGCCAGCTTTAATGCCACAACTTCCACAACACCTCATGTATACACATTATCCATTGCTACACCATCCGCAATCTACGCCACCATCATCGCAACAACCTAATCAGTACATGTCTACGCCACCATCATTGCCGCACGATTTTCAACACGTTGCTGCCTGCCTCCCAGTAGCACGCATTGTGTGGTCCAATAAGGCTTCTGTCATTGCATATTTGTCTTCCTAACCGCCATGGCAGGCAGTACAGTATGTAACGCTGAAAACGAGTGCGTTATCTTAGGACATAATGTCCATTAGAGCACAGCATTAGACGTAATGTACCAGAATTCCTTATCTCATCGGTCTGCTTACCCCGAAGCCAACTAAGGGATGGGTGTCAAAGCATCGCCAAGTTGTCCAAAGCATAACTTCACATAACATGACGTTTGACCTATCATGCCAGGTTTCGAACGAGTTACTCAGGTTTATGTTGAATAGATACGACCTACCTTTGTTTGTATACACTTTATCTGCACCACAAAGTCGCATTCACATAAGGTGCATTCAATTATTAACGTCTCCTATAGCCTGCACCCAGCGAAATCGATTCACTCTCTTGTACTACTTGTATTTAACGGATATGATCTTGGATCCAATCTCTGACGAAGCAAAGGTCTAGTGCATCCGGTGGATGACAAGTCATTACCTTGCGCCTGAAGATTACACCAAGTGGGTTCGCAATGTAAATATACAGTGGCATCATTGTATGTCGCCGGACCATATCCAGAGAGCATGTTGGGTAGGATGCTGTATGAACGTTGACTACCTCGTCATCAACATTCCAACCACAACCAATGCTATTGATTAAACCGATTGTTTTAGCAACGGAATGATCCTCATGACTCATATATTGCTACCTAGCTGGGGTAATAAGACTGGCATTATCTTAGGGTTTTATTGCAACAAGAGACTGAAATTACCAGACGGCCATAATTATTTTTTATCATCTACTCGGCCAGAAATTTACCTCAATGTGGTGCGCGTCGCTCTGAGGACTGTAGGGATAAATGGAACCAAGCACCCGTTGGTGCGCAAATGACTACCACGCGTGAAACTTTTATAACCCTATAAATACCGCTAGCAAATTACACACAATTAAGAACGTACTGTTAGCGTTTGCGTGCTACACAAACTGTTAACTCAACAACACGTATGCCATAACCACAGTGGAAATGCAATGTCACTTACGTCAATAACCAGTGGTACTAACTGGTATTGACTGCTGTCAACACAAAGATTGACAAACGCCACAGTGAAGTCCACGCTGTGATGCATTATGAATGTTTACATTTTACAAGTATAACTGTCATAATGAGGGAGGCATATGACTTGCCATATGAATTGCCAACATTTGTGAAGGTCGGTGGTGTCTGCTTGCAATTCAAAGATCGAAATTCATTAAGCATGTGTCTACAAAGAGTTGGATATTTTGAACGCACATTTTGCAATTCATTCCATCTGTGACTAATACTTATGCTTGATATGCGATAAGGGTTATTCTAAGAAACATATTGAATGCTTAGCTGAGTAATCCGACTATGGCAAGCATCCTTTACTTGCTTTCATTTACAAAGACATGACGTCGTTATGAAAAGATTAGTATCGAAATTGCTATTTCCTATTCTTATCAATTGCACGATGGTCGAGCATTACGTTGTCATTAACATGCGTCATACAACTTCATTGTTCATGTTTTGCTTCACATGTTCTTGTGAGATTGCGATAAGAAGTCATTCATGTCATATGACAACAAATGAATTATTAGAAGTTATGGCATGCATGTATTTGAATAAATGTACAGGGATAGTCCGCTGTTTGTAGGTAACATTAGCGTTTTTTCGTGCACAGGAAGAGCAACAAATAAGAGCATTAATTGATCTAAACATTTGAAATAACAAGGCATCGGTTCAGCTCATCCTGTTGATCTGAGACGAATTTCGTTTTTATTATCTCAGGGACGACTGTCTATTGGAGCACAATTATAGTGTTAGTCTTATCATACACTAGCGACGCCTGTGTCGATGCGGAATCAGTTTCTTTATAACACCATTCTCATACCAGCGGTTGTCAGCCGCATTGCCACACTATTCAACAAGACTCCAGTCTCATTCCCGGACACATCCTCAATTACAATTGCAATGCGCAATGATATTGCTGTCGTTTCATATATTGCGTCCTATGTACATGTCTATCACAGCCAAGATAAATCAATATTCTCTCCAATATCGAGAGTAGGCTCACTGTTTAGCATCATTTCCCCTCGAATATAGTGCTTCTAATAATTAACGTCTTCTTATCGCCTGTGTCTAACTAACCATATTATAACTTTCTGAAATAATGAGTCAATTCGTTGGTATCAAATTGTTCCAGAGTCAACGCTCCAGACATGCCAACAGGCACAGACAAACTATTTACCGCCACGATATTTAATTTCCGTAGAAAATGTAGAATGTCACTGTTATTATCGAACCCACAATATCAATATTTCTAACCGTAATCCCATTTGATTTTTAATTTTGTAAGCGCCTACTACGCTACGAATTTTGCGAGAGACACCTTTTATTACGCAAGAAATATGACATTACATGTCAGGGGCGTAGCTTGGTCTGAATCAATGTGTAGGCCGAATTCTAGGGGGGGGGGGGGGGGGGTCTGGGGGCATGCTCCTCCCGAAAAAAAATTAGATGTGCGTTTTGGCGTATATTTGGTACAATTAAGAATGTTTCATAGACCATATATATCATGACATTTTACTTAGATTTAATTCTCATGACGGAAATAACCGCTGAGTTTTCGCAGCTTACTACTTGTTCAAAATGCCCCGGAAACAAAAACTACAATAATAAATTTGGTATTTAAAATTAAAATTGCTACAAGACAAAGAACTAAAAAACAAAATCAGCCGTAAGGGGAATCGAACCAGGTATGCCCGGGGCAAGCACTGATCCCCTACACTATTGTCTCTGTACAACATTAAGTGTATTATACATTATTAATGCAATAATTTGAACACGGCCATTTGAAAAAAATGTAGGGTTGCATCTCTTGGTCTGTTTACATTTTTTAAAAAAAGCACCCACCAAGCATCCTTTGAAATATTTAAAAGACGGAACTTTACAATACACGGCTGGCCCGAACAATATGCGGGCGCCAGTCGTTTGCACTCTTCCTTGGGGTGTACAGACTATAAACCATTCCATAAGTGTAGATTCCGACAAATCGATCACAGTCTGTTCTAAGCAAATCTTGTTTCTGGTGTTCGATTACCCCTACCCTTCTCCCCCATCCGATTTTTATTGCATTTATGACATTTTTATTTTTTCGACTTTCTGGGGAAATGTGTAGGCCGCGGCCTACACGGCCTATAGGAAGCTACGCCCCTGCATTTCCGTTATATCGGTAGGTTGAGGCACACGATGCATTTAATAGAAAGCCCAGCATGGTTTAGTCAAAGAATGGCCTGCAATTACCGCACTACATCTTCGGTATTTAGGTTACGCTATGGTATAATCGCCGCGGTCGTGCATTGCCGCAATGTCCCTAAACTTGCTTATTGCTATTGTTCTTATGCAATATTTTTATTGCAGCAGATAATTTGATATTATTCACAATTGCATTCTATACTACGTGCCAAGTAGTGCAGCACATATGCCAAACACAAACATTTCTACATGGAGACTTTGACTACTGCGTCATCAACTTGCATGATGCCGTTGTTTTATGATGGCTTATTCAAACCATGCTACCGTGCAGTTCCACGACAGCCATCATTTGTTTATGTACACCGGTAGAAAATTCATGGTGCCTTTAGATGTAACATATTTCAACAGCATCCAAAACCGGTTTGGACTGTATTCAATCTCTATTGACACGAACGCACTGTAAGGAAAATTTAGCATTTCAACTATTGACTGAGCCAGCAAATCGTTACACTGCTGGCTGATTAATCCATGAAAGGCTGCAATGGTCTTTAGATTGTATCCATTTTATTTACTTGATATGAAACTTACACATTCTTGAACGGCATTGCTGTAGCAGAGAAAATTAGGAATGCGGTACAATACATTACTTATTACGTAGGAATTACAAAATCGGTGAAAAAAAAACATGAAGAATCTGATCACTGCCATTACGAATCAATATGTTTGTGACTGGTAATTCCTTGCCACTTATATTAACGTTGTTTAAGAAAACAACGGACGATTTATGTCTAAAGCGCATGCGGACATTCCACTTACATTTTGAACCATCATAGCCATATCACACGTGGACACTAGTTCGCTGTAACAGGTCACCGCTCATGCTGTAATAACCTAGTGCCTCAATATAGGTATACTCACGTACGTCGATTGCACCTGTGTAGTGTCGATATATATGCAATAATTGTTAATTAATTGCATTTAGTGGTGTGATCATTAAAAGCAAGTTAACGCATGTTCCTGAATAAATTTATAACGTTCTCAAACTGGCTCATTGCCTAGGTCATTATATTTCTATCTATCGTAAAGTCACTATGGAAATATTCACAATTTCTAAATTCACTATTAGAAAAGCGTGTCCAGTGAGCCTATCAAACGGAAACTATCAATTATATTTTCTATTCATCTGCCTTCCCTTCAGCTCGTAAGCAATGAGGCCACGCAATACGACCAAAATAGCGCTTCCATGCAGTCTTTTAGAGGTTATCGAAAGCTTATTGCATTAGTTATAGGTCAACCATCCGGTATAACATTTGACGAAGATGGCGGAGCTGTTTCTTACGAACATATTAAAAAACAACACACCAAATATGCGGGAAAAACAGTTAATAATAACTACTTATATTTTTGATTTGTTTACACAAAATGCGACGAATAACAACATAATTATGAGCTGAATAAAGCTGAGTTGCTTGACAATATCCAAGAGAAGTTTTATTGAAATGTATCTGAACAAACTAGGGGTAAAAAATCATTGAAATAATAGTAAAATAACTGACGAGTAGAGGGACTCTTGAAGCTTTATATGCTATTGCACACGGATTCTTCTGCTTACCCCCTGATTTGATATTGCACTACGTCATTTTTCATTTATCAAAGTATCGAGTCGGCATCTGCAGGCAATTCTGTACCCACGTCGCATTACCTTAAGTAAACCGTATTGTTACATATTGCGAGCCACGTGGGCAGTCTACAGGATTCTACATCAGTGTACATTCTACCGAATGTTAAAACACTACTAGACGTTATGATTCATCTTGTCCGATCACCAAACCGTGCGAACTCCTTTTGTGCCGCTAATCAATGATACTGTAAAGCATACAAACTGCCTATTTCTATGATGATCTACTTCAACAAAAGAAGATATATCAAAACACACAATTGGAACATTGGCACATGCCAGCAATGTGTCTTGTTATGCTGTCAGCACTAATATTTGTAATCAACAATACCTGTCTACTACGACAGCGCCGGATGTCAGGTTTACTGCAACACAGATCCGTTATTATTTCGTGACTGCAGATGCTTACGTATCTATAACCATTGAAATGCAACACAGCTTTTACATAAGAATATACATTTTTATATATATATATATATATATATATATATATATATATATATATATATATATATATATATATATATTTATATATATATATATATATATAATGTAAATATACATATATATTTTACATATTTACATAAATTTATAGAGCGCTCTATCCTAATCCTACCCAGCTCTAAAGCGCAGATTCATTATTCTGTTAAATTTAACGATAGTAATAATAAACAGTCTATTGGCAAATAAAATATAAAAAATAATCCAAAATACTATTTCAATTAAGGTGGATCACAGTTTACATACCATAACATTAGGTTTTAAAAAACGGTAATGGAAATAAATAGGTTTTAAGACTCTTGCGAAATATAGCTAGTGTCTCAGAAATACGAATATCAAGTGGCAGCAAATTCCAGAGTACAGGACCAAAGCGAGAAAATGCTTTTTCACCACTGTGCTTTTTTCTGCTCTTTGGGACAACCAAAAGCAACTTGTCTTTAGATCTCAATGACTTTGCTGGCTCGTATTGCGCAACCACTTCGCAGATGTAGCCTGGTGCCTGATCATGTAGAGCACGGTACACTTGAACCAAAACCTTGAAATTGACTCTATATGTGACAGGAAGCCAGTGTAGGTGTCTGAGAATGGGAGTGATGTGGGCCTCACGACTGCTACGGATAACAAGACAAGCATCAGCATTTTGAACTCGCTGCATTCTATTCATATTATGCTTTGATGTGCCGTAGTACAAAGAATTTGCATATGCATAGTCCAGAATACTGCTTTGCAAACTGAATTTACCTGTTTATTAAGTGAGAGGGAATTGTCCTACCAATATTCTAAACATGGTCTCTGTTTGAATTCCTTATCCTGATTTCCATTGCTATCTCTCTAGCCTTTGACATCCTTGAGCTAAACATCCTCATTTCAGTATCATCATCATTCAGCTTAAACCAGTTCACTTTCATCCATCTGCGAATATCATCTATGCAATGAGCTAGGCTGCGAAGTGATGCTTCCTGGTTTGCTTGTATAAAAGCACAGCAGAGCTGCCTATCGTCGGCGTGGCCATGGTTACTATGACCATGGCTGCTGATAAGGTCACTCAGTGGTGCGACATACATGGTATAGAGCATGGACCCTATGGGGACACCATATGATAGCTCCATTTCCTGAGACTTCTCGCCCTCTACAATGACCCTCCAGCTCCAATTACAAAGATAAGACTGTATCCATTGTAATACCTGGCATTTTACAACATATCGCTCTCCATGTCGATTGGGTAAGATACAGTGATCAATGGTGTCGAAGGCATAATAAGCACCACAATCAAATCCTCATCCAGGGCCATCAGCAAGTCATTATGCAGTTTGAGCAACACGGTCTCTGTAGAGTGAAAGACACGGTATGCAGACTGCACTGTGTCATACATGTTGTTCGCATTTAGGTTATTCTTAAGCTGCTGAGACACTGACTTTTCAACCACTTTAGATAGAAAAGAAAGATTTGACGCTGGTGATTGTGAAGCAGGGAGAGCGTATGTCTTGGGCATTTGTCCATTTTGAACAATCGACTTATTGAGAATCGATAGAGAGGAAGCAGAGAGATTGACAAACACGTTAGAGTTGTGGTCATGTCAATGGATAGCAAATCCCGTAGCTCTGAGTGCTCCGAAATCTGTGTAATTGTAATGGCTAACCGTATATTATACTTGATATCATATAATATTGTACGGTCGGATTGAATAAAAAGGAGTGATATATTCATAAACAACCGGTTTTAAGGCTATTCCTTTTTCGCTTGACAACAGATAACGACTGTAGTCTATTATTTTTAAAGAGTCAGTTGTTCAGAATCCTTTGACAACTTTTGCATACCATTTCTGGTAATACATAGCAAAGAACTAAGAGCACCATTAATCAAGAGCAAATATAATGTCATGTTAAGCTGGATTCAGGACTCACATACGAAACATTCAGTACCGGAAGTGAGCAGCTTTGACGATTCTAGCCTCTGTGTTTGCGACTCTTGAAAAATGCACATATAGCAACATCCCATATACGGGGTCAGCTTGGCCAGATAATGCATGTTCCACCTTTTATTGCAATATAACTAAATCCGATTAAAGCGGGCTGCTTTACAAAATCATTATCTCCGCGTTCGGAAGCCATTACTCCTCGCGGTATGAGCTGTTTAAAGTAGTCTAAGTTTGAATAGAGCCACATCGCACATTTCCTTCTCTGTAATGGAGTCTCAGAACCACATAATTGTCTCTTTACATAACTAGTTCGAGCACAATCAATATGGTACCGTCAACTAATGTAATAACGAGACAGTTTTCCAACTTTAAAATAACCGATAATTGCTAGAGCTTCATTGAATAGATGCCGCATTCGTTTGACAAAACAGTTCTATTATTTGGATTTTGATATCTATCTGAACACATAACTGATACATAACGCTACTCGCAATCGCAGTTTTCCATTAGGTTTTGTATGCTTTCGAACTTTCAATGCATTAACCATGAACGATATAGAGACTTCCAAGTGAATTTAATCACATCCCAAAGGAACCAGTTGTGTGGGTTAGAATAAGTAACTGTTGATGCAGGAGTTATTGGAATGCATTATTCAATGTCGAATTGAATCTGCAAAGACGGTGAATTCCTTTAATTATTTCTGGAAACATAAACTAATCATTTCAAATCACCTTTATCTACTTGGTCTGGTATTAAATAATGAATGTCACACATATCCGCAAAAATATAATAATTGGTTAGGCCATATCTTGCTGTGTGCACTTGCTTGGTGGGTTTTTTTTGCTTAGAAAGAGAAATCCTCATAGTAGTACTTGATGGATTGCACAGTTAATTGTGTTACATGGGTGGATAAATGTACAATACGAAATTGCTAAAGCATGTAACATACGGCAAGCACGATAACCTGTTTAAGCAGGTAAAATGCGGGATATTGGCGCCAACCTACACAAAACGAAAAGCGACTAAACCAGCTGTCAATGTCAAGCCCCTAATACAAGTCAACATTAGATATCGGGGCACCAAAAGGCTATATAAGTACACCATTAGCAATAGTGCTTCACTGCCATACCATCCTGTGTCTACGCCATATGAATTACAGCCAGCTTTAATGCCACAACTTCCACAATACGTCATGTATACGCATTACTCATTGCTACACCACCCGCAATCTGCGCCACCATCATCGCAACAACCTAATTGCTTTTTCCTATTCTTATCAATTGCACGATGGTCGAGCATTACGTTGTCATTAACATGCGTCATACAACTTCATTGTTCATATTTTGCTTCACATGTTCTTGTGAGATTGCGATAAGAAATCATTCATGTCATATGACAACAAATGAAATATTAGGAGTTATTGCATGCATGTATTTGAATAAATGTACAGGGATAGTCCGCTGTTTGTAGGTAACATTAGCGTTTTTTCGTGCACAGGAAGAGCAACAAATAAGAGCATTAATTGATCTAAACATTTGAAATAACAAGGCATCGGTTCAGCTCATCCTGTTGATCTGAGACGAATTTCGTTTTTATTATCTCAGGGACGACTGTCTATTGGAGCACAATTATAGTGTTAGTCTTATACACTAGCGACGCCTGTGTCGATGCGGAATCAGTTTCTTTATAACACCATTCTCATACCAGCCGTTGTCAGCCGCATTGCCACACTATTCAACAAGACTCCAGTCTCATTCCCGGACACATCCTCAATTACAATTGCAATGCGCAATGGTACTGCTGTCGTTTCATATATTGCGTCCTATGTACAGCTTTTTTTTTGTATCTTAGTACCTAATGTCTATTATGCCAAGAGGTATCAATATTCTTTCCAATATCGAGAGTAAGCACACTTTTTGACATCATTTCCCCTCGGATATAGTGCTTCTAATAATTAACGTCTTCTTATCGCCTGTGTCTAACGAACCATATAATTACTTTCTCAAATAATGAGTCAATTCGTTGGTATCAAATTGTTCCAGCGTCCACGCTCCAGACATGCCAACAGGCATCATACAAATTATTTACCGCCACGATATTTAATTTCCGTAGCAAATGTACAATGTCACCATTATTATCGAACCCACGTCATCAACATACCCACCTGTAATCTTATTTGATTTAAATTTTGTAAGCGCCTACTACACTACGAATTTTGCATCGGTCTGCTTGTCCAAAATCTAATAAGATTGCTGTTGTTAAAGTCAATTAAATAATAAAATGACATTGTCAGCCAATTTGGGGATTTCAAGCCAGGTTTATCTTCCAGCGATGATGTAAATTGACGTTCTTGCACATCTTGCCCTCATTGCCACTATATTCACACTACCACTTACTGATCCCTGGCTTCGCATCACGACATATTGATGACACACCATCTTCAACCCGACGTATCTACAGTTGCCTCATTACCAAATGGTCAGTTTGCTTCTTAATCAACATGGATGATCTAGATACTGCTGTTCACATAATGTTAAAACAATTGGTAGATGACACCAAACATTACTCGTTGTTAGGTCTTATATATTTAAAAGGCCAAACAAACATCATTATAAGTAACGGGTAATGATCGCTTTGAGCCATCTTCATATGATTTTCCTTTGCTTTCTGCTTTCATTAATCAAGAGGCGACACCGACATCTTTGTCAATTCAATTCTACTATGTTGATGCACGTCGATAGGTCTCACATCTGCTCTTTCATATTTAATCAGTTAATTTTGTTACCATGGCAGAGGATTCAGTTTACGTGGATGTCCCTGCATCGCAGTAGTAAATTTAGAAAGCGTCGAATATATAACTACAAAATGCTTTGACGAACAGCATTATGCATCAACTAAGTGTCCCATTTCATTTCATGATAACATGAGACGAAACGTTGTGTAAAACTAATACAAAATCTGGTAAAGATCCCACTCTAAGCTTTATATGAGCAAACATTAACGTGATCGCCTTTATCTTTAAATGGACCTTTTTACTTACTTAAAAATGCCGGTCATGGGTCTGTCAAAGACAACAGTCCATAATGGTAATTCAAACCATTTATATTCTATTCTGATTTGCATGATTGAAGCCTGTATTGCATTTGCAATTATCAGTCGTAGCCTGAGCCAATGGTACAGACTTATTCAGAAACTGATGTGCTGTCCAATCCATAGTCAATTTGTATGCATATATTTGCATCAGCTTCGAATGAAACTTAAGAAATTGTCATTCTTCACACATGTTCAACTTCATTAAACAGTTTTCGCTCTGTTGGTGTGGATAGTGGGGGATGGAGGGGGCGGGGGTGGGGGGGGGTCGGGGTGGCTTGGATAAAGACTATACAGTTAAAGTACATACAGGAGCTAGCACCGCTAGCTTTCCTACGTACAAACTATCTGTCATGGTGGTATGTCTGTATTACATTCCATACATAGGAAAGCTAACACCTTTAATTGGAAACACGTCGCGTTCGGACGGCACTGAGGTATTCTTCCTTCGACAAATGAGAATGAATCGAATTCCTGCCGCACAATAGATAATGACTCCAATACGCAATACAAAGGTAAGGCTAGACAGAAGTACGAGGAGGAAGTTTGTTGATGTTAATTTATGTGTACTTCTATTATAAATAATGGTTATGATGGGTATAAAGCTACTTTGTAGCAGTACATTGAACTACATTGAAAATGCAGTAAGTTTTGGGAACAATAATGCCGGCATTGACCAGAAAAATAATTTAAGGGTATTTGTTGTAATTTGTTCGTTAAATCTCAACCCAAATGTGTTCATTATAACCAATAATTCTTATGATACACGTGCATTGCAACTACTGTGGTGCATATAAACGCAGTCTTGTCTTGTGGGTGTTTTGATAAGATCTAATCGAGAGTTGAATCAAGAGTCGCGTTAAAGCAGTGTATAAGAGGGGCGGGGTGGTAAATCACAACAAGTAAATCATCATTGTGAAATATGAGGAAACAACAACCGAAGAAGTCTGATATATTTGCTTAGTGATATGTATACGTATTTATTGAGATTTATAGATGCGTATCTATTACTGCATCTTTCTGGTGGAGTATCTTTTTCTTGGTGGTAATGGTCAATTAATAACCATGCCATGCATATCAATGTTTTATGCATACGTTGCCTAGTCTGCTGCTGCTGATCGATTGCAGATGCAAGCCAAGTGCTTTCTATGATACACGTCCCACGCGTTCAAACCTCTAATTCGCATAATGTATCAACATTGACCTTTCAGCACAAACGACAAGGAATGGCAGGAAGCAATACTTCTCAGGTTGTAGTTTTGAGATGTGATGTCAGCATGTGCTCCAATTAATTTATGTGTTTGCCGCGTTGCACTATATGATGTGGTGATAGTTTACAGTGGATGTTGTGATAGTTCACTAAGTGCTTCCACTTCTAATGTAAATTAATGTAATTTTATACTAAATTTTACTAAAGAGGTTGAATACTAGCACATTGAAATGATGCAAAATTATGGCATGTATGTGTTTATGTAATAAACTTACAGTAAAAAATACACTACACCAGACCAGAATTTGCAAACGTGGTGTATTTGAGTCGTGATTATCTTCAGTCAGCTCAAAGCGATGTTAACGATATATTTGGTCAAACATTATATGATGACACCCTATGATTATCTCTCATTACGGTGTCTGGATTGGTAAACCTAGTTGTCATCAGTCACATCGTCTTAACGCGATGATATCGGTCCATAGGTTGTTGCATAAGGCTATACGCCAAAGCATTTTGCAATCATCGTCTTTGTTTTATTGGACGATATCGGTCCTAAATACGCCAAAGCATTTTGCAATCATTTATTGGACGATTGCTAAATCTACTACTGCGATGCAGAGGCAATCGCATAATTTATTCCTCTCCCGGGGGAATCCATTTAGCTGATTAAAATTAGTAACAGCTGATCGGAGAACTGTTGATATACATCGACGTTGTGGAATTGTAATGAATTGAAGGCGCCAGCAAATCATCTGAAGACAGATCAAAGCTTTGTAATCTACATCTTTAGTTATCTATTAAACACTAAATACCCGTTAGTTATAATCATCATTCACTTCAATGATCATTAGAGATAACTGCCCGCTAGTCCCTTATTCTAAGGACGAGGAGGTTTAAGCAAAACTAAATGACCGAAAATAGGACTTCTTTCAAATTACTTTGTGATGGTTCTAATTAATCTCTTTATACGACAGCCTTCAAACCGCGATAGCTGTGTCACGTTAGGTTGGTGCCTACATAGCTGACGCACCATTATCACCACGACGTATTTACAGCAGCTTCATTGCAATGTTGTTCTCTTCACATCACATGGAAATTATGCAACATGGTCTCTTTTTTATGCGTCATAATATATTGTTGCAAACAGTGCCTGATTTGCTACTTTTTTACCTTCTTCCCATTAAAACACAGCATTCGAAATAATGTTCCCGAATGTCTGACGGCGGCCCTGAAAGAGTTAACACATATAACAGTATCATCTCCTCAATCGCTTTCCAAAATGGTGCGCTTAATTAATACTGGTTGCTTGTAAACGGACCGAAAGACAAGTCATACAATTTCAAACAATAGTACCAGTATTGGGTCAATTTAATGCCATTGGTCATGAATAGTGCTCAAATCTGACCAGCAGCTATTTCAAACGTCAACAAATACCCATCAACATTTTAAATAATACGCCGTGAAATATGTGAATCAAGATACCGAGATGGTATATTTATATACATTTTACTTCACAACTCGAATCATGTTTATCCGCGTTCTACTGGCTTTTACGATAACACCATACAGTCATTGACAAAGCCAATGGATACGAATTGCCAAGGAATCGAATAATAAACACCTAAGCTATGCTATCTTCTACAAAAAAAATGAACACTCTGCACGTAATACTATTAAATTTAGAATAGTTTTACAGCTGCCTCTCTGTGTTTGGGCGGCATTCACTTTATGTTAACAATACACCCGAAAGCAAACTTCTGATCCTTGCCCAATGTCTCCCACGAAATTATGAAATCATGCACCTGATTTGAATTGGCAGCACAAACATGCAAGCAAACAAAATGTGTATACACATTAATAACAATAGTCATGGAATATTAAGGGGTCTCCAAAGTGTGTGTTGCAACAAACATGGGTAGAATGTGACAGAAGACATACCATACACTGACACGGACAGAATTTGAGGGCCATTTACAAATCATATCACGCTGCAGCAATGAGTCAGTTTGACGACATTGGTAATCAATAGCTTGCTATGTGTTCAACGCTGGTTTCCCCGACTTTAGTTAAGTCTTTGTATTCCAACTAGACCATTAGTTTTAGCAAGTTTGGTGATATGAATGAAGAGAGGTGCTATTGTAATCGAACTCCCCACGTCTATACAGCATGCCAGAGAGCACCAATCGTAGCGTCATCAGCATACCCACCAAGCCTCACCATATTATCAGCTCGCCCACTACTTACAGCCTTACACTTTGATCTAATCACCATTTAACTTGCTCAAGAAGTGATCTGAACTAACATCACGGATCTTTTCACCCTAAAGCCAACTCAGTCTCATTACCATACCATGCTCAACGCAACTTGTGTACGCCTGCCCAATTGTGACACCATTCCATAGGACATGTACAAACTGGCAATGACTGCAACCATCATGGTGAAGACCACGCTGTTATGCATAAAGAATATCGGCATTACACAAGTATATTTCTGCTTAAATAATTATGATCTCGTTCTCATACCATGGCTTTAATTACAACACATATCGACGACACCATGCTAACGAGGTTGCTTTAGCGCGAATGGTTTGACTTTTTGGGTTTGGTGTGATTATTTTCGTTGTCGTTTATCCAGTGAGTCGCCCTCGGGGCACGAAGCTGCTTTTAAAATATCACGAATTTAATGTAGAGCACTTCACAGCATGACACAAGCATTGGATTTTATGACAAGGAGAATTATTTCGTTTATGCATGACATTTATGCACTCATCAAAAGCACAGATAAAATCCTTGTTTTACTCCATGTATGCATAGTATATACAATGTTGATCCTAATAAGACTTATCTATTGGTTTACATCAAATGAATCAGGCCTATATTGCGTCTGCATGGACACGACAACAGACAGTGGTAATTTGAAGGTCGGTGGGGTCTACTTCAATGGGACATTAGCAATTCAAATTCAAATTCATCAAGCATCAGTCAACAAAGAGTTTGATTCTTGATTCTTTGATCGCACATGTGATATTCAATATGGGATCATGAAATACCAAGTGCACTTACAAAAGAGAAATATTAATGAAGTTACACAATCCATCTGTTTACTTATCGGCACCGTGGATGATAATGCATCACCTGACATATGTCCATTGATTACCTATATGTAAATGTTATAGGGATTTTCTTGCAATTATTTATCACATTTGTCAAATATTACCGTGTGTAATTTGTTTACATCGACATCGACAATGGAACATTCCTGTTAATTTAACATCCTCTTCATTTATTGTCCCCGATAAAACGAGTTTAATTATTGTCATTCGACCCAGTTAACCTCTATTCTAGTCTCCATGTTATGAATACCGTCTACAAGTCAGATGCTCTAATAATCCTTATATAAGTTATTATGCTTTTGTCATTGTTACAATGAAGAAGGAATTATTGGTTGCATTGAACATTTCTACGTACAGCGAATCCTTTCCCAAAGTATATTTTGTTCTCTGTGCTGACAAAGACAGGATAACTCATTCAATGCCAAGGCATGCCCTTTATTCAACCACTGAATCACAGACATTGCATGCTGTTGAGATGAGCTTTAAGATAATACATCGAACATGGCATAGTGTGTTGGAGCAAATATTCAAGCACACCGGACTCACGAGCTATTATCTTTTGCAGAATGTAACCGTAATTGGGTCAAAATGACCTCCAACAACATCAAACACATATGTGGTTAATATCCGACATCGAGACGCCTTCTCTAAATATTACTTGCAAAGGCTTTGTAATATGTGTTTTATCGTCATTTGCTACGGATAATATCATGCAGTAAACAGTCAAATTAATGGGCTGTGTGCGGCACTCACACTATGCGGTAATATTTGACATATATACTTTCAATGCATGGTTATATGAAATAGGCACTCTCTTGTTCATCTGCTAGTAATACTTATGCTTGATATGATGGCCAATTCAACATAACTAACTATATCACACGCGGCAATACAGGTTTTTTTCTCGGCAAAATATTGAATGCAAAGCTGAGTAATCCGAAAATTAAACAACCATCGCTAATTGGCAATCCTACCATCCTTTCATTGGTTTCCTTGACAATGACGTGACGTCATGTTGAACATTCCGTTGCATTAACATGCATCATGCAAGAAACAACTTGATTGATCATGTTTTGCATCGTAGGTAATTGCAAAAGACCGAATGTGTGAGAATCAAAGACATAGCTTCTCTAGAAACGATTATCTCTCGTATTATTGCTGTGAAAGACATTGCAGGCGAGGATATCTACAACAGCGGCACCAAATAGGCAACAAGTACATAACGCATGTAGTAGTATGGAACGAGGTATGCACCATACATGGAGAACGCCTTGAAGTGTTTCTCGGCTGGATACATGGCCAGGGGATACAAGTTGTATACTGTGGAGTACCAGACCAGCTAATAGCCCCTTCAATAGCCGGCAAGGTACCCCACCACAAGTTCTACAGTAAAACCTACCGCGAGGACGTGCTACACGACTACAAGGGAAGGATAGTAGTCTACGAGGTCTGAAAGAGCGTATCTGCGTGCACCCCAACAAGGTACATTGCAGACTAGATTCTGACCTTTCAGTGGAAAGTACGACACAGTGGTTGGATAATATCATCGCTCAGTGAACATAATCTTACTGGAATGCAAGGCTATGCTACTTCATTGGCTGTGTACGAATGCAGTTTAAAACTAGCCCGCTTCTTGAATATTCGTTCGCCGGTAGACGCTCACTGAATTCGCCAATGGTATTTTATTGGTTCACTATTTAGCTATATATCCCGTCGCGTACATAAGAAGCTAAATTGATCTGAAAAAATTAAATGTACGCTTTATCACGTAAAAATGAATGGTGCTTTTATTCATGGTGTTTGTAAGATTGATGTGCTTTGCAATAAAACATTAACAAATTGCTTGACGATATATCTAATACAAGTTACATCACTTTTTTATATAATCACGCACTGAGGCAAAACTGGAGGCCTGTAATGCCTCTTCATGGTAATAGATGATGAAATATTCACTACTTGTGCGCATCATGAATATGCCGTTAATGCATTTATAGGTAAAACTCTGTACTCGCCCACGAGTGTCAGGTTTCGCCAGGACTCATTTTTAGTAATGACACCACCCTGGGAGTCAAATCATGTATTGTTGATTGCTTTCGTAGTCTAATTTAGCGAAAATGACCGTCTATTTTAAAAAGGTTGTTCGCGAAATGGATAACTTTTTTTACAGGCACAAGTAGTGAACATCCCCTTCGTGCTCAATGAAACTTCCTTGCTGTTGATGGAATGAAGAATTCCTTTCATTGTTTTTTCTCGCATCATGCAGCTTATCTGAACTAGTTGTGATTTAGAGATCTTTTTCTTTAAAATTGGTGATTGTGAAGCATGAAAAGCGGCAGTCTTTGGTTTTTCTGAAGTCCGGAGGGTGCCCGACAATGATTTCCATAAAATAACACGGATCAGATTTAATAGAAAAGACCCATTTCGAACAATCGACGTGCCTGCACCTTGTTGTGAAAAACCTTCATTACAGCAACATGCTGCAGCGATATCTGCATATTGGTTGAAATCTAACGACGATGAAAACGGAAGAAGGTAGGAGATCATTTAAAGACCATTGTTGAGGGCCAAATGTCTCATCCTGTTTTTCGTAGACGCTTGTCACATCGCTGAAGATTTGCTAATGGTTCAGTTGTTTAATGTTCGGCTCCATTTGTATGGCTGCATCACTAATACAATGCGTGAATTATGACGCCAAAAGCTTCATCATACTTGATCAGCTGTCGAAAAAGACTTGTTCCTTTTTACACCAACATTCAAATAGAATTTGGGCCTTAGATTTTGTTTAAGATATGGCATTATTCAGGCATACAACACTAACTAAAGCACTACGAACAGGACTGTCTCGTCTCATAGTTTGCCTCTTTTCATGTATTTTTGTAAACGCAAAACAATAGGATATTAATGCATCACCTGACATAAGCCAAGCGATACCTATATGTCTATGTTATAGGGCTTCCCTTGTAATGATGTATCGTATTTGTCAAATATTACCTTGTGTATAATTTATGTATATCTACAAAGGTACATTCACGTGAATTTAACATTCTTTTCATTTTTTGTGCCGGATGATTAGAGTTCAATTACTCTCATTCTGCCCGGATAACGTCTATTCTAGCCTCAATGTTATCATTATTTTACAATAAATGATAGCTTATGAAGTCAGTTAAACCAAAACTCGTCTAAGGTGCAGTTTTGAATCCCATCTCATTCGCAAAGATTAATGAATATTTAAAACACAGGAACACGATATTCACCACACGTGCTCAGTGTTATGATTGACTTCGAAATGTATCTAGAGATGTAATGTTTTCTCTGCGGCCACCAACGAACATCGCTTCCTTTCCCGCTACGAATGTCAGCTACGAAACTCTGAAGTTCTGCATTGCATACTAAGGGCATATAATTATAGCCGGAACCAAGTTGCTGTATGATATCATCAACACATTGTTCCTTTGAAGAATGAGCCTCTTGTAACAATGAATGGAATTCCTGCCCCTCCTTTTGCTCAATAGCATATGCTTCGAATGCGCAATGCGAAAGTGAGGCCTGACATAAGAGCATACAGGCAGGAAGAATGGTTATATTAATTAACGGGCATTTTTATTATTGGTTACAATGCTCATGGATATAAAAACACTTTGTTCTGATTGCAGCGGACATGACGAAAGTGAGGGAAACGACAGAGGAAGAACGGACAAGAAAGAATTGGGAGCACAATTTGCATAACTGGTGGAGCTGTATGTCTTTGTGTACTTGCTAGGATCGGTCTGATCAGTTGTCAGATAATATTACTAAAATATGTGCAAATACATCAAGCTCTGCTATTGTGTGTAAATATGGCAACAACTACACGGACTAGGTGCGTATGAGCTTTACGATAATACGTCGAGTTAAGCAAATAATCAAGCAAACCTGATACACGATCTATTATCTTTCGCAGAATCTAACGGTTATTGGGTTATTATCAAAATGACCTCCAACAACATCGAACACATTTGTTGTAAACACACGACCTCGAGAAACCTTCTCTAAATATCACTCTCGAAAACGTCGTTGTAGGTGTTTTTTCGTCATTTGCAATGGATAATATCTTGCAGTTAATAGTCGAATTACTTTGCTTTGTGCGGCACTCACACTGTGTGGCAATATTTGACATAGACACTTACACTGCATGGTAATATGAAATATACACTCTCACGTCCATCTGCTAGTAATACTTATGCTTGATATGATGGCCAAAATAATAGAACTTACTATATCACACGCAGCAATAAATGTTTACTAAGCAAAATATAGAAGGTTAAGCTGAGTTATCCGAATATTCAACAACCATCGCTGATTGGCCATCCTAAAATCCTTTCATTGCTTCCACTGACAATGACCTGACGTTATTTTGATCGGGTTAGTATTTTAATCAATTTCACGGTGGTCATACATTCCGCTGTCATTTACATGCAGCATGCGTCAAACAACCTCATTGTTCATGTTTTGCATTATATGTTATTGTAAAAGACCGTGCATGACGAAGGTAAAAGAATTAAAGACATCGTTTCTCTGGAGACGATTACCTCTCGTAGTATTGCTGAAAAAGATATTGCAGGCGAGGATATCTACCACAGCGGCATTAGATTGATTGGAACGCCCGACCAAATGGGCAACAAGTACATACGTATGCATTAGTATGGGACGAGGTCTGCACCGTATATAAAGAACGCAGCCCTAGCGGCAGGTTCGTTTGATGCAGGTGGTGGTGATGGCCTTTCAAATGTAAATTGCAGGGTAAAAAGTCCTACACGCGCCACAGACGCGAGAGTATAGATGCTAGTGAGCCTCAGATGTGCCTTCTCTCATTTTCATCTTCTATACCTTCCACCATATTGTCCAGCTTGTCGCCATTGGATTTTTTCTAGTATACCATCCAGTCCGTTCAGTAATTTTTCCCATGTCACAGGGATGGGACTTGCCTGTATCTCTTGCTGTTTTGTGTCCGCAGGTGCTCCCCCAACAGAATCGTGGAGTACTGGATGGAGTCTGTGAGCTGCTTTATTGTTGTGTAACAGTCGATGGCACCAAGTATCCCTGGGTTCAACCACTGACAGCTGATTGTACCCTTTCCACAGCGCCTACAGGGCATGGGAGGATGCTTGTCGTGTTTGTTCGTTCTCCACCTGTACCAACTATAGTGTTTGTAATGGGCTAGGCAGCCACACACGTCAGTAGAGTAGCCTGAGACGGATACTCTTGGTAGCCATTTCAATTAGGCAGTGTATCGCAAGCTTCCAAAGGATTTTGAACAGTCACATACTGAACCATAGACCGGGCTTGTCTAGCGAGCTTTAGAAGAGTAAATAGCCCAGCAAGGCGAAGATATACTTAAAAGCATCATTGAACTTCACTAAAAAAATAGGTGGAAAATACAGGCAAGCTTTAGTGCTGCTTAGCTGCATGGTGCTTCGGAATATTAAGGTTTTCCTTAGTATATGCAGCTTGTACATTTGTTTTTCATGCAGATTACTTCACGTGCTAAAATCCAACAATGCAGGGCGCAACTGTGTGTTCCATTTGTTCTATGACTACATATGCTTCATCACATGCAAACTACACATTTTCATCATAGATTACGCTTTTTATGATATCAATTAGAAGCTCTGTACGTGAACCAATTACATTAACGGGAATGTGTAACAGTAACTACCACCTCAAAGCTCATTACATGTGTCGAAATCTGGCCGAACTACGGATGGCATCTTTAAACGGCTGATGTTGGATGCACAATTGTGATGACACTGATTGAATCAAGTGAAATGAAATTTGTTGCACCGATATTTTCAGATATGATCAAATTGGCTCAAACGACCACATGCTATATGAGCTGAAATATTTATTCTTCGTTTTGCATCAATATCAGTATTGCGCAGTGAACATAATCGTACTGGAATGCAAGGCGATGCTACTTCAATGGCTGTGCACGAATGCGGTTTAAAACTAGCCCACTTCTTGAATATATGTTCGCCAGTAGTCGACCACTGAATTCGTTATTTGTATTTCATTTGTTTATCATTTGGCTATATATCCCATCGCGTACATCAGAAGCTAAAATAAATTGATCTTAAAAGCAAATGTACGCTTTATCACGAAAAAATGAATGGTGCTTTTACTGTATATGTAAGATTGGTGTGCTTTGCACTACAACATTAACACAAGGCTTGACGATGTATCTAATGCAATTTGCACCTCCTTTTTATTATATCATCACGCATTGAGGCAAAACTGGAAGCCTGTGATGCCCCTTCATGGTAACAGATGATGAAATATACACTCCTTGTGCGCATCATGAATATGTCTTTAATGCATTTGTAGGTACAACTCTGTACTCGACCACGAGTGTCAGGTTTCGCCAGGCGTCTATTGTCAGATATGACACCACCGTGGGAGTCAAATAATGTATTGTGGTTTACTTTCGTAGTCTAATTGAGCGAAAATGGCCGTCTATTCTAAAAATGCTGCTGGGAGAATGGATAACTTTTTTTATTGGAACAAGTAGTGAACATCGCCTCTGTGCGCATTGAAACCTCCTTGCTGTTGATGGAATGAAGAATTCCTTTCATTGTTTTTTGCTCGCATCATGCAGCTGATCTGAACTAGTTGTGATTTAGAGGTCTTTTTCTTAAAAATTAATGTCTTACGCTTCTTTCCACTGGGAGTTGTTGATGATGCGGGTGATTTTGAAGCTTGGAGATAATCAGTGTTTTGTTTTGCTCATTTCGCACAATCGACGTGCCTGCACCTTGTTGTTAGCAGCCATCTTAACAGCAAAATGGTGCAGCGATATCTGCATATTAGTTGCAATGTAACGTCATAATTGAAACGAAACAAGGTAGGAGATCATATAAAGACCATTGTAAAGGGCCGAATGTCTCATGCTGGTTTTTTTATTTAGTAGACGCATGTCACATCATCAAAGAGTTGCACATTGTTCAGTTGTTTAATGTTCGGCTCCATCTGTAGTGTTAATCGTATGCATATATGCTAATGTCGCTTTATATATAGCTTAGTGAATTCATGTTGAATTAAAGAGGCGACCGCCCATTAGGTCGCACGCCAAACGAAATGGTATATAAAGACCTCAAGAACTGAGGACAATAATCATCCTAAAATCCAGAGAGACCAACCAACCGAGTTGTCGTTAGTCATCGCCCACTATATGTTTGGTTCGGAGTCTAGCAGCAGTGTAAAGTCTAATTCAGGGAATACACTCTGTGAAACCGAACACGCTGAATTTCTTTGTGCTAGTGCATATCTATCTAGGATATGTTCATAGCATAAAGTGGTTACCCCGCGACGTGATTGCTGATAAGGAAAGGACCGATAAACCGCTGCCCACAGACCAAGGAGGACACAAGGACGCGTGCGGAGCCACAGACACATGGGCAGACTGGACACCGCTCCGACATTGTTTTGGTAGGGTACTATTCCTGTTTTATCGTGAGCGCCATGTTAACTGGGTATTGCTGTAAGACGTAAGATGAGGAGACAGTGTTGTGGAAGGCAAAAGTTACTGTTCCTGTTTTATCGTGGTCGCCTTGTTAACTGGGTATTGTTGTAAGACGTAAGATGAGGTTGTAGGTTATCGTAGACTAGTGGGTTTTTTTCTCGAGAGTAAAAGTGGGGAGTACGCATACCATGATAGGCGAGCACAAATGTAAAACCAGAGCCATCAGGTACAGTGACAATAAGCGACATTGTCTAGGCATACTTTCGTCAATCACGCGTGGGCATGGCTAACTATCTGCTGGCCAACCAGATGCCCGAACGCGCATCAACCAATTAACACACAATGCGACGTCAACTGCGCCAGCTAGCTGTTTGAAACACGAGTAGCAATAGTCTATTACCCGGTAACCCCTATTACGCATGCACGCATGCGCAACAGCGCACCTGGCGTAACTAGGCACGTGACCCCGGTACACACAAAGAGGTTCATGCTCACAACAATGGCGCACAAAACAGATTTTTCGCGTTGGAAAGTCGAACACCGGCGGAGTTTTTGGAAGGATAAAGGGGTAACAACGACGGATTACCGACGTCAAGATCGAGTTAAACTTGGACTTAATTTGCCCTGTGATCCTGACTTTAGTTGTGCGAAATTGGAATTGCCCCCGTGCCGGAGTCTAGTTTTCAGTTCTCCGCTGACCTTTATGTGGTAATTCGGAGATTACTCTCTACGATATTTTCAACTATTTGATAGCACTGCGCTCTGACTTCGACAAAAAGTGAAGAGCTACAAGTCTTTCAAAGACTATAGACTTTTTGCTGATGGCCATGTGCTCCAGCAGAGACGTTCAAGGCAGCCCGACTGTCCTGTGCCCGTACAGGATATGGCAATTAGAAGTGCGAGGTGAGACAAATATTTTGGTTCAATTGTTTTAAGGACAGACACGTGGGCTATGTGACGGTTTTTGAATAAGTTAACCCTGTTATGCCCAAGCCAAAAGATTGGGCCATAACACGCTCGCTCTTATTTACCCGGTTTGGGCAAAGAGTCACGAAAGAGTTCCAAACCTTACCCAATTCCATCCGGTAGCCCCTAACTGAACAAGATACTCGGAAAGCCCCATTGTCGCAGAAAGCGACCCGCAATTTGAGATGTCACAAAACGGCCCCATTTAGCATACCCCTGCTCCTGGCTCTAGTTCCACTCCAAGTCAAACAATTCCCGAAGTTCATGAAGACGCTGTTGTGAATGAGGGTGGATCGGATCCTATACCTTCTAATCCTGTCCAAGACAACCAACCCGATCGTGGGCCTCCTAACCCAGCCCAGAATCCGCCGCATGACCTCTTAGCTCTATCGCGGATCCCTGGTACCAGCCGCCTGGAAGGGACGATGAAGAAGATGAGACAGACGAGGAAGATCGGAAGATAACCCGTGTACTTGGTTCCTTGTTTAGCGATCGCGCCCACATTGACCAATTGCAACGGTGCAGACCCAGAGCAAACCCTGCAGTGGCTTCGCACAGTGAGCGCCACGTACTGCCCCCTTAAATTGGCAAAAGCCACCGCTGAAGGGCCCCTTGAAGACCATATTAAACAGTGTGAAGGAAGATGGCCTGTCGTGAAAAGTGAGATTGCTGTCACGTTTATTTAGGCCGCATTTGAGCAGCATCAGCGTGATGCCTTGCGTGCTTTTATTAAGAGGCCTGGTGAGCACATCACCATAATTACGAGTTCACACCCCAAAACTACCCCAGTTCGAGTTGCTCAGTCACTGCCACCAGTGGTGATTGACACAGGAGACCAGGATCCAATCCGGCAGAAGGGATACCGGTTACCCTTCCCAAAACGTCAGCAAACTGAACAATGTATTGATGAGATGCTGCGGTATGGAGTTATCCGTCCCTCTGACTCACCATGGGCTTCGCCTATTACACTTGTTACGAAGCGAGACTACATGCTTCTGCGTCGACTACCGGAAATTGAACTCTGTCAACAGAAAGGACAGTCACCCCTCCCCAATATCCAGGACGTGTTTGATGAATTAAGGGGTGGAACAGTTTTCTTAACGCTTGATTTGAGGTAAGTTATTGGCAGGTTCCAATGCATGAATATTCCATCTCTAAGACGGCATTTACCTGTCACCTGGGTCTTTTTGAGTTTGTGCGCACGCCCTTTGGTTTGATAAATGCCCCCGCTATTTTTCAGCGGACCATAAATCAGATTCTCTGACAGGAAAAATATGCATTTTGCACATTGACGATATAGTGGTTTATTCTCGGGATGAAAGCGAGCATGTGCACCACCTTGAACAAGTGTTTCAAAGATACCGCAGCGCTGGCCTTCAGCTTCAGCCATCCAAGTGTCATTTCAGCCTCACCCAGATTGAGTTATTGGGTTTCCGAGTGTCGGGTGAGGGAATTCAACCCTTGAGTGATCGAGTTAAAGCAATTTCTGAGATGCCCGCGCCTACTTCCGTCACTGAGGAGAGAAGTTTCCTCGGTATGGCAGGTTATTACAGGCAGTGCATTAAGAACAATGCCCAGTTGGCAGCCCCTTTAACTAACTTGCAGAAGAAGGGCGAACCCTTTTGCTTGGGACCTGTGGAGACGCAAGCCTTCTGTAAGCTCAAACGAGCCCTAACCCCAGCCTCCATCTTAGCTCACCCAGGCATGAGGCGACCCTATCATGTGTATACAGACGCTAGCAACGAGGCTGTCGGGGCCGTGCTGACTCAGAATGCTGGAGGTATCAACAGGCCTGTAGCTTATCTGTGTCACAAGCTCAGTGGACCACAGCTGAGATGGCCAACCATTGTTTATGGGCTGACGAAGTTACATCCTTACCTCTGGGGTTCAGAGTTTACTGTCAACATTGATCACAAGCCTCTCAAGTCACTGTTTAAATCAGAGATAAAGAACACCACGCTCCAGCGATAGGCAATTCAAATTGCTCAGTATGGCGCCCCTATGCAACACATACCTGGTAAGAAAAATGTCCATTCTGATGCTTTATCTCGGATTGCTGCTACCACTGATGTTGTGTCTCAAATTGCCGCTATCACCCCCATCCCTGCTTTCGTTCCACCCATGGATGCACCCGATGACTGGCGCACTGACCACATTGACCCCAAGGAGTTAGCTCAACAACAGCGAGAAGAGTTTCTTGAAGAGATGCAGGAGGCTGCCAGTGACACTGATGAGACACGTTACATCATTGAAGGAGGGTTGCACTTCACCACTGCTAAACCCTCGTCCACTACCCAGCTGTACTTGCGTTTGTTGCTGCCCCACGCCTATCGCTAGCAGGTGATTGATCGATGCCATGAAGCTACAGGTCATGCGGCCTTCGCTAAAACCCTAGACCGGATCCAGGAGTCATATCTGTGGCCGGCTATGCGCCGCCATGTTCGCGATTTCCTGTCCTCATACCTGGGGTATTGACTTGGTGGGACCTTTCCCACGTGACCAGCGAGGGCTACAAGACCTGCTCATCGCTGTGGATCATCTCACAGGATGGGCGAAAGGCGTGCCCATCGCCTCCAAGAAAGCTTTGACGATAAAAGAATATTATATGGACCACATAGTAGCTAGAAATGGGATAACCGCCACCATTATGAACCCTTTCGGAAATGGATGGAGGAGTTTGGCGTTGAGCACCACAGGACCAGTCCGTACCACCCGCAGAGCAACGGAATGACAGAGAGGTTCAACGGAACCATACAGAGGATCCTATTGCGACTAACAGATGGGGAAGAAAGGAAGTGGTCCACATATCTTGGCCAGGCGCTTTATGGGTATAGAATCTCCTAGGGCCCGGGAGGTATGTCGCCCTACCAGGCTGTTTACGGAATCGCAGCTATCCGCTTAGCCGAAACACTATTTAAAGAAGCCTGAGTTAAGCATAAGCAGAATTACGCTACAGAAGATGCCGGCAGAGATAACACGTTGCCATGTGGCTCTTTTGTCAGCTTACTCTTCTCAACCCTCACAAAGGTCAAACGAGGTACCAGCCAGGGTATCAGGTTATCCGCAACTACAGGGGAGGATTCACCCTCTTGGATATAGAGACCGGCAGACAAATCCGGGCAAATCAACGCAATGTAAGGCTCATCCCACAGCCAAAGACTTATGATGAAATTAGTTCTCCACCCGCACGGAGGAAAGTTGAAGACACCGCTCTGCCCCCCACACATGCACGGCCAATCCGACCCGATTTCCGCCGACCTTTTATCTCCCACGTTAATACGCCTTCTATCCCCGCTGCAGTGAACCCTAAGAATCAGGCCAACGGGGCCTTCAAACTTCCATGTCCACGCACACCCGATCGCGTCCAACCAGGTATTAATGGAAGACAGGAGTTTGTGAACAAAGGATGGGAAGACGGATCCGACACGGATGCCCCCCCCCCCCCCCTACCCTCCGCCCCCAGAAGACGTCGGTAACAACACTGGGGACCCCGCAATAACACGGAGGACGCCGGCAAGAACATGGAGGATCACGGAATAAACACGGAGGAGCGAGGAAGTTGCCAGAACAACACGAGTATTACAGAGGACTCCTGTGGCAAAATGGCAATAACGTGGAACGGACCGGCATCAACACGGAACGAGTACGGTTCTACCTGGATTTGGGCCGATAAAGGCATTAAAGGCTGTTTCAACCATTCCATGGCCAGTCAAGCATGTGAAACATGGATCCTGATGATGTTGGAAGACGAAGGAAAAGAAGAAGGGGGATACCTTGGCTGTTGAGAAGACCACAGTATGGGAAGTATAAAAACTGTCATTCCCCACATTTGTGACAACATTTTCTATCTATATTCACGTTGTATTGGGCATTATACCAGATCCTTTACGCGTCGATTACCAATAACGTAGCCATGCGCGATAGATTCACGACATAAAAGCTGAGGTTAACATACATCACACTGCACCCATAGTTTTATGCCGGATTTCCGGCAAGATAGTTAACATCGCGCTTATGAATGTTCTATCAGTTGGAAACTCCCTTAAGTCGGTTGTCACAACACTGGCTGTGTTAGAGCATTGCTTCACAGACACACGGTAATGTTAGCGGTAAATCCGTGCTTTTAATCAGAAGACGCACATGTAGTATTTTGGCATCCATGATATTGTCTATGAATCCTTACAAATCAAGAATATAGCTCAATGCTTACAATCGAGATAGGACCCTGTCGTCTAATGTCGTTGTGATATGTTAAATTTCTGGCTGAAACGTTATCACATTTATTGATGTTGACATGTTTATGTGCACGTTCATATATAACTTCCGTGCATTTAGGTACATGTGGTATACAACGGTAACACTTGACAGAAGTGCGAGCCAAAAGAATGTAATAACCATTTATCCGATAAAAATGATTCCTAATGTTCTTTTTGCATAACAACGACCCCTTATTGAATATATGCTACTCAAACTCTATGAGCAACATATGATAATGTTCTCGTCTCAAAGGTTATTGAACGACTTGATCACGCCATTTATGACCTTTGACCTCCCACCGTGTGCTTTGCTAGAACAATGTAAGGATGAACATTGTAAATTCTATTGTTAGAACGGGGAAGCCGGGTACGCTTAACTGGTCCAATTTGTGTTGTGCTTGTGCTGGCTTGGAAGACACATTCAAACAATTTACTGACCGTGATCACAGCACAATTACTTTGATAAATATACTTTTAACAACCTTTGGTAAATTCGTAGATGCAGCTAAACGACTTGTGGCATTGTTACCTAAACATAGCATCACTTATGAACAGAATGATTGTTCACTATAATGGCTGCTCTGCACATTAGCAGTTTTATTTCTCATTGTTCTAATGATAGCAAACATTGTCGCGTTGAAAAACTTCAAATAGACATATTGTATGCTCATATTTAAACATTATGTTGAACATTACGGTCAAGTATATATGGTTGTAAGGAAGATATTGATGTTATTAGGTAATGTCAACGAATGGATAGTTGTTAAAATTTAATTTGACTGTAATATTCAAAATTCAAAGAAATCATTCATAACAGATTATCGTTGTACCTTATTAAGACTATACTATCATATTAAAATGGTCAAACCATAACACTTGTAAACATTTTGACAAACAAATGAATATATATATATATATATATATATATATATATATATATATATATATATATATATATATACCAATGGTATGGTTATGATGTGGACATTTTAATATAAACATACTCCTAGACTACACCTATAATGAATAATATCCTATGTTCTATTCACAAACCGTGTATATACATATATATAAATTATTCCATAAAGTAAATCATTATATGAGGTGTGGTTTTATAGATGGATTGTTGCAGCGCGTCCTGAAACACATTGATGTTTGCAATTGTTTGCATACAAGATGAACAGAAGATAATACAGTTGAAATTGTGCCGCAAAGTAGAACTAACCACACTTGTGTCGGTTTGTATATCTAAGCCTGCTGCATTCGGTATTATAAGTCAAAATATAGTATTACAATCCAACCTTAATATATTCGTCCAAGGGCAGTTAGATTGGTAAGATATATCTGTGTGCAAAGCAATTTGCGTGACGTCTGCTAACATATGAAATAAACCATAGATAATTGTTTCACTGCCAATATATCGGACCCATGAAATATACCCTAAGCGAACGGCTCTGTTGTCCTGCATGTCTCGCATAACTGTCGCATTTGTTATATATATATATATATATATATATATATATATATATATATATATATATATACATATATATATATATACATATATATATATGTATATATATATATATATATATATATATATATATATATATATATATATATATATATATATATATATATATATATATACCATCGGTACATGAATATGTGTATATCGACTCTTCGACCGTCGGGGGACATACCGTCGGGGGATTTCCTTTGTTAATAAATAATCTTTTCCTTTGACGGTTTAGCTAAGTCTATCGACAAACTAGGCTGATGCTCAATTGTTAATCGATTGAAACAGTCTGCTTTCACAGAGTAGCCTTATTTCCCTCTTCATTTGGGTATATTTTTACCTCAGCTAAATGTCAGCTAACGTATTCAATTTGCTCTGCGCCAGAACGCGGATCTGATCATGTTTTTAAACATTAATGGTCCGTCGCCGACTGATAAATTTTCCAGCAATTTCAAGTACCCCACAAACGGCCCAGTAGCACTCAACACAGTGGTAATAGGAATGGCAACTACTGTAGACAAATGGGTTCTGTTCAACACCAGCACAAGGGTCTAAGACAAACGACTACCTTCAAACCAAGCGGACCAGAACCAACAACTTCTGGTCCGCTTCCTAACCTGGGTAGAACGACGCTTACTGCAGGGTTGTGCAAAACTTTGGTCGCGCCTTGGTTAAGAAAACGACAATCAAGATTTCTGGTAACGAGGTCACGTCCATCGATGACGGCACTGAGTATGTTGAGCCTGTACTACGAAATAAGCAGGAGGTGGTTGTCTCCCCTTAAGATATTAGTGATATATCCTGATCTAGAGCAATGCTAATATCCACGAGCGGTTGAAAAAGTCAGCCAACAAAGGTTCTGGCTGGGAGTTTGAGTTAGTCACAACTCAGGGGATTGACATTCCCCACTACCGGCCATTAAAAGATGGCTTCTACCAGCTGCTACCGAAGTGTGCTGCAGCTAAGAGATTTTGCATCCGGCCTCTAAGGACCCGCAACGACCATCTAAATATAACATTCAGTGGCAGTCAACCCTGCTGGAGGGTAAATGCGTACAATATCCAAAACCGCTGTCGCAGCTTGAGACGGTACAAAAGCATGCTTACCTAGCCTTGAACGTCTTTGGCTGGGATGGAGGGGCCATAATCATACACCACATCAGTAAACAGCCTTTTGATATTCCAGGTAGAAACCTCATGGTGATTGAGAAGATTGGTATTTTCCACTAAACGAGGATCAAACATCTGATCCGCTTGCTGTATGATCAGAGTAAACATTAACGGCGCAAGTACTTCTTATGGCAACACCCACCTGTTGACGCAGGCCATCAGCAAGATTGAAGGGTTAATCAACTGCATCCCAAACAACAGGGAGCAGTACATATTCCTATCGATCAGACAGTACGCTCCGTACCTCACTTGACCCGCTAGTCTCTGCAAACAACCAAGACGCCTTTGCAGTAACAGATAAGCCCGATGAAACGAATAGTGTTATGATGTGCGAACTGATATTGTCCATTATCAACCAAAGTCATCTGGTGTAAAATATCAAGATACTGCTTTCCTTGACACTAAATCACACGGAGGACCAGAACGGCTTTTCTATTGAAACATGTTACATACGTTTTTCCTTAGTGCTCATTTGATGTAAGAATGTTTACATCACGCTTGCTTGTATGTGTCATTTATGTTGCGTTTCATGAATGTTATTCTAATATGTTATCAGTACTTTTAATTATGCATCTATTTGATCATGTTACATGAAAATACCTGTAAAGTAGTAGTAATTTGAAGTAGGATGTTCAAGGGATCGAAAGAGCGTAGCCCATATTAAACAGTTTACCATCTGACCAATTGTCGCGTAAAGGGATCAATATGCCTAACCTCAGCGAAGACTCTAACACGACGGATTATTGTCAGGGCAACGGATAATGTGGACGTGGTTACTAATGAGAAAGCTAATAAAACAAAACTGGCTGCAATATAAACATTTTACAGCAGAACACAAATATCACTACAAATATCCGGCATTCACTTGTTGCCACCTTGGCAACTATTATGAAGGTAAAAGGTACTCATCCTGGATAAGTGCAATATTGGCCAAGAAGCAATACCCAGTAAGATGACTCAGCACAAAGTCGTTGAGGTAGATAGAGTAGCAATTAAGTATTCCGGAGATGTGTATAATAATTGCTTTGCTGATATCTACTTACCTTTTTGATGGCATTTCGGAATCTTTGTCGAGCAGCCTTAGTTAAATACTTTACACGTTTCAAGCAACATTGAACTAACTTTTGGCACTCATTTAGGCATATTAATAATTATTTGTATGTATTTCGTCTGTGGCATAGGTGCCACAAAGATTAACGTTTGTAACTATAAAATCACCTATTTCTCAGGGATAAACCAAAACGTCTATATCGGGATACAAAATTCATTACGTCATGTGCACTGATTTATACTGCATTTTGTAAGTATACGGTCCAGAGTAGGCTGACAACACCTGTCGACTTGAGTAGTCTATTGTACTTGATTGACCTCATACCCTCGGTGGTCGATGCGTTGTTTATTTGTTGCTATTGATGTTTATTTTCAATGAAGCATTTGACAAACGTGTCTAAAGTGCAGCTTTATAGATGGTGTAACATGCAGCTATATAGATGGTGTAGCGTTCTCATCGGAACGACAGACCCGTCTTACATGGGTGATCATTATTGCGCTTGTCTGATCCCACAAGTTAATGAAATGTCAACATATGATGGTTTGTCGCTCTTTTGTGCGATCAATTGCCGAGCTCGTGCAGCTGCAAACCCACAGGAGCTTCATCACCTGCAAAATACGGGAAATAATGTTTGTGTCATGAAAACGTGTATCGAGGTCCTAAAGTATACTCTTGCTTGAGTGGCTAGCGATGAGAGCTTTTCGGCCAAGTCGGGTAGTTGGCAGTGAATGTGTTAAATTCATGGTACTGCAGGGAAACCCGACTTGTTTTTTGTACCCATTGTCACGAGCGTGAAGCAGAGAACAGCTATGTCGAGTTGTACACGAAATGACTGCGACCAGTAGTGGTCTTACTGTCGCAATGTAAAACATGCAATGTAAATAATCGCATACTTCATGGGCAGAGTTTTGGTATATCATGACGAATTAAGACGTTGTCAATAACTGGCGGTCCATGAGGTCAAAGTCGACTGCTTTGCTAGGTGTTGCAAATGTCCTAAAAAATATTCCTGATATGCAGTATAGAGCTGTATTAAATACATGGCCAGTTCAATGATGCCATATTTTCTAGAACGTGATTGTTAACCACGTATCCATTTATTCATATCAAACGACTGATTGGTTTGTTGGTATCATTGTGCAGCCACGTGCCATTGTTTAAATTAAAAATAGCAGCAATGACTTGATAGTCGTCAAACCGATTCACTTGAATGAGAATCTCCCATTAGCGCGAAAGGCCCGTTTTTTTGCCAGTGGAGCATATCAAATAAACAAACGCAGTAAATATTCCTTTGCAAAATGTGTGACTGCATTGCAGTACATTGCACATTATCGTACATGGCAGATTAGCACCCTTCACGTTACTCACAAGATTGAGATATTTGCGTTAACTAATATACAACATTTCATGATCAAATGTGTTTCGTGTTGCTGTATCGATAACGGTCTTTCTGCATCTGTATAAGTCACTTGATGAAAGCAAATGTGTTTCTTGTGCATCTACATCAAACGAGTATCTATGCAGAATCAATAATATGTCATAATGGCTTATTGAGAAGAGAGACCGCCTTTCCCTTACAAACAGTTGGGGATTTTTGATTTATACACATATAGTTTTTTTGCATTTTGCCACTCTGCTAGATGTACGAGCACAAAGAAGGCATCAATTATAGAGGTTATAGCAAAAACAAATTGTTAATATTACATCGAAGCGGGACAAATTGCGGATCGTTTATCAATTTGTTTCATCATAGTTCTTTAACACTGTGGCATCGCATCGTATCAATATCAAATACATTTTTTAAAGCAAATACAGCGGCGCATTCCATCACAATAAATCACACCAACGCTATTCTGTTCCCATACACAGAATTTTAGGCGCTTAATGAGTTAATTGATACCGAAATAATGTAAACAAAACTAGAAAAGCGGCAGCTTCTGTTCAAATGTACATATTTACAGCATATTTGTGTAGATAATTATTGTTTGCATTAAATAAAGCTATGTAAAACATTGCTTAGATACGCAATGATGATGATGCATCAGGTATTATGGAAATATTGTGAGCCTGTCACGTGCCAAGCGCAATTTCCTTTACCGTTAGATACAGGCCACAAATGTACGCCACTCTCACCGCGACGCCTCCAATGACCATGACCTTTGCAGTATTGACAAAGCTTGCAAGCTCGCATTTTGCACCGACAGTTGTGATGTTTAGGAAAGAGAAAGGCGTTTTCGACATCTGTTAATCCGACTTTTATACAATATATTACATTAAGATGTCAATGGTTAGCCTGTGATTCCGTGTTGCATCGTGCACACAGAACCAAATCTTGATTTATTGTACATTGGCCGTCACTTTTGCATGGTCAATGAATATTGCATCTGTAATGTCCTCATTTACTGCCTGTTCGTTTTTTCATCATGAATGAACAGTTTCGGTTTTTTGCCGAGCATCTATATTTTTTTCTTGTCAGTATCGTAATAGATTTGAGTGCAATTGTATGTCCTTGAGAGAGCACGCTACCAGATAATCGACTGCAATGTCTGCAAATAATTTATTTTGATTGAGTCCCATGAAAGCCGTATAAATAAAATTTCACACATGGCAGCTTCGCGTAATGCAATTAGCTTGCGATGGCTTTGTGAGTAGTTTGTGACAGATTTCTAGCAATGTTCGACCAGGGCCCCATGCAGACGTACTTCACATTTCCAGCCGCCGTACAGTCTGACAGATATGGCGGCACCCTGCCGGATACTGCAGGGATATCGCAGAGACATAGGCAGACATCAGACGAGGGCCACCCGCGCATCCGCCAATAAACAGGTTAAATTTACCCTATTTGACGAAAAATCGGCCGATTGCTGACTTGCATCCCCCAAGGGAGGCACTTTGAATTGCGACAGTGATCATCCTATCGCCCGATCTTTCTGTTGGTTCCATGACGGTTTTTCTACCATACCATCGTTTCTACTGATCATCAAAATAAGTGCGGATAAGACTCATATACACTCTTCATTTAGGCCACGCCCAAATGTCCGTGTGTCAATAAGACACGTTGTACCTGAAATCAGCGAGGAATTTTATTTATGTGAAGGCAGTTAGGGAAGGGCCTGCGATCACGTATAGACAGATTCGTCTATTCCGACAAGATTTGAAGTACATGAGCATACATAGAAAACATATATGTGTTTATAAACAGCAATAGTAGCCTGATGGTAATTCAATGAATCATGCAATAATATAACTACCATATGATATTTCACTTAGGCCGATTCTTACCGAAGCAACTCAAGTAATCTTCCCCTTTCAATTTCTACTTCAGTACAGATAAATGGCTAAATTTCCTACCAGCGTCACATTTATTATGCAATGGCGAGCAAATACCTGCAAATAATGCCCCAGTTTGTTAAGGCCATAGGGTTGTTGATGCTTAACATACTGCCTTATCAGTGGATACTTCAATAAGTTGCTAGAAAATCATCTAATGTATCATTTAATATCCAATGGTGAGTGGCGTTCAATAAATTGACCATATAAGCACTTGTATGGAGGAAATCGGAGGACATAGCAGGACAACAATTTAGATCATGCACACATTCGATTTACATCTTATCAAACAATAGTGATGCTGCCTCACTAAGATAAACCGCATGAACAACTACCACTGTTGTAGGCGTAACAGCAACTCTTATCGATGTCATTAGTGCATTATAGTGTTGCATATAGCAAAAAGCAATAAAAACATCTTGCAATGAAGCTAGAGGTCTTCCTTAAGTATTCTTATATGTTTATTCTTCTTTAGTATTCATGTAAGTTTCTGTTCATTGGGAAGTCATATCGCATTTCTCTTTTTAATGAAGTTGCTAGCGGTAGAAACCGACGTCACTTCATGAGGCCATATGGATCCAAATGGTCGCTTCTCTAAATACTACGCAATGTAACATCAACATATCGACGCTAGCTTAATTTGTTAACTGTTTGCAAGAACCATTTGATTTAATGTTGCCTTCCTGAGAAGAAAGCAGAAACATTTGTTAGTTACTTTATCAGGGCAATTCATAACCATGAACCGCAGTTAATCTGTACCCGTCTGGTCGCAACCAAATATGTGACAAATAAGGCTGGGGAGTCAATATTATTGTCAAACTACCTGACAAAATTTGAGCTTGACGCCATTAACTACGAGTTTTCGCCATGAGAGATAAATATTAATGATTAAGGTATCACAATGTTGTAACAAATTTGATTAACTTTAGACCCGATTCTAAATTCTCTGCGTTAGATCCATATTACTCATCCAAACCGATCTCTCCTGTTATTTTGGAATAAAGTATGTCAGCATTTAGCCGGAGAGTCTGTATTATTTAAAACCAAATATTGAGCCTCCAAGGAGAGGAAGTTTGTTCCGTAATAAAACTTATCCTATTAGAGGCCACAACATATCAATAGTCATCGACCTGCTTTTCGTAGATATTGCTTATGCGCTCGGAAATCACAAGCTATTGCGACCAGAGATCAAGGGTTACTAATGTTCTATGATTTTTTACTTTTAAAAACGTGTAGCACCAAGAAGATAGGTTGCGGACATTTAAGGGTCACGGGAACTATTCCCTGAGAAGCGTACAGATGGATTTTACATTACGCTCTAACTGGGCAACATGCCTTGATTACAACATCACAGAGCCACGGCGTTGAGTAATAGAAAATGCTTTCATAGCAAAAATGGTGTTAAAGGCGTTTATAGGGGTATATCCTGCGAGGTCATGCATGTGATATTCCACAAAATATGTACCATCAATCTTGAGCAGCTGACTTCGTGCATTAAAGCATGTAACATAATTGGACATATGTCGCTGCACTGACTATTAAATTCAGATTTAAACGTTGCCTTCGATGGTATGCGTGAGAGTAAAGTGAATTCTCATTGGAGTTTCGATAACATGATAAATTGCATCACTAACATGCTAGTATGTGTAAAATGAACATCGGCAGCAATAATTTCATTATAATTCAAACTGCTTTTATAATAGTAGCTCATAGATTCAACAAACATTATTTAGCGTTGTCTGAATGCAGACGTATATACGCTCATAATTGCGCTTGTTAGAGTAATAATCAACACAGCCCATTGTAAACTCCATAAGGAATGTAGCTCACTACACTAGTTTGTTGGGCTCATAGCAAATAGATACACATTCGACACTGATTATAACAATCTGCACCAATTTGCAAATAGCACCATCTATTGATAATATGATCAGAAACCCGATTGTATACAAGCAACCAATTTAATTTTGTGCTGAGAAATTGTTTGTTATGACTTTTGTGAACTATCACTCCGCGGGCTTAACGCCGTTTAAAGGCCTATGTATGTATGACACCATGTTGAATTGTGTCGTTATCACCCTCCATCAAGTAAGGTCCATTGCACTTAAAGTTGTCCTGCTCAATGTGACCTCTTGCATCAGTCTATGAATGTATGGCCACATTGTGCTTAGTAGTTAAATTGCTTCTCCACATCTATTTTAAAATTCAAATATGCATAAGCCGCCTAACTTATCCCAAGTGCTCAACTGACCCCAATATTACCTTGCGAGTTATGCAGATCCGGATCTCGCAAGCTAGCAATCTACTGCTGATAAATGTCTGAAGGGCACAAGGACCTGTAATTTGTGCATACCCCTACAAGACATCAGAATTCAGAGTTATTTCCCAATAACACGCCGTCTTCGTCCTGGAAATGCATCCAATTGATTCAGGATTACGTAACGTTATCTCATTGCCGATGGTGAACGTGCATTGGAATAATACAACACCCCCACCCCCATCCCTACACACCCCCCTCCCCCCGCCTACCATCAATCTATCAATTTGTTTCGTTAAATAACTTGCATGGAGTGGTGTAACAAGATGAAAGCTAATACACGCATTTTGTATATATTTTATCAAAAGGCTCAACGCATAATAGCATTGCTGGCCTGCAATATTTGAGGATATCCGAACTGCGCCATCCATACCAAATACACATTAGGAAGAAGCCCCTCGTGACTATTCAGGCAGAATCCTGTGGCTACTTAGGCAAAGGATATGAGTGGTCGTTTGGCGATGGGACCGAGGGTCAAACCTAACGAGACAGAAGCTGTGGACATACTATGTTATCCAATGGTAAGATCATTCGTATGGGGTTGTCTTCTGGACAGTCGTTCCTGTTATAAACCGGACCAATCAAACGGTAGGAATAAGTAAGCCTGATAGCCAACGAGCTGCTGTAATATCTTTCGACCAATATTTACAGCTGACACCAGGCAGTGTTATTTACTTTTATACGAAGACTTTAAACAGAACAGCGATCTTTTCAGCAGGGTCACCCTTAATTGAACTTTGCTTGTAGACTACCGACTATGTATGACACACCCACCAACCTTACCGACAGTACCGCCTTATCATTAGCTGCCTCATCAAGCCGAGCTGGTATGTGAGTTTCCTTATGAGGCTGATCCAGTTCAATTATTTAGCCTTTAGGAGTTCAGGAATGAGAGGGGAAAAAACTAGCCACTCCTAGCAAAATCATCTTACCACGCCTGATGTTATTGAGTGACGCTTTGTGTCAGTGAGCTTGGGTATGGGAGTTACTGGCGCAGTCCTGTTATCCACAGGTGCATAATGACAATGGAAATCCGGTCTGGAGTGCACGGTAACCAATGAAGATGAAACAAAAAGCTCGCTAATGCAGCGCGAACAAGACGAAGTCTGCGCCAATTTCCAGCAAGAATTAGCTGTACAGTAATATGTTGTGATAATGAGCCACCAGAGTATACCGTATATAAAGTTCTGAAAAGTTTATAGAAGTTTAAAGAAGAACAAAAATTGTAAAGAAGTCAATAATGCTGACAGCCCATCCACCGTGCCGTTATGATTTGCGCAAGATAACTATTCTATCTTTCCCTGCACGTTACATGGCAGTGTTCCCTGTCCCCTCATGCACTCTGCCATGCATGCGCTGACTTTGCCCCCAAAGAAGCCTTGTTGTGTGCAGTATCTAGCTGTGGTATATTTACATCTATATAAACCGAGCCATATTGAACAGACAAAGGTTTTTAGGTAAAGAATGACCTCCCAGAATGCAAACACCAAGCGAATGCATATTACAGAGCTTGAAGGTTATTTAAACGAATTGAAGAAAGACGTAAGTCACCTGGAGGAACAAAATAGGTACTTGGTAGAAGAAAAAATAGATTTGGATATTGAACCTAAGGATACTGTGAGTGATCTAGATTATAATAATGGTGATCTTATGGAGTGGAACGTCTACCAGAGCTTATTGAATCTCAACGGATGTAAGACCCTGGGCCGGTTGGTGGTGGGGCCCCAAGGCGATGGTTCTTAGCCAGCATTTATATGCAAACACCTATTAATCAAAGAACTGAACTAACAATGGTGTAGGTGCAGCTGCATTTTTCAGAAGAGAACCTATGAATAAATCTAGCAGTAGCCCTTTGCTGTACAACAAGATACAATTACCCGCAACAAGCTATAAATCGTCAGAATATCTGTTAGAATATCAGGTTGTTATATGGTTTCTAAAATCTCCAGACAGCGCTATTGGCGTTCATTTATCGTGATTTTACTGTCACATAAATTACAGGTTCTTGCATTTGGCTGCAGACGGCTTACTCATGAAGCCATTTTCATTTTGTTTTTTTATCGTCTCAATCGCCAAACGAAGTATATTGTTTTTTTCCAGCTGCAGACCTTTTAGATTACTTGCAGAGATACATCAAACTGCTTTGGAACAGCTACATATAGGCACCGATAGAGCAGTATTTTAATGAATGTAATATGTAAAGCGAAAGAGTCCGACTATTGTTCAAACATACATATAAGAATAAAAGAAGGTAAAATTTCAAGCGCTACATAATGTATAGGCATAGTCTGTTCGATGCATCTAAGCAAAGACCATATTATATATAATGCCCTGATGTATATATATATATATATATATATATATATATATATATATATATATATATATATATATATATATATATATATATATATATATATATATATATCTATATATATATATATATATATATATATATATATATATATATATATATATATATATATATATATATATATATATATATATATATATATATATATATATTTATACATATACATAATATCCTGACTTTTATCTGGGTAAGCTCTTGCGTCGAGAAGTAACTATTGTACCCAAGGCAATGATACAACGTGACCCGAAATATTCGCCACTATAAAACTAGTATAAGTTAGTCGCCATCCGTAGCGTTATATTGTATTGCATTTACAGAAATATATGAAAGGCTTGGTGAACCCTGACAAAAGATATTCCTGTGGGTAATGTTAAAGTGCCTTCGTACCTTCATATTCCTCCATATGACCAGAAGCACTGACACTCTGCTAGACTCTATCCTGCATTTGTGAAATATATTTATGTCACAAAACGTACAGAGATATCGGAATAGGAAAAAGTTTCAACTGTCCACATTCTGAGGCGCCCCTCTTGTCGATTTTGTAGATATTTAAATGGCGAGAGCCTATGCAATCGCGTAAAAAGCCGATCTCTCATCACGCCATCACGTGTGTGGTGGTTAATCACTGATTTCTGTCACAATAAAAAAGTTCACTGTGATGGACTCTGTTGGGTCGTGGATTGATAACGCTCACAAAGGATTATTATCTTAACAACCAGAAAATCCTTTTTGAAGGCATGGTATTTGCGATAACAACTAAAGCTCTTTAATTGAAGTAATCAACGTTTATTATGAAAATGTTTTAGTCCAATGATACAAAATATCAATTGCTACAGATACCTAAATACTGTACTATCCTTATGCTTTATTGTTTTCACTGCTAACTCTATGTTCAGTGAGTTCAGAAAACATCATTTTAAGATAAATGCTTATAATAGATGCTAGCATTCTTCTTGCTCTCACTTCTCTCACGTCTTTCCGTTGTATAACCCGTTTAAACCATGTTTCATGGTGCATCATCAGTGGCAGCAATTCTATTAACTGTTACAAGAGAACCTTTCTTGAAATGTCTTCGAAGGACAAATGCTTTGATGCCGACATACAATTTTGTGTTTACAATTAATATAGTTACCCCATATATTTAAATATAGGATGAAGCATAGAAAGACCTCCACAGAAGACATGCTTTTGGTATGCGTTATACAGTGCCTAGTATAATGCCTACAACTTATGTTGCTCTCAATTTATGGTAATGGGGTTGATTGAGTATTCATGCATAATGCAAAGATTTGCTACCCTGGGAATCATAACCTTGCAGATAATATGATTTAAACTGTGAAACAAAGATTACTATTGAAACATCACTGTTTGATCAATAAATTACCATATTTTACATAACAGCATTATTTGGGCGCAATAGCGCTAGAGCTTTATATCATTAAACACTTCAAAGTAGAGCTACATAAAAAATAAGCTGTGACATTCACGTGATGTCGTTTTTAAAGATAAACAAGCGTTTGGCTATATTACTGAATTGTAGAGTCTGCTTATCTGACAAAGTCATTTCAACAGTCTATCGAATCATCACTAGCCGTATTTGTGGAAGGTGGTTTTCAAATGCTTTGTTGCTTTCTTTAATTAATGTGGTGTTGATATTCTACAGAGAAAAGGTTTTATAGTTAGTCCTGTTGAATTTGATATGTTCCATTACCTTTCCCCCTGATAATACAGCAATCGTGAAATTACCTGTGAGATATCTATGTTTCGTTATGCTACGACGGTTTGTAAATGGCATAGTGCAATGAAATAGTGACTTTGACCTTAAGGGTATTGTCTCTCAATCAATTAAACTGATCAACACATTCAGACAAAAATACTGTGGCCTCCACAACCTACTAGCTGCTCGCTGTTTGGCTTTTGAGCTACAGGTTAAATGATATTAAATTGAAGATAACTACTCTTGATATGGTTGACTATGTCATATTATGTTGACAAAATTACTGTAGGGATATCGATACTTCTTATTTGTTTACATAGATGACGATATGGAAAGTTCTCTTTGACTTGAATGATTGATGAAATTGCTACCAATTTTCATGAGAAGAGTCAAACTCACCTTTCATCCATTACTTGTGGCAGCATTTGAAAGATAATACTACTCTAAAGTGTATGACCTATATTGGGGCCTTCATATGTAATTGTAAGCCAAAGCATTTACTCTTCGATTAGTGACATCAGCACATGACACTTTGGAAGTGTTCGTAAAATCTAACGGACCTCCTTCACCTCTACTGAGATATAAAAAAAACACTCCGCTTGTCAAAAGTCCCAATTCTGCAAGAAAGGAGGGACAAATAATGTACCTCGGGTTTTCAATTAGATTCTTTGAGGGCTCAAGTGGACCTTTGGTTGATGTCAGGATAAACAAGAGAGACAATCTCTTGCTGCTCTTTACCGCTATAAATAATCAATCACGCTATTACTGGCCCCAATATTCTGGAGATCCAAGCCATATAGAGGATGCTGAGTTCGGCGATTTTATATAAAACGTGTCCTTTGATTATGTACGATTTCGAGAGTTTTATCGAAGCGGTTCATAATTTGCCTCTTAAACTGTGTAGTATTGTCTTTCAAACGTAGCGTCTCATCGGCCAAAACTTTAAAAGCGGTGCGCTTTGTTGAGAATCATAGGTATAGAGATGACAATTGAAAAAGCCTACATTACTGAGGACATAAGTTAGAATCAATTCAAAATTAAGGATATATGTCAAACCATGGACAAATATCGTCTATATGACCTTATCGATTACATCAATATCGTCAGATATGCAGCGGTCAACAATAGTTGGGTAGTATTCATTGTTTCACTATTGACCAAGAATCCAATCTCAAACCGATCCATCCATTCTGTATAATTTTTCAAATTTAGTGGCTTCAAGCACAATTTATTCCAGGCAGTTTGACAACAGCCCTTGCTGTTTCATCATACATTGTTTCCGTATTTTTGGCATGCAGCCAGGAGTTTGTCGAGAAGAGCTGCTACGCAAACCTGGACATAGGAAATAAAGCCTTGCTTATTTCTGGCTCTATGGTAAACATATTACACTAAACGTGAACTTTGTTTGAAATAAATATTAATCTACCATATTTGTTATTTAATTTGCAAATAACACACAAAGGAAATAAATTAGACCAATGTCATTGGAAACAGCATTTACATAAATGTTAGTTACCCCCGAAAATACTTCACACAATGCATTGATTTTGCAAGTAGCTGACAAGTAAATACATGAATTGACCAACGAAGCATCAATGCACATGTACAATTATGTCTAAGACAACGTTGCGATGCATTTTCCTTTTCGTTGCTACCTTCCTCCGAATGGGGCTCTTGTGGGAGGTGGTTAGTGGGAAGAAAACTTGTAATAAAGTTTGGTTTGTTATGTTGATGACGTGACGACTGACGTAGGTAAGATTATAATGTCGATATGCACTTTGGATCTGGTCGTTTAGCTGACGAACTACTGGAAAGGTTATAGACATAGTTAGCTGTGCTATTTTACTGTGTGCTGGTAACAATAAGACGTCAATAAAGCAACGCCACGTCATGGAATACGGTTATTATAGCGTGTACCGTTACGCTAACTCCATTAAGGCCTACCTTAGTTATTCAGGCGCTAAAAGTCTTAAGATAACGCATCCGTGCTCTTTTGCAAAGTTATGGCGCTTAGGACGACAAATATGCAACGACAAAAGCTTAATTGGATCAAACAATTGCAAAAGAGAATGCATGCCTGTGCAAGGCAGGCAACTACATGGTGTGTTGGCAATCTTGAAGCAATGATGCTCGCGTTGACATGTTGTGACAGGTGTGTGGCAACGAGGCTGGCGTTGGCATGTATTGAAAATGTTGTGGCAATGCTGCTAGCGTAGCCATGCACCGGGTGTGCTGTTGCAATGCAATGATACTAGCGTAGACATGTACTGTGTGGGTTGTATCAATGATACTGGCGTAGACATGTAATGTGTGGCTTGTATCATTGATACTGTCGTAGACATGTACTGCGAGGGTCGTATCAATGATACTGGCGTAGACATGTACTGCATGGGTTGTATCAATGATACTGGCGTAGACATGTACTGCATGGGTTGTATCAATGATACTGGCGTAGACATGTACTGTGTGGGTTGTATCAATGATACTGGCGTAGACATGTACTGCGGGGGTTGTATCAATGATACTGGCGTAGACATGTTCTGCGGGGGTCGTATGAAGGATACTGGCGTAGACATGTACTGCGTGGGTTGTACCAATGATACTGGCGTAGACATGTACTGTGTGGGTTGTATCAATGATACTGTCGTAGACATGTACTGCGAGGGTCGTATCAATGATAATTGCGTAGACATGTACTGCATGGGTTGTATCAATGATACTGGCGTAGACATGTACTGCATGGGTCGTATCAATGATACTGGCGTAGACATGTACTGCATGGGTTGTATTAATGATACTGGCGTAGACATGTACTGCATGGGTTGTATCAATGATACTGGCGTAGACATGTACTGTGTGGGTTGTATCAATGATACTGGCGTAGACATGTACTGTGTGGCTTGTATCATTGATACTGTCGTAGACATGTACTGCGAGGGTTGTATCAATGATACTGGCGTAGACATGTACTGCGAGGGTCGTATCAATGATACTGGCGTAGACATGTACTGCGTGGGTTGTATCAATGATACTGGCGTAGACATGTACTGCGTGGGTTGTATCAATCATATGATACTGGCGTAGACAATGATACTGGCGTAGCGTATTGCGGGTTGTATCAATGATACTGGCGTAGACATGTACTTCGTGGGTTGTATCAATGATACTGGCGTAGACATGTACTGCGTGGGTTATATCAATGATACTGGCGTAGACATGTACTGCGTGGGTTGCATCAATGATAACTGGCGTAGACATGTACTGCATGGGTTGAATTAATGATACTGGCACAGACGTGTACAAAAGGGGATATGGCCATGCACTGGAAGTGTCGTTGCTATGGAACTGGTGTAGACATGTACACAGAGTGTTGGGGCAACGAGGCTAGAACAGCCATGTACTGCGAGGGTTGTGGCTATGAGGCTATCGTAGCGTCACATATTGAGGATGGTGTAGCAATGCATATGGTGTAGATAAGACGTGTTTCGGATTGTGTGACATTGAATAAGGCATGTCGTGTTGAGGATGGTGCGGCAACGTTGCACTATTGTTGTACTTCAATAGATAACAAATGCTGATTTGTGTGGAACACTATGAACCGGCGCCCACATTAGGGTCTTACAAATAAAAACGAGAAGGGCTAGAAGGATACGTGTTTAATTGCTGTTCGTCTGTGCGCATGTGTGCGCCAATAGCTCGCCTGTAACTTTATATCAGGCTACCGTGGTTTTCGTATGTAAAATGCACACATTAGTTTACTTTAGCAATTTCTAATTTATGAATAATACATCCATCTAACACAATTAAATATGAATAGCGATTTATATAGTACAACTATGGATATTTTAAAGCGTCCTACCATTACCAATTTTGCTGTGTCCTAAGCTCATCAATCCATGACCTAAGACCAATTCTGGAGTCTTTATATGGGGTAGTAATACATCAAAGATTATTGTACTTACCCTTCGTGGTTAATTCATGGAGAGTTGGAAAGCATACAAAACATAATATAATTGCTTTTACGAGTGACATTATGTATCAATTACGTGTTCTAGTGAATATCAGAATCACAATAACAGATATGTCGTGTCAAACGTGTGCGGCATCGATTCAATGAAGCTCTTACGTTGCATATACATCAAAACAAATAATTAACTCACTGCAACCAACTGTGATGTTGCCTGCAGATAACCCATATCATGAAATGTGAAAGAAATATGCAAGCTCGTGACCGCATTATCAAAACAATTAGTTGCTGAATTACTTCGCCTTAACCTGTTGGTTACTGTGACTATTAACTGCATCCTACAATGCCAAGCCATATGTGTTACAATTATCGGTTTAATAGAAGTTTGAACATAATCAAAAATTAAAAATCTATTGCGGTTTATTCAGCCTAACAACTGCCTTTCGATATGAACCTGAACCCACCACATAATCAACAGCGATGCGGAACATTTCATTATACCATTGCAGATTATAACACGTCTCAATACAAATTGCAGCCACTATTGTACGGAATGATGCCATGTGACAGTACGATAAGCTATTCACAATGATACAGTACGTAGTAAGGTTTTCATGATACCACATCGATCATAAATAAAGGAGGATTACATCAATTACAACACCCAGTATAGAGACAATTTGCCGGCACTGTCAATTAGGATGATAGTTGAACAGAAGTAAAAGCTGTTTAGTAGTCTATGTGGATTGTACGATGGAAGCATAATAGTTGCTCTGTTAAAGCAAAGGAAAAAATGGAATCACTTTGATTCACCATAATCGGCTATGTTCGGTACCCTATCCTGTCCACGTGATTGTGGTATTAAGATATCTCAATCGACAAATAACATACTAAGATGGAATAGTATTGATAATATGATACATGCAAAGGTGCCTTGTAAAATGGAACTTAATGTACTATCAGTTCATCACTGCAATTTAGACAACATAACGAAAAGTTGGTCAATATAGGAGACTATTCAAATGACTCGTTAACCATTTCAATGCTTTAAACTCGCTAAACATGAGAATATCTCATAGCCAGAAGATGAGCTCAAAGGATTTGAATTTTGCCAATTGTCACATGTGCACTAACGGCAAAGAGCACAACGGTAATTATATTGCAAACTCTAGTGATGATACTATTCAGGCTTAACTACCGGCATGGAGTATTTGAATGTAACAGCATGGTGCTTGAGGAATTGCTTACAAAATGATGTGAGTAATATTTATTGCCACCTTGTGTGAAATTATACATGGCATGTTGATATTGGTGTTATCATTAAATTGCAGAATATCGCGTGGCTGGCATACTCTTTCAATTTCTAAACACATCGCAGTGTATTGTACAGGGTGGAAGAAAATTTGAGATGCATTAGGGAGCTGAAAAATAAATATATTTTAACCATTATTGAATATATGGTCGTGTAGCAGAGAAGGCTACTGTATATATTTACAGATTAAACACTATCCGATTGAAGGAATTGCAGTTAATGCGGTGCCTTGTGTCTTACAATAAAGTAGGATAAACCATGCATTCTGTGCTGGACAAGTTTCCGGGGTGTTCATATTACACTCATATTCAAGCACAAAAATTCGCATGTTCGGGTGGTGTGTGATTGGCTGCTCTCATTTCGGACCCATTTATACCCTATATATATATATATATATATATATATATATATATATATATATATATATATATATATATAGAGAGAAATATGAGATATAGAGATAGAGATAGATATATAGATAGAGATAGATATAGAGAGATATGAGATATATCTATAGAGAGAGATAGATATATCTAGATATATATATATATATATATATATATATATCTATATATATATCTATATATATATCTATATATCTCTATAAATATATATATATATATATATCTATATATATATATATATATATATATATATATATATATATATATATATATATATATATATATATATATCTTTATAACGGATGGATATAAGTTGGGCAAACAACTGTAGTGAACTTAAAGTTACACTCATGGGTTTGGATTGTTAATATAAGTTTATCCGGCATGTTACGAGCGACAGATTCGTCAATCTCTTTCTCATTTTTGTCTGTTTTAGAATATAGTACCTAGGAAATGAAATAGCGCTAATCCATCACATTTTTATGTGTTGTTGGACCGATTTGTTGTTTCTCGTGAATTGATGTGATTTATAGCCTCCGGACGCAGCATATCTGTTGTGCTTATCAAAACATGCAATAACCAGCGACCCGACTGCACACCCCATTATTATTCTGACCTTTTTAGGCCTCGTTCGTGGGCTGCCACGAGGCACTGCTGCTATGTTATCGAACTGGCCGTTATTTTACTCGCGGAAATCATCTTTGTTTTCGGTCGCTATGTTATATCTGGCTCCAACGGAAGTATTGGTAAGGATCATTACTGTAAATTTCCAAAGAATGTGAATTTCATTCCATAATACCTAAAGGGGGACGTAAAGACGACACATTTAATTACCAAGTAAAACATACTTAGGAATCGCATATGTAAGCAAAGAAAAAAACAAAATTCCATCTCTTTGTCCAAGAACCTAATCTATACGGGACCAGTTTAGTTACTAAAACAATTAACAAATCAACCCAGATAGTGAAAGGGAAGGCGGTCGTAGGTTGAGAAGAAATGAACGAACCTATTTTACGTTCGGTGAAAAATGCGTGAGGTTAAATGGTAAACAATGGCTGTCGTTCAAATCTACTAAGTTCGTTGCTCTATGAACAGGTAAATTGCTTTTATTTGAACAAACAAAAATGCGAATACAATACTGAAAACAATCAATTAAACTTAAGGGCCACTAAGTATTATTCATTGTGTAATGTTCAGCTGCATTATCTGTGGGTATTGGCAGCTTTATTCATCTATGTGCTGTTTACACGAGCATTTCGGCTGGCTCCTTCAGCTGACTACAAAGTGTGGCAAGCTCAAAAGCAACTAGGTTTTTAAAATGTGTTATAAGAAGCTTCCCATGTGATACCAAGCATTGCTGTTTCTTCTTAGTAAATCACTAACACGAATTGAGATAATTATGTTGTTATTTGACTCATCATATATGCGTTGCTTATCTTTCCTTGTGAAACGGTCCACAGGTCGTTACAACAATTTACAATTACAACCCTGACATTAATATTAACCGGCGAATAAGATCTTTAACAGATTAAAGGGGTCTTACATCTGTAAATCCTAAAACAACAAAAACCTTTCTGCCTGTAGTTGTGCTATTTAAAGGAATTACTAATGAGGATCATGCTAAAAACTCATTCATCGGACGAACATCTCATACAGAGACGAAAAGTTAACAGGATTCTAGTTTTGCCAATTATTCCAACTAGCTGCTGGCGTGGCCTTTCAGGCTAATGTTCCGGCATTGTTAATGTCAAATGCTGTGGAATCCCTCTAAAACAATTGCTTACAATATTATTGGTTATCGATAATTTAACCCAATGTTATCATTATGTAGGGATATTTAATAATGCATTGCATATTTACCGCTGTGGAAGAATACAACACAGGCGTCGAGGTTAGGAACAAGACTGCGGCGGGTTATTGGGGATGAGGGGAGGGGTTGGGCAAGTGTTTTGCATGTATTGGTGACCGCAGATGTTAAGCATCGGGAACAGAGCGCCTGTGACGGTTACAATTCTTTGAACAGTTGATATTATGTGCGAAGAACGCATATACGCTATATACTTATATAGTGCATAGTGATTATTTCCACGATATCGTGACATACCCAACATGACTGATAAAAACCCTGTTATCAATTTGCTATGACTTAATTCGTGACCCTTGAACTATCCATTGAAGAAAGAGCCTTGAACCATTGCTTTTCTAAGGCGGAAGGAAAATTATATTATCAGCTAATTTAGACTGAATTCAAGTTAATATATAGTGCTAGCTGACAATTACGAATATAGCGATTTAAATGACAGCTGCTTTTAACATTTTTAATATATAGCATTTCATTATCAAATTGGTTTTTTTTACTGCTGTATCGTTAACGGTCTTTCTGTATCTTGATATGTCACTTGGTGAAGCCGCAAATGTGTTTCTCGTGCGTCTTCGTTAAACGAGTATTTATGCAGAATTAATAACATGTCATAATGGCCTACTGAGAAAAAACTTTTGATTTATACACATAAAGTTTTTTGCACATTGGCACTGGAGGCCTTGAGTAGAGAGGTTTCAGCAAAAACAAATTTTTATTATTATATCAAAGCAGGACAAATCGCGGATCGGTAATCAATTTGAATTCCATTTTCAAACAAATACAACGGAGTATTCCCTCACAGCACGTCACGCCAAAGCTTTTCTGTTCCAATGCACGGAATTTTAGTCGCTTAATGAATTAATTGATTTAGAAACAATGTAAACACAACTAGGAAAGCGGCAGTTTCTTTACAAATGAACATATTTACAGTATATTTGTGTGGATAATTAATGTTTGCATTAAATAAAGCTTTGTAAAACATTGCTTTCAATACGCAATGATGATGATGTATCATGTGATATAGAAATGTTGTGAGCGTGTCACGTACCAATTCAACCAATCAACTTGCTATTGCATTGTAATCAATTTGCAACCAAGCGTAATTTCCCTTGCCGTTAGCTACAGACCGCAAATATACGCCATTCTCACCACGACACTGCCAATGACTATGACCTTTGCAGTATTGACAAAGCTAGTAAGCTCGCATTTTGCTCCGACAGTTGTGATGATTTTGTAAGTGTAATATTTGAACGCGTTTTCGATATTTGTTAATTAGACTTTTATACGATGTACAACATTAAGATATCGTTGATTATCTTGCGTCTCCGTGCTGCATTGTACAACGCAGAACAAAATTCGGATTTATTGTTTATGGCCGTCACTTTTGCATGGTCAATGAATAAATGCATCTGTAGGGTCCTCATTTACTGCCTGTTCGTTTTTTTCATCATGAATGAACGGCTGCAGTTCTTTGCCAAGCATCCAGTTATATTTATCCAGTATCGTAAAACATTAGATTGCAATTATATGCCCTTGAGAAAGCACTCTACCAGATGATCGACTGCAACGTCTACAAATCGTCCATAATTTATTTTGATTGAGTCCGCATGAATAAAGTTTCACACATGGCAGCGTCGCGTAATACCCAAGTCACACCTAGCTTGCGGTGGGGTTGCGAGTAGTTTGAGACGGATTTCTTGGAATGTACGGCCGGGGCCCCATGAGACTCTTTTCGGCAGCTGTGTCATTTTTGGGCATAGGGCGGGCATCGAGTTACTTATTACTCGGACTACAAAATGGTGCAGCGTTTCGTGTCGCAAGCTGATCGCCAATAAAGCAGCCGATGCCTGGTCGATGTCCAGCAGGGCATCGCACACATCGGGCCGGCGCTGGGTCAAGTTTGTGGTAACCCAGACAATCACTACACAGTCCGTGCGCCGCCATGTCGACTAGGCGCCTGCCGTACGCCACTCAGACGTCGGGATGGCTCCACTCGGCGTCCGGACGACTTTGCCCGACCAGACATCGGTCAGATATCGGGGCTTGCAGGGTAAGGGCTGCTCATCAAATCGTTCGTCAGATCATCAAAGCTATATACAATGTAAGCTCTAAGTACCTTGGCAACAGTATATTGAGAAAAAATGAACAATAGTGCACAATGTTTTAGGTTCAACCACTCAAAGCCACTTTTGCCACTCTACCAGCATCTTTTGACAAACGAGGAAGCAACATTTAGAGACATGACATGACAGAGAGTTGATGAAGTGTGTTTAGACGAGGTACGGTCATCCTCTGTGCTGCTTGAGTAATTTTATCTGCACAAGCTCCGCAGTTTTTCAAGACCAGCTCTAGAAACAAATAATTTGTGGCAAGCTTGTTATTTCTCTATTTTCTCATGCATTTTAGTCAGTTTGTTCATTAAATACCAACAGATCGGCAAAATCATTGTTCCCTGCAACAATAGCTGGTATTGGTAAAACAAATAGATACTGCGTTAAGTGCAATAGTATCATTTCACCTGTAAACTGAAAAACCTAAAAAGGGAGCTTTTTATAATTGCAACGAAGTGACAACAAGGGGCTAAGGATGTAAATAATCATAAGTTACTTTTTCAGCAACGAACATACGATATTTCTGATTCATCTTTAAAACTCGTTAGGAATATGATCATTGTTAACGAGACATCAATAATTTGGTAAAAGCGATTCTTATTAGATTGATCATGACTTTTATGTAAACTGTTGGGGTTGGCTTCCAAATAAAGACATTGCAACATATGTTGTATGTTATATATTCAATTGGTAATGAATCCCTCTGTCTTTTTGTGCTAGGAATGATGAATCAGTGCCAGAATCGTCGAGCGTTTAATCGTGGTAATATCGCCCATATGTATCGTCCAGAAGGTTATAGCTCTCATTAGATCAGCGCCCCCTAACATCATTATATGCAAACACCGATAAGTGTAAGAACTGAACTTATAATGGTCAAGCCTGAGAAACTAAAACGTACTGTTTCAATGGATTAGGTGCAGCTGTATTCTTCTGCATCGAGCCCATGACAATCTTGATCAATGTTGGAGTTTTTCTATTGTTTATAAGAGATCGATAACCATGGCATGGTTACCATATCCTTGACGTGATACATACACAATGCAAACGGTTAAAAGGTGAGCTACAAAGATTTTTGCTGCTTCTGATTATTTTACCATACAACTTAAGGTTACTTGGCCCTTCCGTGGCAATCTCACTAAAGTAGATTAATGTGACTATCTATTTTAGCCACGCAGTTATGAAAGTGCAATGACAGTGATAATGGTTGCGCAAACTAGTGCAAAATTTGAAAACTCATTTCCCAATTCGATTTGTCACTCTTCGAAACACGTAACAAGACGTAATAGTTATTCCCAGATTGTTAAACAGAATGTTAAAGACCGATATGGAACTGAACTATCTTTGTTCTTAAATCGGACACTTAATTTACTGAAAACGCACAAATCGCCTACAATCACAGCGAGATGTAATACCTTTTCAATGGACAAGAGATGATGAAATAAATGCCTATATCAGAACACATATGAGCAGCAATAAAGCTTAAGTTAGGGGGCAAAATAACAGGTTTCTAAAAGCTCAAGACAGCGTTATGTGCTTTCATTTATCGTGCAATGACAGCAAAGCAGCGTCCAGAAGATCTCCCCATATTCATTCATCCCTTTAACTAGCTGATGCTCTTTGGCGGTCGTCTCAGTCGTGTTATATTGCTACCTTTGGCAGTCGGACTAACTGTTTTTGGTGTAACAAATAAGTCGAACTATTACATCGCTTTTATAGTCGCATAATTTACATGTATACTCTTTGTGCTATTAACCATCTGGTGTTTTATGGTCTCAATCGCCAAATTTAGTATTTTTGTACTACTGTTGCAGATCTTTAAGGTTCTTTAAAGATATACAATATGCTCAATGGATCAGATAATATTATTGTTAATATGAGTTTTGTAGCATCTCATTTTATATATATATAAATATATATATATATATATATATATATATATATATATATATATATATATATATATATATATATATATATATATATATATATATATATATATATATATATATATATATATATATATATATATATATATATATATATATATATATATATATATATATATATATATATATATATATATATATATATATATATATATATACGAATGCGACTATTATGGACATGTAGCAAAATACCAACCATTTTGGGATATTGGAGGCGACGAAACATATATTCAACATGATGATCATTTCTCGTTTGCAGTTGGTCTGTCAGTAACGGTTTCGCAAACTTATATTTGATAATCATTGTTTATTAAATTTATATATTTTCCAAATAGTTTGGGTATAAGGGAGACGTCAAAAACCAACTATTTTGGAACATAGCATAAAAACAACTATTTTAGGACATAACACACAAAAAAAGATATTCCCGACCAGCAACGCAATTTCGTCTGAAAAAACACGAGAAACTTTACTAATTATCCGACCTGCCTAAGCATTTCGGTTTGTCCAGACGAATATATGTCTGGCTCCAGCTCATTGAAAAATATCGACACCAAATATCTATCTTTTTGTTTCCTTCATCGAATGTAACGTGGATAGGATATATTAATGAAGGAATTACTTCTAAACAATATACAAGAATTTGGGATAATGATATATAGGATAATATCGAGAAACAAGCTGTTAAAGGCAGAGTACCAAGAAAGTCGTCGGTCCAATATATAAAAATTTTCAAACGCCCCTAACCAATTCCCGTGTGATGCATGAGCCAAAACCTTGCAATTAATAAAAATGAATGGACATAATGTACAGTGTTGCATCACTTTTAAATATAAAATCGTAAAATAAATCATTCAAAAAGGTCTCGACATATATATATATATATATATATATATATATATATATATATATATATATATATATATATATATATATATATATATATATATATATATATATATATATATATATACCTATATATATATATATATATATATATATATATATATATATATTTATATAGATGGGTATATTTATATATATATGTATATGTCATAAATATATTTAAATGCATGTGTACATATATGTAGACGGTTATATAATAATATGTATATATATATATATAAATATTCATGGGTACATAAAATATTTATATACATTTATCAATAAATTTTTAGGAATATATTGCTATATATATGTATATTTATATAAATACATATATATATATATATACATGGTCTCATAGCGTTACGTCGGTTTCTTCCGGCTGGAGCATTATCGTAATCTTTCTAGCCCATATGCTTGGCTGCATCGTTTATTACTAGTAACATTTTAATTTCGCAAAGTATGAGCTAAAACTTTGCTCCGGGATAGGAAAAGTTTATACCTTGGCCGAGTCATCAATTTCTATTGTGTGTATCTTATATCTATGTAAGCAAACGAAGCAATTGGTAGTAATCGGGCGAAAGAATCATAAGGGCAATATTAGCTCATGATATGCAACTTTTACCGCACCCAATACGTGCAAGCACGACGTAAATAAGAGATGATAGCAATGATAGTCGTCATTTTGAAGTCATGCACCTATAAGCGGTATCATGTGATAATGACATATGGAAGTTTTTGCGGCTTCAACCCACATAAGTAACACAAAGTGTGTGACGTACACAAAAAGCACCATGACCCTCGTGTCCCAGTTATGGGTAAATCAACAAATATCCGTCGCGGGCCAGGTGATCGTCTTGAATAAAAAGAAAGTACTTTTAGAATGCCATTTGTTTACTTTTTTGGTGAGCAGGCAATGAAAGATTGAAAGGTTTCATGGAATGTGCACAGATAACAAAGGTGTGAGCGCATTGCTTGACAGTCAGTAGCATAACTTATTTAATAAGGTGCAAATTCGTACTTATTTTGTTTATGAGCTATCGATGTAATTTCGTAATTGCTCTGGAATAGAAGTGGTTTTAATTTGCATTATTGCAGGGCGGTCATTTTGATGACTATATACATGAATTTCCAAAGCTTTCAAGTATCTTCCCGAGTAGTGATTAATTAACCATCATGCTTTAATGATTTTGTTGAAGAAATTTATTCTATGATCCTCTGACTCTATGGGGATACGTGTTGGCTGTAGACAGCAATGGAGGGTTTGTATTTTATAACCGGTTTGTAAAGGAATTACATATGTATGTAGGGGTTAGTTTCACTTCTTCTACAAAGCAGATACTAGAAATGAAATTATTAGATATACGCGCAATGAGACGCAATAAGCAATGGCAATGTTGAAGCATAGTGATTCCAAATGACAATACAGGTAGTCCATGGAAGCAATCAAAGGATTCTACTTTTGCAAATCATCTAGAACAAAGCCAAGCTTATGTTTTGTGTGAACGCAGGTCAGTGTTAACGATCATGCAATGCTGAAAGCGCATACATCTGCTTATTATAAAGGCTGATGTATTTCCAGATACAAATCCGATTGTTTAACCGCTGTGGCACAAATGCCGCTGGGTGTGCGGGTGGTGGTGGTTGGAGGCCTATTGCAATATCCGTTGCCACTATAACACCTCGAAGATGAACGGGATGTTAGGAACTAGTTGCTTTATAATATAGCCCTGGTAATGCTCATTCTGTCGCTCATACGTATTACAGGGGACTTCATCTTCAGTTTCCAACCTTTTTCCTGACATTCACGTGTCAATATGGAACTATAATTCTGTTTCATATAGTTTCCAACATAACTAGTAATCATTTGCGGTTGCGGAGATGGTAGAATTGGTTGTCAACAGCTAGATTTAAGTTTGTGTGAATGTTATACATATGCCACACACCCTGCGATTATTTTATCTGAGACATGATTCGAGGTTGTCATTGGCTTTTATTTTCCGATTGGTGGTATGAGAGATTAAGTTAATATAATGCTGAAACAGTTTCATGATGAAGTTGTTAATTCTGTAACTCATTAGATATTCTCCATAATGATTTATATTCAAATGGCAAAATATTTGAGAACGTGCACGCTTATATAGTACTAAATTGCAACATGAAAGGAAGATAAATAATAGGCCTGGAAATATTCAAACAATGCAACAACCCTTACTTTACAGGCATGGCAAACGTGCTTGAAGGCGCACATGTTATACATGAACACACAGCAATACATCAACATCGAAACCTGCGATAACATTTGAACATAGAATAGAGAGACGACGTCCAAATATCCGGCATTGTAATGTTCTACTGCAGCAATTTAACATCCAAATGCAAACGCATTACAGCTACAATAGACAGCGTGGATCTTTCATCAATTGTAAGCGTTAAGCTATATACATGATTTGAAAGTTTTAAGATTAATGGATTCATAGACGGATATTACGGATGCTAAAGTACTTAGGTGAGTCTTTTGATTATGAGCACGAATATGCCTCTTACATTACATCCAAGCAATGCTATAACACAGCCAGTGTTTTGACAAAAGGATAAAGGTAGTTTTTATTTCTCATACAGAACATTTCTGTGCGCATAGAGCGATGTTGATTGCCTACCGCAAATCCGAGGTAAAACTAAGGGATGCATGGTTATGCATGTTTATCCCAGCTTCCATGTCCTAATTATATCTCGCATTTCTACGTTATAGGTTATCAACGCTTAAAGGATGTCCAATCCATTACTCGAAAGTAACGGAATGGCGCTGCTGCAACCCTCCGTTGACCTAATGTACAACATCCATCGCGTGTCAAATGAGCCTTAAAATTGCGAGAGAGAATGTGCATGGCAGTGGGTCGAATGTCAAAATGTCTTAATGACCATGGTGCTGCAATGAGTCTGTCGTAGACATTTCATGTTGACAAAGGGATTGCAATGAGACCGGTATTAACATATCGTGTTGAGATTGGTGTTGCAAGTTGGCTGCCCAAGACAATTTGTGCGGCAATCAGGTTGACGTGGGCAGAGATGGTGCGATGGAGTTAGTCGTGTAAGAGAATCGGTAGTAGTTAGCTATGTGAGAGTGCACTGTGTGGGCATTGGTGTTTGCAGGTCCGTGTTTGAGCATGACTATAGGTATGTGACTGCCTTATGTTGGTGAAGATGGCCCTTTTAAACAGAGCGTTGTTTCAAAATGTACGACATAACATGCTTTTATTTGGTTTGTACGATGCAGTACAGTCGAATCTAATATTCTATGCAGTTGTATCAACAGAGGCCTATTATATTGTATTAATGAATGTTACGTCACTACATCAACGTCCTGACCTTTATCTGGGTAAGCTGTTGTGTCAAGAAGTCACTGGTGCACACACAGCAGTCATACAACAAGAACCGCAATATCTGCCACTATAAACCTAGCATCAGTTAAACTAGCACACAGGATGTGAGTTGCCGTCCGTTGCGTTATATTGTATTGCATTTACAGAAATATATGAAAGCCTTGGTGAACTATGACAAATACATTTCTATGCGTAATGTTGTTGTTAGTGTCGTGCTAACGAATCCCCTCCATATTCCATCCTATGATATATAGCACTGTCATTCTGCTTGACTTTACCCTTCTTTTGCATTTGTGAAATATGTTTCTGTTAAAAAACGAACCGACATATCGGTATAGGCTCATAGCATAGGCAAAATAGTCGACGGCCCACATTCTGCTGTCGATTTGAAGAGGTATCAATGGTGAGACCACATTAAACTATATAATGGCGTAGACATGTACTGCATGGGTTGTATCAATGGTCCTGGCGTAGACATGTACAGCGTGGGTTGTACCAATGATACTGGCGTAGACATGTACAGCGTGGGTTGTACCAATGATACTGGCGTAGACATGTACTGCGGGGGTTGTATCAATGATACTGGCGTAGACATGTTCTGCGGGGGTCGTATGAAGGATACTGGCGTAGACATGTACTGCGTGGGTTGTATGAAGGATATTGGCGTAGACATGTACTGCGTGGGTTATACCAATGATGCTTGCGTAGACATGTTTTGCGAGGGATGTATCAATGATACTGGCGTAGACATGTTCTGCGAGGGATGTATCAATGATACTGGCGTAGACATGTTCTGCGAGGGATGTATCAATGATGCTGGTGTAGACATGTACTGCATGGGTTGTATCAATGATGCTTGCGTAGACGTGTACTGCGTAGGTTATATCAATGATACTGGCGTAGACATGTACTGCGAGGGTCGTAGCATTGATACTGGCGTAGACATGTTTCAGATTTTGTGTCAATGAATAAGGCATAGACATGTCGTGCTGAGGATGGTGCGGAAACATACATAGCACTATTGTTGTACTACCATATATATGTAATGCCCTGATAACAAATGCTGATTTGTGTGCAACACAATAAACCGGCTGCCGCATTAGGGGCCTTCCACTGAAAAATGCGTCCTACCAAAACTAACTTTGCTTTGGCCGAAACTCCTGAATCTATTACCTCAGACCGATTCTGATGTCTTTATATGTGGTAATGATACAACAAATCATTATACTTACCGTTCATGGTTAATTCTTTTAATGTTTGAAAGCATACAAAACATAATGGAATTGCTTTTGCGAGTGGCATTATGTCTCAACTACGAATAAAAGTGTATATCAGAATCCAAAGAACAGATATGTATATAACGGGTGCGGCATCTATTCAATGAAGCTCTTACATTGCTTGCATATACATCAATACAATTATATTTGACTCACTGCAACGAACTGCTTGTTGCCAGCAGATAACCAATAAATTGAAAGGTGAAAGAAATATGCAAGCTCGTGACCGCATTATCTGTGAGTCACCGCTTAATTACATCCATCACAAATACATTTAGAAAACAAGGGGCATGTGTGTGGTATGGCGCGTTTGTTATGTTGACAAGTGCCAAGCAATTAGTTGCTTAATTACTTCGTCTAAACCTTTTAGTTACTAAGACAAGTAACTGTATTATGCTGTCATTAGCGTTACAATTATCATTTCTTTAGGAGTTTTAAAATAGTCTCGTTATTTCATTGCGCGGTGGTATTGTATTGGCTTTATTGGAAAATTAATGTAATGATATGCTTTTTAGGCAGCTACTCACAGCTCAGGCACCTGCAAATATCTACGACGAAAAAGCAAACGCCAATCGGCATTACTGCGCTATAATTTCCCTCTCCACTAAATATATCGAAGGGTACGTTTGAACGTTGCGAAAACAAATTTTAATGTTCCGAATAGCTATGAGTAGTGCTAATGAAGGGTATGTTTGAACGCAGCGAAAGCAAATTAAAATGTTCCGAATAGCCATGAGTAGTGCTGGTGTGTGCTACGGCTAACATACCAAAGTAATGCTTCTTGTAATAATGGATGTTTCGACCCTTAAGAAAGTACATTACAATACATAGTAAGGTTTTCGTAATACCACATCGATCATAATCAAATGAAATGATCATTAATAATCAGTAGTTGAGGATGACAGCAATAAAAACAGCCACAATAGAGACGCTTGCTGGCATGGTCAATTATGAGGGTAGGTGAACAGAAATATAAGCTGTTAATTCGTCGACGATGATTGTACGATGGAACCATAATGGTTACTTTTTTAAAAGCAATGGGAAAAATGGAATCATTTTCATTCGCCATACTCGGCTATGTTATGTACCTCATCCCGTCCAGGTCATTTTGACTCATTGTGGTATCAAGATATCTCAATCGACAAATGACATGCTAAGATGGAATAATTTTAATAACATGATACATACAAAGGTGCCTTGTAAAATGGAGCTTAGTTTATTATCAGCTTAATACTGCAATTTAGACAACGTTAAGAAGAGTTCGTGAATGCAGGCTACTAATCAAATGAATCATTAACGAGGTTTGATGTTTTAAACTCGCTGTACATGAGGATACTTCATAGGCAGAGGAAGAGTTCAAAGGATTTGAATTTTGCCAATTATCACATGTGCACTAACGGCAAAGAGCACAACCTTATTTATGTTGTAAAATCTAGTGATGATACTATTCAGGCTTAACTAAAGACATGGAGTATATCGAATGTAACAGCATGGTGCTTGATGACGTGCTTACAATATGATGTGAGTTATACTTATTCCCACTCTGTAGATTGGTCTAAATGTAGTTTGAGGGGCTTTGCATGAAACTACACATAGCATGCCGGTATTTGTACTATCATTAAATTGCGGAATCTCTTTTGTCTGTCATACGCCACAAATTTCTAAACACATCGCAGTGCATTGTACGGATAACAGAATACAATTTTACCATTATTGAACATATGGTCGTGTAGCCGGGAAGGCTACGTTATTTATATGCAGACTAAACACTATCCGATTTAAGGAAAAACAGTAAATGCGGTGCCGTGTGTCATACAATAAAGTTGGATAACCCGTGTATTCTGTAACAGCCAAGGTTCTGAAGTGTTTATGTTACGCTGATATTCTTGCGGGTGGGGGTGATTGGCTGCTCGTATTACTGATCCCGCCCCCATACGTTGCTGTACTTCTAGAAATCGTTATTATTTCTATCCTACAGCAGGTATGGCGTCGATGTATTATTTCGCTGTATTCATGTATGTTAAGTGATGTGTATTGTATTTGTTAAAGTTAATCGGCGGGTCTCTTGTTTAATTGTATTTCGCCTCTTCCACTGGTTGTAGTGCAATAATAATATATGTTGAGACCGGTTATGTAGCCTAAGTGTGTCATAAATTGCTTAATATGTCAAGTGGACCATGTCAGCAATATGCAGAAGGGCGTCGGATGATAGCAATGAACAATGGATCTGTATGTTTGTTCTGAAGCATACACCTTTCAGAAAGAGAACAGCACCGATTAGGCAATGATTTAATGGCTGCTGTATGTGGACAATGACAAGACTGCTCAGTGTTTCATGGTATTTTGTTATCCAGTCGATGCATCAAATTGCAACGCGCGGCATTTTGTTTATAATGTTAATTCTGCCGATCTTTAAATGTCGGATAAACTGAGCAGTTGACGCCCGTTTCTGTTGATAAATACCGTCCTTCCTTAACTTCTTGGTGATTATACAAAGAGTAAATATGTCGTACTATTGTGTCAAAACTCACAATACGGCATTGCACCTGCTAGAAGTGCAATATAAGTGAGGCTTGTAGATGGCATGTTCTTGGACGTGCTTAATGCTCACGCCACGTTTGGATACTGTAAGCTTCACGCATGTGCATCAGATTAGACGAGAGCTATCGCTATGCCCCCTTTTGATATTTTGAACAGCAGTTGTGTCATGTTTTATGATTATGATAATGAGTACAGCACATTGTGTTTTTGCCCAGTCCTGATATTGTCATCGTATAAAGAAAGATTTGCTCCCCAAACTATTGAAATAACTCGATACACAGAACCCAGCAACATCAATCTAGATAGAAATGAGAGGTTATCGACCATGAAATAGCGACAGCAAATCAATGGAACAGTGCATTATGGTGAATTGTGGATCCAAATGTAATGTATCAAGACTTCAGGGGCATATATGGCACGTAGAGCAGGCGTCTCCAATAATGAGCTTAAAAAGGGTCAGCTGGATTTTTATAGCTTTAACTTGCCATAAAAAGGAGCATGGCGTTTAGCCATAAAACTTGCTCGAGTCCAGCAACAAGAAAAAAAATTGCTTTGCGTCCTGGTGCAATACATGGACACAATGATCGACAGTGCATTTAATGATATTTGCGAAAATCCTATGAAACTTGACTTTGCTGGATTAAGTCCAAGCTACATTAAGGATTATGTCAACTGCGATGATGAGTATATATATATATATATATATATATATATATATATATATATATATATATATATATATATATATATATATATATATATATATATATACATATATATAAATATATATATATATGTAAGTATATATATATATGTGTAAGTATATGTAAGTACATATATATATATATATATATATATATACACACACAATATATATATATATATATATATATATATATATATATATATATATATATATATATATATATATATATATATACATTTTTATCTATTCACGCATTGAAGAATTACATAATCAGTCTACTGTGAGTCATGCTATCTCAATCTCGATTTTTGGTCAAAGATCAAATCAAATCAGCTGCCCACCGAATGTTGAATGAATATCTTGTCATACCAAAATGGCTGCTTACTGCAATTATTTCTCATAACTAGATTCAAACGATGGCATTGTTCCCCCCATAAAACGATATATGCATATATATATATATTTATATATACATTTTTATCTATTCACATATTGAAGAATTACATAATCAGTCAACTGTGACTCATGCTATCTCAATCTCGATTTTTGGTCAAAGATCAAATCAAATCAGCTGCCCACCGAATGCCGAATGAATGTCTTGTCATACCAAAATGGGTGCTTACTGCAATTATTTCTCATAACTAGATTCAAACGATGGCATTGTTCCCCCGATAAAACTGGGGTCAGCGTATACAATGGGAGTCGCCGGTCATGCGTATGCCATAGAATGACAGTAGCGCCCTCTGGCTACTGGAAGACAGCCCCGTCAGCCTGTTGATACGATGACAGATTCAGTGAGTTAATGGCCCGGGCAATGCAGATGTTAATTTAATTATTGTCCATTTGTTTTACGAAATAATGGATGTCATGGTTAAGTATAAGAACGTCAACTGACAAACAGCTGTCGCGCTCTAGGAATCCCTTTTTGAGGACTGACCTTTCATCATGCATACAAAAATATTATAAAAGTAGGCATAAAATCACGTACATTAATGCGATTTCTATTTCTCGCATATATGCGGATAACAAATGCTTAAGATATGAAACAAAATAAGGAGTATTATTCAAGAGGTTAATTAACTCTCATTGGGAATGATATGTGAAATGATAACCCCGTATGAGAGTCGATTGGGAGACAGTATAATGGATGAGTTAATTTGTGAATATTGAACTTAACAAATCCTACTATTCATTCAAAATCTTCTTTTAATAGGCATGACTGATTAATCAAGTTATATCAAATCCCATCGAGCACGAGTGGTACTATACGCTGCAACAAATATTTAAATACGTTTAAAAAGAGACAGAAGAGTTTTAAATGTATGAAATTAATGCCATCTTGTCTTGAAATATGTGATCCAAACCTGGATGCTCACTGAGACATTGAGGGGATGCACGGACATGATAAAAGATTACAGCCGTGCCAAATAACCACAAAGACAATGTAAGCGCCAATTTAGGCAATCTATGGTTCTTTTTACTTCTTGCAAGTTAAACTATCAGTAATTTATAATTTTACATTTCTCATGATTTTACGAAGATTGATGACTCGGAAAAAGTTTACACTTCCTAAGGATCTAAACGAGGCCACTACCCATAGAACCCACTGAAGAACTGTTATTCAACAAACCATGAAAAAATTGTCACCCTGTTATTTGCTTATGGGCGCGATAACTTCGATGACCCAAAAAATAAAAATTAAATGCATGCTCCCAATTGTACCGCGCTGCGCATGCGCTATGCAAGGAACACCTTCACAACAACTTTTCTTTGGCCTTTTCGGTTCGGTTTAGCGTTTTTATTTCAGGTAGTAGATCGTGGCATCTATGAAACGTAAGCGGCAAGTCAACTTTAAACCCAAGCCAGACGGTTTGTACATTTATGAGAGCGGAAGATGTGTGTGGTATCCAGTTGAAACACCAGTGCTTTACCGCAACATAGGAGCTCCAGGCCCCAGCCAGGATCATGATTACGAAAAGTCAAGCGTCAGCAGTGACAAGTCTCACACTGCCCCAGGACCCGATGACGGTATAGAAATTCAAACTTAAATCATTGTTTTCTTCAGCAAATCGTTTTCAAGGGACTGTGCCATGTAGGTAGAAAGATAAACGTTCTATTCCCCAGATAGGCATATACACTTCGACTCTGACAGCGTCCGCGCTATTTACTACATTCGATCTTTCACATCCGCGCTGTAGAGGCATCAGATCATCAAAACACAAGGGGCGAGTGCCTTGCCTATTCCCCAGATAGTTTCCTAACGTTTACCTTGTGAAGTATCTCCTCCAATAATACTCGCTTTGTCGCATTTTGAGTTCCATGACAATTTGAGTCTGCGTATCACTTATGAGATACAGGATGGAGAAAAGATAAGAGTTTCCAAACGATGCAGGTCACCAAGTTCATTGGGATGTTTTAATAAGCACTTCAGGGTTGAAAGGTTCAATGGGATGACAAAAATTTATAGACAAATATTTTATGAATGTTAGCAGTTTCACTCACACAACAAATATCTGTGAATCATGCAATTGACTACAACAGTTCAATTAACTTGTGTATCAGTTTAATTCCATATTGCCAAACTTCCTAATACACGAATACGCAGTCTCGCTTCCCTTTGACATAGTCGCAATATGAAATCGCCCTAGGACTTAATCCATTACCATAGTGCCGTAGCTTCGGCGTTAAAAGATTTCTCAGGGAAAGTAAGCTGGGTACATAGTGTCTTTAAATTGACCGTACCATTAGAGATTATCATACCAATGTGTTAAGCAGAGTCTCCTTGATATGGATGCTAGTGATAATTGACAAGATGCGTGTTTCAGAGAGTTATCCAGTTTTGATCAATTATCACTTGGATCTGCATATCACTTTCATTCTTCCACATATTGTTGTAATTAAGATGGCAATTGGATGAAGAATAAAGCAGTGCGACAATATTTTCTTAGGTACAGTAATCGTGACACCACTTTCACGGCCATTGAAAAAAATACAGCTTTTAGCCTTTTTTGTCGGTTTGTTACTATAAAATCCCCAAAGATAACAAAATGGTATTCAGCGAAAACACTATTCTTCATTTGTACTATATTAGAGGAACAAAATGTTTCATTGCACCATTTGTTGTCAATGGTCATTTATATGAGACTACCAAACAGTCCAGAACAGCCCTGTCCAAACGAGACAGGTTTTGCGTTTGACCACCCTTCTATGGTGTGCAGTAGGTCTGGAACCGGCCTATGACACCTACCTACAAATCGTGTGTAACTTATAGTAACTGCAAAAAAATTATTAGCATGCTTTGACTTGAAGATTTGCGCTGGGGCAAGTTGTGAATGTTGAATATAATATTTTCTCTTGTACAACAAATGATATTGAATGGCCATTGGATAATATGGAATCAGTAGAAACTGTTTGCATGAGTTTTTGAGATGTCCAATAATAACCGCAGCAAATCGGGAGCCCAGAGTTGCTCAGTCAATGTGTCGTAACGTTAAATTGTAATTAGCACTGCTTCAAAGCCTTTGAAGCTCAGTTTATTTCCCCAATCTCTCTGTTTTTAGTGTCTGTTGGACCATTCATAGTTTTAAAAGCAAACTTGTCATTCATTACTGGACCAATACTGTCATTACTGACACAGTGAACTGTTGTTGAGCTTTCAATAGTTGGGTGAAGTGCAAATCTAACTAAACGCAACACAGCTGTCATGCCTGTATTGTTGTGCAGCGTCGCATGTCAGCGTTGTGATCATAGCGGTCTGCCAATATTGATCCTGAGTACATATTGCATACTGCCACCGCCATCTGCATGGCAGCTCATTATATAAATCAACTCTACTGCTAACAAGTGAATTTAGACATATAACAAAATGTGAAAAGCTCCTTGGTCTACATAGTCTCATCTTCTATATATATATGATGATAACAATTTCATTCCAATTTTCACGACCAATTTTGTGTGACTTATACATTAGTGCACTCTTCACACATGCAGTTATTTTTGTTACCTTAAATATGTTTGTTTTGCAAACAGTAATGAACTTTTGGTGAGAAATTTGGTGCGTATCTGATATAATCTATTGTCATCCCATGTCTACCAAGGTGTTGAGAATTTATTTGTTTCGGTATAGGTATGGCCCATGACATATCTGACACAGCCCTTGACCCAGATGAAGCCAATTGCATGAGTAACCGATGAGTTATCACAGAATAACATAAGTTGGAAACGTGGAATCCTGAGGTTTGTTCTTTTAAACATTGAATAGCACAGGAGTGTTTACCTTGCACTTTGTAGCCTATTACAATTGATCCCCAATTGAAATAAGTAGAGATGGCCAAGGTATTGTGTTGTGTAGGACTCAATTTATGAAATGGCAAGCCAAGAACTTATGGCAATGACTGGCCACAGCAAAAAGACAGGGATTGAATGTGTGCCACTGTGAGCCATAACCGGTCATTTTCCTGGAATATGGACATTGGGCGTCAACGCCATCTAGTCCAAGAGTGGCATTTACTCTTGATTTCATGCGTACACTGATAGCCATGGAGTTGGAAGGACCTATGCCTTCTTCACTGGCATGCAAGAGTGCAGATCAGGAATTGGTAGACATGCTCATAAGGGGTTTGACATGTTTGAACTGATTCTTTGAATAATGCTTCGGTTTGCTTATTTCAACAGCTGTGGTAAGATTGATAATGCAAACCAAATATCAATATTTTTACATGCAGATTTATGACTTGTACAGAAGCATCAGGGTAACAATCTTGAACTTTTGTTGGGTTGAGCATAATTTTGGCACCTTGCAGTTCACTGGGCTAGGATTCCCAGATGGATCTCAGTGCCCTGTTTGCCCACAGGTAGCCTCTTGAATGCAAAGAGATTGCCAATTATTACCATTGCTTATGCAGTATGGACAAATTTGATAATAACCACTATGCACATAATCTACTTGTTTCATTAAAATCGGATGGAATTGACCGTCCAATAGCCATGGATGGCAACATGAATTTAGTTAGTGGGGCAAAATCGGGACGCGTCAGAGCCCCTATAAACGAAGGCCGTCTCTTCCTGCCTCAGAATGAGCTAGACCAGTTTGTCGGACACCATAGTGACACAGCCAGCCCTGTGGACCAGGTGGGTGTGGAATATATATTTCCAATGCTGTCAAATTTGGTGAATATTAACATTTATTGTGTCATTAACCTGCACTAACTTATTTATGTATAGACAAGTCTGCTGAATTGATTGGTTACTTCAGTGATGTAATATCTGCATTGACCATCTTTATAATTACCTTATCCTAATATTGCTATTGTAGAACTGTAGCAATTTTTAAGATGGGTTCGTTCTCCGTGCCAAAACAAGCGGCTAAGCAGGCGCATTTGCATATGTTTGTTACCGTGACTTCCTTTGCAAGATTTTTGACATGCAACATCAGTAGCGGTGAAGTCAACACTTTTGTATAGTTGTAGTATGGTTTGTAGAATGTCATAATTGCACATCCAGACACCCTTAAGCAAGTTACTCATTTGCCACAGCTAGACCGATGTGTAATAATGTGAATATTTGGGTGTAATCAAACTAAGATACAATTTGTCGTCCATCTACTACATCATTATTTTACCGTTACCAAAACACAGTAAATCAAAACGATATGATGGTAAATTTTATAGCGACCACTCCCCGTCAATCACGACGATGTCATTAACCTGTGTTCTACTGAGTTCTGGTATGTCGTATGTAGATTATCTGATGAGCTTTCATTCCGTAGTATAGTACAGTATAGTGTAGCATAATATAGTATGGTATGGCATAAATTATAATAGTATAGTTTAATATTGTACAGTTAAGAGACAGTACCGCACATATTGTGCCGGGTACCAAGCACAGAGTTTATGTTCATGTACATGAAATAGAGCGCTAATGCGTCCAAATTGCACCGCATCATATGCCACATATTAACGTCGTCCGCGTGCACCGCATCATATGCCACATATTAACGTCGTCCGCGTGCACCGCATCATATGCCACATATTAACGTCATCCGCGTGAACCGCATCATATGCCACATATTAACGTCGTCCGCGTCATCATCCGCGTGCACCGCATCATATGCACATTAACGTCATCCGCGTGAACCGCATCATATGCACATATTAACGTCGTCCGCGTGAACCGCATCATATGCCACATATTAACGTCGTCCGCGTGCACCGCATCATATGCCACATATTAACGTCGTCCGCGTGCACCGCATCATATGCCACATATTAACGTCGTCCGCGTGCACCGCATCATATGTCACATATTAACGTCGTCCGCGTGCACCGCATCATATGCCACATATTAACGTCGTCCGCGTGCACCGCATCATACGTCACATATTAACATCGTCCGCGTGCACCGCATCATATGCCACATATTAACGTCGTCCGCGTGAACCGCATCATATGCCACATATTAACGTCATCCGCGTGAACCGCATCATATGCCACATATTAACGTCGTCCGCGTGCACCACATCATATGCCACATATTAACGTCGTCCTCGTGCACCGCATCATATGTCACATATTAACGTCATCCGCGTGCATCGCATCATATGCCACATATAAACGTGGTTCGCGTGCACAGCTTCATATGCCACATATTAACGTCGCCCGCGTGCACCGCATCATATGCCACATATTAACGTCATCCGCGTGCACCTCATCATATGCCACATATTAACGTCGTCCGCGTGAACCGCATCATATGTCACATATTAACGTCGTCCGCCTGCACTTATCATATGCCACATATTAACGTCGTTTGCGTGCACCGCATCATGTGCCACGTATTTACGTCGTACGCATGAATTAAAACCACCAGAGTCAACCAGCGTATCCGATTACTATTCACTTTTACCCAAGGGTAAAGTATTTTGTTTTTGGTGGGAGCACAATTTTGCAAGGCCAAATATGATCGGGTCGTATTGGCGATGGTGAATTTAAAAAGACAGATCCAGCGGTGTTTGCATCACATTGGCAAATCAAACAAGCCTTATTAACATTTAAAAAAACGGATAAATGCACTTATCTTTCACTGTACGCATGTGCGGATCATAAACTTGCACCCACAGAAATTATGCACATGTATGCATATATATATATATATATATATATATATATATATATATATATATATATATATATATATATATATATATATATATATATATATATATATATATATATATATATATATATATATATATATCTATATATATATATATATATATATATATATATCTCTATATATATATGTTGATAAGTATGTATGTATGTATGTATGTATGTATGTATGTGTATGTGTATGTATGTATGTATGTATGTATGTATGTATGTCTGTCTGTCTGTATGTATGTATGTATGTATGTATGTATGTATGTGTGTGTGTGTGTGCGTGCGTGTGTGCGTGCGTGCGTATGTACGTATGCATGTATGTATGTTTGTATGTATGAATGTACGTCGAACATGTGAAGTGACAGTATATGTGTTATAGTACATAAGAATTTATTGTTCTATGTAAATCTCGCAGAAACGATTCTCCAAGAGCAATGCATTGATAGCCCAGGGGGGGGGGGGGGGGGGGTTCTCACTATATGGAGGTTAGTAGGGATGTGCCGCCAATTTTGGTCGGTTTTGGTGCGTTTTGGTATACAAATGGGTCGTTATTTCTTGACGACAGCTTTTGCAATAGGTCGGGGTTTTTTTGGCAATGACCTGGTATACTAATAGGCACGTATTTTTGACAGCGAGTATAGCAATGGATATTTGTTTTGTGATGGGTATCCAATTTGATGCTCAATATTGGGTGTTTGCTCAAGACCCTGTGTCAATGTTGGCCAGCCCTATCAGTCAGCGTGGTGGCGTTGTTTTAAAGACAAGTTTTATAGCATGATAAGCAAACAGAAATGTCAGGACCGTACATTTTCCTTCCACTGTTTCCTGCAATATCGTCTACCTCATGGGCCGGACGCCACGGGCCAGCGTTGATAGCTTGCGGGCCCGAGTCACACATGTGTTTATTTAGTGGCCGCTATCTAATAAACTGCCTTGCCGTTACGAACCTGAGCATCGTTGGGACTGACCACGGTATAAGCAAAGTTGCAAAGCTTAACAAACGTACTTTTTCATTCTGAATCGTTGGTTTGGTATATGGATAGGTCCCTTGTAGCTTCTCGAGAGGGTCTAGATATGATTTGGAATCATTAATTTTGGTATATGTATTGGTAACTCTTTTAAAAATTTTTTTATGAATGGGTCATTTTCAAGTTAAAACAAAAAAAACCTCAACAATGTTACATACATGTATATATACCTCTGTGACATCTTAATTCCTCAGATTAATCAAATTGCCATTCTGGATTACGTAAAAGGAAGGTGGCATAACATAACTGAGAGCTCTGAAAATATGCCGGCCTTGTATACCATGAGCACCATGCAACTGGAATCATAAGACTGATCTAGGAGATCAGACCAAGGTCAGCTAATGAGGTCAAAGTTCTAATTGGATCCATACCATTGGCCCACATTTATATGAAGCTATGTGTAGTGTGTACACTTGAGAAGAATTTGAATTTACCCTCCTTCTATGTTTTCAAAGCTCAGGCTCATAGTATCCACAAATTAAATGACACAGACATATTTTAGGCAATGGACAGATGGACAGACAAATTAAAAGAGTTCAATTTACATACCATTTGTCCATGCAGGAATGCACATGCATACCCCAGTTCATACATATAACTATCCGTTGTGTATGCTTACCTCTAACTGCTTCATGTCACGAGCCTCGTGGGGTTCAGGGACCTCAGTGCTCTCTACCTGCACATAGCAACATTGAACGTCAGAGATTATGAATAATGTGCAACCACAATTTACAAATGGATGGATGAATTAACTGACTGACTTCAGAGCAAAGTTATACAATAAGCTCTGCCGGACAGCATTTATATATGAATCAATTTCATTTACCAATGTTTGACCAGAGGACAGTCTGTGCCAGGTATCAGCAGCTGACTCAGAGGACACCTCATGTGGTGCGCTATGTGTCTAAAACAAAAAAGAAACTGGTTTCCTATGCAAGCATAGTGCAATATCTTAACGCCTTAAATAGTCTGCAACCTATGACATTTTTACAGGCATAATTGGATGCTGTGCCTGACATGCACATTAACTTTTAGCAATGTGCAATTGCCATCATTTCATCTGAAGTCACTTGAATATCCTCTGCCTGACACAGATTGTTATTCACTGACCTACACATATACACAAAAATTCACCTGTATAACATACGCCAACAACCATAAAATTATAATGCAAAGAATATGAAAAGTGTTACAGGGAGGAGGAACTGTTCTTGGGCAATTTAGTTGAAATATATTATAAACACTTATCTGAAATGCAATGATCCTAACCAGCACACACAATTTATTTTTATACAAACTGAGGAGCACATCCACTTGTTTTAAGAACATATTATAATTATGCTATTGGGGACTGTTTTCATATCAGTTCTATTTAAAATTCACAAGCAAATATTTCAACTACCCTTGGTTAACATTGGACTGGACAGGTTTGGATTTTCTTTATGTCAGATTTTAATTACTCACAAAATTGATAAAAGATTTTAAACATCTATGGGGAAATCTAAGAATCAATTGTATACACACCCTTCTACCAACACCCACAGCTTCCATCGTCCAGACTGACTTTCTACACTGAAAAAGGTACAGAAGCGTCTCCCAGTAGCCAATAGTAGGCGTTTCTGTCATCCGAACGAGTGGGTTTCTCTTTCTGAAGTTATTGACACAATATTATTTCATACACTGCAAGAGAATAGAGTCTGCCATTTTCGATTTCCAATTGTCATATGTATGGACATTGATTCGTTATAGGAAAGTGGTGGACTAATGATAACAGTGAGAACGCGTCATCGTTTCGATACGCTGACAGAAGCGTCTCCCAGTAGCCAGCAGTAGGCGTTTCCGTCATCCGAACGAGCGAGTTTTCTCTTTCTGTCATTATTGACACAATAATATTTCATGCACTGTGAGTAAATAGAGTCTGCCATTTTCTACTTCCGATTGTCATATGTATGGACGTTTATTCGTTATAGGAAAGTGTTGGACTAATGATAACAGTAAGAACACGTCATCGTTTCGATACGCCGACAGAAGCGTCTCCCAGTAGCCAGCAGTAGGTGTTTCTGTCATCCGACCGAGCGAGTTTCTCTTTCTGACGTTATTGACACAATATTATTCTATACACTGTAAATGAAAAGAGTGGCGTTTTCGCTCATTTCCAAGCAACCAGTAGGTAATTCTACAATTTTTTGCCACATGACACCTATTTCTTTCGTCATTGGTTCATCATGTTTGTCTTTAGAATGGGTTTTTTACCCGACTTTTCCAATACGTCGCAGGTTGGTTTGCCTTGCCTACGAACATCTTTGTTCCTGGTAGGTAATTTGTCTGTGAATGAGTCAACTTTCAAGAGGTGGTATTGTACTTTAATAACAAAGATTGTTCACTTATAATCGTAATCAAACTGAGCGATATATAAGAACAATTCATTAAACAAAAAAATCCCCGTCTCGAGAGGTAAATGCATATGATGTGCACCACTGGATTCGGGAGCTGTCATCGTATTAATAGGTTGACGGGGATGTCTTCCAGTAGCCAGAGGGCGCTACTGTCATCCTATGGCATACGTATGACCGGCGACTCCCAGTATCCTATAGTATACGCTGACCCCAGTTGTATCGGGTGCATTGTTTTATACAATTTCGCCTAGCAGTCGTCAATAAGCATCACTGTGGCTTTCTTCAGCAGATTTGATACATAACTTATTAAACTAATTTAGTTACAATCCAATCAAAACGATGTTTGCTCCGGAATACATGCGATCATATGTATAGAAATAAAGCTTTTTCCATATAACAAACATTCAGGAATACACGCATTTCAAACAGCGAACGAGCAACGTTTGTGATGGTTCGAGTGAAGTCAATGCAAATTAAACAGCAGTAGAAAAGATGATGCCGGTTATGCCGTGACATATGTCTTGTGTCCTGCTATTTTTTAACATAATGGTAGTTTTTGTTCATAATATCGATTATTTTGCAACAGGACAAAACCATATCAAATGGTCTTCGTGCATAGGGATTGATCCGAAGTTATGTTTATTTCTTTGACCTGCCCGGATCTTCCTCCGAATGATACCCTCACTGTCGTGTTCTAATGTTCTGCAGCTTTTGATTATACGCTTAGAAAATTAAACGTATTCTATCATTACTTGCAAGCTTTTTTATAACAAAACCTACCAAGCATGTACTAAAAAGCAAGCACAGGAACATTTTGACACATATGATATTCTAGGTCTGTGGGATTATCTGCGTAAAGATATGGTTGCTTACTGAAGATACTATGTATAAGACATGTTTTGAATATGAAACAATTGTGATCTCTGATTTTCAGGATTTTTGGAAACTGCGATACTTTACTTTCAAAATTCCATGTCTCCGCCCAAGTACATAACCTCTATAGGACTAGTTTAGTTACAAACAAAATTAATATATCAGCCGAGACATTTAAGAGGAAAGGCGATCGTAGGTTGAGAAGAAACGAACAAGCCTATGTTAAAATGCGGGACGTTAAATGGAAACCAAATGAAATCTACTAAGTTCGTTCCTCTCATTACAGTTATATTGCCTTTATTTGAACAAATAAAAGAGCTTGTATAATACTAAAAACAAACTCCTTCCCGGTCCAATTAGCACTTATTTTGATGTTGACAAAATCTATAAATCAATTTAACTCTAAGGCCACTAAGGAGTGTTATCGCTCGTTAAATGTTCAGCAGCATTATGTGTGGCTATAAGCAGCATTGATAATTTATGTGCAATATGCAAGAGCATTTCGGCCGGCTCCTTCATATGACTACAAAGAGTGGCAAGCTCAAAAGCAACTACGTTGATAAAATGTGTTATAAGAAGCTACGACGTGACGTAATTACGTTGCTATTTGACGGATCCCATATGCGTGGCTCACCTTTTCTTGAGAAACGGTCCACAGGTCATAGCAACAATTTAAAATTATGGCACTGATATTATTATTCAGCTGCGATATTTGTGGACGTCTCCGTTGAATAGCAGTTCGTGATTCGGTATTGCGTAAAAGCAAAGTATAGCTAACAAAGATGCCCAAGAGTGGCCGTTCATTACCATGCGGAAATTGCCTTCGAAACATTTGATTGATAACCTCATCGTCATGGCAATGAACACGATTACTGTCGTAGAAGCGTGAATATATTTATTTATCTGCATTGCACAGGAGTCCGCCTAGAAACTATTATGACATTCTTTCGCATCGTCATACTTTCGTCGCTTTTGTGTTTCATTTGAAATAACAATAGTTTATTTTAGGCCCAAAGTACATAAAGCATCAATACTGGATTTCGGTTATAATGTCACAAATTAATTACGGTACCAAGTTGCCACATTTGCAACGGAGCAACTGTGTTTCATTCATTCAAAGAGTTTTCCCGTTACATATGCATGAGTAGATTTTCTTATAAACATTGTTTCGGGCAAACCTAGCTTGCACTGTCTCTTGATGTCACACTTAAACTACTAAATACATGTTATTGTAAGGAACCTTGGCTTAACTAATCGACTGTAGTGTGTAAATCGTCATACGTTAGGCTTCACTAAAATTTACATTGACCTTAAATCTTAAATGCATTCAATGCATCCAAGAGCCGAAAAATGGACCAACACTGATAACATTTATAACCAGCGACCAGGAGCACCTTTATGAGTTTTAAGGCGTCCAACCCCTCCAAATATTGGCTGTCTGTGATATTTTGTTGCGCATAAGCCAAGAATAACATACGCCTACGTTAATTGGCCATGCTATATAGTAAATAAGATAGTTACATTCATCGCCATGTTTACATTCGTCATGTGTTGATTAGTTGCAGTTAGCCCTATTTTAGAATATACTGTAGACATTGGATGAATGATTTAGCGATTGGCTACAACGTAAACTGGTTGGTTACTTCGACACACCCATTATGTAGCTAGATGCTGCGGTAACACACCAATATCGTTCCCATTGCTCACTTGAAGCCGTTTAACCAGACACTCTTTGAGAACTGAAAATGGACAATAATTGCAGCAGTGGCCAATTGCATAGTTGCAGAGAAGCTGGGGCACTCAGACGAAGCCTTAACTGACAAAGGACTATCATACACTATAACAAACTTGTTTTTGATGTTCTGTTATATGTGTATCTTGGCTCTTCAAGTGAAATAAATCGGTTATTTTCAGTACAAAGTGACTCTATGTGCTATACATAATGCTTTTGTGATATTTTTTGTGTCGAAAAACATTCCCTTTGATGTACTTCAACTATTTGGCATATTTGGTAACATGTAATCGTGTAAGCATACTTTGGAACGATTTATATGCTGTAAAAGTATGGACGTATATCCGTCATTGTGCTATAGAGGCTTAACAAGAATGTTTTTAAAGTTGTGATTTTTCTAAAAACATTGCGTCAGTTGCCCTTGTACAACTAGTATGATAATCACTATTATTACAGGACAATGCAATTCTAAGCTCATGTATTTGATATTTACATACGCAGAGAAGGGCGATAGTTATTCATTTAGGCACCTGAGCAACTTTTTTAACCGCGATGATTTTCAACATTTTAATATAGCATTCCAATGGACAGCGAGATATGTTGTAAAATGCGGTGCACTAATAATTTTATGCAAGTCTGGAATGGAATAGGTAATGCCAAAAATACAATCACACTCATGTAATAATAAGTCCCAGCTTCTTTGTCATGTATTTTGTATTGACTCCAGAAATTGATTTTAGCAACAAGAAAATACGGTCGGCTATTTTAATGAGTAGAAGAAATGTGAAAGTAATGCAGAAACGAATAAGCTCCCAAATATTCTGAAGTGGATTTCCATTGCAAATCAGACAACAAGAAAAACGTTTCTGCCTGTAGTTGTGCTATTTAAAGGTATCCCTAATGAGGCTCATGGTTAAAACTCATTCAGCGTTCGAACATCTCCCACAAGATTCTAGTTTTGCCAATTATTCCAGCTAGCTGCTGGGTAATTGAAGTGGCGAGGCCTTTCAGGCGAATGTACCAGTATTGTTAAAGTCGAATTCTGTAGCATGGCACTTAATCAATTGCTTACAATATTATGTGGTTATCATTATATGGCGGTGGGAAAATTATTATATCCGCTGATTTCTACTGAATTCAAGTTAAGATATAGTGCTATCTGACACATACGCATATGGCGGTTAAAATGACTGCTGCTTTAAACATTTCTAATCACCAATACACAAATAAGCTTCATATGCGATTTGAACAGTGGTCATGTTGAATAGTTGCTTTATGTAGTTTGTGCTTTGCTATCATGCAGACCCATACTATCGTTGATTAATGTAAGGCAATATCAAATGTTCCCTTATCTTCCAATACCCTATTGATGCAATATATCACGACTTCTATTTATGCGACTATAATGGCCGAAACAATATAGGCTTCAAACATTGAGAAGTTGGCAAAATAAAAAACTGCAGTGGTCTCGAATACTTGTTACTATAGCTAAGGCTTATTTTCTTCAATTATTACTCTTTGATATGCGCTAGTCATCGCAGGATAAACCAATATTGAGAATAAGCGTAGCTGCTAATTAAATGTTGAATGGCTTATCTATCATCTACAAATGATGTTTTTACATACATTTGCTTTTATATATATATATATATATATAGAGAGATATATATAGATATATATATAGAGATATATAGAGAGATAGAGAGAGATAGAGATATATATAGACAGAGAGAGAGAGAGGGAGATATATGGATATATAGAGAAAGAGAGAGAGAGAGAGAGGGGGAAAGAGAGAGAGAGAGGGAGATGGAGAGATAGAGGAAAGAGAGAGAGAGACAGAGAGAGAGAGAGACAGAGATCTAGAGGGAGAGAGAGACTCTACAGAGAGAGATCTCTAGAGGGAGAGAGGAAATATATCTATCCCTCTATCTCTAAATATATATCTATATATGTAAATCCCTCCCTATCTTAAAAATATATCTATGTCTCTATATATATATATATATATATATATGTATAAAACATATATATATGTATAAATATATATTATCAACTAAGAACAGCAATAAGACCTGTGGTGACCGTCGCTATAATAAATTGTTTTGCAATATATTCGTAAAATTTATTAAGCTTTATATAAATAATAGCTAGACGCCGTTTATTATATTCTCGGTTACCTTATATATATATATATATATATATATATATATATATATATATATATATATATAGAGATATATATATATATAGAGATATATCTCTCTTTCTCTATATATCTATATATATAATTATATATATGAATATATATCTATATATATATATATTTCTATACATATGTATGTTTATACATATATATATATGTACATATTTATATCTCTTTATAACTATATATATTTATATATATAGATACATATATATGTATATATGTGTCTATATATATATATATATATATATATATTTATAAATATATCTTTTTTACATATCTCTGTCTATATATGTATATATATATGTATATATATATATATTTATATATATTTATATATCTATATATGCTAGATAATATATATATATATATCTATCCCTCTATATATATATATATATATATATATATATATATATATATATTTGTACGATTGCTACCATTTCGCTTCAAAAAGACCGACCATTTTGTCGCACAGTTACATTTCGAACCATGATTTGTGGTTCAAAAAAGTTAATCTTGGTTAAATACTAGGCAAGGGCCTAATTCTGTAATAAATACAGGTTTAACACTGGAAATATTCGTTCTGAGGTTGGATTCACTGAAGTTGTATTAATTTAAGCCATAATTTTGAATTCCGGACCTTCTTTTTAAATTTGTATATTTTTACCTTACAACCAATTTGTCGCTTGATTAAAAACACTTTTGTACTTATTTATTTCGAATATGTTTGTACCAACTATATAGACAACATGCCATATCAATGTTTGACCAACATTGTCTACAATTTTCACGAACATCCTGTAACTTTTCACAAAAATGGAAAAATATATGTTTGGATCGCACGCTGCCACAATTTGACAAGCTTGGCTTGGTCAGCTATATGCGTATGTTGAGATCGCTTGATTTCCATCTGCGGCGCAGTGCGAAGGTTAGTCGGCTCGTTCTTAATGATTTTCCAAATCGAATATTTATTTATTGGAAGTGCGTAAATATTTTAACTCTTGACTTATTGATTTGCGAACTGACCAAATGTCCAAAGGTGATCTAGACATAACAGGAAATTGAAATGTTATACAGTTGAAAAATTTGGGCGATAACGGAGTGTATTTGGGCTGCTCATTCCACGTGCCTCTACGAGCAGTCTTCAGATTTATTCTTCAGGCCGTAAAACATCTTTTATATCCATAAATTCTGGATCGTATTAAAATCGTAATACATGTGACAATAGTGTGACTGAAAGTATTGAAAACTGTAAACAATTTTAATATCAGTGGTGTGGGAGATTAAGTTTAAATTGCCGATTATACTTATGGTCTCTTGGGTTATTGACTAACTTAGTGAGCAACTGAGTTAGCGATTGACAGCGATTAAAATACATGGGGGCGGCGGGCGAATTTGCATCCGTATATCCGACCGATAGAGTTGCGGCTAACCAGAAAAAAAAGCATCCACAGAAAATCATTAGGGACTGGACTTGATATGAATTATGTATTTCGTTTGAATGATTCTATTCAATAATACCAGATTATTTATTTACAGCTCCTAATATTTCTCAGTTTAATATGTATGATATATTTCCTTAGTAAGGTGGTCAATCAAACATTTTGAAAACATCACAACAGTTCAGTGGAAGTAGCTCAGCTAGAGTGTTCCAGAACTCTCTATTATTTGTAAATCCGACAGTCTGTTATTGGGATGCTATGGTGTCAAAATAAGGCTATTTATGCATGGGAAATCACACCATAAACGTGGCTCAATAACCATTTTTAAGTGGTGAGCAGGTAATATTTCATGGAACTACGTTCAATGACACCATGTAAATGGATAATATTCTTCAAATAACCTGTATCAGCGAATCCCAACTTTTACAGTCCAGTGGACACCACACAGCAGCATATGTAAAGTAAACACTGACAAAAATGTCATAGAATAAACGAGTTAATTTATCACATTCCTTTTAATACGATATTTTTGATATTTTCGTAGTAAAGCACCTCACTACTTAATAAGTAATGGACTCCTTTAATGATGTTGAAACTAAAAGTATTAGCTGTGATATTATTCAGTACATGAAATCAAAAACAGAGTACTTTTACCAATGAAACTATAACATGAGGCTCATGGGCCGCAAAGCTCTGGTGCCAACTATGTGACAACAAACACAAGCATTTTGCATAGTTTTGAATGGCATTGTTAAAGGCTCACAGAACCCCACAAATTAGGTCACATTGACTTGAAGGCCTGTCATTCTTGTGGCTGAAGAATGTGGGAGTGGCAACCAACTCTCACCAGCAGAGGGCAGAGGTCCAAAATGTTCACATACAAGTGCCCTCTGCAAGCAGAATAAATTACAACTTTCTCAATAAAGCAAACCCTAGCTAAGTAGAGATCAAAATAAGTTTTTTGAAGTAATAAACACACCTCTAGTGGCCAAGAGGCTGCTTACTCTGTGTTGTAGCTAGCATTACACTAAGCAAACCCACGATTGCTAATTGGATGTAGTAATATACGCTCAAAATCAAGGTATATAACCAATCGATACACGATACACCGTTATTTTGAACAATCAAAGGAATAACAAATCTTAAAAAAGAAATCTATTTTACTCACTTTAATTTTAAATCCGGAGCAAGCTTCTAGTCATAACTGTTGAATTATACAAGCTAAGGTCATATTGACTCTTTAACTATATTTTTATGTCTGTTGCGCCATAAGACTCGCACCTTAACACATTGGTTTTACAGCTGTCAAACCGCCAAAACACTCCGTCGTGGTAGGGCGGTGCCTAACTCGCTTTCTTCACAACGTGTAAAGAATACGCGTGTAAGGAAACACCTACAACAAGTTTATCGAGACAAAGCATACTGCAACCCGCGTAACCTAGTAACAAGCGCCTCTGTTTTTAATTCGTCGGGTAGCGGTAGAAGAATGCAACTTGTGGTTAAACCGTACACGACTGAGTGCGTTTTAATAATTAGCATTGAAAGTACTTCACACGCGAAACTGGCGTATGGGCCAGTGCTGTACGGTTACGGATTATTATTCTCTTACGCACTCAGCTCCTCAGCGAAACCCCAATCTTCTCTGCTTCAGTGTTTGCTCGAGATAAAACTCACTCGCCAAGGGGACTTCCCTTTCGGTACCCCCGATATTTTAGTATGTTACGTCATCACAAATTGTATGTTTACACCAAGTGTATTTGATTGATACAAACTCTGGGTGATTTGATGGAGAGTTTTCCTCAAGTTCGCAGACAAATATGGATGGTACTGCGTGCATAGCGTCAAACAGATACAAGTTGTGAACGGTTAAATCGGGTAATTATTTGTTTAGCAAAGCTAGTGTCAAATAGAATGCTTGTCAAAGACAATAGTGATTTGTCTACAGCGATCTTGGATCCGAGGAACCTTGTTGACTGTTTGTTATAAATAGTCTACCGCATGTTAGGTTCTGACGTTGGTTCCGAAATAACTATTCAGGTATACTTTAAGTTAGTGATGTGTCAAATTAAGGGTCAGTTTTAGCTCTGCTCTCAAGCTTTTTTTTTATCAAGCAAACTTACAGCCCCAAATTACACATGGACCACTATTATTTTGATGGTCATTTATATTCGAAATATCATCTTTGCATGACGTTTCATCCCTGATATGCTAATCAAATTCTTAAAAAAAATCTAATATTCTATGTTTACTATATTGGGAATATTTCTAATTGCATCTTTTCTCATTAAGCAAGCTAGCCGCCCCAAATTATACATAGACCATTTTTATATGATTGATTAATATTAATATCACATTATCAGTCCTATAGGACTTATAATCCATGTTGTTCCATGGGCTATTTTCTCACTTCAATGTTTAAAATATCTGAGGAGTTGTGTCCCAGCTTGTAACAACTCCTACTGAATGCATTTGATCTGGCAGGAACTGTCTTGTTTGTAACTGTCCACTTTGTTTTAAGAGTGTTTTAACTTATTATTTCTGATCTCGTACCTTACCCTTGTCCAAAGGTTTCTACCAACAAGTAATACTGAACTAAAAGAGGCAAAGAAGCTAATTGATGAAAATTGGCAACCAAACACTTAACAATAACAGATAATAATAAGGTGAAGGTCATCTCTGATTTTTCTCAATACCCAAGATAGAAGTGGTGGTGAGACTGGTTTATCAAAATAAAATCAATTATATCATATATCTGCAGTGAATCCATGGTTGAGGCGAAGCAACAGTGTGAGCTTTGTGTAAGAAGTGAATCATTGTGATTTATTAAGTGAATTTCTTTTCTAGGATATCATGCATAGGCATGATTGAATACCCTGGTTATATCTTCATTATGTGTATCTCAAAATATAAATAAGGTGCTTATCAATTCTCATGTGCTTGATTATGTATTTTAAGTGAAATTTTGAATGTAGGTGTTTAATTGCAATATGAAGTTGGTCATGAATTAATCAAATGCTTTCAGTTAAATGCTTCCATGGCGAACTTTTCGTATGGAAGACGAATGGTGAGTTTATCCATATTTAGCAAGTGTGATGCATGTTAGAAATACCAATTGTTTCCATCAAATCTATAAATGTATATATATTTATATAGTTCACTCACTGATATTTTCTGCACTTGTTAATTCCTGTATGAATTGGGAACAAACAATCTCTTGATCCACATATTCCTCATTTGTAAGGTTTTGCTTTGATTTATCATAATACAGGTTGACGCCTCAATGCTGATGGTCAAACAAGGAAGCTGTCCTCTTTCAGGGAGAACATTCAGAGTAGATGAACCTCTCTGTATAAATAAAGAGAAGGTATTTGTTCATTATTTTATTTCTATTTTTAATTCTGGTCCATTAGTATACATAGTTATGTTACATATGCAACATATTGTATTTTGGCACTAATATTTCAGAAGAAAGGACCCAGTAAACAAGGTGATCTTGTGCAAATATTAAGTGACAGATTTATTTCATTTAATCAATTCACTGATGATTCACTGTTGATTTATGTTGGCTTTTTTTTAAAGGTTTGTGCTTAACATTTGTGTATATAACAATTTCATCATTGTTAACCCAGAATATTAATAAACGACATGAGTGACAGTGTTTTCCCTGTTCAGGTATATGTTCATATATTACTTTCACATACTGACCAATCTTATGAATAGTGATATGTGAACTGTTTATAAACAATATGTTAATTTTATCTAGGGAGACCTTCACAACCGAGAACCTTGGATTCTCTTGTATCCTCATCAAAGGGGTCTCCTCTGGTCTCTCAACCAGGATCTCCTGTGATCTCTCAGCATGGGTCTCCTATGTCTCAGTTTGGGTCTCCTGTGGTCTCTCAGCATGGGTCTCCTGTGATCTCTCAGCATGGGTCTCATGTGGTCTCTCAACCCGGATCTCCCGTGGTCTCTCAGCTTGGGTCGCCTGTAGTTTCTCAACTAGGATCTCCTGTGATCTCTCAGCATGGGTCTCCTGTAGTCTCTCAACCAGGATCTCCTGTGGTCTCTCAGCTTGGGTCTCCTGTGGTCTCTCAGCATGGGTCTCATGTGGTCCCTCAACCAGGATCTCCTGTGGTCTCTCAGCTTGGGTTGCCTGTAGTTTCTCAACTAGGATCTCCTGTGATCTCTCAGCATGGGTCTCCTGTGGTCTCTCAACCAGGATCTCCTGTGATCTCCCAGTATGGGTCTCCTGTGGTCTATCAGCTTGGGTCTCCTGTGGTCTCTCAGCTTTGGTCTCCTGTGGTCTCTCAGCATGGGTCTCATGTGGTCTCTCAGCATGGGTCTCCTGTGGTCTCTCAGCATGGGCCTCCTGTGGTCTCTCAGCTTGTGTCTCCTGTGTCTCAGCATGGGTCTCCTGTGGTCTCTCAGTGTGGGTCTCATGTGGTTTCTCAACCAGGATCTCCTGTGATCTCTCTGCAAGTTACTCCTGAGACATCTGAACAATGGACTCCTCTGATCTCTCAGCATGGGTCTCCTGAGATCTACCATCAGGGGTCTCCTGTGATCTCGGTAGCTTGTGAAGGTATTGTGTTCACATTCTCTTTGCACAATCTATGTAATGATCGATATATCTCAGCACAAAATTTCTTATCTGACATTAGGCTCATGATGATTGCTGCTAATCAACGCGAATCAACATGGATACAAGAGCTGTTTTTAATTAGTTGTCACTGTTTACATACTTGTATTCATAATACACTGAACACTCAGTACTTGGTGTCATCTCTAAAGTAAAGTTTTCTGTAATGTCATCTTTTATGTAACAATGACTTAATGTTATCTGTATAATAATGTGTAGAGTTTATGAAAAATGGATTTAACCTTGCTTTGTGTTGCCAAATGCTTTGATATGCCCATATGATTATTTCATTTTGCAGTCTTAGAGAGAGTTGAAGACAGTCAAAGCAGTTTCATTGAGCAGCCTGGTTAGTAATCTTGTTTACATAATGTTATACTTGGTTCTTAATTTCTTATCTTTCTTGACGTCTAATTATTAATGTCAAAATTGTTTTAGGTGGCAGATATGGAATTGCTCTAAGTGATCTGACCTTTTGTGGCTTACTCAAGGTAGATTCGGTATTTTGTCAGGCATACTTCTTGTTAATGCAATAATCCAACTAGTTTGTTGGGTGTAATATCTTATTTCCACAATATCTAAGCAATGAATGTTTTAAATCTGCTTTATGTTTGGTCATGGGTTTCATTCCCATCCTCAGCATTTTGACTGTACAAAACATTTAATTATTTTTGTCAGTTTCTATTACATTTTTGAAAGGTACATATTTTTACAACAACATTGAGATTTGATAGCTGTATTCATCAACATTATGATATGTTTATGAAAATGGTTAAGTTTATGTGACATTTGTGTTTTTTGCAGAAGTCTATCGTACCTGATTCTGGATCCCAAGATGGTTGCTATGCTTAACATATTGTATTACTATTCAGCAATTATGAAGTATATGTATCATCATCAGTTTCCACTATGTTATGTTATGTTGTAATTAAAGGTGAGTCAGACCCCTTTAGGAATGTTCATGATGAGGCAGCTGAAAGAGAGGTCCCCACTGTGCCTTCTTTGAGTTCATGCTTGGTTGAGGGATCTGGTCAAGCTGATGAAAATGCTATTGCCAGCTTTTCATGCCAGGTATGTCACCGTACGTTTAAGAAGAAGGGAGGATACACCGTGCACATGAAAACGCACGCAATGCAGAGTGAGTAGAGCTTGTGAGCTTATGTTTTATTAATTTTGTATGTCAATGATTGCTTTTCTTTTGTACCGACTGAATGAAATGTCTAAATGAATGTGTTTTGACTTAAATTGTATTTATTGAAAACAGAACCAACAGGCATTGCTAAAAAAAGACTCTCCAGAAAGTGTCCCTATTGTTGGAAAAATCAACGCAACTTAACGAGGCATCTTAAACAGCAGCATAAAGAACACAAGGAAGTAGCAGCCATTGTGAACAGCAATATGTCAGCATTGAATGCACGCAGAGCATTTGCCAAGATACGTAATGCAGGCATCTTAGCTAGGAACAAAGCCCAAGTCATGGCTGGAGATGATGGAACTGACTTTGAACGAATCAAATCAGTATCTTCAGCAGCCTCTGACAAGTCAGAAGCAGTCGTGCACAGCAATGTTTGTAGTGGCAGTTACTCATACAAGTACTTCTATTGCCACAAGTTGATCTGTAAGAAGTCAGAGTCTAATAGGCCTGCACAACCAGTTTTAACCACCCTTTTGGGCATTAAGGAAACTGATGATTTTCTTGATGTATTAAGCAGGTTCCAGACCAATGAAATTGGCCACACATGTCGCACAGACCAAACAATCAAATTAATTGGCAGGCATTTGTGGCAGAAGGATAAAACAAAGGTGGACAAGCATGATGAAGTAAGAAAAAGTGTAATGTCGGATATGAGAAACTTGGCCAACCTGTATCTCAACTTCAAAAGTTGTGTAAAGAATGACAGCAAGTTTCAGGATGCAGCTGATATGTTTGACCGTAAACACTGGAGTGCTCTTCAGGAGGCAATAGTAAATGTCACTACCAATGATCTGGAAACACATGAAAAACTAATCAAGTATGGCTTAAAAAACACCCTGTATTACCTGCTAATTAAGGCAGCTGATGTTCTGCTGGGCAATGAGTTGGCTCAAAAGGGTCAGGAAATGAAAGTTCAAGAAATCAAAAACTTTTTGATTCTGCTCAAACACAACCAGAACAGTCTGTTTGGTGATTCTAAGTATTGGATAAATAAAGCCAGACAAGAAAAACTCAGACTTCCTGAAAGAACACCACCTGAAGAAACCATGAGTGTTCTTCGTAATTACACGCTAGATAGAATCAAGGAATTGGTTGCAGCTAATGAAATTGGCAAGACAGAGTATGTTGAAATGAGAAATTTAGTTTGTTGTCGGATGACATTGTTTAATGCTAGGCGTGGAGGTGAGGCTTCAAGGCTGAAAGTGAGTCAATGGATGAACAGATCAAAGTGGTTAGACAGTGATCAAGTGAAGCAACTCTCAGATGAAGAACAACAGTGGTTCAAAGTATTGACCATCTTGTTTGGAACTGGAAAAGGGAACCACCTCGTGAGCTGTATTATCCCAAATGACTTAGTGGCTGCTATTGAGATACTTATATCTCCTGATATCAGGAAAAGGGCTGGGGTTCTGGATGAAAATGACTTTCTGTTCCCTAGTACAGGTTCCACTCTACACTGTGGTGGATGGGATGCTACCAAATATGTTTGCATACAAGCAGGAATACAAACAGACCTGATTAATGCTACCAACCAGAGAGGTAGACTATCTACCTTGTATGCTGCCCAAGACATACCAGAGAATCAACGGAAGTTTTTTTACTCGCACATGGGGCATAGTGCTCAGGTGAATGCTGGCACATATCAAAGACCACTCGCTGTGCAAGCCGTCACAAGAGTCGGGAGCTACCTATTGACTGTGGATAGTCAGCTTGCTGGGGAAAGAGGTGAGTTATTATCTCAGTTATGCTGTCATATGTTTGCTCTGATAAACTGTAAATTATAGATGAATATAACATGTAACTTCTAGATTATGATGATTCAGATGTAATCATTTATTAAGAAGGCTCTTCTAGCAGCATTTCATTTGAGGACAAAGCCAGTAAAATTGTTCTGGACATGTGGAACAAGATGTACTTGATTTCTCAAAATGCTAAGGCATTAACAATTGAAAGTCCAGTCACTTAATCAAGCAATTATTTGCAATTATATTTCAGTCACCCCTTTACTGAGTGCTGATGCTCCAGACCCTGGTCCATCCTCTTCTTATGAGCATGCCACTACTAAAGGTCCTGTCACTAATCATGATGATTCAACAATGTTGTCTGATGGATATGTTGAAACAGGTTGGATACTCTATGACATTCCTATAAATTGGATAAAAGTGCATTATATCCATTGTTTCTGAAATATTTAAAGATAATGCTACTATAAGCTGATCACTACTCAATGCTTTATCTGTCAGCTATTTATTTACACATTGGCTTTGGAGTCATTATTATACAAATATGATTGTGTATATTGTCCCTACACTACAGTTTTTATGCATATTAGGCAGCCAAACACTGATTGAGGACTCACCCCAATGTTCTACCTCTGAGGATACTGGTATTATTAAGATCACTTCTGATGAAGATAGCTGTCCTGTGGCTAACAGCAGTGAGTCAATGCAAACTTTCTGATCTCATTTATCTGTTTTACAGGCTGTCAGCTGTTAAACTTCTTTTTTATTTGGGGATCATCTCTCACTTCACTAATAATTGTTGTGTTTTATGTGACATCTTCATTTTGTTGGGTGGATGGGGGGGGGGGGGGTGTAATAATGTTATATTGAAATTACTTTCATATTTCACCAATCATTCCTGAATGTTTGACTGAAATGATTTATAGGATATATTTTGCATCAGTTAAAAGGGCAAGATGGACCACAGCCCAAACAAAGCTCATCCAAACAGAGTTCAAGAAGTGGGTCCAGCTCCCAAGTCTGATAAAAAAATTACCTGGTAAACCTGATTCTTTAATTTTACTTTATTTGTAATAGTGGATGTAGCACCTTAAAAATATCAGTGGTTATCTGATTCACAGCTTCTGGTCTTAATACCAATTTCAAACTACATGTATTTGTAATGACATTATTACTTGACAGGTATGGGCATCTTGATACTTTTGTTTATTGTATACATTTATTCTTTAATTTGCATTTTCTATTTTCTATTTCCTTTATTAAGCGTCTTTTATGGATATATTCTCATTCTGCTAATTGGTGTAAAATGTGGTTTATTATTATAGGGAAGAAGTTGATTGAGTCCTTCATGGAGACCAAGGATTGGCCCTTCAGTTACTCACAAGTTAGGACAAAGATCATGAATGAACAGAGGAAATGTCAACTCAGTTTACGCAAAAATCTAAATTTTAAATAATTGCAAATGTTCATGCTTGTACTATACCTGTTGGAAGATATTATTGTTAGTATTATTGCTTTACTTGTTCAATATCCCATAAAGTTAATAACATTGTAGGGTCTCTCTTATAAGTCAAACAATTTCTGTATTATTCTATTTCACCAGTACATTGCATGTAATTTTTATTGTACTAATTTTCTACCCCTATGTATAACATGTAACCTTATCAGAGGCCCAGTTGTTATTGCTGCCATTAAAACTTTGTAAGCAAGTTTTTGTAACTGTCTGAATTAACTTTATTTGTCTCTTGCATATTTTTGAATAAAAATGAATAATTCCTGTTTCTGCTAATATTACAATAAATATAATCAATTTAAACAAACTTCACCTAAATTAGTTACATTTTATATTCAGATATTTAATTCGGGTGTCATTTACAACTTCTCTTTCTATTTGAGTTATAATTCAAGTTGATATAGAAACTTATACTCATTTTGTCCATAATGGTTGTGTATGTAATCAAAGTGATTGTATGTAACATTTTGGTTGTGTATATAGTATGAGTCAAATTGGTTGTATATATAGTATGTAACAATATGGTTGATGTTTTGCATGACCATTGGTGCTTGACTTTTTTGAACCGCCTTTTTTGAACCAAAAAACATATCATCTCTCCAAATAAAATGTTTATAAAAATTAACTTAATTTGACTGATGAAAATTATCATTCAACTATGATAACATATGTTAAAAATGATTTGTCATTGGCATGATGTGTTTCAGACAAAAAACCCAAAATGGTGGTATATATGGATATTGTACAAAATGGAAGCTATTGTAAGTATATATATATATATATATATATATGTATATATATAAATATATGTATATATACATATATATATATATAAAATATATATATATATATATGTGTGTGTGTGTGTGTGTGTGTGTGTGTGTGTGTGTGTGGCCGTTACGTGGCCGCTTGCCAAGATGACTCATACAAGCTTCGTTCCATGTGATAAGCGTATAATCTCTGGTGTAGATTTGTGCCTTTACTATTGTGTGATCTCCAAGGTCGAATATCACCATTAATGCCGAAGGTATTAAATTTTGAATAACAACAACAACAGGTAGTATGGCCGACCTCTGTCACCGAAATCCACATCATTGCTTCACTGATGCTATTGCTTTATTGAAGCGTCTATTGTCTGATGGTTTGCTTCGCAATAAATGGGTTTGTTATGGGGAGCTTTCTATTTTACCAGGTTGATCTTACCTTTTGACTGTCGATTATTCACGGTGTTTTACTTCCAACCCTCGGAAAATAGGTTGATTATTTTCTGCCACTGTTTATATTACAATACATGTTGCAATCCCTGGAGACCTACCGTATCGTTATATTTTGTAGACATGTACCATATATGATAACAAACTGATTGCATTAGTTGCAACACAACATTCTGTAAGGAAACGAGATTAATCATTGATGGCTGGATAACCACGCGACTCCAGCATGATCAAGACGTAGAGGCTGTCGGTATGTTAATCAGGCTTCCATATGCCGTCCAAGCGATTTGATAGCGCCAGCTTTTTGTTTTATTCAAAAGCTTTGCATTTAACTTCCCGCTCTTGAATCAGATGCAATATATTCTTACTACAACATCCAATTCGGAAATGGACTTAACCACATTTCTTTACATCGGACGTGTCGCATGATGTATGGTGTTATATGAAATATTGACTGAATATTAACCACCTTTGCCTATTATTTAATGGTACAGGTTACTTTAAATTCAGATTATTAAACTAATTCGATATGTATTTTCGACATTACGAAGCAAATACAAAAAGAAACAACATAATAATGTTAGGAATTCCAGCATTGCTGCTCTGTTAAGCATCGGACTGCGAGAGATACACCAAATTATCTTGAGTTTTTGACCAATGCATATGTTGCCTTACAAGAACAAAGGCATTTTTCTGAATCGTTTTGCAATAAGAGATTCAACTGTGAGAGGTCCCACCTCACGTCCTTGCAGACAATATGCAATCTGTCGTCACTTGATGGTGTAGCTGTTACAGTTCCATAGTCGTTCTGGTTATTTTGCAAATCTATCTCGAGCATGTTTGCACACTTCTGTATTGATATTAGCAGTCCAATGTAAGACCGCCGCGTAGGCTGACGTTGCACGTAACAGAATAATATGCGGAGCAGTTTGACAAAGCTTCTCTTTTATCAAGGGAAGCTATATATGCATGATGTTACAAAGCAATAATCGTACCACGTAATAGATTTACAACTTCTATTGAGGAAATGGAAATGTATTCGATTCGTTATCATGCCACTGTTGAGCCACCAGACTATATTGTCTTTCCAAAGAGTCATTATGTGATATTATGCTAGTTTTATGTCGCATTTCCTATAACACATGTGTGTAAAACTATTTATTTTGCTCCTAACTGAGAATCGTGTCACATGCGAATTTTCGTTCAAGTAGTCAATAATAATTGTCGATTAGATTATTAGACAAACACATATGATCTATAATCTCCCTACACATGAAAACAGTTTTCACCCTATTCGTATTTGTCATTTTCATTGAATAAGTGACTGTAGACTCTCAATGGGTTAATTTATTATAATTCAGTTAACACACTTTGTAGTTTTCAAGTTTCAAGAGTTTATCATACGTTCCACCAAATACAATATGCAGATAAATAATTCCTTTAAAGAAAAAGAAATCAGCGCACAAGATTACTCCGTAACAGAAATTGTGAAAGATACATTGAATCAAGAACAGGCGCCTACTTTGAAATCATACACGTAAACACCACAAAATGATAAAGTTGATTGTTAGTGCAAACCAACTGGCCCTGAATTGGGTAATAGTAGTCATGTTGGCTGTTAAGTGTGTGCTGGTTGTTCTCACTGACCAGGGGTGGCACTGAGACAGGAGTGACTGGTGTCCATGGTACTGTAGGGTCACTGGACCTCAGCAATCATGTAATCAGACACACACCCTTCTGGCGAGCAGACGAGGTAAGGGTTTGTGTGGGACTCTACAATCCCATATGGCTTGAATTCGGTCCCTGTCAACTCTGCATATTTCCTCAGAGCCACAGGCTCATTACGGATACCCTGGTCAACGGCTATAGCCCGAATATGTTTGACGCGGTTCATCGACATCGCCGTACGGACTGTCTTTTTGATTGTTGCTTTGCATATCCTGCCAAACTGGGAGGACTGCATTCTCTTAAAACCTTCTTTGTGTCAAGCTTTATCGCCGGCTTGTCCAAAACTTGTATCCCTCACCTCTCGGCACTGAGCTTCTGTGATGTGGGTGAGCCCTTCATGCTGAAGGAATTCATGTTGAGGAGCAAGTTTGAAAAAAGTCATGGTCATTGGCAATTGTATATTGGTTTGCTGGGGGGAAGATATGCAGGATAGGCATGCGGCAGGAGAATGTGGAGGCAAAGTTTATGCACTTGTTCCTGAAGGATGACGAGTAGTCTGGCATAGAGCGGTAGCTGTGTGGCTGGGGTCAAAGTCGCCAATGCAAGAAGTTGCTGACCTCAGTTTCAGGTTTTGAGCCTTGACCATCTCTTTTCGCGACCTTTTTCGTCTGAGGGAAGGTCTAGAGCTTCTCTGTGCACATTTACTCAAGTTTAAAATTACCAAACATTAGAAACTACAAGTGCATAGAGCACAGCACACACATGCTTACAGAATGACTCTGGGCCCATGCCCGCACCACAATCAGACTGGCACTCATTGATGTCGCCACGGATGTCAAGAACCACATCAACCTCGTACTCCACTGACTTCTTCATCTGTTCACGGCACCGACCTCTGACGAAGATTTGGTCAGAGTCCAGACTTGGTAAGGGGTTTCTCGCAGGAAACGGAGGAATTCTTGAGCATAAAATCACTTCGCGTCTTTGGTAAGCCCTTTGTTAAGTGGGCCATACCAAAGCAGGAGAGCAGGGTGTCCGCGTATATCCCTAGAATACACAATCATAATCGACTTGACTCACTTGTTACTCCAACAAATACAGAGGTAATGTGATAAAATTCTGACAGCTAATCATCCATAATTGATAATCAATCACTAACAGAAATGCATTGACATAAACAAGTAAGGCTGCAAACAATTAATCAGTATATTACTTTTCTCCTTTAGGGGTTTTGATGTGATATTCCTGTCCAACATTTTCTACTCCATTCAAGTTCTTCTTGCGAAAGATTGCAATGCCGTCAATAAACCACAACCATATTGACTGGGTTATACAAGTGGCGATAACAAGCAGTATTCTAATAATCCCCATGACCAGACCACTCCTTAAATTTAACCAAGTAGACTAGAAGGGTGGGGGTCGTAGAAGTAAGCGCTAACCAAGTTTTCTGGATATTTAAAAAACCACAGTGTCAGATTATATGATATAAGGGGTGGGGGACGAAATAGTATCAAAACAATTATTAAGGAAAAGGTCAGGGTTATTACATGGAAGGAATTGGGTCAGCCCAACTTAATTACAAAATGTACTGATCAATGCCAAAGGAACTCCTCTTTCAATAGGTTCAGTTTTTCACATTGCGCTTTTTTCGCTCTATTTTCAATTGCTGTAAGGTCCGACGGGCGTACTTATCCATCGGTGATGATTTGCTCCAATGTTATCGACGATATAACTCCAAAAATTTCAGTCAAAAGCAACGATGTTGCGCAACCTTCTATGGTAAACTGTGCGTATTTGAACACCGGAAGCGGGCGAGGGACTGCATTGCTCCGTGGAGCCGCGTAGCGGATTAAAACCCGAGGTATCTCATTATTATCCAGTGTATCGATGCAGGTAGCGCCCAGTTTGTCTCTTGTAGATAGCTCCCAATTACTGCTCTGTAGGTTTATATACACATGACAAGCAGTCTTCATTGAATAGTGGTGGTGAATTCATTACAATTCAGCCCATTGAAGCATATCCCATCACAACAACCGAAATGAAATGCCCAAGAACACATACACTCATCCTGTCATAATGTCCTGTATTGATTTTTGACGTGCTTATACAAACCAATAGCTTATGTCATTATATATCTTCCACAAGCGTTAACTAACCTTCATATGTCGACATTAAACTTGCCATTAGACCCACATACTCCATGGAAGCTTATCAAAACAAAAGCTGTAAGAAGCAGTTGCTTCAATTGTCCTTTTAAGTGCATTATAAATGAGGCACCGCAATGCAGCTCTGGTGCTCAGACAGCGATAACATCAAGTACGTATAATTACACCATTTGGTATGTCATTTGGCTAGGATGGGGAATCTTCTGACTTTAGACACAAAGAATGTGTATGTACCTGTGAGGTAATTGTGTATGTCACAATAAAAGTGTATTTGCGGAGGCGGTAGGAGTGAGCGACAAAGATAGGTCCACACAAACTAGCACTGCAGCGTGTGGGACTCACAAAGATACAAACTACCTGCTAGATTGTATGCAATCTTCTGATTTCCCAGCAAGCCCATTTTGTGTAATACAGATGAAACCCATCGACTGTTTGACTGTCACTCATTCGTTGTTTTGCCATCAGCTCAAACATTAATAATCAACAATACCTATCTACTCCGACACTGTCGGAAGTCCGGTTTTGTGCATCACATTCTGATCTTGTAGGGAATGATAAACATTCTGTGAGACTACAGATGCATGTCTCGTCGGTAACTACTGTCGCTCCAGTGACACAACCATACATGGTCATGCAGCCAATTACAATTATTCTGCTAGGGAAAACATTAACTACATATTTCCTATGCGTTCCGGGTTACATGGTTTACGCATGCAGCTTGCTGATGTTTGTCGACAACAAAAAGCCTTAATGCGGGCATCATTGTCACCGACATCATCAACTAAACACATACATCATCCACATTGTCATCTACATAATCACCGACATCATCCACATACGCACCGACATCACCCACATAGCACAAAATCATTTGCCCTAGGCCAAACTGTTGCAAATTGCAATAGCGGAGAATGGGAAAAACACGGTGATAGCTTAAATTTTATTCCCTAAATTTTTTTGTATGACCTGGAAATTCCAACCATTTCCTTTTATTTCCGGGATTAATCCCGATTTTATTTCTATCTGCTGGCATTATTTTGACTTGTAAAAGTAATTACAATCACTTAATTACGCTGTTTTCGGTTTTCTGGCGAGGGACCTCTTATCACGCCACAAATATAACATTACATGTCCGTAATATCTGTAAGTTAAGGCACGAGATGCATTCAATCGAAAGCCCAGCATCGTTTAGCCATAGAAAAGCCTTCAAATACATCTTCGGCATTACGGTTACGCTATGGTTTAATCGCCATGGTCGTGCATAGCCGCAATGTCCCTAAGCTTGCTTATTGATATTGTTCTTATGCAATATTTTCTTGTCGCTGATAATTTGATATAATCCACAATTGCATTCTATACTACGTGACAAGTGGTTCAGCATATATGCCCAACACAAACATTTCTGAATGGAGACTTTAACTACTGCGTCATCAACATGCTTGATGCCATAGTTTTATGAAGGCTTATTTAAACCTTGCAACCGTACAGTACCGCGACTGCCCTCATTTGTATGTGTAAACGGATAGAGCATTCAAGTTGCCGCTATATGTAATAACATATTTCAGCAGCATCCAAAACCGGATTGGACTGTATTCAATCCTTATTGACACGAATGCACTTTAGTAAACAAAATTAGTATTGAGTTTCAACTATTGACTGAGCCAGCAAATCGATAAACTGCTGGCTGATTAATCCATTAAAGGCTGCAATGGTCTTTATATTGCATCCATTCAATTTACTTGATATGAAATTTAGACATTCTTTAACGGCATTGCTGTAGCAGGAAAATTTACATTACTTATCACGTAGAAATTACAAAAACGCTGAAATAAGAGTATAAGAATTTTGATTTTGACCACTGCCATTAAGAAACTTTGTGACTGATTATTTCTCGCCGCTTATATTTACGTTGTTTTAGAAAACATCTGGTGATTTATGTCTGAAGCGTATGCAGACATACCAGCATCATTAGAAACCACCATAACCATACCACAAGTGGACACTAACTTGCTGTAATACGACACCGTTCATGCTGTAATGAACTAGTGCCTCAATATAGGTTCACTCGCGCACGTCCATGCAACTGTGTAGTTACAATATATATATATATATATATATATATATATATATATATATATATATATATATATATATATATATATATATATATATATATATATATATATATATATATAATGATTGTTAATTAATTGCATGTAGTGTTGTGATCATTGAAAGCAAGTTAACACATGTTCCTGATTAAATTACAATCGTTCTCAAACTGGCTCATTGCCTAGGTCATCATATTTCTTCTGCTCTCAAGCAGAAGTCTCCATGGTAATGTTCACAAGCTCTAAATTCAATATTGGAAAGCTTTTCCTTAGAGCTTATCAAACGGAAGCTATCAATTATAATTCATATTCATCTGCCATCCCTTCAGCTCATAAGCAATGAGGCTACACAATGCGACCAAAATAGCGCTTCCATGCAGCCTGGTGGTGGCAATCGAAAGCTCATTGCATTATTTATACATAAACCATCCGGTATGTCATTTGACGAAAGATGGCAAAGCCTTTTTCTAACGGACATATTACAAGTAACAAGGGTTTTATAATGTGGGATCCAGTGCGTCAAGTAATGGACAGCTTTGATTGGTTTGGGTAACTACGCACAGAGCAATTAGTTTGAGGCTCAAAAGTGATGTTATATACATTGCGGTTTACAATAACAAGGCCCAACAGAATACCCAGCAAGATATTGGTGTTGTCCCAGTGTATTGAATATTACGCTAAAGTAGTCAATAGTACAGTGTGTACGGTGACCCGTTTTGAATGAACCACTGTTTCGCAGTACATGTCATTGCAAATACGGAATGCGTCCGTCGAGGGTTAAAGAATATTTAAACGAGCTGTTATTTTCTTTTATAATAATTGATTTCCACACACGGTTTCCAGTTGGTCTCAGTCAGCATTTGCATTGAGTATGCACTACAAATAAAAACACCACACCAAACATGCATATATATATTTAGTTGCGGTTATGGCAACTAGACACTCTCACTCTATGACAATATGGTAACCAGATATTAACAATGCATGCCGTTATGACAACTAGACACCATCACTCTATGACAATATGGTAACTAGTCATTAACAATGCATGCCGTTATGGCAGCTACACACAATCACTCCAGAGCAATATGGACGATAGACACTTTCATGGCATGGTAATATGGAGAACGCTCGTGATACTCAAACATAGGCCTGTTTTACAGGCTGGCATGAGTTTTATTCTTGGATGTAATGGTTCCGGTTGTAGATAAGCCTTGAACGAACGTGATATAATTTATCGACAAATTACCAAAATACTTGTTCCATCCCCGACGGGACATGTTTAGAGAATTGTGATCAGCAGAAGTCCGGATGAAAATTTCAAACGGGACTTTAATTCACAGCGCATTAATGGCTGATGGACAAAATGGCAACAGCACATATATAATAACGGGACCTACAATATGTTGCTTAGATATGTTCGGGTGGATGGTTATTATATTGGCTCATACGACAATATGCTATATCAGCTGAAATATATTGTCCGTTTTGCATCAATATCAGCATTGCTCAGTGAACACAATTGTACTGGATTGCAAGTCGTATACAACATTGATGACTATATACCCATGTGGTTCAAAGCAAGCCCACTCCTTTGATGTCATTTCGCCGGTAGTCGACCACTTAACTATCTCGCCAGTCGTATTTCATTTATTTATCATTTAACTATTAGTCTCGTCACGTATTACATTAGAAACTATAATAAATGAAACTTAAAAAACAACTATACGCTTAATCGGATAAAAATGAGTGGCACTCATGGTTTATATGGGACTGGAGCACATCGTGCTACAAGAGTAATATATAGCTTGACCATGAATTCAATGCAAGCTGTTAAGCTATTCATAATAATCATGCATTGCGACAAACCTTGGGACCCCTACATGGTTATAAGTATGGAAATATACACTCCTTGTGCGCACCATGAATATGCCATTAATACAGTTATAACGCCAGCAGTAATGTGCTATTAATCTGCAGACGACATTAAAAGAATGGAATTACGGGTGTGAGTAAAAACTTGTTTCGGTTGTCTTTTTCAGAAACAAATGGCTGCCAACTCTGGAAAAAAGTGTTCGTCGAAAAGGTAGCTATGTTACGGGAACAGTGGTGAACATCGCCCTTATGCAGATTGCAATATCCTTGCTGTAGAAGAAATAAAGATTTCATTTTGGCTTTTGTTTCACCTCATACAGCCTATATGCAGCTGGCAAACAGACACCAACATGATATGCAATTTAGGGCTGATAATATTAAGACGAACAGAACTAGTCGTCTGCTATAGAATAAATGCTGCTGAGAAACATATATTTTAACTGTTGTGTGTTATAGACGACTTATATCAGGAACCAAATATTTTACTCTTTTTGCTGCGAGATGCTGGAGTTATTTTCCACTTAGAGTTTTTGATGCTGGTGATTGTGAAGCACGAAGAGCGTCTGTCTTTGGCACTTGTCCATTTTGAACAATCGACTTGTCTACACTTATTGAGAATCGATAGAGATGGATCAGGGTGATTGACAAAGACGTTAAAGTAGTGGTCATGTCCTTGGATAGCAAATGCCGTAGCTCGGAGTGCTCTGGAATATGTGTAGTTTAGAACTCCGGGTCAATAGCTAAACCAAATATTATATACTTGATATCGTATAATATTGTACAGTCAGATTGAATAAAGGTGAGTGATATATTCATAAAAAACCGGTTTTAAGGTTATTCCTTTTTGTTTTGACAACCGATAACGATGGTAGACTATTATGTTTAAAACGTCAGTTATTTAGAATCTTTCGCATACCATTTCTAGCAATAAATAGCAACGAACTAAGAGTACCGTTAGTCAAAAGCAAATATAATGTCAGGCTGAACTGGAATCAAGACTCACAGAGGAAATCTTCAGTAACGGAGGTGAACAGCGTTGACGATTCTAGCCTCTGTGTTTGCTACACTTGAATAATGCACATATAGCAACATCCCATCGATGTCAGCTCAGCCAAATAGTGCATAATTCACCTTCTATCGCAATATAACTAAATCCGATTAAAGTGGGCTGCTACCCTATAGATACAACGCATAATAGCTGCTTCACAAAGTCATTATTGCCGCTGTCGGAAACCAATGTATGAGCTGTTTAAAGTATTCTAAGCTTGAATAGAGCCACATGGTAGATTTCTTTCTCTGTGATATAGTCTCAGGTCTACATAATTGTCTCTATACATAAATAGTTCGAGCACAATCAATAAGATACCGTCACCTAATGAAATAACGAGACAGTTTTCAAACTAAAATAACCGATACTTACTTGCTAGAGCTTCATTGAGTAGATGCCGCATTCGTTTGACAAAATATTACTATTATTTGGATTTTGAACATGTAATTGATACATAACGCTACTCGATTAAGCAGTTTTCCATTACGTTTTGTATACATTCAAACTTTCAATGCATTAATCGTGAAAGATACAGAGGATTTCAAGTGAAATAATCACATCCATAAGGAACCATTTGTGCGGGTTAGTAATTAGTAATTGTTGATGCAGGAGTTATTGGTATGCATTATTTATTGTTGAATTGAATCCGCAAAGCCGGCGAATTCGTCGCATAACTTCTGGAAACATAAACTAATCATTTCAAATTATTGTTATCTACTTGGTCTGGTATATAGTTATGAATGCCCAACATTTCCGCATGAATATAATAATTGTTTTGGCAATACCTTGTTGGGTGCACTTTTTTTATTCCCCATAGTTGTTCTTGAGGGATTTACTTGTGTTAAATGGGTGGATGAATGTACAAATGCGAAATTACTAAAGCATGTAACATAAGCAAGCACGATGACCTGTTTAAGCAGATAACTTGCGGGATATTGGCGCAAACATGTACCAAAAGCTGGAGCGACTTAACCCGCTTTCAATGTCAAGCCCCTAATACGGCAGGCGGCACACAAGTCAATATTTGATATCACCAAATGACTATATAAGTGCACCATTAGCAACAATGCTCTACGGCCATGCCATCCTCAATAAGACACGTCTACGCCACATGAATCGCAGCACCGTCCTCAACAAGACATGTCTACGTCATATGAATTGCCGCATCATTCTCAACACGACATGGATACGGCAGCTTTATTGCCACAACATCCACAACACAAGTCTACGCATAATGCATTGTTACACCATCCGCAATCTACGCCAGCATAATCGCAACAACCTTAACAGCACATGTCTACGCCGGCATTATTGCCTCTCGATTGTCAACACACCATATTGCTACCTGCCTCGCAGTAGCACACATTGTGTGGTCAAATTAGGCTTCTGTCACTGCACATGTGTCGTCCTAACCGCCATGGCATGCAGTACTGTATGTAACGTGGAAAACGAGTCAGGATGCGTTATCTTAGGACATAATGCCTATCAGAGCACAGCATCATAAGTAAAGCGCCAGAATACCTAATCTCATTAGTGTGCTCACCCCGAAGCCAACTGGGGGGTAGGTGTCAAAGCATCGCCAAGTTATCCAAAGCATGAATGCACGTAACATAACGTTTGACCTATTATGCCAGGTTTCGAACAAGTTACTCAGGGTAATATTGAATAGATACGACTGCCTATGTTTGTATACACTTTACCTGCACCACAATATCCAAAGTCGTTCTTATATATGGTGCATTCAATTATCAACGTCTCCTATAGCCTGCACCCAACTTAATCGATTCACTCTCTTGTACTGAGTCGATTTACTGACTTTGATCTAGTGCATCCTGCTGATGATCAGTCCTAAACTTACGCTTTAAGAACAAACCAAATGGGTTCGCAATGTAAATATAGAGTGGCATCATTGTATGTTGACTGACCATATCTAGAGAGCATGTCGGGTAGGATGGTATATGAACGTCGATTATCTCGCCATCAACATTCAAACCACAACCCAAAGCTAATGATTACACCGATTGTTTTAGCAACGGAATGATCAGCATGACTCATATGATGCCAGCTAGCTGGGGCAATAAGACTGGCATTATCTTAGTGTATTTTTTTTTCAACTCCAGACTGCAATTACCAGACAGCCATAATTATTTTCCATCATCTACTCGTCCAATTAGGTGCGCGTCGCTCTGAGGACTGTGGGGTTATTAGGAAACCAAGCACCCGTAAGTGAGCAAATGACTACCACGTGTGAAACCTGTATAAACCTATTAATATTGCTACCAAATTACACATAAGCCCTAGATTTATCGTAATTAGAAAGTACTGTTAGCGTTTCCCGTGCTACACTAACTGTTGACTCAGCAACACGTATGCCATAACCACAGTGGAAATGCAATGTGACCTATGTCAATAACCATTGGTACTAACTGGTAATGACTGCTGTTAACACAGAGAACGGCAACCTCGCAGCGAAGATCACGCTGTGATGCATAATGAATGTTTACATATTACAATTGTATTTCTGTCACAATGATGACAGGATATGATTTGCGATATGACTTGCCAATAATCGTGAAGGTCAGTGATGTCTGCTTGCAATTCAATGAAAATCAGGAAGCATGTGTCGGTAAAGAGTTGGATACTTTGATCGCATATTTGCAATTCAATATGGGTCATCAAATGCAAAGTGCATTTGATTTGAGAAGAAGTAAGTCAAGCTTAGTTAGGCTGTACATCTGTTATCCACCATGGTGGTATTTATATAATGTTACGTATATACAGGAAGCGTTACAATTATAGCATGCATCAGACAAATCATTTACCTTCTCGACAATTAATTTCCGTACAAAATGTAGAATGTCACCGTTATTATCGAACTCACGTCATCAGCATTCCTACCCGTGATCACATTTGATTTCTCTTTTGTCAGCGCCCACCACTTAGCAGAATGTTGTGGAGAGTAAGGGGGGGGGGGGGCAGTTACTATACAGTTAGAGTACAACCAGAAGCGAGCACCGCTAGGTTTCCTACGTGCAAACTGTCATGGTGGTAAGACGATATTACATTCCATAAATAGGAAAGCTAACAACTATGATTGGAAACACGTCGCGGTCGGACGGCACCAAGGCATTCTACCTTGGCAAATGAGAATTAATATAATTCCTGCCACACAATAGAGAATGATTCCAATACGCACTACAAAGGTAAGACTTGACAGAAGTGCGAAGGGTAAGATTGTTGATGTTTATTTACATGTTCTTCTATTATAAATTATGATTATCATGAGTATATAGCAGTAGCGGTATATGGAATTGCATTGAAAATGCTGAACGTTCTGAGAACAATAATTCCAGCATTGACTAGGAAAAACCAACTTAAGGGTATTTGTTGTAATTTGTTTGTTTAATCTCAACCCACATGTTTGCATTGTAACCATTGATTCTTATTGTACATGTGCATTGCAACTACTGTGGTGCATATGATCACAGTCTTGTATTGCGGGTGTTTTTAAAAGATCTAAGTACTAAAACGCGCAGAAAGGTGACAGTCATACAGTGTGTTCGAACCATGGATCAAACGGAAAATGGCGTTGGTAATGCATACAAATGCACCCGCTAGCACCATTACGTACGCGTGTGGCTGTTGTGATAGATTAGAATATTAGCACATTGAAATGAGACGATAGTGATTGCATATATGTCTGTACGTTTTAAACTCACAGTTTGAGCTCCACTACAACAGACACCGCTTTAGTTTTGCGCAACATTTCGGTTAATTTTACTATATGACGCAATATGAAATATGGTGTGCATAAAAGCTGTTTGCAAATGTTTATTATTTAAGACAGCGTCAAAACTCGACGTATTCACTGACGCGATGCAGAGATATTCTAGTAAACCTGATCCTCTTCTAAGGAATCCATATTCTCTGATAAGATGTTAACGATATATTTGGTCAAACATGAAACGATGACATCCTTTGAAGCATAGTATCTCTCATTAAGGTGTCTGGGTTGTCATCAGTCACATCGTCTTAACGCGAACTACTTTCCTTACATAAGCTTAATATGCGCTACAAGTGTCCAATTAAATTGCCGAGCGCAGATACTTGCCTTTTAATCCTTGCCTATTCATTGCGTTAAACACGTTACAATGCGATCGATCACATTTAATACTCAAAGTAAGATATTACACTTGTTTTACTTTTCGCTTAATTCAATTATAAGATTACATTGGACATCAGTTTGTTGCATAACGCTATAAGCCAAAGCATTTTGCAATCATTTATTGAAAGATTGCTAAATCTACTACTGCGATGCAGAGGCAACCACATAAACTATTTCTCTCCCGTTGGAATAAATTTAGCTGATTAAAATTAGTAACAGCTGATCCGAGGACTATTGATATTTATCGACGTTGCGGAATTGTATTGAATTGAATTGAGTGCTTCTATGAAACACAAAATACCCTTTAGTTATATCTTTCATCCCGATTGCACTTAGCTGCCGCCGTTCAGAGTATTCACTTCAATGATCATTAAGAGATAGGTACCCGTTAATCCCTTATTCTAAGGACGAGGAGGTTTTAACAAAACTAAATTAATTTGTGATGGTTTTAAATAATCTCCTTATAATCTCCTTCATAGCTGACGCACCATTATCACCACGACGCATTTACAACAGCTTCATTGCAATGTTGTTCTCTCTTTACATCAAAGAAACGCCTGCCTCATGGCCACAACCGTTCACATTAGAAATAATGCAACATGGCTTCTTTTTGCGTCATGATATATTGTTGCAAACAATGCCTCTTCACTATATTATTACCTACTTTTGCAAAACACGGAAGAAATAATGTGCCGTTATTTATCACGGTGGCCCTAAAAAAGTTAATATATATTATGGTATCGTCTCCTCAATCTCGTGCAAATATTTGGCGTTTAATTAGTACCGGTTGCTTGTCAACTGACCGAATAACAAGTCATACATTTTTACACTATAGTACCAGCATTGTGTCAATCTAATGCCATTGGCCATGAATAGTGATCAAAATTGACCAGCAGCCATTTCAAATGTCAACAAATACCCATCAAATTATTAAAATAATTCGCCGTGAAAATTGTTAATCAATGGTATTTATATATATTCACTTCATAACTCGAATCATGTTTGTCCGAGTTCTACTGGCTTTTACGACAACACCATACAGTCATACAGTCAATGGATACGAATTGCCTAAGAATCGAACAATAAACACCTAAACCATGCTATCTTCTACAAAAAACAACAAATTGACACATTGCAAGTAATACTACTCAGCTAATAATAGATATACAGTTGCCGCTCTGGGTTTTGGCGACATTGAATTAATATTGACAATGCTCCCATAAACAACCATTTTAAATTATAAAACCAGCATCTAGTAACACAAACCAAAAGCAAATTTCCTTCACAGTGGTATTCTATATTACCTCCAATATTGAGGAAGGTAAGCAATTTTAATTGGAAACACCTCGCTGTTTGAAGATATAAAGGCATTCTTCCTTTGAAGAGTGAGCCTCATATAACAATGCATGGAACACCTCCCGCTGATCATGTACAATAGAACGTGATTTGAATTGGCAGCACCAAACAAAATGTGTAAACACATTAACAACAATAATCATGGAATATAAAGGAGCCTACACAGGTTATGTTCACCTCATGCAATAAACCGGGGTAGAGTGAAAAACAATGTATCACGAACTGACACGATGGATTTTGAGAGCCATTTACAAATCATATCACGCTGCAGCAATGAGTCAGTTTGACGTCATTGGTAATCAATAGCTTGTTAAGTATTCTACGCCGGTTTCCCTAACTTTAGCGCAGTCTTTGTATTCCAATCCGACAATCAGTGTTAGCAAGAGACATGGTCAACGCGTCAACTAGTTTAGTGATATGAATGTAATCGAGTCTATACAACATTCAAAAAAGCATCAATCGTAGCGTCATCAACATACCCACCCAGCCTCACATTGCTATCAGCTCGTCCCTTGGCCACTGCTTTCAGCCTTACACTTTGATCTAATCACCATTTGACAAGCTCAAGAAGTGATCTGAACTAACGTCACAGATCTATTCACCCCTAAGCCAACTAAGCCTCATTACCATACCATGCTCAACACAACGTGTGTACGCCTGAACAATTGCCACACCGTTCAACACGACATGTTCATCCCATCATATCGGACCGCAATGCCATTGTGATTACCAATAATGTCACAGTACGCTATATCCAAGGATGCCTCGTTGTCGCACCATTTTCATTACGACTTTCTGATTCGCAACGATATTGATCAATAAATGAGCCTTATATTGTTTGTATTGAGCACGTACGGTTAGCGTGTCCTTGCTACTGACAACACACATTGTTGTATAACAACGATAATCACAGTGGATATCTAAGGTGACCTTTGTCAATGTCTTACAGACTGTTCGAGTCTTCAATGAATACCATAAGCAATTCAAAGACAGAAATTCATCAAGCATCTGTCAACAAAGAGTTTGATTCTTTGATCTCACATGAGCTACTCAATATGGTATCATGAAATACCAAGTGCATTTGGACAAGAGAAAGGTAAGTGAGGCTTCGTTACACAATCCATCGGTTTACTTGTCAACGCCGTAGATATTAATGCATCACCTGACATATGTCCAGCGATTACCTATATGTCTATGTTATAGGGCTTCCCTTGTAAGGATGTATCGCATTTTTGAAGTATTACCTTGATGTGTAATTTGTTTATATCGACATCTACAAAGGTATATTCATGTGAATTTGACATAATGTTTATTTATTGTGCCCGCCCTCAAGAGTTGAACTATAATCGTTCTGCCCGGTAACCTCCATTCTAACCGCTATGTTATCATACTTTTAATGATTGCTTATGAAGTCAATTAGAAACCAAAAGCGTCCAAGGGGCAGTTAACAATCCCACCCCATTCGCAAAGATGAATCAATATTTAAAACACAGGTAAACGATACACAACACGCGTGTTCAGTGTTATGATGTTGTTCAAAATTGATCTACAGATGTAATGTTTTCTGTGCAACCACTGTTGAACATCGCGTCGTTTCCCGCTGCGAATGTCAGCTACGAAGCTCTGAGCCTCTGCATTGTATACTAAAAGCAAATATCCATCATGAAGTATTTTTATAATGCTACCTGTATACTGAAAGTGTAGCAATCAAAGCTGGACGCACGTTGCTGTAGGATAGCATCAACACCTTCCTTTGAAGAATGAGTCTCTTGTAACAATGAATATGATTCTTGCCCCTCCTGCTGCTCTATATAATATGATTCGAAGGTGCAATACAAAAGTAAAGCCTGAGATATGTGCGAACAGGAAAATGGCTATATTAATTTACAGGCATTTTTATTATTGGTAACAATGCTCATGGATATAAAAATACTATTTTCTGATTACAGCATTTGGGCTTTAAGATAGTACATCGAACTTGGCACAGTGCGTTTTAGCAAATAATCAAGCAAACCGGACTCATGAGCGATTATTTTTTGCAGAATGCAACGGTTATTGGGTTATTATTAAAATGACCTCATACAACATCGGACACATATGTGGTAAATATACGACATCGAGACGCCTTCTTTAAATATTACTTGCAAAGGCTTCGTTGTATGTGTTTTTTTCGTCATTTGCTATGCGTAATATTTCTGCAGTAAAATTTGACATAGGCACTTTCACTGCATAGTATTATGAAATAGCCAATCTCACTTCATATGCTAGTAATACTTATGCTTGATATGATGGCCAATATAATAGAACTTACTATATCACACGTTGCAATACAAGTGTTTTCTAAGCAAAATATAGAATGTTAAGCTGAGTAATCCGAACATTAAACAACCATTGCAGATTGACAATTCTACCATCCTTTCATTGCTTCCATTGACAATGACATGACGTGACGTGACGAAATTGCTTTCTCCTATGTTTATCAATTGCACGGTGGTCGTACATTCCGTTGTAATTTACATGCATAATCCGTCCAACAACTTCATCGTTCATGTTTTGCATTATATGTTATTGTAAGAGAACCGTGCATGACGAAGGTGAAAGGATCAAAGACATAGCTTCTCTAGAGACATTTCATTCCCGTAGTATTGCTGTACAAGACATTGCAGGCGAGGATATCTACCACAGCGGCATTAGATTGATTGAACGCCCGACCAAATGGGCAACAAGTACATTAGTATGGGACGAGGTCTGCACCGAACATAGAGAACGCCTTGAAGTGTTTCTCGACTGGCTACTTCACCAGGGGATACAAGTTGTATGCTGTGGAGAACCAGGCCAGCTAATAGCCCCTACAATAGCCGGCGAGGTATATCCCACCACTGGCTGTGCAGCAAAGCCTACCACGCCTACCACGAGGACGTGCTACACGACTACCAGGCAAAGGATAGTAGTCTACGAAGTACAGTATGATGATATGTGAAAGGCGTTGCCAGATTGTATGCGCTGGGCTGACTTCATGGAACGCTTGAGGCTAGAAAACTAGATTCTGTCCTCTCGCTGGAAGGTACGACACCAAGTACACCATAAGTGCTTTCCCAAAGTACCCATGCCACTGCTTGTACCACCTAAAGAGGAGAGACAACGAAAAAGCACACTGTGTGGGCAACATCCGTCTCTGTTGTCTAGAGTACAACAATAAAATCGGGTGGATCAAACATAAAACATAGAAGCATGGTAGGATAATTTAATGTGAAATGTGAGACAATGAAGGCGAGATGTGCACGATCGTTTATTTACATTATCTTTGGAACAGAAAATGTCATTTTCTTTAAACTGACTTTAACACAAGCAATCGGATTATATTTCGGACAAGCAGGTCGATGTGAAATTCGGCTAAGTAGTGGGCGCTGACAAAAGTGAAATGAAATGGGATTGCGGGTGGATATGCTGATGACGTGGGTTCGATAATACGGGCGACATTGTACATATTGTATGGAAATTAATTATCGTGGAGGTAAATGATTTGTCTAATGCATGTTATACTTGTTACACTTCCTCTATATACGTAACATTATAGAAATACCACCATGGTGGATAACAGATGTACTGTCTAAAGAAGCCTCACTAACTTCTTCTCATGTCCAAATGCACTTTGTATTTTATGTCCCATATTGAATTGCAAATGTGCGAGCAAAGTATCCAACTCTTTGTAGATACATGCTTAAAGACATCACCGACCTTCGCGAATGTTGGCAAGTCCTATCGTAAGTCATATGCCTTCCTCATTTTGACAGAAATCTACTTGTAAAATGTAAACATTCATTATGCATCACAGCGTGGTCTTCAATTTGGCGCTTGTCGTCCTTGGTGTTCACAGCAGTCATTACAAGTTAGTACCACTGGTTATTGACAAAGGTCACATTACATTTCCACTGTTATTATGGCGTACGTGTTGCTGTGTCAACAGTGTGTGTAGCACGGAAACGCTAACAGTACCTTCTTAATACAAACAATGTAGGGCTCATGTGTTATTTGCTAGCGGTATTAGTAGAGTTATACGGGTTTCACGCGGGGAAGTCATTTGCTCACCAACGGGTGCTTGGTTCCATATATCCCTTCAGCTCGTACGCTCTTTGGTTGTTTCTCATAAAGCACTATTGCTAATGTGGTTAAGTCGATTTCCACAGCAACGCACAACAAAGTAATGTACCGTTTGGTCATATATCGGTGTATTCCCTGGCTATTTTAGGAAATGTAATTCTGAATGGCAAAACCCCATCGTCTGTGGAAGCTTTCAAAGGATTTTAGATTTGCCAATTATCTGGAGGAACAATAAATGTATGTAGTTAGGAGTGGTTGGAGGGGCTGTTTTATCAATGAGGGATGCCGTGTTTTGAAATAGATGAGGCATAACATTGGACACTTTCGCAATGGACGTGTTAAAGCCTACATAAACCGTCCTAATATCGATCATATCGACTTCTGCACCATTGAAGGTTCACTCAAACTCAACTGTCCGAAGCGTAATTGAATAATTAGTTTTAGGCTTATTTCTATTTGAATGTTGGTCTAAAAGAGAACATGCCTTTTTGAATAGCTGATCATGTATGATGTAGCTTTTGGCGTCATAATTCATGCATTATATTCTTAATGCAGCCAAACAAATGGAGCCGAACATTAAACAACTGACCATGTACAAATCTTTGGTGATGTGACAAGCGTCTACGAAATAAAAAGAAATCAGGATGAGACATTTGCCCATCAACAATGGTCTTTAAATGATCTCCTACCTGCTTTCGTTTCAATTAAGTCGTTGCATTGCAGCTAATATGCAGATATCGCTGTAGCATGTTGCCGTAAAGATGGCTGTTCTCAACAAGGTGCAGGCACGTCGATTGGGAGAAATGGCCAAAACCAAATACTGACGCTCTCCATACTTCACAATCACCAGCGTCATCAACAACTCCCAGTGGAAAGTAGCGTAAGACATAAGTTTTTAAGAACAAGATCTCTAAATCACAACTAGCGCTTATAAGCTGCATGTAATGAATTAACAAAATAAAAGGAATTCTTCATTTCGTCAATAGCTAGGGGATTTCAATACGCATAAAGACAATGTTCACTACTTGTTCCGGTAAAAAGCTTATCCATTCGGCGATCAGCTCGTTTAGAACAGTCGCCATTTTCGCCAAATTAGACTACGAAAGCAATAAACAGTACATGATTTGACGTGGTCGAGTACAGAGTTTTACCACATGACTGCTGGTGCTATAAATGCATTAATAACATATTCATGATGCGCACAAGGAGTGCATATTTCATCATCTATTACCATGACGGGGCATCACAGGCCTCCAGTTATGCTTCAGTGCGTGATCATTTAAAAAAGGGATGCAACTTACATTAGATACGTCGACAAACATTTTGTTAATGTCGAAGTGCAAAGCACACCAATCTTACATACGCCATGAATAAAAGAAACATTCATTTTTACGTGATAAAGCGTACATTTTTTTATTAAGATCAATTCATTATAGCTTCTAACGTACGCGACGGGATATATAGCCGAATAATAAACACATTATATACTGTTGGCGAATTCAGTGGTCGACTACCAGCGAAAGCATATCCAAGCTGTGAGCTAGTTTTAAACGCATTCGTACACAGCCATTGAAGTAGTATACCTTGCATTACAGTAAGATTATGTTCACTGCGCAAAGCTGATATTGATGCAAAACGGAGAATATATATTTTAGCTCATGTAGCATGATGCCGTTTGAGCCAATTTAATAAACATCAAACTGAAAATATCTATGCAACAAATTTTATTTGCCTTGATTCAATCAGTGTTATTGCAATCGTGCAGCCAACATCAGCCTTTTAAAGATATAATCCGTATTTCCGTGAAACATCGACACATGCAATGAGCTTTCAAAGCATACATTGGGGTAGTAGGTACTGTTACATATTCCCGAATTGGTTCACACGCAAATTATTAACTTTTACTTGATATCATTAAAAGCGTAATCTTTGATAAAAAATGTGTAGCTTTGCATGTGATGTTGCATATTTATTCATTGAGCAAATGGAACACACAAGTGCGTCTTGCAGGGTTGGAATTCAGCTCTTTTAAGCACATTAAATTATCTGCATGACAAACAAATGAACAAACTGCGAATGCTCAATATTTCGCAGCACTAAGGTCTGCTTGCATTTTTTCACCTATTTTTGTGTGAAGTTCAATGATGCTTTTAAATGTATTTTCACCTTGCTGGGCTACTTACTCTTCTAAAGCTCAATATACAAACCGACGTTCATACAGCAACCTACCCGACATGATATGGTTATGCAATGATGCCACTGTATATTTACATTGCGAACCCATTTGGCGTGTTCGTCAGGCGTAAGATAATGACTATTGCTAATGTGGTTAAGTCGTTAAATCGACGCAGTACAAGAGAGTGAATCGACTTCGCTTGGTGCAGGCTAAATGAGACGTAAATAATTGAATATGTGAAAACGACTTTGGAGATTGTGGTGCAGGCAAAGTGCATACAAACATAGGTTGTCTTATCTAATCCACATAAGCCTGAGTAACTCGTTCGAAACCTAGCTTGAAAGTGTGTTAAGCAAATACAAACCATGGTGGCTATAAACTGATACGTCGGCAGAACAGAAGGAAGAAATCCGCCGCATGCAAGGAATTATGTCGGTCGCAGAGGCCAAAACCAAATACGTCATAGGCGTTGCAAGGCTAGGTGAAATATTGGAGGACCAACCATAAAAGGCTGTCAGTGAAAAGAAAAGCCAAGTGACTGGTACTTGGACCGTCCCCGAATAGAGTGGTTGAACCCAGTCCAAGGGATACTAGGTGCCATCGACTTAAAAAACAACAATGAAATAGCTCAAAGACTCCATCTGGTACGCCACGATGCTTTTGGGGGAGCACCTGCTTACAAAAAAAAGCAAGAGATACATGGGAAGGGATTCGCTTTATGTAGCAATGTTCAATGCAACCAATAATTCCTTCACCATTGACAAAAGTATAAAAACTTATATAAGGTAAGGTTTATTAGAGCATCTAATATATAGACGGTATTCATATGATGACCAAATGCATCAAGTCCGTGCAGTTGCTGCCATATTTACACAAAAATGGCTAAGCTTGATGTTTTTGCATATATTATATAGTAGTATCATCCGACAATTGATCAGACCGATGTAAAAAAATACACAAAGACTGTACAGCCCCATCAGTCATGCAAATTAGGCCCCTAATTATTTCTTGTCTGTTCTCCCTCTGTCGTTTCCACCACTTTCTCCATGTCAGCTGTTATCAGAAAAGACGGACCCAAAATGTTTTATATCTATGAGCATTGTTATCAATGATACCAATGCTTTCTGTTTGCACTTCTGTCAAGCCATACTTTCGTGTTGCACTTTCATAGCATGTTCTATTGAGCAGCAGAAGGGGCCAGAAATCTATTCATTTTTACAAGAGGCTCATTCTTCAAAGGAAGAAGGTGTTAACGCTATGATGCAGTCACGTGCTTCCGGCTATAATTTTTACACTTTCAGTATACAGGTAGCATCATAATACTGAACACGCGTGGTGTGTATCGTTTTCCTGAGTTTTTAATTATTCATTTATCTTTGCGAATATGATCGGATTGTTAACTGCACCTTGGACGAGTTTTGGTTTCGTATCGACTTCATGAGCGTTCATTATTTTTAAAAGTATGATAACATGGAGACTAGAATGGAGGTTATCCGGGCAGAATGACAATAATTAAACTCTTGAGGGCGGGAAGAATGAATGAATAGAATTTTAAATTCATATGAATACACCTTTGTAGAGCTCCATAAAAACAAATTACACAACAAAATAATATTTGACAACATTGGACATATGTCAGGTGACGCATTATTATCCAATGCGCTGTCAAGCTAACAGATGGATTTTGTAAGGAAACTTCACGAACCATTTTGTTTCCAAGTGCACTAGGTATTTCATGATCCCATATTGAATAGCAAATGTGCGATCAAAGATCAAAATCTTTGTTGACAGATGCTTGAAGAATTTCTGTCATCGAATTGCTAATGTCACTTCGGCCTTAACGAATGCTGGCCAGTCATATGCCATCATTATAAGAAGTTGGTTAATTAAATTCTACAACATAATTGACGACTCGCATTTTAAAAGTTTTCCCTTTTATTCAAGCAGATCACGTTACCTGTGAGAAGCAGTACTTGATTCGATCATGATTGAAACCCAAGGGTCTTGGTGCTTTTTGTGTATGTCACGCAGTTTTTGTGTCAAATGTTGGTTTATTCAAGCCTCAAAGACTACCAATTTATTATCAAATGACACCGCCAGACCAGCCGACATAAGTCATGTTGATTGCCCAGAGTTCAAGCCTGGTACTATATGTATTACTTCGCTAAATAGTAGATGTGCATAACATGCACAGCAATATCTATCCACATACCACTACAATAAGCATTGATATACTAATGCTTGCAGGTGCAGGACTTCAATCTGCCGACAAATATCATCTTCTCTAATTCCCGGTGTGCTCGTTCGGTTGGAATAATAGTTGCCTATCATGATCGAACATGGCACAAACATAGATTATTACAAGACCTGATATTGGAAGGATATATAACAATAGCTGTTTTGAAGTTGATTTACATCGTTTGTTTGATCACCACAAGCAGCTTCGTTTGTATACAGAGATATATGATATACAAACAATATTCACAGCTCAGGCTACAAATGCTAACCTTAACATCTCAGCAACATTGTCTTCACCTGATTGCCCATGTGACATGGCGTAATATTTAGGACTAAAAGTGCCAATGTTATCAAAATAACTCTAGTGGCTCCTTCTGGGTTTTTTCATATTGTGCTAATGTTTTTTTGCATAACAACGACCCCTTTGTGAATATATGCTGCTCAAACTCTATGAGCAAGATAGCATTATGTTTTCGCCTCAAAGGTTGTTGTACGACTTGATCACACTATTTATGGCCTGTAGCATCACACCGTTTGCTTTGTTGGTGCAATGTATGCATGAACATTGCAAATTCTATTGTGTTAACGGGGAAGCCGTGTACGCGGAACTGGTCCAATTTGTGTTGTGCTTGTGCTGGCTTGGAAGACACATTTTACCAATTAGCTGACCGTAATCCCCACACAATTACTTTGACAAATATAGTTTAAACCACCTTTGGTAAATTCGTATATGCAGCAAAACAATCTATCTTGTGACAGTGTTATCTAAGCATAGCATCACTTATGTACAGAATGATTGTTCACTATAATAGCAGTTCTGCACTTTAGCAGTTTCATTATTCCCCTTTCATTGGTGAAAATCGTTCTGATGCTACCTGGGGCATTAAACTGTTCTAGTTGCTTCGTTTACAATGAAGTCAATGTTGTGTAATTTTGAATGTAAGCAAGTGTAATGCACGTAACGCTTGTTTGTTACACATGTAACGCCGCTTGCTTGTTACACACGTAACGCTTGCTTGTTACACACGTAACATTTTCAGCCATTTGCTTCCAATTTTGGGCTAATTAGCCATGTTTCTGTTCCAAAGATAATGTCATTAACGCTTTTGTAATCATACTTTCTACATAACACAGACATATTAGACAGAATTCAGGGAGTGAGTTACAAAGCTGATTTACGTTAGGACTGATATCTCGTAATCGCGATGTGAGCTGGGGAATCTCATTAGCGGATTACGTTATGTGGGTAAGATGATATCAGTGTCTATGTGGTAGATATTCTGATGTCCTGAGAACTCACGACTTCCTGGATATCTACTTACCTTGGCATAGCACAAGGCCTGGACGGATCTAAGAAGCAATAGCTCTCGAGTTGCGACCCCATGGAATAGTTTACCAGCCAATATAGTTTCAATCAGTACGCTCTACTCTTTGAAAAGCCAAATCGATGTGCCTTTTAGGGGCAAAGTAAGTAACGGCTTACTCCGACTGTAATGTAATACCATACAAATATTGTTAACAATAAGCAGGGCACGATCTTTTTGCCCTGGCCATCCATAAATATGAGGACTTCGATGGCCATCATTGCGAATCGTAACCACAGAGTCTCATCACACCATGGCGGCGTCTTCTTTATTGTCGCAACCTTTTTCCTTGTTTAATGTGTCCCCTAAGTGTATTTGCACGAAAATAGAATGTTGCACATAATGCCGGATCGGCTATATTTAGACCTAATCCTTATTGAAGCACAGTATTAGCAGTAATGCGCCAGCATATTCTAAGCATATACGCACGCATTATGGAATCATCGTCCCCTACCTGAAAGCTGTTAAGTTTGTTATCTAAGCTTAGGAATATTAATAATAAAGTCGCTATGCAAAGAAAGACACCTTATTGGTGCTGGAAACCATGGCCGATATATAACGGTTCTCTATTGCGGAGTATCTAGGTCACCCCCGTTGTAATAATGTTCATACACGTCCATGATGAATGCCAATGTTACTTTGGCTATTGCCGGTCGATAAACGACCCAAGCAGAGTGCTTTCAATATTTGACGATCCACGAGTTAAAAACATTTCGCTTAATGGCGCAAAAGTGACCATTTAACACCAGTTAACTGCATCTATTAGCAAAAGAAAATTGGTTTATTTCTTTGCGATTTCTACAAGCACAAGCACATCATCTGAAGCCAGTTCAAAGCGTTATTACCTATGTCTTAAATGATGAATACCTTTGAAACATTAAATCTGCACGATAGTGTCTGGGTTGGTGAGATTAATTTTTCTTTGTCACATCATCTTAACTTGGATTACTAGAATAAGTATCCAATCAAATATGCGACGGTAATTGTCAATTAATCCTATAATCCATAAACAACTGATCTGTTTGCACTTTGACATCTGCATTAGTCATCGGCTCAGATATTACAAAACGTTGATAATAGGGCTTAATTCCGCAAAACATATAAGACGGTTAAAATGAGACATAAGCGATCACGTTGATGGTTGTACATTTAATACTCAGACATAGAGCTTTACTAGATACTGCATTAGTGTTAAGCAAATTGTCGTTACAATGTATACTAAGATTACACGGGACATATGGTTGTTGCATAATGCTGTTGGCTAAAGAATTCTATAATCTTAGAATTGACGCTAGTTAAATTTACAACTGCTTTTCAGGGAAATTCACGTAAAATGAATCCTCTCCCATGGGAACCATAAAGCTGATTTAAGTGGTTAGAGCTGATCTAAGACCTATCGATATACATCAACGAGGTAGGAATGAATTTACAAAAATGGTGGTGTCGCCTCGTGATATATGAAAGCGCAGGCAATTCATCCAACAATAGATCGAAGCGTTGTGATCCATAACTTATAATGATTTGCATTTTTGATTTTTGAGCATAGTTTTCTTTTGTTGCATAATCTTAACTCGGATCACTTAATTCACATTAACGTATCTGGTGATCAAAGTATTCACTTTAATGATAATTCGCAGATATATACCCATTAATATAATATATACAGAAAGTAGGTATGCCTTCAAATATACTTGTGAGGTTTTAAATAATCTCGTTATTAGACAGCCTCAAAAGCGCAATATTTGTGTCGTTGACGTGCCATCATCATCACGACGCATTAACAAAAGCTTCATTACAACGATGATCTCTTCACATCAAAGCCCCGCCTGCTGTATTGCCGCAACCACTCGCATTGGCATTTATAAGGGCGCAACTTGGCCTTCTTTTTTTCATAGTTTGCAACCGAAGCGTCTTTGTGCGTTGATATAATAGCGCAGACAATGTCGGTTGTTCTGTTAAAGGACCTACTTTCCATGGAAACTCAGCATAGCCAAAAAATGCTTCTCAATATACAACTCTGGCCCTTAAAGAGTAAGCACATACAATGACATAATGCATTCAATCGCATGGAACGATATCAAGGCATTCTTTCTTTTAAGAATGAGCCTCATATAACAATGTATGGAATTCCTGTTGCTGATCATGTACAATGGAACATTTTGATGGCACTGAATGTAAGAACGTTCACCTTATACAATAAACATGGTGATAATGGTGAAGACAATACATCACGAACTGACTCTGCAGAAATGAGTCAGTATTACAACAAGGGTAATCAATAGCTTGCTAGGTGTTCTACGCGGGTTTCGCTAGCTGCAGTAAAGCCGTGGTACTCCAATCAAACCTGTCATTATAACAAGACGCATGCCCAACACTTTGCCCCACGATATAAATATAGCTTGTCGCTATTTTATTCGAAGTCACCACATCTATAGAGAATGTCCAAGAAGTAATCTGAACGTGCGTTAGTCGTAGCGTCATCAATCAGCCCACTACAGACGCACATTTATTAACAGCTTGCTCCTTAACCACGGCATGCTGCCTTTCACTTTGATCTACTCGTACCTTTACCAATTTGGCCTTATTGTCATAACATTTTAATGACGTCATGTCTGCACCAAGCTCATTGCCATACCATTCGTATCTTGACATTGTGACGCTAGCCCCCTTCAAGACCAATCGGAAACGGAAGTTTCATTGCCACACTTTTTCGATCACAACTGTCTTAATTGATTATGAAAAATTAATGGGCAAATGTTAAACAAAGACATGTAGTTCTCCCATATCAGCAGGAAACATATAGTAAGATAATTGGTAAGACACTCAACTTGTCTATGGATCTGCAATACTGATCCAATCAGAATCAGCTTTGCCATGCAGAAGCTGTCTTATGTAAACTACATGAATAATATCAACGTGAATTGAATCAGGAATAGATCAAAAGCGTGAGGCAATTTATCATTAGCAGATTCTGCAGCCCAAGTGCCATGGCAGTTAGCTTAAAAGTAAAGATTTGTCATCGCAAGACCTAATGCATAGTACAGCGCAGCATTATAAATAATGCCCCGAATGCAGTGCATTTAGATGGCATCATCTTCGTTGACGTTGCATGCAACTATGGTGCGTTAAATAATGTTCTTACCGCACGCACACAGTAAGATAAAGGAAATAGCCATAATATTCCAATGCTCGAGATCTGAATGAAGCTGCTAGAATTAAGATGCTAGCTAATTTGACGCGTCAGTAAAGACAATGTGTTCCACATTTCAAAAGGCATTTCCAAATGGAAGAACGGACAAGAACACAATGGAAGACCAATTTGCATTACTGGTGGGGTTGTACAATCTTTGTGTATTGGTTAAAATCGGACTGATCAATCGTCAGATGTTACTGCTTTAACATATGTTCTAATACATTAAGCTTTGTTACTTTTGGGTAAATGTGACAACAATTAAACTGACTTGATGCATTTGCTCATCGTATAAATACCATCTTCATTGTATATACTCAATTAAACCGCACCTCGTATAAAGGCCTACGCATTGGTCTAGTTTGTGTTACTGTTACAATGGATACCAAATGTATTCGTTGTATTGCGTATTGCAACGCGCAGCGAATCCCATATTACTATATGTCTTGTTCACCGCGCAGGCAAAGCCAGGATAACTCATTCAATGCCAACGCACGCCCTTCATTCAATCACAGACATTGACGCGTTGATGCACTCTGAGATGAGCAAAATGCACTTACCAGCTATTATCATGTCCACAGTGTAACGGTTATTGGGTTATTGTCAAAATAACCTCCAGCAACATCGAACATACACTTAGAAAATATCAAAAATCGAGAAGCCTTCCACAAAATTTACTTCCCAAGGCTTCATTGTATGTGTTTTTCGTCATTTGCCATGGAGATTAGCTTGCAGTAAAAATTGGAATTAATGGGCTTTGTTCGGGAAGTAGACAAACAGTGCATGGCGATATAAGACACAGATGCTTTAGTTGCATGATAACATGAAACATATACTCACTCATCATATGGTCATAAAAACACACTGCTAATTCATTGTTATGTAACAATTAGGCGCCATCACTGCATGATTACATTGGAAACAAACAACAGCATTGTATGACAATATGAACAACAAGCACTGACATTGCATATGGGCCATACTCAAACGATAGCACAGTGAAGGTTCATAGCATTCGCAAAGAGGCCATTTTTAACAGCTTTCTCTGCTCATATTAGTTGCTGTTCTATGCGGACCTTGAAACTAACATTATAACATTCATATAACAAATAATTATTAAGCTACTTGTTATGCTGCCTATATCTGCTAAAGGAATGTGCAACTTTCACACAAAACAATCGTGCACATTTGCATTTTAGGGAACATGAGGCTTATTGACACTCGGCGTGTGATATATCAGAGTAGTTGATAGCAGCTACGGGGCCACTTTTTAGATATTACAATCATTGTACATTGGGGAGAATCGGTAAGCAGATCTAGTAAATTCAAATGCAATACTCTACCGCAAGTTGTACTTGTCAATACGTCAAATGTCTTGTACCACATACAAACAAGTCACTCTCCTTACCCATGCTTTTAGCATGGTGTGCGGATATGCACAAGGTAGCACTCTCGGTAAAAATTACATTACGGGCATTCAAGGTGCGCACAAGAAGCATGTATTTAAGCACTAGGTACCATGCACGGTCTCCGGAGATCAAAATGTTAACGTCAATGTATGATCGTTATTCTTAGCGTTATAATCCTCAGACTTGATTTAATTGCCTAAGTTTTCATGCTTTCTATCATTGTAATATTTAAATACTTACCAACCCTTTATAACACATCAGTTCGAGCGCCATTCCATATACTACGCGTACTTATGCTTGATATGATGGCCCATTAAACACAGCTTATTATGCAATATGCAGCGATAAAGATTTCTCAAAGACTATTGTTAGGCTGAGTAATCCGAATATTCAACTACCATCGCGGCAATCCTTACACCATTTCATTTTTGCCACGGAGAGTGATGTGACGGGATTAGTATCGAAATTGCTTTCTCCTATTATTATCAATCGTACGAAGATCGAACATTCCTTTGTCATTGACATGTATCCCAGTTAGCCGTGACGTGTTAAGATGAATTTGAGACGCTGTAATAGGAAGGTGATACTGCTGTAATTGTTTATATTGATGTCCGCCCAATGACAGACAAAATGGTATATGAATATATTATATAGGTACAATCGACCCACAGTACTATGCGTCGATACCTACGATGCCATAAAAGATTATTTCTAATACCATAATATTATGAAATGCATAAAAGTGTCACGTGATCGGTTCTTTAGTTTTAGACATTATGTGTGTATAACTAACCCCAGTGACGATTGGTCAAGAAAATGGTTCATCTTACAGATCAAATGACATTGCTTAATCAAGGTCTTTCATATTGACGGAGCTTGTGATTAAATATTGTGTCAGATGTATGTATTTTGTTAACAGGGGGGAGGGAATGTAAGGCATGTACTGGTTTATTGAATCACATGAATTGTTAACATTATTAAAAATTAAATCGATAATTTACATGACACTGACAGCGAATATGACCGTATCAAAGCATTTAATCAGTTCCTTTACGAGTTGTTAGCTATAGTGTGCCTGATCGTCGCCATAAAAGCCAGTACTGACTCCAGTCGACCACTTATGTTTCCGACTCCGCAATCCTAAAGACAAAGATAAAAACCATTTAGGGGAATGGATGAGCTCAGGATGATGACACTGACAAAATAAGGCTGAGATCACGCTGGGGATTAGGGTGGGTCCTGCATCGATCACGGTTGGGATGAGAGGAGATCTTGCTTCTAGTTAATGACTTCATGTCGGCTTTGGCAGTCCACAAAAACGTCAGTATTTATGGGACACTGCTATAATCACGGATGAAAGAAAGGTCAGTATTCAAGAAAGCTACATTCTCTTTCTCTGTGTTTTCTTCCCCTTGCACTGATGCGTGTCCGCCGTGCAAAGTATCTGCTTCTTTTCGATCTAAACGGTTGAAAAACAATGTGCGTTAGAGCTGCAGTATGTTAGTCGTGTTAATGGTTTATATGAACTGTCCAAACCTATGGGCGATGATGTATTGTGTTCCCATCTGAATTGTTATTTACTTGCTATAACTCGGTCATTGTAGTCTGTGCAATCACGCAGTGTATTTATGAATACGATTGCGGGCATATTTGATTTTTATAACTAATGGCACAAATGTCTCACTGCATGTCGTCATTAATCCCTTTGTCACATCACAGCGCCAATGACAGCAGATAACTACGACATGTTTATTGTATCATCAAGACCGCTTTTGAATACTTTGATTCTCTGTTTGTCATTTTTAATGACACGTCCGATGAATTATACGTTGGTGTATTATCCATTGGCATGTTTCTCTATAAACAATTGTCCATATCGAATTCATCATGCGGAACTTGAGTCTCCATATGTATATACAACAGACAATGTTCGTCCTAAAGCACAAAAATTGCAAGTGGCATTTGCTATTCAACATTTGTTGAGCATCTATCGACAACGACTTTGTGCATATGCAACCAACATGAGATTTTTATATCCCGTGTGTAATTGATGGTGCGGATAGGGAAGCTTCGTTAGTCAATACATTTCCTTGCCAGCTACTTTGATGAGTAAATGCACTGTGGTATACGTCCAGGGATAACCTGAATATTTAATATACCGGGTTTCCACGATTTCGTTTATTACAGTTTAAAATGTCAATATGGTGCAATTTCCATATTGCATAATGTATCACTGCTTATATAAGTAACACCTATAAGAGTAAGCACGTCGCTGTAAGGTGATATTTGTGTAACTATTAATGAATTCCAATTTTTGATGATGTGCAACGGAGCAAGAATCTAACGGGCTGTTCACATGTAAGGCTTGACAGAAGTTCGAGAATTATTTTGATACTTAGCAATTATCTATAACATCCTTCAAATGAGTGCAATGTAATTATCATTAGAATAGAAAATGTCGGGGACGTCAAACATCACCTCTATAGAAATAGTTTCGAGGGCTCATGCGAATAAAGGGGAACGATTTAACACGCTTTGGTAAGTATTTGTGATTAGTGCGATTAATAACAGGATCCCAAATATTACATAATATGCTCCTTTCACACTTTTTATAGATTTGGCATCATCGCTACGGTTCAAGCAAGAACTGTCTTGCCTAATGGTAATTTGAAGAATATCCACTTATGACCGTTATTCAGGCATGATACACGCATTTCCAATAAATGAGATAATCTGGTCCAATAAACACGTAACATGTTAACAAATTGAGCATATACTGTGTCAAAATGGCCATTATTATACTTGTCAGCATTATTGTTATATTTGTGTCCTGCATAAGACTGTGCTTACAAGCATCAACAGATGTTTAAAATCAAATGACACTTAATGCAAACCATGCATTTTCAATATCAAGTGACCATCAAAGGTATGAATCGCCCGATAGAATGAGACCATTTAGCATTAGAACGGCACCAAGTTGTCTGTGTTATTGCAGTGAGACATCTGCTTTCTAGTATTTACGAATGTGAGCTAAAATTAGCTTATGCGGTGAACATTTCTAGCACTCTCACATTAATGAGACCATATCATTACATCAACAAAGGCGCATGGAATTGCTCTTTATATTTAAGAAACGAAGACATCGTGTCAGTCAAAGCGACCAACCCACCAATTTCTTTGAGATTTTAAGATCGACATTATGACGAATAACGCTTTGAACACATACACAAAACTTTCAGGTGAAATTAGTCTTCTCTAAAGTGAACCGCTTCAGCTGTTTTGAATATGGAATACCTGATCATTCTTATGTCAACGTGTCAAACAATGTAGCAAATAATTTGTTTAGACGATGGAATTGCTTTGTGATTTCTGAAAACTACATGCATTAAAATTGAACATTTCAGAGACACAATTTGCCAGTGAAATAAAGCAACGGAAGGGTGTTAAATGGTTCAGCAACTATAAATAAGAAAACTACTTTACCTGATACGTTTGACGAAACCCCATCACTGAGTGGCTAATTCAGCTGTATATTTTGACGTACAAACGGGTGTCTATGTATGTTGTCAGAGCCAGGGTTTGTTTTCATAGTACCAAATGTCTATCACAGCAAACCATTATATATATTCAGCGAATATCTATTGCTAATGCAGTGAGCACAATATAAGTATCAGTTGTGTCAGTGCTATTCAACAATTAATGTTTTCTAATCGCTTTCGCATAACTAGCCAAATAATTGCTTTCGGCAGTAGCGAAACGATGCAGTGACTTCGGTCATTACTTCAAGGTATCATTTGTTTCTAGCGTCAATGTTCCAGACATGAAAGTGGGGATCAGAAACATTATACATCGCCACACTCATTCGTTTTTGTAGAAAATGTACAATATCCTTGTTCTTACCAAATTCAGGTTCTCATCATACCCTCTGCACCCCATATTTTCCCTGTTTAGTCCGCGTTCTCTACTTAGCAGCATTTCGCATCGATCTGCTCACTCGACATCCAACCCGATTTCTGATAACTAAGTTCATGTAAAGAAATGACCATTTTCAGCCATTTGTTGCAAATTTGGGTCTTATTAGCCAAGTTTTCTGTTCCGCAGATAATGTCATTAACGCTCTTGCACATCCCACATCATTGCCACACATTTCTCACCACGACATTCTTTTCACGCCCAAACGACCGTGCCACAAAAACCTTTTCACGAATACGACATTCAGGCATGGTAATCATACCATCTAAGAAACACAGATATATTAGTAAGAATTCAGGTAGTGAGCCACAAAGATCGTAATCGGATTTACGTTACGAAAAAGATTGCACTTGATAGGACTGACATCTCGTAATCACTCATTAAAGGTTTACTTAATGGCCAGTGGGTAAGATAATATCAGTGTCTATGTGGTAGATATTTGCATCTTCGCCGTACTGAGATCTCACGACTTCCTGGATATCAGCTAACCTTGGCATAACTCATGGCCTGGACGGAACTAAGAACAAAATAGCTTTTCTCATCGAGTTGCGACATCATTGAATAGTTTACCAGCCAAGATAGTTTCAATCAGTACACTTTACTCTTTGAAAAGCCAAATCGATGTGCATTTTAGGGACAAAGTATGTAACGGGTTTTTCCCGACTGCATTGTGATACTACACCATGGCGACGTCAAATTCATTGTCGCAACTTCTTTCCCTGCATAATGTGCCCCCTAAGAGTATTTACATAATGATAGAATGTTGCACATAATGCCGGATCGGCTATATGTGGACCTTATTCCAATTAAAGCGCAGTATTAGCATTAATGCGCCTGCATATACTAAGTATACACGCACGCATTATGGAATCATCGTCCCCTACCTAAAAGCTGTTAAGTCTCTTATCTAAGCCTAGGAATATTTAAAAAAAAGTCGCAATGCAACGGAAGGCACTTTATTGTTGGTGCAAATCATGGCCGATATATTACGATTCGGTATTACGGAGTATCTAGGTCACACCCGTTGTAATAATGTTCATGCACGTCCATGATTAATTCTTATGTTACTTTGGCTTTTGCCGGTCGATTAACGATTCAATCCGTGTAGTTGCAATAATGGACGACCCACCAGTTAAAAACATTTCGCTTAATGGCCCTAAAGTGACCATTCAACACCAATTTACTGCATCTATTAGCGAAAGGAATTTTTATATTTCTTTGCGATTTCTACAAGCACTTCATCTGAAGTCAGTTCAAAGCGTTATTACCTATATTTAAAACATTGAATCTGTACGATAGTGTCTGGGTTGGTGAGCTTAATGTTTTTTGTCACATCATATTAACTTGGATTACTAGCACAAGTATCCAATTAAAATATGCGACGATAATTGCCAATTAATCCTACAATCCATAGACAACTACAGTAGTCATCGGCTCAGATATTACCAACCGTAGATAATAGGGCTTGATTCCGCAAAACATATAAGACGGTTAAAATGAGACATAAGCAATCACGTTGATGGTTTTACATTTAATACTCAGACATAGAGCTTTACTAGATACTGCATTAGTGTTAAGCAAATGTCGTTACAATGTATACTAAGATTACACGGGACATATGGTTGTTGCATAATGCTGTTGGCTAAAGAATTCTATAATCTTACAATTGACGCTTGTTAAATTTACAACTGCTATTCAGGGAAATTCACGTAAAATGAATCCTCTCCCATGGAAACCAATAAAGCTGATTTAAGTGGTTAGAGCTGATCTAAGAACTGTCGACATACATCAACGAGGTAGGAATGAATTTACAAAAATGGTGGTGTCGCCTCGTGTTATATAAAAGCGCAGGCAATTCATCCAACAATAGATCGAAGCGTTGCGATCTACAACTCATCCATAACTTATAATGATTTGCATTTTTGATTTTTGAGCATAGTTTTCCTTTGTTGCATAATCTTAACTCGGATAACTTAATTCACATGTACGTATCTGGTAATCAAAGTATTTACTTTAATGATAATTCGCAGATATATACCCGTTAATATATTATATACAGAAAGTCGGTATGTCTTCAAATATATTTGTGAGGTGTTTAAATAATATTAGAGACTATTTTCTGTTTTGTAAAGAGTGATAGAAAGGAACGTCGGGGCTATTTAAGCGCATTGAATTGTAGGGATGGCGACGTAGGGCGTTGTTTGGTGTAACAGTCTCGGTCAATACAAACTCTCACGAACCCGGCTTTTAAAACGATTTTATTGCGTTTCTAGTAAAAACCTCTTTTCCCCAAAAACAGACGGTCTACGTATGAGGGCCGGCATTCAACACAGCACGTATAAATCCATACACAATGGAACGCATGTTAAGTGTGATAAAGACAAATGGATCACCAAATCAATATTCAACAGCAGAGAGGTGAAATAATAATTACGAGAACTGAATATGTTTTGGTTGCCACAAACAATTGTTTGTATTATATGACATGCATGACAGAGCAGGTGCCGTGGAGTCATCACATAATTCCTTCATCATTGGCTATTTCAAAATTCTAATGTTGCATATTGAATTTCGTGCTCATTTCTGTCTAGGCAAACCTCAAGACATCTTCAAATGTATTAAGTATTCAAATAATTATCTGCTGCCTTGGCGATACTGTATACACAAGCTTCTGTTCCCACTTGTTCGTTGCAGTATATCACAACCAGGGCCTTTTTACAAAGGTGTAGCTGCGACTTGTTACATTGATTGGTACATATAGAATATGCGTAGCAACAACCGTGACGCCCATCTTAACGACATCACTGCATTAATGCTCTTCGATATCATGCAGACTTTATAACGAAGAACTAAGGTAGAGATATTGATAATGTAACAATCTGAGCTAGCCAACCATTATGGTCAACTTGGCTAGTGGGGACAACTGAAGAAACTCTAAGTCACAGGGAAGAAAATATTCCGAATGCTGGCTGAGGTCTGCTTTGGCAAGTACTGAATGTTGCTTACATAATTCCATATTACGTCCTCTATAGACAGCCTTTCAAAGAGCACAATGAGTTTTTACAAGACAACTTTACTGCACATAATGCCGGAAAATATGGCACGAACGCACAAATTAGTCCACGTACCAGGATTGCTTTCGGACAGATGATTTTATATGCACCCTCCTCGGACCTCTATTGCCTGCAACATTTTGATATACAACGTTTGTAGGTTGTTTAAGGATGAAGTGGCACATAGCAAGCATCTGTCTAGGTATAAATTGATTATAACGGTGGCAAAGGATTGCTATGTCATCAGTTCAGAATTTAACTAAGCATAAAGTCATTGAGGTAGATTTAGTAGCAAATACGTATTCCGAAGATGTGTACAATAATAGCTACTTACCTTTTTGATGGTATTTCGAATCTTTGTCGAGTTGTCTTGCCATCCAGCTGCCTTAGTTAAATAGTTTACGCGTTTTAAGCAAAATTGAACCAATCTCTGGCACTTATTTAAGCATATTAAAAATTATTTTCATGTGTTTCGTCTGGGGCAAAGGTGCCTCAAAGATAAATGTTTGTAACTATACGATCACATATTTTTAAGGGACAAATCTAAGCGTCAATATTGGGCTACACAATTCAGTCTGTCATGTGCACTGATTTATACCGCATTTTGTAAATGTAACGGTTCAGAGCAGGCTGACAACACCTGTCGACTTGAGTGGTTTATTGTACTTCAATTGACCTCATAACCTCGGTGGTCGATGCGCTGTTTATTTTGTTGCTATTGATGTTCATTTCCAATGAAGCATTAGACAGACGTGTCAAAAGTGCAGCTTTATAGCTGATGTAGTTGATGGTGTATTGTTCTCAGCGGGACTACAGACTCGTCGTACATGGGTGATCATTATTGTGCATGTCTGGTCCCACGAGTTCATGAAATGTCAAAGACTGATAGTTTGTCGCTCCTTTGTGCGATCGATTGCCCAGATCGCTCAGCTGCAACCAGACAGGAACTTAAAAATCTGCAAAAATACGGGAAATAATGTTTGTGTCACGAAAACGTGTTTTGAGGTCCTAAAGAATACTCTTGCTTGAGTAGCTAGCGATCAGAGCTTATCGGCCAAGTCAGGTAGTTGGCAGTGAATGTGTTCAATTCATGATGCATGCTGGGAAAACCGACTTGTTTATTAAACCAATGTCACAAGCGTGTAACAGAGAACAGCTATGTCGAGTTGTACACGAAATGACAGCGACCAGTTGTTGTTTTACTATCGCAATGTAAAAATGCAATGTAAATAATCGCATACTTCATAGGTAGTGTCTTGCTATATCATGACGAATTAAGATGTTGTCGATTACCTGGCAGTCCAGAAGGTCAAAGTCGCCTGCTTGCTAGGTGTTGCTGTTGGTATCAATTTGCAGCCACGTGCCATTGTTTAAATGAAAAATGGAAACAATGACTGGAAAGGCGTCCAACCGATTCCCTTGAATGAGAATCATCCATTAGCTTGAAAAGCCCGTTTTTTGCCAGTGGAGCATCAACAGCCCTTTATGTAGTCAATCAATTGTGCACTTCCCGATGTGAGACATCTGATTTATATCCATAAGTACATTACAATCCTCTACAAGCTTGTATCTGGAAGCCATGGAGTAGAATTCAAAGTGCACTGCTATATTAATTTCAACGTGTACTGTTAAATTTGACCCAGTTGGAAAAGATAAGAAAAGAAAGAGCTACATAACTGGACATCAGAGAGGGTTCCACCTAACGAGCTGGTGACCTTAATATTTCATATTTGATAAAACAAAGAACATCAATTACACTTAGACGGCGACAGATTGGCATGATTCAATTGAGTCTACATTCTACATATAGTTTTCCATGTGTTACGAAAAAGCATTCCAAAATATTACTGAAAACATATCAAGATATGGTGACCATGTCATCAACACATGGTGACAATTTCACCCCGTCGAAATTCAGAGAAAAAGGAGGGGCGAATTGAGAAAGATTTCACAAGCCGTCGAGATTCAGAAAAAAGGAGAGAGAGAGAGAACTGAGAGTAATGAGAGAGAGAGAGAGCAATTATAAGTATGAGATAGATAGATATATATATATAGATATATATATAGAGAGATATATATATATAGAGATATATATATATATAGATAGATATATATCTATATATATATATATATATATATAGATTATATATATATATATAGAGATATATATATATATATATATATAGAGATATATATATAGACAAAGGTATATATATATATACATATAAAGATATACATATATAGAGATATAGGGAGAGAGAGTATAGATATAATATATAAAGAGATCTATATATAGAAGAAGAGAGAGATAGATATATCTCACCTCTCTAAAGAGATATATATAAAGAGACACTCCTCTATATATCCTATATATATATATCTCTATGTATATCTATATCTCTCCTATATATAGAGATATATATATCTCTATCTGAGGAGATCTCTGTATATAGAAAGAGAGATCTCTCTCTCTATATATGCTCTCTCTCTATTCTCTGATCTCTATCTTGGATATGTATCTATCTCTAGGGTTCTTTCTCTCTCTCTATATCTCGAGAGAAATATCTCTATTGAGAGAGATATCTCTCTCTAGAGAGATATATAGGGATTCTATATATATATCCCTCTCTCTCTCTCTGTCTAGATCTCATATAGAGAGAGATATCTATATATATATCTCTCTTTCTCTCTCCCTATATATCTCTATATATATATATATCTCTATATATATATATATATATATATATATTCATATATGGTTACATATATATTTATATATATCGTTCACACGATTGTTTATATCAAATAAACAAACGCAAATTGTATTGCAGAGCATTGCACTTTATCATGAACGGCACATTTCATGATCAAATGTTTTTCTTGCTGCGGCATCGATAACGGTCTTTCTTCATTATGATATGTCACTTGGTGAAAGAAAAGTGTTTTTCGCGCGTCTACGTCGAATGAGTATCTATGCAGAATCAAAAATATGTCAGAACAGCTTACTGGGAAGAGAGACCGCCTTTCTCTTGCAAACAATTGGTGACTTATGATTTATACACATATAGTTATTAGCATATTGCCTCTCCGCTAGATGTACGGGCACAATGAGGGCATCTATTATAGAAGTTTCACCAAAAACAAATTCTTGATATTGCATCGAAGCGGGACAAATCGCGTATCGGTAATTAATTTGCTCCATCATAGTACTTTCGCCCTGTGGCATCGCATCAGTGTCAAACACATTTTTAAACAAATGCAGCGGCGCATTCCATCACAGCAAGTCACACCAACGCTATTCTGTTCCCATGCACGGGCCCATAATGATTTTATTGTTCCCGAAAACTAGCATAGGGGCAGGTTCTGTACAAACAAACATATTTAAAGCACATTTGTGTGGATAATTATTGTTTGCATTAAATAAAGCTATGTAAAACATTGCTTAAATACGCAATGATGATGATGCATCATGTAATATGGATATATTGCGAGCCTGTCACTTACCAAGCATAATTTCCTTTACCGTTTGTTACAAGCCAAAATGTACGCAACTCTCACCGCGACGCCTCCAATGACCATGACCTTTGCAGTATTGACAAAGCTTGCAAGCTCGCATTTTGCACCGACAGTTGTGATGTTTTGGAAAGAGAAATTTTTAAACGCATTTTGATATTTGTTAATTAGACTTGTATATAATATATATTACATTAAGATGTAGTTGGTTAGCTTTCGTTTCCGTGCTGCATCGGGCAACGCTGAACCAAATCCGGATCTATCGTTTATTGTACGTAACCTTTGCATGGTCAATGAATAAATGCATCTGTAATGTCCTCATTTACTGCCTGTTCGTTTTATTTATTATGAATGAACAGTTGCTGTTCTTTGCCGAGCATCTAGCTTTATTTTTCCTGTATCGTAAAACATTTGAGTGTAATTGTTTCTACTAATCACCACAACAAGAACTGATAAGACTTCGCTCTCATATACACTACCTACTAAGGCCGCATTCAAATGTCCATGTGTCAATAAGACTTCTTGTATCTGAAATCAGTGAGGGAATGTATTTTTGTGAAGGCAGTTAGGAGAGGACCTGCGATCACGTTAAGACAGATTCGTCTATTCCGACCAGGATAGAAGTACATGAGCATACATAGAAAACATATATGTGTTTATAAACAGCAATAGTAGCCTGATGGTAATTCAATGAATCATACAATAATATGACCGGCAGATACAAGTCTGCCTTAGTCGTTTAACTACCATATGATATTTCACTGAGGCCTCGGGGCCGTGATTCTTAGCGAAGCAACCCCAGTAGTCTTCCCTACCGATAGCTACTTCAGTAAAGATATATGGCTAAATATCCTTCCAGCGTCACATTCATTATGCAATGGCGCGCAGATACCTCCAAATGATGCCCCAGTTCGTTAAGGCCATAGGGTTGTAGATGCTTAACGTGCTTTCTTATCAGTGGATACTTCAATAAAAAACAGGATTGCATTTAAGCAACCAAAATATTTTGTGCTGCGATATTGATTGTTACGACACAGCAGAGGGGTCAGCAGTCTCTTTGTTTCGCCATGCACATATGTAGGTATTCAACTACACATGAATAGACATCACATCACGTCTGCTTGATGCAGTGAGAATAGGAACAGAAGGTATATTATCGTAATTGTTTGCATTCCTCTTTGAGAAACTGAGGGTGAGCACTGCGATTGGTTGATGTCTCTTGATTGTAGGCACTGGGCGATTCTCCGAAGAGCCATGCTGTTTCGGCTATTGTGACCTGTTACTTCGCAGGTTTAACGCCGTTTAAAAACCTGTGTATATATAACACCATGTTGAATTGGGGCGTTATCACTCTCCATTAAATAAGGTCTATTGCACATAACGTTTTCCTGTTCAAGATGACCTGTTTAATCAGTCTTTGAATGTATGGTCACATTCGTCGCCTAACTTATCCCAAGTGCTCAACTGATCCCAATATTACCGTGCGATTTATGCAGAACCAGATCTCGCAAGCCAACAATCAACTGCTGATGAAGGTCTGATGGGCACAAGGACATGTAATTTGTGCATACAGCTTTATTTCCCAGTATCACGCCGTCTTCGTCCTTGAAATGCATCCAATTGATTCAGGATTACGTAACGTTATCTCATCGCCGATGGTGCACGTGTACGGGAATAATACACCGCCCCCCCCCCCCACTCCCGCCTACCATCTATCTATCAATATTTTTCGTTAATTAACTTGCATGGAGCGGTGTAACAAGATGAAAGCTAATACACGCATTCAGATTTATTTCATCAAAAGGCACAACACAAGGAGCTGCAAAGTACACATCATCATGATAGTATTGTTGGCCTCCAACGAGGCTCTTTTTGATATTTGAGGATATCCGAACTGCGCTATCCATACGATCATTCGTATGGGGTTTTCTTCTGGTGAAGGCGCTGATAATGGTGTTATACAAGTCGTTCCTGTTATCAACCGGACAAATCGAACGGAAGGGATAAGTAAGCCTGCTAGCCAACGAGCTGCTGTAATATCTTTCGGCCAATATTTACAGCTGACACCAGGCAGTGTTATTAACTTTTATGCAGCGACTTTAAACAGAACAGCGATCTGTTCAGCAGTGTCACTCTTCATGAAATTTTGCTTGGAGACCTACCGAGTATGTATGACACAACAAAAGGCAAAACGCATGAACCTCCAATGTTCCCATTATCATGATAGTAGTATCGTTGGCCTCCTGCAAATTCTACCTGGCCCTGCATGTTACACAGCAGTGATCCCTGCCCCCTCATGCACTGTGCCTGGCATGAGCTAACTTTGCCCCCAACGAAGCCTTGCTGTGCGCAGTGTCTAGCTAAGGTATATTTACATCTATATGTACCAAGCCATATTGAGCAGACAAAGTTTATTAGGTAAAGAATGACCTCCCAGAATGCAAACGCACAGCAAAAGCATATCACAGAGCTTGAAGTTTGCGTACACGTATTGGAGAAAGACGCAAGTCACCTGGAGCAAGAAATTAGGTACCTGGTGGAAGAGAAAATAGATTTGGATATTGAACCTAGGGATACTGTGAGAGATCTGGATTATAATAATGGTGACCTTATGGAGTGGAACGTCTACCAGAGCTTATTGAATCTCAGCGGCTGTAAGACGCTGGACCGGTTGGTGGTGAGGAAGCGATGGTTCAGAGCAAGCATTGATATACAAACACTAATTAGTCTAAGAACTGAACTAATAATGGTCGCGACTGAGAGACTAAAACGTACTGATTCAATGGTTTATGTGCAGCTGCATTCATCGTGCAAATGGAAAGCAAAGTAGCGTCCAAAATATTTCACATATTCATCCAACCCTTTCACTAGCTAAGGCTCGTTGGCGGCGATTTCAGTCGTGTTGTATTGGTACCTTTAGCAGTCGGGCTTGCTGCTTTTGGTGTAACAAATAAGTCTAACCCTAAACTTGCTTTTACTGTAGCATAAATTACAGCTTCTTGCATTTGGCTGCAGATTGTTCACCCTGTTAGCCATTTTCATTTTGTTGTTTATCGTTTCAATCGCCAAATTAAGGATTGTAATATTCCTGTTGCAGATTTTTTAGATTATTTGACGAAATTATGTGCGGGTGGTGGTGATTTGAAGCGTATTAAAATAGTTATCGCCGCTATAACACCTCGCAGATCAAAGATGTTAAGTATTTGTTGCTTTGGAATATTGTCCTGGTAATTCATCTGTAAAAGGCAGCAAAGTGAAATGCATCTGATCCAGACATGCGGAGTTATTATGGAGAAAACTAGGCATTCCTAAATATAGGGATAGAGACGACGTTCAAATGTCTAGCATTGCAATGTTTTACTGCACAAATTTAACATCCAAATGTAAACATATCGCAGCAACAATAGCGACGAGGTCTCTTCATCAATTGTGAGCGTAAAGCTTTGCTGTTGATTTGAAAGCTTCAATATTAATGGATTCATAGACAATATTATGGAGGCTTAAGTACTTAAGTGCGTATTTTGAATATTAGCAAGGATTGGCCTCTTGCATAACATTGTATCATCCTAGCAATGCTCTAACACATCCAGTCTTGTGACAAAGGGATAAAGGAAGTTTTCATTTATCTTGGAGTTAGAACATTTCTGTGCGCACAAAGGCGAAAGTAACTGCATACCGGAAATCCGATGTAAAACTGATGTATGCAGGGTGATGCATTTCAATCTCAGGTTCCATGTCGTAATTGTATCGTGAATGTCTACGTTATTGGTAATTAACACAATAAAAAATGCCTTTGATATAAATATATCATGTTGTCACGAAAGTAAGGAATGGCACAGCTGCAACCATCCATTAGCGTAACGTACACCATCCACAACGTATCAAATGAGCCTTACAAATTGCGAGGGAGAATGCGCATGGCAGTGAGTCAAGTGTCAACATGCCTAGTTGACGATGCTGTCGGTTTTATCGTGTTGAGGTTGGTGTTGCAAGTGGGCTGGCCAAGACATGCTGAGATTAGTGTTGCAATGAGGTTGACATAGACAGAGAACTTAGGCGTGTAAGAGCATCGGTAGTAGTTGCCAGTGTGAGAGTGCACTGTGTGGGCATTGGTGTTTGTAATTCCGTGTTTGCGCATGGCTATCGGTATATGACTGACTCATGGTGGTGAAGATGGCCCACTAAAGCAGAGCGTTGTTTCATAATAAATGACATTACGTGCGTTTTGTTGGTTTGTATGGTGCAGGACATGTCAAATTGGGCAATCAATCAGCTATCATGCAAATAATGATGCGTCAACAGGATTAACATAGCACCGGTATCCACATTAAAACCAAACCCACTTTTAAATTATTATAGGTGAAACTAGCGCACATAATGCAGGTGAGTTGCCGTCCGTAGCGTCATATTGTATTGCATTTACAGAAATATATGAAAGGCTTTGTAAACTATGACAAAACACATTCCTGTGCGTAATGTTATAGTTAGAGTCGTGCTGCTGAATCACCTCCATATTCCTCCATATTACCAAAACACTGACACTCTGGTTGACTCTATTTTGCATTTGTGAAATATATTTATGTCACAAACGTACAGAGATATCAGTATGAGCCCATAGTATAGGCAAACCCGTCAACTGCCAACATTCAGAGGCGCCCCTCTTGTCGATTCGCAGATATTGAAATGGCGAGAGCATATTCAATCCCATAATAAAGCCGATCTCTCATCAAACCATAACGTGTGTACTGGTTATTGTGCCATCGCTGACTTCTGTCACATTAAACAGGTTCAATGTGATGGACTCCGTTGAGTCATGGATTGATAACGCTCACAAATGGACATAATACGAACAACCAGAACATTCGTCTAGAAGGCATGGTATTTGCGATAACAACCAATGCTCTTTAATTGAAGGAATCAACGTTTATTATGAAAATGATTCTGTCCAATGATACAAAAGACCAATCGCTACAGATTCCTAAATACTGTACTATCCTATACACCCACACAACAAGGGCCCACAAATTCTTTTCCTGTACTTTCATGCTATATTTTTGTCACTGCTAACTCTATGTTCAGTGTGTTCAGAAAACATAATTATAAGATAGATGCTTATAATAGATACTTACGTTCTTCTTGCTCTCACTTCCCTCACGTCTTTCCGTTGTATAACCCGTTTGAACCATGTTTCATGGTGCATCATCAGTGGCAGCAATTCTATTCACTGTTACAAGAGAACCTTTCTTCAAATGTCTTCGAAGGACGAATGCTTTCCTGCCGACATACAATGTTGTGTTTACAATTGATATATTTACCCCTAATATTTATATATAGTATGCAGCATAGAAAGACTTAAACGGAAGATACATGCTTTTGGTACGCGTTATACAGTGCCTAGTATAATGCCAACAAAATGCAGAAACCTATTATGTTGCTCTCAATTTATGGTAATTGGGTTGATTGAGTATTTATGCATAATGCAGGGATTTGCGACCCCGGAAATCATAACCTTGCTTATAATATGATTTAAACTCTGAAACAAATATAACCATTGTAACATTACTATCTGATTAATAAATTAATTAATAATTGACTTTTTAACATAACAGCATTATTTGTGCACAATAGCGCTAGATCATTACATCATTAAACACTTCAGAGTAGAGCTACATGAAATAAGCTATGACATTCACATGATGTCGTCTATTAAGATGAACAAACGTTTGACTATTTCACTAAATGTTCATTTAATTTCAACAGTCTATCAAATCATCACTAACCGTATTTGAGGAAGGTGCTTTTCAAATGCTTTGTTTCTCTCTGTGCTCAATGTGGTGTTGATATTTTACAGTGAAAAGGTTTTATAGTTAGTCGTGTTTATTTAATATGTTCCATTACCTTTACCCCTGATAATGCAGCATTCGGGAAATTACCGGTGCAATATCTATGTTTCTTCATGCTACGACGGTTTGTAAATGGCATTGTGCAATGAAATAGTAACTTTGAGCTTTTCGCATTGTCTCACAATCAATTAAATTGATAAATACATTCAGACAATAATATTGTGACCTCCAAAATCTGCTACCTGCTCGCTGGTTGGCTTTTGAGTTACAGGTGGAATGATATTGAATTATATACTGGTGTGGATATTGTTTGCAACAGGATACCTTCTCATGACATGGTTGACTATGCCATACTATGTTGACAAAGTTACTTTAAGGATATCGGTACTTCTAATTTGTTTACTTATAACGATATGGAAAGTTCTCTTTGACCTGACTAAAACAAACAGTGCGTCTACAGATGATAGAACAATGTAAATTGCCGCCAGTTTTAACGAGAAGAGTCAAACTCACCATTCATCCACTACTTGTGGCAGCAACTGAAAGATAATACTACTCTTAAGTGTATGACCTATTTTGAGTACCTTATATGTAATTGTAAGCCAATGCATTTACTCTTCGATTAGGGAAATCAGCATAAGATACATCTGGAAATGTTAGTCAAATGTAACAGACCTCCCTCACCTCTACTGAGATAATAACAAAAACACTGCTTGTCAAACTCGCTGTCCCCCAGAGCCAATTCACCCCGAGCTTGGCGTCAAAAGTTCCAATTCTGCAAGAAAGGAGGAATAAATAATGTACCTCGCGATTTCAAATAAATTCTTTGAGGGCTCAAGTGGACCTTTTGTCGATGCCAGTATAAACAAGAGAGACAATCAATAACGCCATTACTGGCCCCAATATTCTGGAGCTCCAAGCCATATCGAGGATGCCGAGTTCGGCGATTTTATATAAAATGTACCTGTTTATTATATACAATTTCGAGAGTTTTACCCAAGAGGTTAATGATTTGCCTTTTAAACTGTACAGTATAGTCTTTTGAACGTAGCGTCTTATTGGCCAAAACTTTAAAAGCGGTGCGCTTTGTTGAGAAACATAGATATAGAGGTGACAATCGGAAAGCCTACAGTACTGAGGAAAGAAGTTAGAATCAATTCAAAATTAAGGATATATGTTCAACCATCGACCAATATCTTCTCTCTGACATTATCGATTACCTCAAGGCCTCTTCAGATATGCAGCGGACAACAATAATTGGGCAGTATTCATTGTATCACCCTTGGCCATTCATTTAGTAACTTTTTGTCAAATTTAGTGTCTTCAACCACTATTTTTTCCAGGCAGTTTGACAACGGCCCTTGCTGTTTCATCATACATTCCGTATTTTTGGCATGCGGTCAGAAATTTGTTGTGAAGAGCTGCTACGCAACCCTGGAAATAGGAAATAAAGCCTTGCTTATTTCTGGCTTTATGATAAACGTATTGCACTGAACGTGATCTTTGTTTGAAGTAAATATTAACATACAATATTTGTTTTTTGATGTGCTAATAACACACAAAGGAAATGAATTTGACCAATTTCTAATGGAAACAGCATTTACACAAATGTTAGTAATCCCCGAACATACTTCACAAAATGCATTGACGGTGCAAGTTGCTGACAAATAAGTAAATGAATTGACCAACGAAGCATCGATTCATATATGCAATTTTGTCTAGGACTACGTTGCGATGCGTTTTCCCTGTCTTGGCTACCTTTCCTCCAAGGGGGCTTATGTGAAGGTTGGTTAGTAGTAGACGAGGAGGAAACTTGCGATAAAGTTTGGATTGTTTTGTGGATGACGTGGCGACTGATGTAGGTAAGATTACAACTTCTATATGCACTTTGGATCTGGTCGTTTAGCTGACGCATTACTGGAAAGGTTATAGACATAGTTAGCTATTTCACTTGCAACAATAAGACGTTAATAATCGAACGCATCGTCATGGAATACGGTTATTATAGCAAATACCGTCACGCTGACTCCATTAGAGCCTACCTCAGTTATTCAGACGCATTATTTCCAATGATGCGAGCTAACAGGCCTTAAGTCTTTAATAACGCATCCTTGCTTATTTACAAAGTTATATATTGTACCGCCTGCAATGGCGCTTAGGACGACAAATATGCAACGATAGAAGCTTAATTGGACCAAACAATTGCAAAAGGGAATGCATGCTACTGCGAGGCAGGCAACAACATAATGCTTCAGCAATTGTGAAGCAATAATGCTCGCGTAGACATGTATTGACAGGTGTGTAGCAACGAGGCTGGCGTTCTGGCGTTGACATGTATTGAAAATGGTGTGACAATGCTGCTAGCGTAGCCATTCACCGGTAGTGTTGTTGCAATGCATTGATACTGAAGTAGACATGTACTGCGTGGGTTGTATCAATGAAACTGACGTAGACATATACAAAAAGGTTTATGACAATGGCGCTAGCATAGCCATGCACTGGAAGTGTCGTTGCAATGATGCTGGCGTAGACATGTACACAGAGTGTTGGGGCAACGAGGCTAGAACAGCCATGCACTGCGAGGATTGAGGCTATGAGGCTATCGTAGCGTCACATATTAAGGATGGTGTAACAATGCATATGGCGTAGATAAGTCGTGTTTCGGATTGTGTGTCAATAAATAAGGCATAGACATATCGTGTTGAGTATGGTGCGGAAAAATAGCACTATTGTTGTACTTCTATAGATATTTAGTTCCCTGATAACAAATGCTGATTTGCGTGCAACACTATGAACCGGTATCCACAGTAGGGTCTTACAATTGAAAACGAAAAGAGCATAGAATGATATGTGTTTAATTGCTCTTAGTCTGTGTGCAGGTTTTTGCCAATAGCTCGCCTGTTACTTGCTACCGTGGTTGTCGTATGTAAAATGCACGCATAAGTTTGCTGAAGCAATTTCTAATTTATAAATATATACATCCATCTAACACAATTGACTATAAATTGCAATCCATACAGTACTACTATGGATATTTCAAGGCGTCCAACCATAACCAACTTTTCATGTGACCAAATCTCCTCAATCTATGACCTAGGATCAATTCTGGTGTCTTTATATGTGGTAATAATACATCAAAGATTAATATATGTATCGTTCATGGTTAATTTATTGAAAAATGGCTGCCAACTCTGATAAAAGGGGTTTGTCGAATTGGTAGCTTTGTAACGGTAACAGTGGTAAACATCGTCTTTATGCGGATTGCAATATCCTTGCTGTTGAAGAAATAAAGATTTATTTTGGCTCTTGCCTCACCGCATACAGCTTTTATACATTGGCTGGCAAACTACAGTCAATACTATATGCAATGTAGGGCTTACAATATTAACTGTCTTGTTTGTCTGTTATAGTGTAAATACTGCTGAGAAAATTGTATTATAACTGCTGGGTGTTATGGAGGACTTATATCAGGAACCAAACAATTTACATTTTTTGCTGCGAGATGATAGAAAAACATTCGACTTGCCTACACTTATTGAGAACCAAAAGAGAAGAAGCAGGAAGATTGAAAAAGACATTGGAGATGTGGTCATGTAACTCGGAGTGCTCTGGAATATGTGTAATTGGAACTCTAAACCATATATTATACTTGATATCATATAATATTGTACAGTCGAATAAAGGTGAGTGATATATTCATAAACAACCGGTTTTATGGGTAATCCTTTTTGTTTTGACAACCGATAACGATGGCAGACTATTATTTTTAAAAAGTCAGTTCTTTAGAATCCTTCGACAACTTTTGCATACCATTTCTGGCAATAAATAGCAACGAATTAAGAGTACCATAAGTCAAAAGCAAATATAATGTCATGTTGAACTGTTCAGTACCGGATGTGTGCAGCGTTGACGATTCTAGCCTCTGTGTTTGCTACACTAGAATAATGCACATATAGAAATATCCCATCGATGTGAGCTCAGCCAAATATCGCATGATGCACCTTCTATCACAGTATAACTAAATCAAATTAAAGCGGGCTGCTACTCTATAGATACAACGCATAAAATCTGCTTCACAAAGTCATTATCGAAGCGGTCGGAAGCCATACTCCTCGCGGTATGAGCTGTTAAAAGTATTGAATAGAGCCACATCGTACAATTCCTTCTCTTTAATGTAGTCTAAGAGCTACATTATTGTCTCTTTACATAAATAGTTCGAGCAAAATCAATGAGATACCGCCACTTAATGAAATAACGAGACAGTTTTCCATCTTTAAAATAACCGAAAATTGCAAGAGCTACATTGAATAGATGCATTTGTTTGACAAAACATTTCTATTATATGGATTTTGAACACGTAATTGATACATAACGCTACTCGCAAATGAGGTATGCCATTACGTTTTGTGTGCTTTCGAACTTTTAATGCATTAACAATGAACGATACAATGACTTTCAAGTGAAACAATTACATCCCAAAGGAACCAGTTGTGCGGGTTAGAATTAGTAAACATAAACTAATCAGAAGAAATACCCATGGTAGTACTTGATGGATTGCACTGTACATTGTGTTAAATGGGTGGACAAATGTACAAATGAACATTTGCTAAAGCATGTAACTTAAGGCAACCATGATAACCTGTTTAAGCAGGTAACATGCGGGATATTGGCGCAAACATGCACAAATACGGCAGGCGGCACACAAGTCAATATTTGATATCGGGGCACCAAATGACTATGTAAGTGCACCATAAGCAATAATGCTTTACTGACATACCATCCTCAATACGACAGGTCTACGCCATATGAATCGCAGCACCATTCCCAGCAAACCATGGAATCGCCAGCTTTAATGCCACAACGTCCACAACATGTTATGTCTACGCAATATGAATTGCTACACCATCCGCAATCTACGCCAGCATCATCGCAAAAACCTATTCAGTACATGTCACCGCCAGCTTCATTGCCGATCGATAATCAACACTCCATGTTGCTACCTACCTTGCAGCAGCATACATTGTGTGGTCCAATTAGGCTTCTGTCATTGCATATTTGTCGCCATAGCAGGGAATACAGTATGTAACGTTAAAAACAAGTCAGGATTCGTTACCTTAGGACATAATGCCTATTAGAGCACAGCATTAGAACTAATGCGCCAGAATACGTTGTCTCATCGGTCTTCTCACCCCGAAGCTAACTGGGGGGGTGGGTGTCAAAGCATCGCCAAGTTGTTCAAAGCATAACTGCACATAACATGGCGTTTGACCTATAAATCTAGGTTTCGAACGAGTTACTCAGGTTTTTTTTAGCTTATACGACTACCTATGTTTGAATACACTTTACCTGACCACAATCTCCAAAGTCGTATTCACATATGGTGCATTCAATTGATAACTTCTCCTATAGCCTGCACCCAACTTAATCGATTCACTCTTCAGGAATGCGTCAATTCATCGGCTTTGATCTTGGATCCAATCTCTTGCGAAGCAAAGGCCTAGTGCATCCGGCGGATAATCAGTCATTACCTTTCGCATGAAGATTACACCAAATGGGTTCGCAATGTAAATATACAGTGGCATCACTGTATGGCGGCTGACCCTATCCAGAGGGCATGTTGGGTAGGGTGCTTTATGAATGTCGATTATCTCGTCATCAACATTCAAATCAGTGCCCAATGCTAATGATTACATCGATTGTTTTAGAAACGGAATGATCATCATGACTCATATGATGCCAGCTAGTTGGGGTAAGATGGGTATAAGATTAGGATTATCTTAGTGGGGGTTTATTCAACAAGAGACCGCAATTACCAGACGACCATAATAGTTTTCTATCATCTACTCGGCCAGAAATGTACCTCAATGTGGTGCGCGTCGCACCGAGGACTGTACGATATATGGAACCAAGCACCCGTTGGTGAGCAAATGACTACCAAGTATGAAACCTGTATAACCCTACTAATACCGCTAGCAAATAACACATATGCACTGGATTTTTATTAAGAACGCCCTGTTAGCAAAGGGTTAGTTCTCTTCTTCATCAACATAAATGATCTGGATACTGCTGTTCACATAATGTAAATTTGTAGATGGCTCGTTGTTAGGTCTGATATATTTAAGAGACGCGACAAATCCATAATGAAAATGATTATAAGTAAAGGGTATTTATCGTTTAATTAATAATCACAGATGTGGATTACAACGGATTGAGCTATCGTCATATGATTTACCATATAACTTGACAGCATTTGCAACGATCAATAATGTTATTTTTAAAGTCCCTTTTGCATTTAAAAAAACGAAATTCACTGAGGCCTACAGAATCAAAGTGTTCGATTCTTTGTTCATATATTTGCAATTCTGAGTGTGATCTTTAAATCTCAAACGTGTTCTGTACCGATAAGAGGTAAGTGAAGCTTCATCTGTCAAAACATCATCTTGTACGCTGTTATTGTGATGCAATGCACTATACGGAAAACATGGAATGACATATATATTTATGTCATCTGGTATCCAAATCACTGCGTAGAGACGGTGTATATGTGTCTAACTTGTACAAAGTCGATTTGGTGTCACCATCATGATATTTCAAACCATTTACTTTCCATTCTAATTACCGTGATTGAGGCCTTGATTGATTTGCAACTACCTGTCGTAGACAGAGCCAATAGTACCGAATAATTCCGAAACTGATGCGCGTTCCAATCTATAGTCACATACAATTGTGAAGCATATATTGTGAGCAATGTTATAGCATATATTTGCTTCAGCTACGAATAAAATTCATAACAACGTGTTCAACTTTATCAAACAGTTGTCGCTCTGTTGGTGTGGTTAGGGGGGGGGTATAGACTTTGCAGTTAGAGTACATCCAGAAGCTAGCACCGCTAGATTTTCTATGTACAAACTATCTGTCATGGTCGTAGGTCGATATTACATTCCATACACAGAGAAGCTAACAACTATAATTGGAAACACGTTCGGTCGGACGGCAACAAGGCATTCTTCCTCTGACAAATGAGAATGAATCGAATTCCTGCCGCACAATAGAGAATGATTCTAATACGCAATACAAAGGTAATAATTGACAGAAGTACCAGGAGGAAGATTGATAATGTTAATTGATGTGTACTTCTATCATAGATAATAATTATCATGGATATGAAGTAACTTTTAATCGGTATTTGGAATTACATTGAAAGTGCAGAAAGTTCTGGAAACAATAATACCCGCCTCGACCAGAAAAATATTTAGGGGGATTTGTTGTGATTTGTTCGTTTAATGTTTTCATTATAATCATTAATTCTTATGATACAAGTGCAATGCAATTACTGTGATGCATTTGAACACAGTCTGGTCGTGCGGGTGTTTTCGGAAGATCTAATCGGGAATGTAATTAAGAGCGGATGCAGTATTGTTAATTCATCACCATATCCGGTCGCTTGAACAAACTTAATTGATTAAACATATGTCACATTGCAGCAGTGCATGAGAAGAGCGGGTGGTAAATGACAACAAGTTCATCATCCTTGTAAAATATGAGGAAATAACAACCGGTTAAGTCTGATATCTTAGCTTAGTGATATTTATACGTATTTATGAAGCACCAACACCAATGTCATGATGTAAAAGAACTATTACTGCATTTTACTGGCGGATTATCTTTGTCTTGGTGGTAATAGTCATTAATAACCATGTCATGTATATCAATTATTGATGCATACGTTGTCTTGTCTATTGCTGCGGATCGATTGCAGATTCAAGCCAAGTGATTGTAATGATAACGACCCACACGTTCAAACCTCTAATTCGCTTTATGTTTCAACATTGACCTCTCAGCACCAACGGCTAGGTATGGCTAGAAGTAACACGTCTCAGGTTGCAGTTTTGAGATGTGATGTCGGCATCTGCCTTCTCCAGTTAATTAATGTGCTTCCCGCGTTTCATTATATGCCAATTGATAGTGGCAGCGCTGATGAAGTAATATACCTCAGTTTTTGACATTCCTTTAGAAATGCAATGTATTTGAAAACGCGCTGGAAGGTGACAGTCATACAGTGTAGCAGAGCTATGGATCAAACGACAAATGACGTTGGTAATTCATGCACACTAACCCGCTTGATCCATTACGTAAGAATGAGGTTGCTGAGATAGTTTACGAAGCACATCCACTTCTAATGTAAACTTATGTAATATTATACATTGAAATGAGGCGAAGTTATGGCATTTATGTTTGTACGTTTTAAACCTATAGTTAGAACTATATTACAACATACACCGCGTTATTTTCGCACAACATTTCGGTAAATTTTACCTTGTGATGAAAAAGGACAATTGATTTGTGCATAAATCTGTTTGCAAATTTCTGTTATGTCATTTAACGACACAACTCGACCTATTCACTGACACGAGGCTGAGACATTCAAGAAAACTTGATCAATATTCTCTGCTAAGATGTTTAATGCTTTTTGTGAGAAATAACTACAACCATCAACCGCCACAAAATAGAATTTGCAAACATGATGTATTTTCCTCGTGATTTCTGCCAGAACAAATCAATGATATTAAGTCAGCTCAAAGTGATGTTAACGATATATTTGGTCAAACATTAAACGATGACACCCTATGAAACATATTATCTGCATTAGTGTCTGGGTTGGTGAACTTAGTTGTCATCAGTCACATCGTCTTTACTCGCACTACTTTTCTCATATATGCTTAGTATGTGATGTAAGCATCCAATTACATTGCCATGCGCAGATACTTGCCTATTAATCCATGCCTATTAAGGGCGTTAAGCACGTTACCATTCAACCGATCACATTTAATGCTCACAGTTAGATATTGCATTTGTTTTACCTTGCGTTAAATTTTAGTTAAGTGCTCAAATCTGACCTGCAGCCATTTCAAGCGTTAACAAATACTTCGTCGTGTAATCTGTGAATCAAGAAACCGAGATGGTGAATTCATATATATTCTTCTTCATAACTCGAATCATGGTTTGCCCGAGTTCGACTGGTTTTTACGATGACGCCATATAGTCATATACAGAGCCAATGGATACGAATTGCCAAGGAATCGTATAATTAACACGTGAGCCATGCTATCTTCTACAAAAAACAAAACAATGGCACTCTGCACGTGATACTACTCAATTGAGAAAAGTTTTACAGCTGCCCCTCTGTGTTTGGACGGCATTTACGTTATGTTGACAACACACCCGAAAACAACCATCTGATTCTGGTCCAATGTCCCCCACGAATAAGTAACACAAACCAGAAGCAAATTTACTTCAGTGTGGTATTCTACATTACTTCTTATACCAAAGAAGGGAAGCAATTATACGTCGCTTGTTGAAGATATAAACGCATTCTTCCTTCGAGAAATGAGTCCATATAGCAATGTATGGAACATCTGCTGCAGATCATGTACAATGGAACATGATTTGAATTGGCAGCACAAATGTATAATGCAAACAATCAAAATGTGTAAATAAATTACCAACAATAATCATGTAATCAGGCCGATCTTGCGTCTGCATGGCCACGACGACATACAGTGGTAATTTGTTGGCATATGAAGTGCCTACGTTCATCATGGTCGGTTGAGTCAACTTCCTAGTGATATTAGCTATTCGAAGATCAAAAATTGTCAAGCATCTGTCAACAAAGAGTTTGATTCTCTAATTGCACATGGGCTATTCAATATTGGATCAAGTGCACTTGGAAAAGAGAAAGGTTAGTGAAGCTATGTTACACAATCCATCAGTTTACTTGTCGGCGCTGTGGATGATAATGCATCCCCTAACATATGTCCAGAGATTACATATATGCCCATGTTATAGGGCTTGTAATGATGTATCGCATTTGTGAAATAATACCGTAGTTTGTAATTTGTTTACATCGACATCTACAAAGGTACATTCATGTTAATTTAACATCTTCATTATTCCCGATAATAAGAATTTAATTATTCTCATTCTGCCTGGATAACCTCCATTCTAGCCAACATGTTATCATACTTTTACAATAAATGATAGCTTATGAAGTCAATAAGATAACAAAACTCGTCCAAGGTGCAGTTAACAATCCAAATTCATTCGCAAAGATTAATGGATATTTATAACACGGGAAAACTATATTCACTACGCGTGCTCAGTTTTATTATGTATGTCAAAATTTATCTAGAGATGTTTTCTCTGGTGCCACCGGCGAACATCGCCTCGTTTCCCGCTACGAATGTCAGCTACGAAGATCTGAGATTCTGCATTGCATACTAAAAGCAAATAATTATCATGGGGGTATTTCTATAAAGCCATCTGTATACCGCAAGTGTAACAATTTTAACCGGAAGCACGTTGCTGCATGATAGCATCAACACATTATTCCTTTGACAAATGAGCCTCTTGTAAAAATGAATATAATTCCAGCCCCGCATTTTGCTCAATAGAATATGCTTCGAATGTGCAATGCAAAAGTAAGGCCTGACATAAGGAAGAATGGTTATATTAATTTTCCGACATTGTTATGATTGACAACAATGCTCATGGATATAAAAGCACTTTGTTCTGATTACAGCGGACACGGAGAAAGTGACGGAAACGACAGAGAAAGAACCGACAAGAAAGAATTAGGAGCCCAATTTGCATGACTGGTGGGGCTGTACAGTCTATGTATACTGGTTAAGATCGGTCTGATCAGTTGTCAGATGATATTGGTTAATAATATGTGCGAATACATCACACTTTGCTATTTTTGTGTAAATATGGCAACAACCACACGGACTTGATGCATTCGGTCATCGCATGAATACCGGCTATATGTCAGATGCTCTAATAAACCTTATATAAGTTATTATGATTTTGTCATTGTTACAATGGAGAAGGAATTATTGGTGGCATTGAACATTGCTACGTATGGCGAATACCTTCCCAAAGTATGTTTTGTTCTCTGTGCTGACAAAGACAGGATAACTCATTCAATGCCAAGGCATGCCCTTTATTCAACCACTGAATCACAGACATTGCCTGCTGTTGAGATGAGCTTTAAGATAATACATCGAATATGGCATAGTGTGATTGAGCAAATAACCAAGGAAACCGCAAGCAAAACATGAACAATGTAGTTGTTTGACGCATTATGTATGTTAATCCTACACCGACAGCCTTTTGTGGCCGGTCCTCCAATATTTTGTATAGCCTTGGAATGCATATGCCGTGTTTGGTTTTGGCCTATGAGATAGACATAATTCTTCGCCTGTGGCGGATTTCTTCCTTCTGCTCTGGCGACTTATTAGTTTATAGCCCCCATGGTTTGTATCTGTTTAACACTCAATGTCTTCCGAAAAAGAATCTTGATAAAAATGCGTTCTGAGACCGGAAAACCTAGAAAAAGGCATCTTAAGAGGGTCCTTCTAGGAAGCCTGCACAGGAGTTCAATTCATCAAATAAGACAGCGCAACAAACGTTAGCAACGAGTCGGTCATCTTCTGTTCTGATATGGTCAAACCCGCACCCCAAACAAAGTATTGTGCATCTGATTGTACCCTTTCTACAGCGTCCACAGTGCGTAGTAGGATGCTTGATGATAAAACCCTGATGTAAAAGGCGCACGAGGATGAATTAACCGCTCTTATTGCTGGCGGAATCACGATAGGCTTAGTTGTGTTTTGGTAGGTCCCACAGTACCAGGAGTATAACGCCCCTACCTTTGCAGCTGACTTAAGCAGCCGTGATATGATGGAGCTAATGATCCTTTGAAGAGCAGTTGCTGCCTTAACAGCTAGGCTCTTCCAGGCGTATGCCAAGGAAATGGTCTGTTTTTTCATCAATTCCAGCACACCGGGCTTGTCACCTGGCGTCGGGGTGGCATTAGTTCCTCCTCCACATGTTCCGAGCTACACCAGGGTTGTGATTACCATCTCAATCGCAGTGAAGATGGAGGCAATTGTTATGCCCTGTTCCCGGAGCATGATGCGTACACACTCGGCTAGCATTGTGTCCTTGTTAAAAGGTTTGTAGATAGTTTCTCTTATGCGGTTGATTTCGGTCCGCAGCTGTATTCGCTCTTGGAGTTTCCCTTCGCAGCTCCTTCAGCTTTCGCTCCCGACTGGCTTTATGCTTGTCTATGTTGCTAGGCTGCGCTAGTTGATCTGCTCCCCGTGTCCGTCACTGACAGCGATGTGTACCACTGTTTCGATGCCCCTGCAACCAATATTATATCCTGCTGGACTTTGAACTCCTTGAGGGCTCGGTGACTGACTGGAATACGAGCTGACATTCAACAACTACAGTCATGTGATTCACGCAATGGATGACGCCGACGCCAGATACACAATCGATTGCATTTTCTTTGGATGACATGGATACCCAGTGTGAGCTGCCTCGCATGATCGGACTACAAAATGGTGCGGTGTTTCGTATCGCAAACTGACCGCCAGTAAATCGCCCGATGCCTGGCCGATGACCAGCAGGCCATCGCACACATCGGGCCGGCGCTGGGTCATACTTGTGGTAACCAAGACAATCACTACATAGCCCGGGCGCCGCCATGTCGAATGGCGCCGGCCGTGCGCCGCTCAGACGTCGGGAAGGCTCCGCCTGGCGTCCGGACGACTTGGCCCGGCCAGACATCGGCCAGATGTCGGGTCTTGCAGGATAAGGGCTGCTCATCGCATCATCTACCATATCATCAAAGTTCTATACAATACATACCCTAAGTACCGTACAAGCAGTATATGAAAAAAATGAACAACGTTGTACAAATAATAAATGTTAAACTTTACAAAAACGGAACTATTAAAATATATACCTTTAATTTATATATGTTTTTTTTTTAAATTTACAAACGACCACCGGATCGCGGCCGTTGATTGCTTAGCAATCGACTGCCGTACTTGACATGTCCAGCTGCCGTGCGGCCTGACAGATATGACGGCACCTTGTCGGATACCACAGGGATATCGCAGAGACATAGGCAGACATCAGATGAGTGCCTGCCACACATTCGCCGATAAACAGACCAAATCTACCCTATTTGAAGAAAAGTCGGCCGATCGCTGGCCATCAACCCCCACTACTCGTAATGGCAGCGTCCATGGGCAATTTTAATTGCGACTGTGATCTTACGATCTTTTGCCAACCTCTACACCAACACCTAGTAATCGCACATGCCGCCCGGGCTCCATTTGTGTTGGTTCAATGGCGGTTGTTCTACTATACCATTGTTTCTGCAAATCATCGCAAAAAGACCGGATAAGACTTCACTCTCATATACACTCCTCATTTCGGCCACACCCAAATGTCCGTGTGTCAATAAGACATCTTGTAACTGAAATCAGCAAAGGAAGTTTATTTGTGTGAAGGCAGTTAGGAGAGGGCCTGCGATCACGTATAGACAGATTCGTCTATTCCGGCCAGGATAGAAGTACAGAGGGCTCGGTGAGCGTTAGTTACACACTTTATCATGGCATTCATTAACTATGGACTGACCCTAATCTGTTCTCCCCTTGTCCCATCCCAATTCGTGACCATTAATATTGTCAATCTACCTGGACAAATTTGAACTTGATACCATTAAACACGAGTTTCTGGGACGTGATAATATTGATGATGAATGTATCACAATGGTACAAATTAGATTAACTTCTTACTTATCTGTATTGAAACTACTTACTGTTTGAGGATCATCACGTTGGATCCATAATACTCATCCATTCCCACCGCACCTATTATTTTGGACTATTTTGGACTGAAGTCAGTCAGCCGGAAAGTCTTTTATATTCAAAACAAAATATTGAGCCTCTGAGGTGAGGAAGAATGTTCCGTAAAAAAGCTTATCTTAGTAAAGGCCACAACAGATCAAACGTCATCGACCTGCTTATCGTAGATATGGTTCAGCGCTTGGAAAGCACAGGTTATTGCGGCAAGAGATCAAGGGTTATAAATGATCTATGATTGTTCACTTATAAAAACTTGAAGCAACAAGAATATAGGTTGCGGACATTTAAGGGTCACTGGATCTTTTCCCAGAGAAGCTTATCGATGGATGTGGCATTACGCTCTAACTGGCACAACATGGCTTGATTACAAAAAAACTACCGAGCCACGGCGTTGAGTAATAGCAAATGCTTTCGTCGATACAAACATGGCTTTAAACGCGTCTGTAAGTGTTCTGCGAGGCCATGCAAGTGATATTCAACAGATATATACCGTCAATCATAAACAGCTGACTTCTTGAATCAAACCATGTTATATAATAGGATACATGTCGCTGCATTGAGTATTGAATTCGGGTTTAAACGTTGCAATTGATGGTATGTGTGATAGTAAAGTGAGTTCTAGACATTCACATTTTCTTAATGATTATTATCAGTATTATGACAACATTTTTGCAAGAAGTGTCGATAACAATAAGCATCCAGGGAATAAATTCAACAGATCTTAAACAATCAAGAACTTTGAACAGATATAATCAAATGCAACCAAACTGCAGTGAATTGATATTGTTAACACCTACTCCTTAATACGAGCGGTATGGAGCAAAACATATCAGCACATTTAAATTGCTGTTAGAAACTTGGTCAATGTACTGAGGGAGAGGTCCTGTTATCTGACAACAATCCACATGTCGGCGCAAAGCAATCCATTGGTGTGCAGCAGCAATAAGCTGGTTTGCACAAAGCAATCCACAGGCACACACAAAGCAATATGCTGGTGTACGAAATGCAATATACTGGTTTGCACAAAGCAATAAGCTGGTTAACACAAAACAATACGCTGCTCTACATAAACCATCCACTGGTCGGCACAAAGCAGTACGCTGGTCTGCACAAATCAATCTACTAGTCTGCATAAAGTAATCCACCAGTTTATAGGAAGCAACACACTGGTTTGCACAAAGCAAGACACCAGACTACACAAAGCAATCCACTGGTTGTACTAGACGATCCACTGGTCTGTGCACTCCTCAGGTCGTACAAAGCATCCGCTGGTTTGCACTGGCCTGCTCTGTTTGGCTGGATGGTACGATCGTGCTCCTGGAGCAAAACAATATCCGTTTTCTGCACTATACAACACCTTGGCAATACAAGCCGGGTCGGGTTGGTCGGTACGACTCGGTGGATGTGGATGGGCGTGGATGGGCGTGGATGGGCGTGGATGGGCGTTGATGGGCGTGGTTGGGCGTGGATGGGCGTGGGTTGGCGTGGGTGGGCGTGGGTGGGCGTGGGTGGGCGTGGGAGGCGTGGTGGGAGGGCGTGGATGGGCGTGGTGGGCGTGGGTGGGCGTGGGTGGGCATGAGTGGGTGGGTGGGCATGGGTGGGGGTGGGTGGGTGGGTGTGGGTGGGTGGGTGGGGTGGGTGGGCGTGGGTGGGCGTGGGTGGGCGTGGGTGGGCGTGGGTGGGCGTGGGTGGGCGTGGGTGGGCGTGGGTGGGCGTGGGTGGGCGTGGGGGGGGCGTGGGTGGGCGTGGGTGGGCGTGGGTGGACCTGGGTCCAAGAGTAAGCCTTTGCTGTATTCCTTGGCAATACTATGCAATACCTTTGGCAATACCTTTGCAATGCAAGCCAGGTTGGCTGGGTTGGGAAGACGTGGTGGGCGTGGGTGGGAATCCCCTTTAGAGCTAAAGTCTTGGGTACCAATACTATGCCTTCCGCAGAATACCTCTCCGAAGAAGTAGTGCAATACCTACGTGCAGACAGGGGAATAATCGCCTTTGCTGCCGCGAAAAAACAGTGTGGTATCGGGTACACTAGGCAGTAAAAATTAGGACAACAGAGGCAACGCCAGCAGAGGAACGCCAGCAGAGGCAACGCCAGCAAAGGCAACGACAGCAGAGACAACGCTAGCAGAGACAACGCCAGCAGAAACAACGCCAGCAGAGACAACGCCAGAAGAGGCAACGCCAGAAGAGGCAACACCAGCAGAGGCAACGCCAGCAAAGGCAACGACAGCAGAGACAACGCTAGCAGAGACAACGCCAGCAGAGACAACGCCAGCAGAGGCAACGCCAGCAGAGACAACGCCAGCAGAGGCAACACCAGCAGAGACAACGCCAGCAGAGGCAACGCCACCGGAGACCGCCAAAGAGTCCACTGAGAGAATCCCATCACAGTCTACTACAATGGATTTCAAAATAAAGCCCCACTCAAGAAATACTACCATTCCACACCATAAATAACGACACGCCACGATATGAAATCCCTAGTGTATAAGATGTCTACTATGCAAAGCGAAATATAGAGAAAAAGGTGAACGATATAGACACAAAGGAAGACACTTTTGCAACAGACATGAAATCCGTAGAGGAGGAAATAGGCGACAATTTGTCGGTTCTGGAAGACGACATAGAAGAGGTTGGAACCAATGTAGGAACCATAGCGACTCCAGGGTCGTTTCCGACAATATTGCAAATGGGTGGGACACGTAGCACTGCATGGAAAGTCTGGCAAATAACAAACAACTTGGAAGCCGTATTTCCTACCACTGCTAGAATCCAGAACCCCCAAGCCTATTACAAGTCGGGACATTGCACCCTGACCTACGCTAGCTTAACGTGTGACCTTTCTTCATCGGTTGAGAGGAGGGCAGGCAAATAGATCGCTTGGGGCAGACCAAAGACACTATTGGCAGAGGCTTTTTAGGCTATAGGGCAAACAGATAGATCGCTTGGGGCAGACCAAAGACACTTTTGGCAGAGGCTTGTAGGCTATAAGGCAAACAGATATATCGCTTGGGGCAGACTAAGGAAACCATTGGGAGAAGCTTTGTAGGCTTTCGGCCAGACCAGGCTTCATGAGGCGGAGGATAGACCATTGCAGACAATATTGAGCTTTCTGGGGTCGGAGAAAAAAGACAAAAACGATGGGCGGCGATATGATTCGATTTTTGGTTCCAGGAATATAGTAGTTCCAACTCGGGGTAGTACTAACCTTTATTGCGCTCATATAATGGAATTAACATGCTACGCAGTGATGGTCACAAGATATATGGGCTACACGTCTACAAAGTGACGCTCTCTCCGTTTGATTCAAAGAGGTGGATAGCCGCGAACGGAGTAGACACCTTGGCCAGTACCCAAAGTTTTGGGGTGAACACCTCAAGGTCGCTTTTGCCACTCTACCTGCATCTTTTGACAACCGAGGAAGCGATATTTTTGACAGGATTTTGCTCTCTAAGGGTTGAGAGATAACGGAGTGAGTTAGACGTGGCATGCTCAACCTTTGTGCTGCTTGAGTACTTTTATCCGCACAAGCTCCGCAGTTTTCAGGACCTGCTTTAGAAACTTAGAATTAGTGCCAAACTTTATATTTCTCCATTTTCTGATTGCATTTTAGTCCGTCTATTCATCAAATACCAATAGATCAACTAAATAACTGCTCTCTGCATCAATCGCCGGTGATTTTCTGCCTCTGTATTGTTATATATAGATACTGCGTTAAGTGTAATATTTGCACCAGTAAAACTGGATAACCTAAAAAAAAATAGCTTGCTATAATAGCGACGAAGTGACAACAACGGGCACGGGATGTAATAAATCATAGGTTATTTTTTTCAGCAACGAGCATGCGCTATTTCTGATTCATCTTTGAAATTCGTTAGGAAAATGATACATCGATAATTTGGTAAAAGCGATTCTGATTGGATTTACCATGATTCTTATGTAAACTGTCGGGGTTAGCTTCCATGTAAAGACCCGCAACATATGTAGCAGGTAATATATTCAATTTGTAATGAATCCCTCTGTCATTTCGTGCTAGAAATGATGAATTAGTGCCCAGGTCATCGAGCTTATAATGCAGTGGCAAAGCCTCCGATGCCATAACAAGGGTCATCACAGGTGATAAGCATGGTAATATCGCCAATATGTATCGTCCAGAAGGTAATAGCTCTCATTAAATCAGCGCCCTGAGCATCATGATATGCAAGCACCGATAGGTAAAAGAACTGAACTGATAATGATCTCGTCTGCATTCTTCTGCAGCGAGCCCATAGCAATCTTGATCAATGTGGAATTATTTCCATTGTTAATAAGAGATCGATAACCATGGCTTGGTTACCATATCCTTGACGTGATATATACACAATTGAAACGGTGAAAAGGTGAGCTACAAAGATCTTCGCTGTATTTATTAATTAAACATACGACTAAAGGTTACTAGACGCTTCAAGAAAAGTGTCTCCGTAGGGATCTAACAAAAGTAGGTAAATGTGAATATTAATTTTAGCCACGCAGTCATGAAATGCAGAGAGAGAAATCGATTATGGTAGTGCAAACTAGTGCACCATTGGAAAAATAATTGCTAAATTCGATTTGTGACTCTTCAGAGCACGCTACCAAACGTAATAGTCATTGCCAGATTTTAAAACAGAATGTTAAAGACCGTTATCGAACCGAACTTTCTTTGCTGGAGCATTATCGAATGATATCTGGCCCATATGCTTGGCTGTGTCATTTATTACAAGCAACATTTTTATATCATTAAGTATGAGCCAAAACTTTGCACAGGGATAAAAAAAAGGTTATACTTTGGCTGAGACATAAATTGTCTATTGCGTGTATCATATACTCATGTATACAAGCGTAGCAGTTGATGGTGATCTGGCGAAAGAAATCATAAGGGCAATGTTAGCTCAGTACCTTCTAGAGTAGAAATTAATCATCTTCCTTTAATGATTTTTTTAAAGAAACTTATTCCATGGTCCTCTTACTTGATGGGAAACGCGATGGAGGTTTTGTATTTTACACCGGTTTGTAAAAGAATTACATATATGTGTTGGGATTAGTTTCACTTCTACTACCAAGCAGATGATAGAAATGCAATGAAAAGCAATGAAAAGTAATGGAAATGTTGAAGCACAGTTATTCAAAATGACAATATCTTGTAGTCCCTGGAAGCAATCAAAGGCATCTACTTTTGCAAATCACCAAGAATAAAGCTAAGCGTATGCATTGTGTGAACGCAGGTAAGTGTTAATGATCATGCAATGCTGAAAGCGAATACATTGACCAATTATAAAGGCTGATATATTTCCAGATCAAAATCCGATTGTGTGACCGCTATGGCAAAACTGCAACTGGGCGTACGGATGGTGGTGATTGGAGGCGTATTACAATATCCATCGCAGATGTAACGGATGTTAGGTATAAGTTGCTTTTGAATATTGTCCTGGTAATGCTTATGCTGTCATTCCTTAAGTATAACAGGGGTCTTCAGCTTCAGTTACTGACCTTCAATTGACAATGTGGAACTCTGATTCTGTTTCACATAGTTTCCGACATAACTGGCAATCATTTGCGGTTGTGGAGATGGTAGAATTGGTTGTCAACAGCTGGAGTTAAGTTTGCGTGAATGTTATACATGTGCTATATACACCTTGCGATTATTTTATTTGAGACATGATTCGAGGTTGTTCCATTATTGTCCGTGGTATTAGCGTCTGTTCTCAGATTGGTGCTATGAGAGATTAAGATGCTGAAACAGTTTTGGGATGAGGTTGTTAATTCTAAATCTCATTAGATATACGCCATAGTGGTTTCTATTGAAATGACCAAATATTTTATAGCTCGCAAGCTTTAGTTGTGACTAAATTGCAACATGACAAGAAGATAAATAATCGGCGCACACGTTATATATGAACACGCAGCTAAAGATCCACATCGAAACATGCGATAACAATGGAACATAGAATATAGAGACGACGTCCAAATATCTGACATTGTAATATTCTACCTCCGCATTTTAACATCCAAATGTTAACAAATAACAGCAACAATAGATTTGGATAAACCATTAAAGATATAACGTGCTTTTTGTCGGTTCGTACGATGCAGTACATGTAAAATTTCATGCAAATAATGATGCATCAATACGATTAAAATTACAATGGTATCGAACCTAAGAATGAATTCAGGCGGTCCCATGCATTTTAATATTCTATGCAGTTGTTTGTAAAAGCAAAGGCCTTTTACATAATTAATGAATGAGACATCAGTTCACCAACGTCCTGCCTTTTATCTGGGTAAGTTCTTGTGTCGAGAAGTTGGTATTGTACACAAGGCAGGGATACAACACGAACCGAAATATCTGCCACTTTAAAACTAGCATAAATAAAATTAGCGCACATGATGCAAGTGAGTTACAGTCCATTGCGTCATATTGTTTTGCATTAACAGAAATATATGAAAGGCTTGGTGAACTATGACAAAAGACATATCTGTGCGTAATGTTGCAGTTAGTGTCGTGCTCCTGAATTACCTCCATATTCGTACCTATGATCTAAAGCACTGTAACTCTGCTTGACTCTGTCCTGCATTAGCATTTGTGAAATATAATTCCATAGCAAAGGCAAACTCGTCGACGGCCCATATTCTGAGGCGCCCCTGTTGTCGATTTGCAGATATTGCAATGGCGAGAGCACATTCAGTTATATAAGAAGGCATATGCTTTCATCACGCCATGTACTACACCAGGAGGCGCACTACTTGTAGCTATGTCTAGAAGCTGGTGCTGATAGATCTCACATCTGCCACTGGGCGGGTTGGATCTTTGAACTCGTTGGCCTATTGTAATTTTGAATTTGACGTCAAAAACAGACAAGGTAACCTGAATATGTATAAAGGCTTGACGTTACGGTGCATGCACGATATCAATACACTCATAGCCATAATTTACTGATAAAGGTAAGTTTTTCAGTCACGTCTTTCCGTTGTATAACCCATTTGAACCATGTTTTAATTCTGCGTCATGTGCGGCAGCAATTCTACTAACTGTTACAAGAGAACCTTTCTTCAAATGTCTTCGAAAGAAAAGTACTTTGATGCCGACCAACAGTGTCATGTTTACAATTAATATTGTTACCCGTCATATTTATATCTATATATAGGATGCAACATAGAAAGACTTCAACGGAAGATACATCATTTTGGTACGCGTTATACAGTGCCTAGTATAATGCCTACAAAATGCAGAGACCTATTATGTTGCTCTCAATCTATGGTAATTGGGTTGATTGAGTATTCATGCATAATGCAAGCATTTGCTACTCTGGGAATCATAACCTTGCAGATTATGTGATTTAAATTCTGAAACAGCTATAATCATCGTAACATTACTCTGGGATAGACAAAATAATCAATTATTGACGAGTTTTTAACATAGCAGCATTATTTGTGCGCAGTGGCGCAGTAGCATTACATCATCAAACACTACATAAAATACGCTGCGACATTCACGTGACAAACGTTTTACTATTTTGCTGAATTGAACTACTGGGTGAGTCTGCGCTCCTTTAAGTCGTTTTAACAGCCTATCGGACCATCGCTAAACGTATTTGTGGAAGGTGCATAAAAGTGATCACTGGTTGCAACAGGATAACTACTCTTGACATTGTTAACTATGACAAAATACCGTTAAGGATATTGCTACATCTTACGTGTTCACATATATGAAGGTATGGAAAGTTCTTTTCAGCTTGCCTAAAAAAAGATTATGCGTCTATAAATGACAAAACAATGTAAATTGCAGCCCGTTTTTACGAGAAGAGTCAAACTCACTATTCATCCCCCATTTATGGCATTAACAGAATGCCAATGCATTCACGCGCTGATTAGTGCCATCAGCATATGATACATCCGGAAATGTTCGTCAAAACAAACAGACCTCCCCACATCCATTGAGATAATAAAAAAAACAGGCCACTGACCTCCGGGGCCAATTCACCCCGAGGGATGACCTTTTCTACATGAGTGGTATATTGGAATATCTCTCCGATTTGGCGTCAAAAGTACTAATTCTGCCAAAAAGTAGGGAAAGATAATGCTCCTCCTGGTTATTAAATATATTTGTTGAGGGCTCAAGTGATCCTTTAATGTCCGCCAACGATCCCTTTTGTTGATGCAATTGTTAACAATCTCTTGCTGATTTATATCACTATATATCATCAATAACCCTAGACCTGGCTCCAATATTCTGGAGCTCTAAGATAAGTCGAGGATGTACCCGTTGATTATATACGCTTTCGAGAGTTATACCCAAAAGGCTTATTATTTGCCTCACAAAATGTACAGTCTGGTCTTCCGAACGTAGCGTCACATGAGCAAAAACTTTATAGGCGGTCCACTTTGTTGAGAATCATAGATATAGAGGTGACAATTGAAAAGCCTACAGTACTGAGGAAAGAAGTTAGAATCAATTCAAAATCAAGGATATATGTCAAACCATGGACCAATATCTTCTCTATGCCATTATAGATGACCTCAGGGACACGCCACGATCAACAATAGTTGGGTAGTATTTATGATATAACCCTTGGTGACTAACAGTTCCATCCATTTTGCATAATTTGTCAGATTAAGAGGCTTCATGCACACATTTTCCCCGCCAGTTTGACAACGGCCGTTGCTGTTTCATCATACATTGTAACTGTTCCATATTTTAGGCATGCGGCCAAACGGATGCACTGATCAGCTGCTACGAAACCCTGGACATTGGAAATTAAGCCTTACCATCTTGGTATATAGATATGCAAATAACAAGTAATAGAAATAAATTTGACAAATGTCATTGGAAACAGTATTGACACAAATATGAACATACTCCGCATAATGCATTGATTATACAAGAGGCTGACATGTAAATAAATGAATTGACTAAGGAAGCATCGATGCACATATGGAGTTGTGTCTGGGAAAATATTGCGATGTGTTTTTCCTTGTCTTTGCTACCTCCCACGCCATCCCCTACCTCCCCCTCCCCCTCCCCCCAGTTGGTTTAGGGATGAGTAGACCCATGTGAAAGGTGGTTAGTAGTAGACGAAGAGAAAACTTGTGATAAGATAAAATTAGCGCCAACAGCCCGCCTGTTACTTGCTTGACAGGCTTCCGTGGTTGTCTATGAAAGATGCAGACATTCGTTAGCTTTAGCAATGTCTAATTTATAAATATATACATTCAACTTGACTATGAATTGCAATCCATCCAGTACAACCATGGAGATTTCAAAGCTTCCAACCATAGCTATTACCTAGGACCAATTCTGGAGTCTTTATATGGGGTAGTAATACATCAAAGATTATTGTACTTACCGTTCGTGGTTAATTCATGGAGAGTTGGAAAGTATACAAAACACAATATAATTGCTTTTACGAGTGACATTATGTATCAATTACGTGTTCTAGTGAATATCAGAATCACAATAACAGATATGTCGTGTCAAACGTGTGCGGCATCGATTCAATGAAGCTCTTACGTTGCATATACATCAAAACAATTATAAATGACTCACTACAACGAACTGTTTTGTTGCCGCAGCTAAGCCATATCATTAAAGGTGAAAGAAATATGCAAGCTCGTGACCGCATTATCTGTGAGTCACCGCTTATTTATATCCACCACGAATATATTTAAAAAACACGAGGCATATATGTGGTATGGCGCGTATGTTATGTAGACAAGTACCATGCAATTAGTTGCTGAATCACTTCGCCTAAACTTTTCAGTTACTGTGACAATTAACTGTATTATGTTGTCCCAAGCCATTAGCGTTGCAATTATCGGTTCTTTAGGAGTTTGAAAATAGTCTTGTTATTTCATTACGCGGTGGTATTGTATTGGCTTTGTTGGAAGCATTGATGTAATGATGTTTCTTAGGCAGCTTCTCAACGCAAAGGAACTAACTTATGCTGCTAATATCTACGACGGAAACTCGAACGCCCATCGGCATTTCTGAGCTACTATTGACTGCACTAATTTAGGAAAGAACGGTAAGTTTTTCCCTATTCACTAAAGATAATAGTGTCTTTAGAGGCCAAATACTGCTTATATCTCAGCGCATCAATATCCGTTGGCAATCGTACCGTTCCAATTTTGAGTTGCGCTGATGTTTGCAACGGCTTACATACAATAGTAATGCTTCTTGTAATAATGCATATTTCGACCTTTAGGAAAGATGGTACATTTGGTTGGATCGGATATTTCAAATATACGATCATAAATCACTGTATTCATTAATCCTTTATTAGCAAAGCACGTATAATTGTTTTATGACTTTGTCAATTGCTTATATTTCACCAAAAGATTGAAATGGTAGCAAATTATGGAATTGATATATTTTCTTCCGTGTGCTTAAAACGTTCCAATGTCGTGATGTGAACAGTTTTGGCAATCGCTGTGTCAAGGGCCTTTAACAGCCAATGTTTACAGTATGTTAAGCGATAGATATTCACATTGTTAGTCATTGTACATATCAGGACCACAAGCATATAGCATACTAGGACCTGTTCGGGTATAATAAGATTGCATAAGGTACATCAGCATTTTGGTAAAGTTATACTGTGTAGGACTTGGCAAAACGATTGCTAATGACAGGTGGATATGCGGTTTCAATGTAAGAAAATCAGTCAGTTCAAAACTAAGGGTGGTGATACATAAAAATTGAGAAGTGTAGATAAATAGTCATAGTTGCTGGGAAGGGGTTTTGCTTATTGAGCACAACTCGGTTAACAATTATCCAAATACTGTAAACGGTGATAGTAATACCTGTATGTTTATAATTCGCAATATTTTGCCAATGCGCTCTAGTAATTTTGAATAATATACAGCGCCTCAAGACTTTTATGGCAATGGATTCAAGACAAGATTATACATCTAAGTTTTGTGGCAGCAATTGCACGATTAAAAATTTATTGTGGTTTATTTAGCTTAACAACTGCCTTTCGATTTGAGCCTGTACCCAACACATAATCAACAACGATGTTGAACATTTCTGTATACCTTTGCAGCATATCACACAACCTTGTTTATTGGAAGGCGCCTCTTCTACTGGTTGTAGTTCAATAATAATATATGTCGTGACCGGTTATATAGCCTAAGTGTGTCATAAATTGGTCAATATTACAAGTTGACCAAGTCAGCAATACGCATTATGGCGCCGCATGAAGTAAAACGGTAGCAATGACCAAAGGATCTGTATTTTTGTGCTGAAACATACAACTATGAGACATAGAACAGCACCGATTAGGCAATGATTGAATGCCTGCTGCATGTGGACAATGACATGACTGCTCAGTGTTTCGTGGTATTATGTTACCCAGTCGACGCATCAAATTGCAACGCTGAGCATATTGTTTATAATTACAGTTCCGATTTTCAAATATCAATAAACTTAGCACGCTTGTAGCTGGCATGTACTTGGACGTGCTTAATACTCACGCCCCGTTTTGGTACTGCTGGCTTCATGAAATTACCTCGCTTATGTATATACACGCACTATGCATGTAGTTATCTTGCAACACAATGTGCTGCACTGTGTGCATTGATTGTGGAGTTAATGTTCCCCAGCATGTACCTCCTGCTCTGGGAACTTCAGGTAGAGCTAATTCTATTTATGTGTAAACCGATTTCTACCGACTATTTTATTACGCTGTGTCAACTCATAAGGTAATTCGCCGTGTGTCCAGGAAGACAATGACAACATACAATAATTCCAATATCCCGCTGAGTTACTTTGGCATGAGCGTACACATTCATAAAGGCTCAATACGTAAACTGAGCTATTTCTATTTAGCTGTACTAAAGTGCTATTTTCGAGGCATGTTGTTTGTGTATGTGGCGTATACTGTCACCTACGGTTTGTTCATCTCGAGTTTTGTTTTTTCAACGCTGGAATGCTTTGTTCTGGTGATATGTTTATGAAATGATTTTGGCCACGACATGATCAGCGTTATAAATGATCATTGCTGCGATACAAACATAGACTTACGTTAAACAGCAGTTTAACAGATCAAGTAGCTCAACCAAAGGTTAGACAGCAATGATATATCTTGCCATGTGCATCAAATTTAACAACAATGGATTTCAAAATAAAGCCCCACTCAAGAAATACTACCATTCCACACCATAAATAACGACACGCCACGATATGAAATCCCTAGTGTATAAGATGTCTACTATGCAAAGCGAAATATAGAGAAAAAGGTGAACGATATAGACACAAAGGAAGACACTTTTGCAACAGACATGAAATCCGTAGAGGAGGAAATAGGCGACAATTTGTCGGTTCTGGAAGACGACATAGAAGAGGTTGGAACCAATGTAGGAACCATAGCGACTCCAGGGTCGTTTCCGACAATATTGCAAATGGTGGGACACGTAGCACTGCATGGAAAGTCTGGCAAATAACAAACAACTTGGAAGCCGTATTTCCTACCACTGCTAGAATCCAGAACCCCCAAGCCTATTACAAGTCGGGACATTGCACCCTGACCTACGCTAGCTTAACGTGACCCTTTCTTCATCGGTTGAGAGGAGGGCAGGCAAATAGATCGCTTGGGGCAGACCAAAGACACTATTGGCAGAGGATTTTTAGGCTATAGGGCAAACAGATAGATCGCTTGGGGCAGACCAAAGACACTTTTGGCAGAGGCTTGTAGGCTATAAGGCAAACAGATATATCGCTTGGGGCAGACTAAGGAAACCATTGGGAGAAGCTTTGTAGGCTTTCGGCCAGACCAGGCTTCATGAGGCGGAGGATAGACCATTGCAGACAATATTGAGCTTTCTGGGGTCGGAGAAAAAAGACAAAACGATGGGCGGCGATATGATTCGATTTTTGGTTCCAGGAATATAGTAGTTCCAACTCGGGGTAGTACTAACCTTTATTGCGCTCATATAATGGAATTAACATGCTACGCAGTGATGGTCACAAGATATATGGGCTACACGTCTACAAAGTGACGCTCTCTCCGTTTGATTCAAAGAGGTGGATAGCCGCGAACGGAGTAGACACCTTGGCCAGTACCCAAAGTTTTGGGGTGAACACCTCAAGTTCGCTTTTGCCACTCTACCTGCATCTTTTGACAACCGAGGAAGCGATATTTTTGACAGGATTTTGCTCTCTAAGGGTTGAGAGATAACGGAGTGAGTTAGACGTGGCATGCTCAACCTTTGTGCTGCTTGAGTACTTTTATCCGCACAAGCTCCGCAGTTTTCAGGACCTGCTTTAGAAACTTAGAATTAGTGCCAAACTTTATATTTCTCCATTTTCTGATTGCATTTTAGTCCGTCTATTCATCAAATACCAATAGATCAACTAAATAACTGCTCTCTGCATCAATCGCCGGTGATTTTTTCTGCCTCTGTATTGTTATATATAGATACTGCGTTAAGTGTAATATTTGCACCAGTAAAACTGGATAACCTAAAAAAAAATAGCTTGCTATAATAGCGACGAAGTGACAACAACGGGCACGGGATGTAATAAATCATAGGTTATTTTTTTCAGCAACGAGCATGCGCTATTTCTGATTCATCTTTGAAATTCGTTAGGAAAATGATACATCGATAATTTGGTAAAAGCGATTCTGATTGGATTTACCATGATTCTTATGTAAACTGTCGGGGTTAGCTTCCATGTAAAGACCCGCAACATATGTAGCAGGTAATATATTCAATTTGTAATGAATCCCTCTGTCATTTCGTGCTAGAAATGATGAATTAGTGCCCAGGTCATCGAGCTTATAATGCAGTGGCAAAGCCTCCGATGCCATAACAAGGGTCATCACAGGTGATAAGCATGGTAATATCGCCAATATGTATCGTCCAGAAGGTAATAGCTCTCATTAAATCAGCGCCCTGAGCATCATGATATGCAAGCACCGATAGGTAAAAGAACTGAACTGATAATGATCTCGTCTGCATTCTTCTGCAGCGAGCCCATAGCAATCTTGATCAATGTGGAATTATTTCCATTGTTAATAAGAGATCGATAACCATGGCTTGGTTACCATATCCTTGACGTGATATATACACAATTGAAACGGTGAAAAGGTGAGCTACAAAGATCTTCGCTGTATTTATTAATTAAACATACGACTAAAGGTTACTAGACGCTTCAAGAAAAGTGTCTCCGTAGGGATCTAACAAAAGTAGGTAAATGTGAATATTAATTTTAGCCACGCAGTCATGAAAGTGCAGAGAAATCGATTATGGTAGTGCAAACTAGTGCACCATTGGAAAAATAATTGCTAAATTCGATTTGTGACTCTTCAGAGCACGCTACCAAACGTAATAGTCATTGCCAGATTTTAAAACAGAATGTTAAAGACCGTTATCGAACCGAACTTTCTTTGCTGGAGCATTATCGAATGATATCTGGCCCATATGCTTGGCTGTGTCATTTATTACAAGCAACATTTTTATATCATTAAGTATGAGCCAAAACTTTGCACAGGGATAAAAAAAAGGTTATACTTTGGCTGAGACATAAATTGTCTATTGCGTGTATCATATACTCATGTATACAAGCGTAGCAGTTGATGGTGATCTGGCGAAAGAAATCATAAGGGCAATGTTAGCTCAGTACCTTCTAGAGTAGAAATTAATCATCTTCCTTTAATGATTTTTTTAAAGAAACTTATTCCATGGTCCTCTTACTTGATGGGAAACGCGATGGAGGTTTTGTATTTTACAACCGGTTTGTAAAAGAATTACATATATGTGTTGGGATTAGTTTCACTTCTACTACCAAGCAGATGATAGAAATGCAATGAAAAGCAATGAAAAGTAATGGAAATGTTGAAGCACAGTTATTCAAAATGACAATATCTTGTAGTCCCTGGAAGCAATCAAAGGCATCTACTTTTGCAAATCACCAAGAATAAAGCTAAGCGTATGCATTGTGTGAACGCAGGTAAGTGTTAATGATCATGCAATGCTGAAAGCGAATACATTGACCAATTATAAAGGCTGATATATTTCCAGATCAAAATCCGATTGTGTGACCGCTATGGCAAAACTGCAACTGGGCGTACGGATGGTGGTGATTGGAGGCGTATTACAATATCCATCGCAGATGTAACGGATGTTAGGTATAAGTTGCTTTTGAATATTGTCCTGGTAATGCTTATGCTGTCATTCCTTAAGTATAACAGGGGTCTTCAGCTTCAGTTACTGACCTTCAATTGACAATGTGGAACTCTGATTCTGTTTCACATAGTTTCCGACATAACTGGCAATCATTTGCGGTTGTGGAGATGGTAGAATTGGTTGTCAACAGCTGGAGTTAAGTTTGCGTGAATGTTATACATGTGCTATACACCTTGCGATTATTTTATTTGAGACATGATTCGAGGTTGTTCCATTATTGTCCGTGGTATTGGCGTCTGTTCTCAGATTGGTGCTATGAGAGATTAAGATGCTGAAACAGTTTTGGGATGAGGTTGTTAATTCTAAATCTCATTAGATATACGCCATAGTGGTTTCTATTGAAATGACCAAATATTTTATAGCTCGCAAGCTTTAGTTGTGACTAAATTGCAACATGACAAGAAGATAAATAATCGGCGCACACGTTATATATGAACACGCAGCTAAAGATCCACATCGAAACATGCGATAACAATGGAACATAGAATACAGAGACGACGTCCAAATATCTGACATTGTAATATTCTACCTCCGCATTTTAACATACAAATGTTAACAAATAACAGCAACAATAGATTTGGATAAACCATTAAAGATAAAACGTGCTTTTTGTCGGTTCGTACGATGCAGTACATGTAAAATTTCATGCAAATAATGATGCATCAATACGATTAAAATTACAATGGTATCGAACCTAAGAATGAATTCAGGCGGTCCCATGCATTTTAATATTCTATGCAGTTGTTTGTAAAAGCAAAGGCCTTTTACATAATTAATGAATGAGACATCAGTTCACCAACGTCCTGCCTTTTATCTGGGTAAGTTCTTGTGTCGAGAAGTTGGTATTGTACACAAGGCAGGGATACAACACGAACCGAAATATCTGCCACTTTAAAACTAGCATAAATAAAATTAGCGCACATGATGCAAGTGAGTTACAGTCCATTGCGTCATATTGTTTTGCATTAACAGAAATATATGAAAGGCTTGGTGAACTATGACAAAAGACATATCTGTGCGTAATGTTGCAGTTAGTGTCGTGCTCCTGAATTACCTCCATATTCGTACCTATGATCTAAAGCACTGTAACTCTGCTTGACTCTGTCCTGCATTAGCATTTGTGAAATATAATTCCATAGCAAAGGCAAACTCGTCGACGGCCCATATTCTGAGGCGCCCCTGTTGTCGATTTGCAGATATTGCAATGGCGAGAGCACATTCAGTTATATAAGAAGGCATATGCTTTCATCACGCCATGTACTACACCAGGAGGCGCACTACTTGTAGCTATGTCTAGAAGCTGGTGCTGATAGATCTCACATCTGCCACTGGGCGGGTTGGAATCTTTGAACTCGTTGGCCTATTGTAATTTTGAATTTGACGTCAAAAACAGACAAGGTAACCTGAATATGTATAAAGGCTTGACGTTACGGTGCATGCACGATATCAATACACTCATAGCCATAATTTACTGATAAAGGTAAGTTTTTCAGTCACGTCTTTCCGTTGTATAACCCATTTGAACCATGTTTTAATTCTGCGTCATGTGCGGCAGCAATTCTACTAACTGTTACAAGAGAACCTTTCTTCAAATGTCTTCGAAAGAAAAGTACTTTGATGCCGACCAACAGTGTCATGTTTACAATTAATATTGTTACCCGTCATATTTATATCTATATATAGGATGCAACATAGAAAGACTTCAACGGAAGATACATCATTTTGGTACGCGTTATACAGTGCCTAGTATAATGCCTACAAAATGCAGAGACCTATTATGTTGCTCTCAATCTATGGTAATTGGGTTGATTGAGTATTCATGCATAATGCAAGCATTTGCTACTCTGGGAATCATAACCTTGCAGATTATGTGATTTAAATTCTGAAACAGCTATAATCATCGTAACATTACTCTGGGATAGACAAAATAATCAATTATTGACGAGTTTTTTAACATAGCAGCATTATTTGTGCGCAGTGGCGCAGTAGCATTACATCATCAAACACTACATAAAATACGCTGCGACATTCACGTGACAAACGTTTTACTATTTTGCTGAATTGAACTACTGGGTGAGTCTGCGCTCCTTTAAGTCGTTTTAACAGCCTATCGGACCATCGCTAAACGTATTTGTGGAAGGTGCATAAAAGTGATCACTGGTTGCAACAGGATAACTACTCTTGACATTGTTAACTATGACAAAATACCGTTAAGGATATTGCTACATCTTACGTGTTCACATATATGAAGGTATGGAAAGTTCTTTTCAGCTTGCCTAAAAAAAGATTATGCGTCTATAAATGACAAAACAATGTAAATTGCAGCCCGTTTTTACGAGAAGAGTCAAACTCACTATTCATCCCCCATTTATGGCATTAACAGAATGCCAATGCATTCACGCGCTGATTAGTGCCATCAGCATATGATACATCCGGAAATGTTCGTCAAAACAAACAGACCTCCCCACATCCATTGAGATAACAAAAAACAGGCCACTGACCTCCGGGGCCAATTCACCCCGAGGGATGACCTTTTCTACATGAGTGGTTATTGGAATATCTCTCCGATTTGGCGTCAAAAGTACTAATTCTGCCAAAAAGTAGGGAAAGATAATGCTCCTCCTGGTTATTAAATATATTTGTTGAGGGCTCAAGTGATCCTTTAATGTCCGCCAACGATCCCTTTTGTTGATGCAATTGTTAACAATCTCTTGCTGATTTATATCACTATATATCATCAATAACACTAGACCTGGCTCCAATATTCTGGAGCTCTAAGATATGTCGAGGATGTACCCGTTGATTATATACGCTTTCGAGAGTTATACCCAAAAGGCTTATTATTTGCCTCACAAAATGTACAGTCTGGTCTTCCGAACGTAGCGTCACATGAGCAAAAACTTTATAGGCGGTCCACTTTGTTGAGAATCATAGATATAGAGGTGACAATTGAAAAGCCTACAGTACTGAGGAAAGAAGTTAGAATCAATTCAAAATCAAGGATATATGTCAAACCACGGACCAATATCTTCTCTATGCCATTATAGATGACCTCAGGGACACGCCACGATCAACAATAGTTGGGTAGTATTTATGATATAACCCTTGGTGACTAACAGTTCCATCCATTTTGCATAATTTGTCAGATTAAGAGGCTTCATGCACACATTTTCCCCGCCAGTTTGACAACGGCCGTTGCTGTTTCATCATACATTGTAACTGTTCCATATTTTAGGCATGCGGCCAAACGGATGCACTGATCAGCTGCTACGAAACCCTGGACATTGGAAATTAAGCCTTACCATCTTGGTATATAGATATGCAAATAACAAGTAATAGAAATAAATTTGACAAATGTCATTGGAAACAGTATTGACACAAATATGAACATACTCCGCACAATGCATTGATTATACAAGAGGCTGACAAGTAAATAAATGAATTGACTAACGAAGCATCGAGTTGTGTCTGGGAAAATATTGCGATGTGTTTTTCCTTGTCTTTGCTACCTCCCACGCCATCCCCTACCTCCCCCTCCCCCTCCCCCCAGTTGGTTTAGGGATGAGTAGACCCATGTGAAAGGTGGTTAGTAGTAGACGAAGAGAAAACTTGTGATAAGATAAAATTAGCGCCAACAGCCCGCCTGTTACTTGCTTGACAGGCTTCCGTGGTTGTCTATGAAAGATGCAGACATTCGTTAGCTTTAGCAATGTCTAATTTATAAATATATACATTCAACTTGACTATGAATTGCAATCCATCCAGTACAACCATGGAGATTTCAAAGCTTCCAACCATAGCTATTACCTAGGACCAATTCTGGAGTCTTTATATGGGGGTAGTAATACATCAAAGATTATTGTACTTACCGTTCGTGGTTAATTCATGGAGAGTTGGAAAGCATACAAAACACAATATAATTGCTTTTACGAGTGACATTATGTATCAATTACGTGTTCTAGTGAATATCAGAATAACAATAAAAGATATGTCGTGTCAAACGTGTGCGGCATCGATTCAATGAAGCTCTTACGTTGCATATACATCAAAACAATTATAAATGACTCACTACAACGAACTGTTTTGTTGCCGCAGCTAAGCCATATCATTAAAGGTGAAAGAAATATGCAAGCTCGTGACCGCATTATCTGTGAGTCACCGCTTATTTATATCCACCACGAATATATTTAAAAAACACGAGGCATATATGTGGTATGGCGCGTATGTTATGTAGACAAGTACCATGCAATTAGTTGCTGAATCACTTCGCCTAAACTTTTCAGTTACTGTGACAATTAACTGTATTATGTTGTCCCAAGCCATTAGCGTTGCAATTATCGGTTCTTTAGGAGTTTGAAAATAGTCTTGTTATTTCATTACGCGGTGGTATTGTATTGGCTTTGTTGGAAGCATTGATGTAATGATGTTTCTTAGGCAGCTTCTCAACGCAAAGGAACTAACTTATGCTGCTAATATCTACGACGGAAACTCGAACGCCCATCGGCATTTCTGAGCTACTATTGACTGCACTAATTTAGGAAAGAACGGTAAGTTTTTCCCTATTCACTAAAGATAATAGTGTCTTTAGAGGCCAAATACTGCTTATATCTCAGCGCATCAATATCCTACATTAGCCGTTGGCAATCGTACCGTTCCAATTTTGAGTTGCGCTGATGTTTGCAACGGCTTACATACAATAGTAATGCTTCTTGTAATAATGCATGTTTCGACCATTAGGAAAGATGGTACATTTGGTTGGATCGGATATTTCAAATATACGATCATAAATCACTGTATTCATTAATCCTTTATTAGCAAAGCACGTATAATTGTTTTATGACTTTGTCAATTGCTTATATTTCACCAAAAGATTGAAATGGTAGCAAATTATGGAATTGATATATTTTCTTCCGTGTGCTTAAAACGTTCCAATGTCGTGATGTGAACAGTTTTGGCAATCGCTGTGTCAAGGGCCTTTAACAGCCAATGTTTACAGTATGTTAAGCGATAGATATTCACATTGTTAGTCATTGTACATATCAGGACCACAAGCATATAGCATACTAGGACCTGTTCGGGTATAATAAGATTGCATAAGGTACATCAGCATTTTGGTAAAGTTATACTGTGTAGGACTTGGCAAAACAATTGCTAATGACAGGTGGATATGCGGTTTCAATGTAAGAAAATCAGTCAGTTCAAAACTAAGGGTGGTGATACATAAAAATTGAGAAGTGTAGATAAATAGTCATAGTTGCTGGGAAGGGGTTTTGCTTATTGAGCACAACTCGGTTAACAATTATCCAAATACTGTAAACGGTGATAGTAATACCTGTATGTTTATAATTCGCAATATTTTGCCAATGCGCTCTAGTAATTTTGAATAATATACAGCGCCTCAAGACTTTTATGGCAATGGATTCAAGACAAGATTATACATCTAAGTTTTGTGGCAGCAATTGCACGATTAAAAATTTATTGTGGTTTATTTAGCTTAACAACTGCCTTTCGATTTGAGCCTGTACCCAACACATAATCAACAACGATGTTGAACATTTCTGTATACCTTTTGCAGCATATCACACAACCTTGTTTATTGGAAGGCGCCTCTTCTACTGGTTGTAGTTCAATAATAATATATGTCGTGACCGGTTATATAGCCTAAGTGTGTCATAAATTGGTCAATATTACAAGTTGACCAAGTCAGCAATACGCATTATGGCGCCGCATGAAGTAAAACGGTAGCAATGACCAATGGATCTGTATTTTTGTGCTGAAACATACAACTATGAGACATAGAACAGCACCGATTAGGCAATGATTGAATGCCTGCTGCATGTGGACAATGACATGACTGCTCAGTGTTTCGTGGTATTATGTTACCCAGTCGACGCATCAAATTGCAACGCTGAGCATATTGTTTATAATTACAGTTCCGATTTTCAAATATCAATAAACTTAGCACGCTTGTAGCTGGCATGTACTTGGACGTGCTTAATACTCACGCCCCGTTTTGGTACTGCTGGCTTCATGAAATTACCTCGCTTATGTATACACGCACTATGCATGTAGTTATCTTGCAACACAATGTGCTGCACTGTGTGCATTGATTGTGGAGTTAATGTTCCCCAGCATGTACCTCCTGCTCTGGGAACTTCAGGTAGAGCTAATTCTATTTATGTGTAAACCGATTTCTACCGACTATTTTATTACGCTGTGTCAACTCATAAGGTAATTCGCCGTGTGTCTAGGAAGACAATGACAACATACAATAATTCCAATATCCCGCTGAGTTACTTTGGCATGAGCGTACACATTCATAAAGGCTCAATACGTAAACTGAGCTATTTCTATTTAGCTGTACTAAAGTGCTATTTTCGAGGCATGTTGTTGTGTATGTGGCGTATACTGTCACCTACGGTTTGTTCATCTCGAGTTTTGTTTTTTCAACGCTGGAATGCTTTGTTCTGGTGATATGTTTATGAAATGATTTTGGCCACGACATGATCAGCGTTATAAATGATCATTGCTGCGATACAAACATAGACTTACGTTAAACAGCAGTTTAACAGATCAAGTAGCTCAACCAAAGGTTAGACAGCAATGATATATCTTGCCATGTGCATCAAATTTAACAACAGCTTTCTCATATTATTTCACTGCACTATGAGGAAATAATGACACATAATGATTGATGGAGTATATCGCTGACTTCATTTAGGTCCTTGGCCAAGGCGCTCATTTAATATCGGCCCTCTCTTGTTATATTGAACAGCAGTTGTGTCAGGTTTTATGATTTTGATAATTAGTACAGCAAGTTGTGTTTTTGCAGAGTCCTGTTATTGTCAAAATATAAAGCACAATTTGATTCCCTGACTATTGCAAAACACGATACACAGAACCAAGCAACATATATAGAAACAGAAGTGAGAGGTTATCGAACATGAACCAGCGACAACTAATCAATGACACAGTGGTTAATGCGAAATTGTGGATCCAAATGTAATGTTTCAGGACTTCCCGTGCATACATGGCGTGTAGAACAAGTGTCACACATAAGTAGGTTAAGCAGGGTTAGCTGGTCATTTATTTTAGACATGCCATCTAAAGGAGCAGGGAGTTTAGCCATAAAACTCGCTCGAATCCACAACGTCCAACAACAAGAAAATAAAAGAAGCATAAACAGAATAAGATGGGCCCGCGATCTCAAATGTGTGCCATATATGGACACAATAATCAACAGGGCATTTAATGATATTCGAAAAAATCCTATAACCATGGACTTAATTATCCAGCCTTTGCCTGATGAAGTCCAAGCTACAACTAGTGTTGTGTCAATTGCGATGATGATCCAAAGTATGTATGTATGTATGTATGTATGTATGTATGTATGTATGTATGTATGTATGTATGTATGTATGTATGTATGTATGTATGTATGTATGTATGTATGTATGTATGTATGTATGTATGTATGTATGTATGTATGTATGTATGTATGTATGTATGTATGTATGTATGTATGTATGTATGTATGTATGTATGTATGTATATGTATGTATGTATGTATGTATGTATGTGTATGTATGTATGTATGTATGTATGTATGTATGTATGTATGTATGTATGTATGTATGTATGTATGTATGTATGTATGTATGTATGTATGTATGTATGTATGTATGTATGTATGTATGTATGTATATGTATGTATGTATGTATGTATGTATGTGTGTATGTATGTATGTGTATGTATGTATGTATGTATGTATGTATATGTATGTATGTATGTATGTATGTATGCATGTATGTATGTATGTATGTATGTATGTATGTATGTATGTCTGTATGTACGTATGTATGTATGTATGTATGTATGTATGTATGTATGTATGTATGTATGTATGTATGTATGTATGTATGTATGTATGTATGTATGTATGTATGTATGTATGTATGTATGTATGTATGTATGTATGTATGTATGTATGTATGTATGTATGTATGTATGTGTATGTATGTATGTATGTATGTATGTATGTATGTATGTATGTATGTATGTATGTGTGTATGTATGTATGTATGTATGTATGTATGTATGTATGTATGTATGTATGTATGTATGTATGTATGTATGTATGTATGTATGTATGTATGTATGTATGTATGTATGTATGTATGTTGTATGTATGTATGTATGTATGTATGTATGTGTGTATGTATGTATGTATGTATGTATGTATGTATGTATGTATGTATGTATGTATGTATGTCTGTATGTATGTATGTATGTATGTATGTATGTATGTATGTATGTATGTGATGTATGTATGTATGTATGTATGTATGTATATGTATGTATGTATGTATGTATGTATGTATATGTATGTATGTATGTATGTATGTATGTATGTATGTATGTATGTATGTATGTATGTATGTATGTATGTATGTATGTATGTATGTATGTATGTATGTATATGTATGTATGTATGTATGTATGTATGTATGTATGTATGTATGTATGTATATATATGTATATATATATATATATATATATATATATATATATATATATATATATATATATATATATATATATATATATATATATATATATATATATATATATATATATATATACGTTTCATAATGCCTAAACGAAGACGTCATGACGTCACATGTATTGATACTCAAGGGCCACAACGAAGTATAATTGCTCGTTAAATGTTCAGCAGCATTATGTGTGGCTATTGGGAGCTTTGTTCATCCATGTGCAATTTGCAAGAGCATTTTGGCTGGCTCCTTGATATGACTACAAAGAGCGGCAAGCTCAAAAGCAACTACGTTTGATAACAAGCAATTCTGTCTCTTCTTAGTGAATTACTAACTCCTATTGACATAATTATGTAGTTATTTGACGGATCATATATGCTCAACTTTCGTTGTGAAAACCGTCCACGGGTCATTACAACAATTTACAATTACGACACCGATATTATTATTAACCGGCGAATAACAGTCTAAATGGGTGTTACATCTGCAAGAATCACATGTTGGCTATCTGCGTGGATCTTGGCTTGATTTTCAATTGCGTGCAGTCCAATGGAGCGACCAACAAACAAAGTTGTTGTATAATGTGGTGCACTAGTAATTGTATGCACGTCTGGAATAGATAATGTCAAAATTACTATCACACACCTTACCCATGTAATGAAAAGTTTTAGCTTCTTGGTCAAACATTTTGCTTTGACTCCACACATGGATTTTAGCAACGAGGGTTGGTCGGCCATTATTATGTGTAGAAGATATGTGAAAGAATTACAGTTACAAATAAGATCCCGAATAAATTTAGGTGGATTTCCATTGCAAATCAGACAACAAGAAAAACGTTTCTGCCTGTAGTTGTGCTATTTAAAGGAATGAGGCTCATGGTTAAAACTCATTCAACGTAAGAACATCTCCTACAGAGACGCAAAGTTCACAGGATTCTAGTTTTGCCAATTATTTCAGCTAGCTGCTGGGTAAATGAAGTGACGAGGCCTTTCAGGCTAATGTACCGGTATTGTTAACAACGAATGTTGTGGCACGGCGCTTAATCAATTGCTTACAATATCATGTGGTTATCAATATTTTATCCCAATGTAATCATTTTGTTGCGGTATGTAATGATGCATATCATTTTTACACCTGTGGAAGCAGAGAATGCTGGCGCCGAGGCTAGTAAAAGAATGCGGTGGGTTATTGGGGGAAAAGGGAGGGGATATGGCAAGGGTTTGGATGTGTTGGTGACCGCAGATGCTAAGCGTCGGGAACCGAGCGTCTGTGACGGTTACAATTCGTCAAACAAGCTGATATTATGCGCGGCGAAGGCATATGCGCTATACACTTATATAGTGTAAAGCGAATATTTCAAAGATGTCGTGACATACTCAACGCGACCCATATAAAACTTATTATCTCTTTGCCATGTGTTAATTCGTGATCCCTGAACTATCCATTGAAGAAGGAGTGTTGAACCAATGCTTTTCTAAGGTGGAAGGAAAATTATGATATCAGCCAATTTCTACTGAATGCAAGTTAAGATATAGTGCAAGCTGCCACTTACGTATATGGCGAACAGCATTTATATTTACTAATACACAAATTAGCTTGATATGCGATTTGAACAGTGGTCATCTTGAATAGTTGCTTTACGTAGTTTGAGCTTTGCTAACATTCACCCCGTACTATCACTGAATGATGTAGGGCAATATGAAAAGTTCCCTAATCTTCCGGAACCCTATTGATGCTATGTATCGCGACTTCTGCCAGTGCAAATATAAACTAAATGCCCTCCTATTCATGTGACTATAATGGATAAGACATGATGGTTTCAAACATTAAGACGTCAAAATACACAACTGCAATGGTATCGAAGGCTTGTTTCTATAGCTAAGGCTTACTTTCTTCAATTAGTATTCTTTGATATCCGCTAGTCATCGCAGGCTGGACGACAATGCTTTCCATAAGAAAGACGGCAGTCGCGAATTAAATGCGGAATATCATGTACAAATGGTGTTTATATATATATATATATATATATATATATATATATATATATATATATATATATATATATATATATATATATATATATATATATATATATATATATATATATATATATATATATATATATATATATATATATATATGATACACCCTAAATATTTCGGTATACGTTAATGTAAGCAACTCTAACTTTGATAAGCGATTTTTGCGTATAATGCACCCATTTTTGCGGACTATAAAGTGTGGACTATAAAGTGTGCTGCAGCAGGTTGACAAAGTTTTACATGCAAAAGGCATTGTGAGAAAAGACTGTTTGACCGACCATATACATCTCGCATTTGCCTCAGCATGTCATCGTCAAAACAAAGGTAGAGAAGTTTTTGCAATCCATTGCGACATCAGACATAGATCGTCCGCATAAAATACAAGGTTGATACAAATATCATTAATATTAAGATTTCAACAACAGACTTGAAAGATCATCGACATGCTTATGAAATAATTCATGGTATAAAATTCCACCTTGTCGAATGCTATTAGATATAGTAAAATATCGTGACGATTCACCATCCCACTTTACACCAATCCCACTAAAACCAATGGCAAAACACAGTTGATGAGCTTTTTAAACAACAACCAATGATTGACCATGCCAAAGGTCTTCGACGCATCTAAAACACAAGTGTACACAGGGCTGCAAAGATCTTTATAGTAGTGTATGATGCACTTGGCAGTGTAAATACATAAATCCGTTGAGTGACCGGCCTTAAAGCAAAATTGATTGCCGCAGGTAGTACGATACCCGTCTGCGATATCGAGTATCACCAATTCGAAAAGTTTTTGAACCAGATGTGACGAGAGCAATGGGCCGGTAGTTATTTGTATCACTAGTATCCCCATTCTTATTTTGATTATTGGTACAATAGCAGACTTCATGAAAGAAACTGGAAGATACCCATGCTTTAACAAAACATGAACACAGCAGTGACACATAGACACATATGCTGTCGCATTAATAAAATGATCAGCGGCAAGACCAACTACCCCGCAAGATTTTCCTCGTTTAAGCGTCCGTAACGCTCGATGAATGTAAGCAGTGGAGATTATCGTGCTAGTGGTGTCAGTTTCACATTTGACCGTTTCCGTCACCTTGACCATCTCCTGACACTCGTATGGTTGAGCAGTGCGGAATAATGGTCATTCCGGCACAGCCGTTAACTGCTGACGCCAGTGGTACCGACCGATTTTGGGTGCCTCAAAAAACGAGGCAGTATTACAATCGTCCAATGAGTTTGCCATGACATCTGCGTGGGCAGACATCTTCTGGTATTTACACAGACGGAGAGACTATTTAAAGTTAAGACGCGTTAGCCTCATCCGCTCACATGTAGGACCATGTCGCAGATTATTGTTGTTGTTGTTAATTCCTGGTAAAGCGGTTCGGCAACTACAGGACACGTACTGCACGTGGATTGTTGTTGTTGTTTCCCGGTAAAGCAGTTCGGCAACTATAGGCCACGTACTGCTACGTGGATTGTCCTCATTGCGCCAACTTATATATACGCCCGCCTCGCCGGCGTATGCAGGTCTTTAACATAGTCATTAAAGCCAAGGACGATAACATCGCGACAGGACTTAACTTTACATATATCAATGCATTAAGTACTGACCTTGCGTACCGCTTTCGATATCTCGCAATATAAATGATCGGTCTGCGCCTTATGAGCAGCAGAGGAACATTTTGTATCGGTACAGGTAACTGCATCCGGAAGCGCCACATCCGATTAATAACGTTTCGACAGCTTTTGATAAGCTGCAATATTAGCTAGTGAGGAGCAAGCCCAGTGACGTCACTTGCTTGCGTTATTCGGGCGAGGCGTGACACAAAGAGTCCAACCCAGCGGCGTGTCGTCGGTCTTTCTTTACGCCTGGAAGCACAGAGCGACAAGTTCTTGCCTTGACCTGTGATAACATCTAATTGATGGCTGCGGGTGGGGAGTCTAGCACTTGAATTTTGACAAGGTAGGCTTTTAGAGGAACCAACGGTGGTGTGCTCTGAAGATCGCGTTCCCTTGTTGGGTTGCTTTTTGGTACATTTGGTGACTGCATCTGCAAAGAAAGGACGCTTGAGGTTTTGAATCTAGGCGAGCCTCAGGAGATCCTCGTTATTCTCCCGTGTAGAGATGACCGGCGGTGGTTCAATGTCCAGTACATCGCCACAGACGTCAGAAGTGTATATCATATATATATATATATATATATATATATATATATATATATATATATATATATATATATATATATATATATATATATATATATATATATATATATATATATATATATATATATATATATATATCTCTATATATATATATATATATATATCTATCTATATATCTCTATATATATCTATCTCTCTATATATATATATCTCTATCTATATATATATATATATATCTATATATATATATATATATATATTATTATTAATGCGTGGTCTCCGTGGTCGAATATGACTTTAAATGCCGAAGCTATTAAACTTTGCAGAACAGCAGCAAGAAGTAATATTGCCGACCAATGTCACCCAAATCCACATCATGTCTTCACTGTTATTATTGTTGTACTGAAGCATCTATTGTCTGATGGTTTGCGCATCTATTGTCTGATGGTTTACATCACAATAAATATGTTTGTGATGGGGAGCTTTCCATTTGACCAAGTTGATCGTACTTCTTAACTGTCGATTATTCAAGGTGTTTAACTTAAAAACCATGGAAGATAGGTTGGTTATTTTCTGCCACTGTTTCTATTTCAATATATGTTGCAATGCATTGAGGCCTACAGTATCGTTTAATATTGAAGACATTTACCATATATGATAACAAATTGATTGCATTAAGTGCAACACAACATTCTGTTGGGACACGAGATTAATTGAGTGCCTCGGCATTGACAATAATTTAAGTTTAATCATTGATGGCTGGATACCCACGCGACTCCAGCATGAACAAGGCGTATGATGCTGCCTGTATGTTAATCAGGCTTCCATATGCAGTCCAAGCGATTCGATAGCTATACAAAATCATTGTATTTAATTTCCCGCTCTTGAATCAGATGCAATATATTCTTACTACTGCATCCAAAACGGAAATGGACTTAGCCACATTTCTTTAAATGTGTCGCATGATGTATGGTGTCATGTGGAATATCGACTGAGCATTAACGACCTTTGTCTTCTGACATTTATCTAATCTATCAAATTAACATTTTATGTAATGGTACAGGTTACTTTAAATTTAGACATTACGAAGCAAATACGAAAAAAAAAGAACACAATAATGTTAGGAATTCCAGCATTGCTGTTATTTAAAGCATCAGACTGCGAGAGATGTACCAAATTATCCTGAGCTTTTGACCAATGCATATGTTGCCGTACATGGTATTTTCATGAAATGTTTGGCAATTAGAGATTCAACTGTGAGAGACCCCACCTCATGTCATTAAGGAAAATGTGCAATCCGTAGTCACTTGATGAAGTAGCTATCATAGTTCCATAGTCGTTCCGGTTCATTTAGAAATCTATTTAGAGCATGTTTGCACACCTCTGTATTGATATTACCAAGCCAATGTAAGACCGCGGCGTAGACTGACGTTGAACAAAACAAAATAATATGCAGAGCAATTTGACAAAGCTTCTCTTTTGTAAAGGGAAGCTATATATGCATGATGTCACAAAGCAATAATCGTACCACTTAATAGGTTTACAACTACAATTGGAAATAGAAATGTATTGGATTCGTTATCATGCTGCTGTAGGTACACGACCCACACGTTCAAACCTCTAATTCGCTTATGTATCAATACTGACCTTTTAGCACCAACGACTAGGAATGGCTAGAAGTAATACGTCTCAGGTTGTAGTTTTGAGATGTGATGTTGGCATCTGCCTTCTCCAATTAATTTATGTGCTTTCCGCGTTGCACTACATGCCAATCGACAGTGGCAGTGCTGATGGCAGTAATAAATCTCTGTTTTTGACATTCCTTTAGAAATGCAATGTATTTGATTACATAAACGCTCTGGGAGGTGACAGTCAAACAGTGTGACAGAGCTATGGATCAAACGACAAATGACGTTGGTAATTCATGAACACTGATCCGCTTGCTCCATTACGTACGCGCGTGGCTGGTGTGGTAGTTTACTAAGCGCTTCCACTTCTAATGTAAACTAATGTAATCTTATACTAAAGATGCTGAATACCTGCACATTAAAATGAGGCATAATGGCATCTATGTTTGTACGTTTTAAACTTACAGTTAGAACTACACTGCAAGTTTCGCGCAACATTTCAGTCAATATTTCTATATGGACATATGGTTTGTGCATTAAGCAAGAAGTGATCTGAACTAACGTCACAGATCTATTCACCCCTAAGCCAGCTTAGTCTCATTACGATACCATGCTCACCACAACGTGTGTACGCCTGACCAATTGCCACACTCTCAATACGACATGTCCATCCCAACTAATCGGACCCCAATGCCATTATCATTACCAACAATGTCGCAGTATGCCATATCCAAGTATGTCTATTTGCCGTACCATATTCATCAACAATTGCTGATTCGCATTGATCATGTCTAATAAATGAACCTTATATTGTTTTTATTGAGCACATATGGTTAGCGTTTCCTTACTACGGACAACACACATTGATGAATCAACCACCATAATCACAGTAGAGATCTAATGTGACCTTTGTCAATGTCTTGCAGACTGTCCAAGTCTTCAATGAATAACAAGGACGACAACCATCATGGCGAAGACCACGCGGTAGTGCATAAGGAATATCGGCATTACACAAGCATATTTCTGTCCAAATAATGAGGGTCTCGTTTTCATATCGTGGCGCTAATTACAACACATAACGACAACACCATGTTTACGAGGTTGCTTTGGTGTGTATGGTTTGACTTAAGGGGTTTGGTGTAATTATTTTCGTTGTCGTTTATCCAGTAAATCGCCCTCGGGGCAATTGAGATAAAGGCACCACTTTTGGTGCACGTAGCTGCTTTTAAAATATCACGAATGTAATGGAGAGCACTATGCCGTTAAAAGCATGGCTCAAACATTGAATTTTATGACAAAGAGAACTCGCTTCGAATTATATCGCATATGCATGTCATAGACTCATTAAAAGCACATATACAATTCTTGTTTTACTCAATGTATGCATAGTATATGAAATGTTGATCCTAATAGGACTTTTAATGAAATCATTCCCTTATCTATTAGTTAACATCAAATGAAGTGGGCCGATCTTGCGTCTGTACGGACACGACAACAGACAGTGGTACTTTGATGGTCGGTCGGGTCTACTTCCATGCGCACAAGCAATTTAAAGACAGTAATTTGTCAAGCATCTGTCAACAAAGAGATTGATTGTTTGATCGCAGATGTGCTATTCAATATGGTACCATTAAATACCAAGTGCACTTGGGCAAGAGAAAGGTTACTGAAGCTTCGTTAGACAATCCATCTGTTTACTTGTCAGCGCCGTGGATATTAATGCATCACCTGACATAAGCCAAGCGATACCTATATGTCTATGTTATAGGACTTCCTTTGTAATGATTTGTCAAATGTTACCGTGGTGTGTAATTTGTTTACATCTACAAAGGTACATTCATGTGAATTTAACATTCTATTTATTTATTGTGCTCGATAATTAGAGTTTAATTATTGTCATTCTGCCCGGATAACCTCCATTCTAGCCTCAATGTTATCATTCTTTTATAATAAATGATAGCTTATGAAGTCAATAAGAAACCAAACCTCGTCTAAGGTGCAGTTTACAATCCCATCTCATTCGCAAAGATTAATGAATATTTAAAACACGGGAAAACGATATTCACCACGCGTGTTCAGTGTTATAATGTAGTTCAAAATTTATCTACAGTTGTAATGTTTTCTCCGCTGCCACCAATGAACATTGCTTCGTTTCCCGCTACGAATGTCAGCTACGTAGCTCTGAGGTTCTGTATTACATACTAAAAGCAAATAATTATCATGGTGGTATTTCTATAATGCTACCTGTATGCTGAAAGTGTAACAATAATAACCGGAAGCACATTGCTGTAGGATAGCATCAACATACTGTACTTTTGAAGAATGAGTCTCTTTACACAATGAATAGAATTCACGAGCTATTATCTTTTGCAGAACTCTCACTTCCATCTGCTTATTAAAAATGTATGCTTGATAAGATGGCCAATATACTAGAACTTACTATATCACACGCAGCAATACAGGTGTTTTCTAAGCAAACTATAGAATGTTAAGCTGAGTGATCCGAATATTCAACAACCATCGCTGATGTGCAATCCTACCATTCTTTCATTGCTTCTATTGGCAATGACGTGACGTCATTTCGAAGGGGTTAGTATCGAAATTGCTTTCTCCTATGTTTATCAATATCGGTGGTCATACATTCCGTTGTCATTAACATGCATCATGCGTCAAACAACTTCATTGTTCATGTTTTGCATCATATGTATTGTAAAAGACCATGCATGGCGAAGGTAAACGAAACAAAGACATCGCTTCTCTGGAGACAATTATCTCTCGTATTATTGCTGTACAAGACATTGCAGGCACGCTTATGATTGGACGCCCGACCAAATGGTCAACAAGTACGTACCGCATGTAGCAGTATAGGACGAGGTCTGCCCCGTACATAGAGAACGCCTCGAAGTGTTTCTCGACACACTACTTGGCCGGGGGATACAAGTTGTATGCTGTGGAGAACTCGGCCAGGTAATAGCCCCTCAAATAGCCGACGAGGTACCCTGCCACTGACTATGCAGCAAAGCCTACCACGAGGACGTGCAACACGACTACAAGACAAAGGATAGCAGTCTACAAAGTACAGTGTTGTGAAATGTGAAAGGCGCTGCCATACTGTATGCTCTAGGCTGTCTTCGTGGAACGATGGAGGCTAGAAGACGTGAATCTGACCTCTTGCTGGAAGGTTTGACGCCAAGTACAAGAATTACTACACAATAAGTGCTTTCCCGAAGTACCCATGCCACTGCTTGTACCACCTTCCATTCTTCGTTATTTGCTTCGTGCTAATATGTACCAAGTGCATAATGGCTGTTTATATTGTTAGTCTAATCTTATGTCAAGAACTCGACTAAAGTGAGGTTCTGCAGTACGTAAATCATGCCATTGGCCTTTAACAGACCCTTAGTGAATATAAGCAATGCAAAGAGCATCTGGAAAGTGTGAAAGTCTAGGCGTTCTTCTTTTTTATGCCAGTTCGTCTGGCCCGCTTCTCCATGCAGAGCGCGTCCATCTTTTTTGGCCGTAGGCATAGCGCAACAGCCGTAGCTGCAGGTTCGTTTGATGCAGGTGGTGGTGATGGCCTTTCAAATGCAAGTTGCAGAGTAAAAAGTCCTACACCCGCCACAGACGCGAGAGTATAGATGCTAGTGAGGCTCAGATGTGCCTCCTCTCATCTTCATCTTCTACATCTTCCAGCATATCATCCAGCTTGTCGCCATTGGATTTTTTCCGGTACACCGTCCGGCCCCTTCAGTGATTTTTCCCATGTCACACGGATAGGGCCCGCCTGTATCTCTTGCTCTTTGCAGGTACTCTCCAGCAGCGTTGTGGAGTTCCTGTTTCAGTTTTGTGTGAAAGTCGATGGCACCTATAAACCCTTTGGACTGGGTTTCGACCATTCTGTTCTGAGACGGTCCAAATACCAGTTGCTCAGATTTCATCTTAACCGGTGGCCGGTTTTGGTACAGCTTTGCAACGCCTAAACCGTATTTGGTGTTGGTCTCTGCGACAGACATAACTCCACGCATGCGGCGGATTTCTTTCTTCTGTTATGGCGACTTATTAGTTTTTTAGCCACCATGGTGTGTTTCTGCTCAACACACCATGTCTTCAAAACAAGATGCTTGAACAAGAAGACGTTCTAAGACCGGCGACCCTAGAAAGAAGGCATCCGAAGAAGGCCCCTCTATGAAGCCTGCAAAATGGCACCTTTCGCGGACAATGGTAGGCGTAGCCCCTTTATTATTTAGTCTATCACTTAACACAGCGCAACAAAAGTTATCAACGTGTAGATGGTCCTCTTATCGGATATGGTCAGACCCGCACCACAGATATAGTTTTGTGCAGCTAATTGTACACTTTCCACGGGGCCCACAGGGCGTAGGAGAATGTTTGTCTCGTTTGTTCGTTCTCCACCTATATCAACTATAGTGTTTATAGTAGACTGGGCAGCCACACACGTCAGAAGAGTAACCCAAGACGGATACTCTTGATAGCCATTTCGTTTAGGCAGTGTATCAAAAGCTTCAATGGGATTTTGAAACGTCACATACCTAGCCATAGCCCGGTTTTTCTGGTAAGCTTCATATAGGTAAATAGCCCAGTAAGGCAAAAATACATTTAAATGGTTCATTGAGCTTCACAAAAAGATAGTTGTAAAATAAAAGCAGACCTTAGTGCTGCTTAGCTGCATGGTGCTGCGGAATATAAAGGTAGTCTCAAGTATATGCAGCTTGTTCATTTGTTTTTCATGCAGAACACTTCACGTGCTTAAAAAATTGAAATCAAACAATGCAGGATGCACTTGTGTGTTCCACTTGTTCAATGACTGACTATCCAACATTACGGGCATAACTACACATTTTCATCAAAGGTTTTTATGAGAGTAAGTGGAAGTTTATAATTTGCACGTGAACCAATTACATTCAAGGGAATTTGTAACATTACCTACCACCCCAACATATGCTTTACAAGCTCATTACATGCGTCGAGGTCTCACAAAACTACGGATGGCATCTTTAAACAGATGATGACGGCTACAGCATGGCAATAACACTGAATCAAGGAAATGGAATTTGTTGCACAGATATTTTTAGATGGATGATTATCAAATTGGCTCAATATGCTACATGAGCTGAAATATATATTTTTCGTTTTGCATCAATATCAGCATGGCGCAATGAACATAATCTTACTGGAATGCAAGGCTATACTACTTTATTGGCTGTGTACGAATGCGGTTGAAAACTAGCCCACTTCTTGAATATTTGTTGGCCGGTAGTCGACCACTTAATTCGTCAATAGTATTTGTTTGTTTATCATTTGGCTATATATCTCGTCGCGTACATCAGAAGCTATAATAAATTGATCTTAAAAACAAATGTACGCTTTATCACTTAAAAATGAATACTGCTTTTATTCATGGCCGATGTAAGATTGGTGTGCTTTGCACTGCAACATTAACCAAAGGCTTGACGATGTATCTCATGCAAGTTGGACCTTTTTTATATGATCACGCATTGAGGCAAAACTGGATGCCTGTGATGCCCTTTCAGTGTAATAGATGATGAAATATACACTCCTTGTGTGCATCATGAATATGTATTTGATGCATTTATAGCACCAGCAGTCATGTGGTAAAACTCTATACTCGACCATGAGTGTCAGGTTTCGCCAGGCGTCCATTATCAGAAATTACACCACCGTGGGAGTCAAATCATGTATTGTTGATTGTAGTCTAATTTTGCGAAAATGGCCGTCTATTCTAAAAAAGCTGCTCACCAAATGGGTAACTTTTTTACCGGAACATGTAGTGAACATCGACTTTATTCCCATTAAAACCTCCTTGCTGTTGACGAAATGAAGAATTTCTTTTATTTTTTGGGCTTCACTACATGCAGCTTATATGCGCTTGTTGTGATTTAGAGATCTTGTTCTTAAATACTTATGTTTTACGCTACGTTCCACTGAGAGTTGTTGATGATGCTGGTGATTGTGAAGCATGGAGAGCGTCAGTCTTTGGTTTGCCCATTTCGCACAATCGACTTGCCTGCACCATGTTGTGAACAGCCATCTTTAAAGCAACATGCTGCAGCGATATCTGCATATTAGCTGCAATGTAGCGACTTAATTGAAACGAAAGCAGGTAGGAGATCATTTAAGGACCATTGTTGAGGGTCAACTGTCTCATCCTGTTTTTGTATTACGTGGACGCTTGTCACATCACCAAGGATTTGCACATGGTTCAGCTGTAAATGTTTGGCCCCATTTACAGGAATAAAATGCGTGATTTGTGATGCAAAAAGCTACATCATACATGATCAGCTTTTACACCAACATTCAAATCAAAATACGACTAAAACTAAGTATCTAATTATGCATCTGACTGTGAGCTTGAGCGTTTGAAGTAATGTTAACTGGTGCAGAAGTCGATATGATCGATATTAGGACGGTTTATGTAGGCTTTAAGACGTCCATTGCGAAAGTGTCCAATGGTTAGCCTCATCATGTTTCAAAGCACGCCATCCCTCATTGATAAAACAGCCCCTCCAACTACTCCCAAATACATACATTTATTGCTCCTCCAGATAATTGGAAAATCTAAAATCCTTTGAAAGCTTCTATAGACGATGGGGATATGCCATTTAGAATTACATTTCCCAAAATCGCTTATGAATTCAACGATATATGACCAAACATTACTATGTTTTGCGTTGCGGTTGCAATCAACTTAACCACATCAGCAATAGTGCTTAATGAGACACAACCGAGGAGCGGATAAGTTGAGGATGTAAAGGAAAATGAGGTGGTTGACACAGGGAACATGCAAATTAATCATTTCGGTGCAAATATGCTACTGATGATGCGCTCTGATTGGTCAAGGACGAGTTTATATTATTGCTTATACGTTATATCCAAATAATGAGGATTGTGCCAACACATCCTTGTATCTGGATAACTTCAACTGGCGTGCTAATATGTGTAAAAAGTCACCCTCTCAACTGTCAGCTTGCTAGCATCTTCGAAAACAATGTATTGCTAAGGATTATGCAGCAAGCTGCATTCAAACGCATATCAAACCATCTCACAATTACATTCAGTGTAATCAGTCATATGCAGACTGATAGCAATAATGCAGACTGATAGCAAAATTTGATCCGCCTAGTGGCAGATGTGAGACCTTTCAGCACCAACTACTATGCAAACCTACATGCAGTGCGCCTCCTGGTGTTGGAAATGACACCTCTGCTTTCTTATATTATTGAATGTGATCGCCCCGATACAAAATCTGGTGTGGAAGGCAAACCAGAGCGACAGTTATTTGGATCAAGAGGAGGAATACGGAAATTAAGGTATACAACACTAACTAAAGGATAACGCGCAGGTCGGTCTTTAGTCATAGTTAACCAAGCTTTTCATATATTTATGCAAACGTAACACAATCGGTCGCTCACATGCATCATGCACGCTACTTTTATTGATGCAAGTTGAATAGGGGCAGATATTCCGGTTCTTGATATATCGATGAGAAATATTGACTATTCGAAAAAAGAGATTACCCAGACAGCACATTAGTGAACTGACATCGCTTTTATTGATTATATAGTAAATACGCTGCTGTTTTTACAAACACATGCATCCAATACTAAAATGGATGGCTGGCCGATATGACAAATGTGATGTGTAATGTATGATTCTATCGGTACAAAGCTCGTTATGGCATGCAGTTGGATGCAACGCCCTGCTTCCAGAAGCCACATTTACCAACATAAGGCAGTCACACGCCGATAGCCAAGTACGGAACTATCACACAAACATCAATTACCACGCAATGCACTTTCAAACAGACAATTGCTCTCAAAGCTCTTACATGCCTTGGCCTCATTGCAGCATCACACAACTTGTCAGGTCTACGTCAGCCTCATTGCCGAACCAATCTCAATATGTCAATGCCTGCCTCATTGGAATCCCTTTATCAACAGAAATGTCTGAAGCCCCTGACTCACACTGCAGTAGTCCCCGGAGCATCCCGGAGGCGCTAATCGTAATACGCTACCCAAGACACACGGATCTGATAACGTAATTGGGAAACATGGAGGCAACACAGAGTCGACAGGGATCTGTACCGTGCCAAGACGGAGCTGACGCGGATTCCCATCCCCCCCCCCTTCGGGGTGAGGGAGGGGGGACGCAGTACATCCCGAAAAAAACCCCCAAAAGACGCCGGTAACAATACTGAGGACCCGGCAATAACACAAAGGACACTGGAAAAAACATGGAGGATCGCGGAATAAACACGGAAGAGCCAGGAAGATTCCATAAACAACACGAGTATCACAGAGGACTTAAGCAGCAATATTGCATTAACGCGGAATAAAACAAAAAGCAATCTAGGCTGTCCCAACCATTCCATTGCACACTGTTGAACGTGACACATCGATCCAGCGCTACATCTGCAAGAAGAAGTCGGCCTTCTACTGGACACTACCTCACCTGGGCTGAAGCTGCTGCTGCGCTAGAAGAAGAAGGAGGATAACAGCTGATGATGCTGGAAGACGAGGGAAAAGAAGAAGGCGTGTGTGAGTGATACCTTGGCTATTGAGAAAACCACAGACTGGGCAGTATAAAAACTGTCATTTTCATACATTTTCTATCTATGTTAACGGTATTGTGCCTTGGGCATTATACGATATCCTTTACGCGTCGATTACCAATAACGCAGCCATGCGCGATAGAATCACGACATAAAAGCTGAGGTTAAAATGCATCACACTGCACCCATAGCTTTAACGCCGGATTTCCGGCAAGGTAGTTAACATCGCATTTATGAATGTTCCATCAGTTTGAGAAATAAAAAATTCATTTAGTCGTTTGTCAGAGAGCATTACTTCATAGACACCAGGTAATGTTAGAGGTAAATCCGTGATTATAATCAGAAGACTCGCATTTAGAAGTTCGGCATCCATGATATTGTCTATGAATCCGTTAAAGCTTTAAAATCGAGAATATATCTAAATGCTTACAATTGATAATAGCACCCTGTCGTCTAATGTCGTTGTGATTTGTTAAATTGCTGCAGTAGAACATTGCGATGCCAGATATTTCCTCGCCTTCCTATATTTCCGCTTGCTTAGCATTATCCGTAGTTACTCCGCCTGTCCCAAACAGGGCAATTTCACTACGTTTCTTTCTCTGGAGGAATTTCGGTTCACATGTTACCGCATTTATTGATGTCGACATACTTAGGTCCATGTTCATATATAATATTTGTGCATCTAGGTAGAAATGGTATACAACGGTAAGACTTGACAGAAGTGCGAGCAAAAAAATGTTAGCATCTTTTACAACCATTTATCTTATAATAATTATTGCTCGACACAATGAACATACATGAAAAGCAAGAGTCATGGCATTGTTTGAATGCTTTTCTGTCATGTTTGCAAATAAGTCACCACAGTACTTGCGTGCACGCTATTTAAATCGAAAAGCGTTATTGCGAATAACAATGGAGAGCCAGACTCAACAACTCCATCACGAAATCAAGCCAACTGTTTCAGCCATTCATTAACTTATTCTCTCAGAGCACCAATCGCAGAGAATGGAAAGCCAAAACCACGGATTATAATAGAACAACCTCCAGTCATGTTTCAGATAAGAAAATAACAGGATGTATGGCGTATGTATGGCATTCTCGCAAACTTAGGTCGAGCCCCTGGCAATCATTTCCACTATCTCAACAGCCGTAAACGATTGCTAGATAAGTCTGAAACTATGTTCCAAATGTCAGGGTAAGCTCAGTAACTGAAGCTGAAAACCCCTGTTATTACTTAAAGAATGCCAGCATGAGCAAAATCAGAACAATATTCAAGAACAACCGATGCCTAACATCCTTTGCTGCTGCTAGGTTTATCAGTGGCAACGGTAATCGTTCTTTTAATACGCCTCCAACCACCATCACCCGCACGCCCAGCTGCATTTGCGTCACAGCTGTCACATATTCGGGATTGTTTCATGAAGTATATGAGCCTTTATAATCAGTCTATTCATCCGAGTTTAGTATTGCCTGGTCAATAACACTCACCTGGATTCACACAATACATATCGTTGGCTTTATTCTTAGTGATTGGCAAAAGTAAAATCATTTTTTCACTTCTAGGGACTAACAGGTATATTATCCTTATGAAACACTGCGCTTCAACATTGCCATAAGTTATTGCTTTTCATTGCATGGTTTATATCTAATCCTTTGCTCTCTCTTTTCTGCTTTGGTGTAGAAGTGAAATTAAGCCCAACATACATATGTAATTCCTTTACAACCCGCATGTAGAGTACAAAATATCCACTGCTGTCTACACCCACCATATATTCCCATCACATTCGAAGATCATGGAACATGTTCTGTTTCCTGAAAAATATCATCAAAAGAAATTGGTTAATTAAATTCTACAACAAAATAGACTACTGGCATTTTAAAAGTTTTTCTTTTTATTCTAGCAGATAACGTTACCTGCGAGAAACAGTACTTGATTTAATCGTGATTGAAAGGGTCTTAGTGCTATTTGTGTCTGTCACGCATATCCTGCGACAAATGTGTACCTCAAAGACTGCCATATTTCATTCTCAAATGACGCCGCCAGACCTGCCAACATAAGTCATATTGATTGCCCAGAGTTCAAGCTTGGCGCTAGATGTATTACTTTGCTTAATAGGAAGCAGAGTAGCAAGACATGCACTGCAATATCTGTCCAGATACATCTACAATAAGCATTGATATACCCATGCTTGCCAGTACGCTTAACAGGTCTAATTTGTGTTGTGCTTGTTCTGACCTGGAAGACACATTCTACCAATTAGCTGACTGTAATCACAGCACAATTTCTTTGACAAATATACTTTTAACCACCTTTGGTAGATTTATATATGCAGCTAAACAACAAATCCTATGACAGTGCAATCTATGCATAGCATCACTTATGAACAGAATGATTGTTAACAATATTGGCTGCTCTGCACGTTAGCAGTTTCATATTCCCAGTTCGTTGGTGAAAGAAAATCGTTCTAATGTTAAGTGTGGCCTTAAATATTTCAGCTTGCCTTGGTTACAATGAAGTCAATATTATGTAAGTTTGAATGTAAGCGTTCCATACGCAACGCTTACTTATTATACACTTAACGCTTGCTTGTTACGCACTTAACGCTTGCCTGTTACACGCGTAACGCTTGCTTGTTACGCACGTAAAGCTTGTATGCTACACACGTAACGATGGCGTGTTACACATGTAACGCTTGCTTGTTACACACGTAAAGCTTGCTTGCTACACACGTAGCGATGGCGTGTTACACATGTAACGCTTGCTTGTTACGCACGTAAAGCTTGCTTGCTACACACGTAGCGATGGCGTGTTACACATGTAACGCTTGCTTGTTACACACGTAAAGCTTGCTTGCTACACACGTAGCGATGGCGTGTTACGCATGTAACGCTTGCTTGTTACACACGTAACGCTTACTTGTTTCTTTAACGCTGATCTGTCTGGTAACTTTATGACTGGTACAATGTGGTCTTCTCCTGATTGCCCTCCTTGCATGACAAGACATTGAAGCTTGAAAAAGTCCCTGTCATAAAAATAACTTTATTGGCTAAATCTATATATATGTATATATCTTCAATGTTATTATCAAAATTTATATTGTTCCTCAGGCAAACATTTTATCCATGTTTAAATATCAGCAATTATTTGATTGAATTCGACGTATTTAACGCACAATCTGTGATTATGACGTTTTGCTTTATTGAACATTTGCTAGTTTCTACTTACCTGATCAAATAAAAAATTAACATTTTTTTCAGGCGTGTATATACATACATTCACGAAATATGTTTGTAGCAAGAGACTGCGATAGCCCGACGGCCATTATTTTGTAGATCGCCTACTCGGAAACACGCAGGAATCAACCCCCCTATATGAAACCAAAAACACGTTGGTTAATATATGTCTACCAAGCGCAAAACCTGCACAGAAGTGCTACTGCCGTCCAAACATAATGATAGAATGGCTGCAACAGCGTGATCCGTCCACCCCATCCCCATCCACACCACTCTGATGAATTCGGGTCATGTACCAAGTATACAATGTTTGTAGTAATTAGCTAGCATTGATGAGTTAACTACAATGATGCATATTCATGGCGTATGTAAGATTGGTGTTCTTTGCACTGCAACATTAACAAAAGGTTTGACGATGTATCTAATGCAAGTTGCACCCCTTTTTTATATGATCACGCATTGCGGCAAAACTGGAGGCCTGTGATGCTCTATCATGGTAATAGTTGATGAAATATACACTCCTTGTGCGCATCGTCATTATGTCATTAATGCATTTATAGGTAAACCTCTATACTCGTCCACGAGTGTCAGGTTTCGCATTGCGTTTATTTTCAGTAATGACACCACCGTGGGAGTCAAATCATGTATATTTGATTACTTTCGTAGTCTAATTTAGCGAAAATGGCTGTCTATTCTAAAAAAGCTGCTCACAGAATGGATAACTTTTTTTTACCTTAACAAGTAGTGACATCGCCTTTATGCGCATTGAAACTTCCTTGCTGTTGATGGATTGAAGAATTCTTTTTATTTTTTTGGGTCTCACTACCTGCATCTTATATGCGCAAGTTGTAATTTAGAGGTCTTTTTCGTAAAACAATAATGTCTTACGATACTTTCTGCTGTGAGTTGTTGATGATGCTGGTGATTGTGAAGCATGGAAATAAGCAGTCTTTTGTTTTGCTTATAGCGCACAGTCGACGCTCCTGCACCTTGTTGTGAACAGCCATTATAACAGCAACGATATATGCATATTGGCTGTGATGTAACGACGTAGCTGAAACGAAAGAAGGTAGAAGATCATATAAACACCATTGTTGAGGGGCAAATGTCTCATCCTGTATTTTTATTTCGCATTCGCTTGTTACATCACCAAAGATTTGCACATGGTTCAGTTGTTTAATGTTCGGCTTCATTTGTTTGGCTGCATTACGAATGCAATGCGTGTATTATGACACAAAAAGCTACATAATACATGGTCCCTTTTACACCAACATTCAAACAGAAATAAGCCTATAACCAATTATTCAATTATATATCTGAAAGTGAGCTCGAGCGTTTGAGTGAACCTTAAATGGTGCAGAAGTCGATATGATCGAAACTAGGACGGTTTATGTAGGCTTTAAGACGTTCATTGCGAAAGTGTTCAATGGTATGCCTCATCATGTTTCAAAGCACGCCATCCCTCATTGATTAAACAGCCCCTCCAACCACTCCCAAATACATAAATATTTTGTTCCTCCAAATAATTGGAAATCTAGAATACTGTGAAAGCTTCCACAGATGATGGGGTTTAGCCATTTGGAATTACATTTCCCAAAACGCCAAGCAATGAAACGATATATGACCAAACGATACATTACTATGTTTGCGTTTCTGTGCAATAGTGCTTTATGAGACACAACCAAAGTGCGGATAAGTTAGGGATGTAAATGGAAAAGCGGATGATGTACTATGATTGGTCAAGAACGAGTTAATTGTATTGCTTATACGTTATATCGAAACACTGAGGATTGTGCCAACACATCCATGTATCTAAATAACTTTAACTGGCACAATCGTATTGGTATAAAGTCACCCTCTTAACTGGTAGTTTGCTACCATCTTCGAAAACAAGGTATCGCTAAGGATTATGTAGCAAGCTGCATTCAAACGCATTTTCTTGAATAACAATACATCAAACAATGTCACAGCTACATCCAGCGGAATGGATCATGTGCAGATGGGCAGCCACTGTATGATGTGACTGCTCACAGTATTTATATTGTCATGGTTCGTTCGATACTACATCAAGGTTTTTTTTACAAATATTCACAGATAGTTATGAAATCTGCTGTCACGGCAAAATTATCATGAATAAAAAGTATCGAAATATTCAAATAATTTCATTTTCAGCTGCGTGTCGTTATTCGCTTTGTGCTAATGTGTGCCCAGTGCACAGTGGCTGTTTCGATTGTTAGTCTAATCTCATATCTAGATGTCGATGAAAGGAAGGTGCTGCAATACGAAAATCAGGTTATTGGCAGTTAACAGACCCTTAGTGAATATAGGCAATGCAAAGAGCCCGAGCATACTGTCTTTTATTACCGTCTCTATGATTGTTTTGCGATCTGTAACACAACGCCATTTATTGATACGTTAGCAGTGGAATATTTTTCCATTCTAGTGCTAGTTAATGATCAGGCCCCAGATTATTCTCCTCGCCATGGTAACAATGAATAATACCCCGTGCACGATTGAATCCACGTGAATGCGATAATGCCCCTATACACGTTTAGGTTGCCTTGCCTCATGTCGCAGCAAAATAACATTAGACCAACAAGTTAAGAAATTTGATCCACCTAGTGGCAGATGTCAGACCTTTCGGCACCAGCTACTTTGCAAAACTACTAGGAGTGCGCCTCTTGGTGTAGAAAATGACACCTCCGCTTTTTAATATTATTGTATGTGATCTCCCCGATACAATATCTGCGCCGTAGAATTTGGGTCTTCTATTTTGCCTTGGATCATAGGGAGGAGTACGGAGGTAATTCAGGCACACACAACAAACTAAAGCATTACGCATTATGTCTTTTGTCATAGTTTGCCTCTTTACATATATTTTTGTTAACGCAAAACAATATGTCGCTACGGACAGCAACTCACATTTATCATACGCGCTACTTTTATTAATGCAAGTTCAATGGAGGCAGATATTCTGGTTCTTGATAAATCATTGCTTTATGAACATTATTGACTATTCGACAAACGCTCTGCTTTGAGGTGCCAACTTCACCAACATAAGGCAGTCACACACCGATAGCCACGCTCAAACACGAAGCTATCACACAAACACCAACTTACGCGCTCTCATACAAACAACTATGCTCATACACGCCTTAGCTTCATCGCAGCATCACACAACTTGTCAGGTCTACGTCAGCCCCATTGCCACACCAATCTCAATATGTCAATGTCTGCCTCGTTGCAATCCCTTAATCAACATGAAATGGCTTATGCCTCTGTCTCACATTGCCGGAGCATCCCCTAGACGCCATCCGTATTACGTTACCCGAGATAACACGGATCTGATAACGTAATGAACAAACACGGAGTCGACACGGACATGTTCCATGCCAAGACGGAGCTGACACGGATGCCCCCCACCCCCCGCCCCCAGAAGACGCCGGTAACAACACCGGGGACCCCCAGTAACACGGAGCACAACGGCAAAATTATGGAGGATCCCGGAATAAACACGGAGGAGCGAGGAAGATGCCAGAACAACACGAATATTAAAGAGGACTCACGCGGCAATATGGCAATAACGTGGAACGGACCGGCATCAACACGGAACGATTACGGTTCTACCTGGAAGGCGTGTGTGAGTGATACCTTGGCTATTGAGAAGACCAAATTATGGACAGCATAAAAACTGTCATTTCGTACATTTTCTATCTATGCTTAGGGTATTGTGCATTGGGCATTATACGAGATCCTTTACGCGTCGATTACCAATAACGCAGCCATGCGCGATAGAATCACGACATAAAAGCTGAGGTTAACATGCATCACACTGCATAGCTTTACGCCGGATTCCCGGCAAGGTAGTTAACATCGCGTTTATGAATGTTCTATCAGTTGAAAACTTCCTTTAGTCGTTTGTCACAACACTGGCTGTGTTTAAGCATTGCTTCACAGACACCCGGTAATGTTAGCGGTAAATCCGTGCTTATAATCAGAAGACGCAGATTTAGCATTTTGGCATCCATGATATTGTCTATGAACCCTTTTAGCGTAAAGCTTTAAAATCAAGAATATATCTAAATGCTGACAATTGATGATAGGACCCTGTTGTCTTATGTCGTTGTGGTTTGTTAAATTGCTGCAGTAGAACATTGCGATGCCAGATTTTCCTCGCCATCCTATATTGCTGCTTGCTTAGCATTCACAGTAGCTACTCCGCCTGTCGCAATCAGGTGAATTTCACTACGTTGTATTTTCTGGATGTATTTCGGTTCAAACGTTATCGCATTTCTTGATGTTGACATATTTATTTGCACGTTCATATATAACGTTTGTGCAATGGGTACAATGGCTCTACAGCGGTAAGACTTGACAGAAATGCGAGCAAAAAGAATGTTAGTATCTATTATATCAATCTATCTTACAATAATGATTCCTCGACACAATGACCATACAAGGCATTGTTTGAATGTTTTCCTGTTATGTTTGCAAATAAGTCACCACAATACTTGGGTGCACGCCATTTAAATCGGAAAACGTTATGGCGAATTACAATGGAGAGGCAGACTCAACAACTTTATCACGAAATCAAGCCAACTGTTTCTGCCATTCATCAACTTATTCTCTCATAGCACCGACTGGAGAGAATGGAAAGTAAAAACCACGGATTATAATAGAATAACCTCCAATCATGTTTCAGATAAAACAATAACAGGATGTATGGCGTATGTATGGCATTCTCGCAATCTGAGGTCGAGCTCCTGACAATCATTTCCATTATCTCAGCACCCGTAAATGATTGTCAGTAATTCTCTTACAAATCGCTTGAAGAGTATTGTTTCTTAAAAATGATCATTGAAAGAAGTTGGTTAATTAAATTCTTCAACAAAATAGACGACTGGCATTTTACAAGTTTTTCCTTTTATCAAGCAGATTAAGTTTCCTGCGAAAAACAGCACAAGGGTCATGGTGTTTTTCGTGTATATCACGCGATTCCTGTGACAAATGTTGATTTATTGAATCCTCAAAGACTACCAAATTTCATTACCAAATGAAACCGCCAGGTAAACCGACATCAGGTCCGCCAATCGCATGTGACAAACTACTCATACCTTATTAAGCGTCGTGTCATTGCTTTTGTAACCCAATCGCAAGTAGTGGCGTACGGCATGTGTTGGTCATAACCATTAGATCCAACGGGTCTCCCGTAGCTGAAGGGTGGAGCCACGATGGAGCACAAAATCCTAACCATAATATATGATACCATCGTGAGGAAACGAAATCCATCTACATATCAAGTCTCTCGGTAATGGACCCTTGATGTACTAAATAAACCAGTGACGAATTGAAATATCTCAATCCAATATACATTTCGCGATAATTGCTATCACAATTGTGATAAAGCATTAAAAGCTACCAGTTTAGCAGCGTTAAATGTGCCTCAGGGTTGTGGGAGTATGGGGTATAAAAATCGGAGCGTACGTCGACCCAACCCCACAGATTCATCAAAAGCCCAGAATAAATGCTTGAATTATTCAGCGTATGCATAGTATATAAACTGATGATCCTCATAGACATTTTAATGTAATCCTTTCATAACCCGTCGGTCCACATCAAATGAGCCAAGTTAGTCCTGCGTCCGCATGGACATGACAACAGCCAATGCTAATTTGATGACACTTGAATTGCCAACATTCGTGCAGGTCGGTGGGGTCTACGTTAAAGTGGCATTAGCAATTCAGATCGAAATTCACCAAGCATCTGTCCACAAAGAGTGGGATTCCTTGATCGCAAATTTGTAATTCAACATAGGATCATGAACTCCCAAGTGTATTTGGATAATAGAAGAGGTAAGTGAAGCTTCGTTAGACGATCCATCTGTTTGCTTGTCCGCGCCGTGGATAATAATACATCACCTGACATATGTCCAGCAATTACCCATAGGTCTACGCTACCATTATGTCTAATATTGCCGTCGTGTTATTTGCATATATCGACCTCGCAGAAGGTACATTTCTGCAGTTGCAACATGCTGTTCAATTATCTCAAGAATTAACTCATTGTCATTCCTCACTGATTACTTCCATTACAGCCTACAAGTTATCCTGCATGGACAATTAATTGTCTCCTATGGAGCCAATGGTTACAAACTTATAAGAAATCGAAAAGTGCAATTAACAATCCCATTCCATTTGCGGTGCTCTACAATATGTTCTAATACATTATGCTTTGTAACGTTTTGGTAAATTTAACAACAATTAAACGGCCTCGGTGTATTTGCTCATCACGTTAATACCACTATAGATACTCAATTAAACCATACCTCATATAAAGGCCTGTGCATTTATGTAGTGATTCAGTTTGTGTTACTGTTACAATGGATGCCAAATGTATTCATTGTATTGTGCACTGCAACGTACAGCAAATCCCTTTCCACTATATGTCTTGTTCACTGCGCCGACAGGATAACTCATTCAATGCCAACGCCGACCCTTGCGCGATGATGACTTCTCCAAAAATTACTTCCCAATGCTTCATTGCATGTGTTTTTCGTCATTTGCCATTCAAAATAGCTTGCAGTAAAAACTGGCATTAATGTGCGTTGTGGGGAAAGTGGACACACACTGCATGGCGATATAAGACACAGACGCTTTAGTTGCATGATAATATGAAACATATACACACTCATCATATGGTCATAAAAACACTGCCACTGCATGGTTATGTAAGAAATAGGCGCCATCACAGCATGATTACATGGGAAACAGACACCCTCATTGTATAACAATATGAAAAATAAACACTTGCACTGCATATGCGCAATATTCAATCGGTAGCACAGTGAAGTTTCAAAGAATGCACATAGAGCCATTTGAACAGCTTGTCCTGCTCATATTAGTTGCTGTTCTATGCGGACCTTGAAACTAACATTATTATGCTGCCTTTATCCGGTAAGGGGATGAGCGAGTTTCACGCTAAGCAATTTATGGAATATGAGGCTTATTGACACTCGGCGCGTAGTTATACGTGCGTCAGGGTAGTTGACATTAGCTACGGGGCTACTCTATGTGTTTGACAGCAACTCTTTATTATTTCAATCATTTTGAATTGGGGGTTATTGGTCTGCATTACAGTGACCACGTGCAGTATCATTATTACCTAGTAAATTAAAATGCAATGCAGTTATATTTGTTAATACGTCGAATGTCGTGTACCACATAAAAACAAGTCTCTCTCCTGACACATGCTTTTAGCGTAGTGTGCGGATATGCACCGGGCATGTGCTCTCGGTAAAAACTACATCACGAGCTTTTGATCATCGTAATATTTAAATACTTACCAATCCTATATAACACATCAGCTCGAGCGCCTATCCATATTTGACGCATACTTATGCGTCATATGATGGCCCATTTAACACAGCTTATTGTATCATACGCAGCGATAAAGATTTCTCAAAGACTATCGAATATTAGGCTGAGTAATCCGAGTAAACTACCATCGCTGATTGGCAATTCTGCCATCCTTACATTGTTTCAACTGATACTGATGTGACGGAAATTGCTTTCTCCTATTATTATCAATCGCACGATGATAAAACATTCCGTTGTCATTGACATGTATCATGCTTCATGCAGCTTCACAGCTCATGTTTTCCATCATATGTTATTGTAAATACAAGTCCCAGTTAATCGTGACGTGCTAAGATGAATGTGAGACGCCGTTATTGCAAGGTAATACTGCTGTAACTGTATATATTGATGTCGGTCCAATGACAGACAAATAGTAGATGGATATATTGTATAGCAAGAATCGCCACAAGTACTATGCGCCGATACCTACGATGCCATAATAGAATATTCCCAATACCAAAATATCATGAAATGCATGAAAGTGTCCTGGGATATGTTCTTTAGTTTAAGACGGTCATAATGAGAAGTTGGTCAGTAAAATAATGTTCTCTGAAGTTCATGAAAATTGTAGAAGATGTTGTCAGTTATTTAACGCGGAGTTTATCTGGAATATGCATCAATCTAAAATATCTGTGTCCTGGTATCAAAGCAATGTCTAATTGTAATTATAGTCCTTTTCCCGTTTAGGTACAACCAACAGAAAAATTAAAATAATCATTGTTTTATTCAACTGGCAGCCTAATTATATGCTTCACCCGTTTAAAAACATAGTGTCACACAGAATTATAATTCTAAGTGATATAAAAAGGCCGGTATTTTCGATAACTTATTCTCATGTTCAAGTAGATCACTGTACCTATGAGAGAGAACCAAAGAGAACAGCATTGCAAAAATCTATTTTTGATGTCTTTCATACTGAAGGCGCTTGTGATTATATATTGTGTCATATGTATGTATGTTGAAAACAAGGGGAAGGGAATGTAAGGAATGTACTGGTTTATTGAATCACATGAATTGTTAACATTATTAAATCATTAAATCGATTCTTTACATGACACTGACAGCGAATATGGCCGTATCGAAGCTTTTCATCAGTTTCTTTATGAGCTGTTAGCTATGGTGTGCATGATCGTCGCCATAAAAGCCAGTAATGACTCTAGTCCACTACTTGTCATGTTTCCGACTCTGCAATACTAAAGACAAAGAGAAAAACCATTTAGGGGAATGGATGAGCTCAGGATGATGTCACTGACAAAATAAGGCTGAGATCACGCTGGGGATTAGGGTGGGTCATGCATAGATCACGGTGGGGGTGGGAGGGGGTCTTACTTTTAATTAATGACTTCATGTCGGCTTTGGCAGTCCACAATAACGTCAGAATTTATGGGACACTGCAATAATCACGGATTAAAGAAAGATCAGTTTTCAAGTAAGCTACATTCTCTTGCTGTTTTTTGTTCCCTTGTGCTGATGCGTGTCCTCTGTGCAAAATATCTGCTTCATTTTAGTCTAAACAGCTGATAGACAATGTGCGTTAGAACTGCAGTATATTAATCGTGTCATGGGTAGGTTACAATCCGTTGGTTTTTATAAACTGTCCAAACCTAGGAGCGATGAAGTATTGTGTTCCCATCTGAATTGTTATTTACTGGCTACAACTCGGTCATTGTAATCTGTGCAATCACGCTGTGTATTTATGGTTTCAATTTCGGGCATATTTAGCCGGTACGGTTAGTGCTGTGATTATTCGGGCATGGTCTCCCTATTTACACAACATTAAATCATCATCACGCAACATTATCCAGAAGTTGTACTCATGTTGTGAATTGCTCAAAGTTTTAAACAGCAATAAATAAAAGTGAGAGATTAATATGAGTCGCTTGGCCAAACACCATATATACATTAATGGTGTCAGCGTTAGCTCTCAAACATGAAGGCATTGCTCATGTTCTATAATTAAACCCAAGTTTCTTCAGTTGCAGTTTCTCTGTTGATATATTTGATGTTTTTACAAATGCACGTCAACAACGGGTTACAATCATCCCTTCATCACCCTCTGATTACGCTGTTGTTCATTGACGACCATACATACAGCATATCGGAATATCTAAATATGGGATAATGGAGTAATTCAGGGGATGTGGTTCAGAAAAATGAGCCACAAATATATCCTAGGAGCATCGGTGTCTTCTCCTTCACATGCTGTAGTCTGCCTCAACATATTGACGTTTCTTATAAGAGAGTTGCAATGGAGCAACGACTCCACAGTAGAGCTTATGATTGGTACAGATAATGTTGGACATATTTTAAAACGAGAAAATATTAGTTGAACATCTTTTGTGCATGCAAGATCAATCAATAACAATCAGCCTCATTGTCACACCATTCTCAACACGACATATCTACACCAGCTTCATTGTCACACCATTCTCAACACGACATATCTACACCAGCTTCATTGTCACACCATTCTCAACTCGACATATCTACACCAGCTTCATTGTCACACCATTCTCAACACGACATATCTACACCAGCTTCATTGTCACACCATTCTCAACTCGACATATCTACACCAGCTTCATTGTCACACCATTCTCAACACGACATATCTACACCAGCTTCATTGTCACACCATTCTCAACACGACATATCTACACCAGCTTCATTGTCACACCATTCTCAACACGACATATCTACACCAGCTTCATTGTCACACCATTCTCAACACGACATATCTACACCAGCTTCATTGTCACACCATTCTCAACTCGACATATCTACACCAGCTTCATTGTCACCACCATTCTCACACCATTCTCAACTCGACATATCTACACCAGCTTCATTGTCACACCATTCTCAACACGACATATCTACACCAGCTTCATTGTCACACCATTCTCAACACGACATATCTACACCAGCTTCATTGTCACACCATTCTCAACTCGACATATCTACACCAGCATCAACGCCACACCATCCTAAACACGACACATCGCCATACCATCATTATCACGACATGCTGCCTAGTTGTCATACCTTTCATCTCGGCATGTCTGCTCTTGTCTCACTGCTATGAGCATTCTCATTGGCAGCTGCAAAGTCTCATTTGGCTTTGTTCTCGCATTGTTATATTCTTGGCAGACAGTGCAACATAAAACGTTGCGTTCAAATTAAGCTAAGTAATCTAAGGACAGAATAATTGTTAGGCCACGTCAATCAGATAATGCGTCTGAACATCCAACTCAGGTCCAAATAGGGTTGATAACGTAGTCAGTAAAAGCCTACGGACAATCATGAAGCCAGGACCAACACATCAGTAAGTTTGGCGTTGTAGAGTTGTGCCATCGTAGATTAAATTTACCACATTTAGAGAGCATTTGGAAGTAATTAGCTCTAGGCACGTCAAGAAAAAGGCATCGCCATATTGTCTAAAACATTACCACATGATGATCTGACGCACCTCAACTTCAGTGCAACTTTAGTCTTGAACAATGTACTTGGTCTGTAGTTTATATCGGGCTTGATCAACTTTGTCACGTTGCTTTGCCTGGTGCTCTAATGGCACAAATGTCTCACTGTATGTCGTCATGAACCCCTTTGTCATATCACAGCGCCAATGACAGCAGATAACTACGACGTGTTTATTGTGTCATCAAGACCGCTTTTGAATATTTTGATTCTCTGTTTTTCATTTTTACTGTCACGTCCGATGAATCATACGTTGGAGTATTATCCATTGGCATGTTTCTCGATAAACAATTGTCCATATCAAATTCATCATGCGGGACTTGAGTCTCCATAAACATATACAATAGACAATGTTTGTCCTAAAGCACACGAATTGCAAATGGCATTTGCCATTCAACATTTGTTGAGCATCTATCGACAACGAGTTTGTGCACATGCAATCAATATGGGATCTCTATATCCCGTGTGTTTTTGATGGTGGGGATAGGGAAGCCTCGTTAGTCAATACATTTCCTTAGCAACTTCTTTAATGAGTAAATGCACTGTGGTATATGTCCAGGGATAACCTGAATATTTAATTTACTACGAATTCGTTTATTACAGTTAATAGTGTTAATATGGAGCAACTTCCATATTGCATAATGCATTACTGCTTATATAAGTAACAACTTTAATTGTAAGCGCGTCGCTGTAAGATGACATTCTTTAAACAATCAATGAAATTCCTGTTCTTGAGGATGTGCTATGGAGCAAGAATTAAACGGGCGGTATAAAAGTAAGGCTTGACAGAAGTTCGAGGATCATTTTTATGCATAGCAATCATCTAGAACATCCTTTAAATAAGTGCAATGTAATTATCATGAAATTAGCAAATGTCGGGATACAAAACAACACCTGAATAGAAATGGTTTCATTCGAATAAAGGGGAGCAATATAACACTTCGGTAGTATTTGTGATTAGTGTGATGAATCACAGGACCCCAATGATAACATAATATGGTCCTTTTGCACGTTTTAAAGCTTTGTCATCATCGCTTCAGTTCAAGCAAGATCTATCTTGCATTATTGTTATTTCGAGAATATCCACTTATAACCGTTACCCAGCCATAATACGCGCTTTTACAATTAATGAGATCATCTGGTCCATTAAAAACATAACATGTTAACAAATTGAACATATACTGTGTTAAATTGGCCAGTATTATACTTGTCAGCACTATTGTTTGTGTCCCGAATAAGACTGTGATTACGAGCATCACTAGATATTTAAAATCGCATGACACTTAATGCAAACCATGCATTTTCAATATCAAGTGACCAATAAATATCAAAGTAGACTCGCTTGATTGAATGAGAACTGCATCAGGTTGTCTGTGTGTTAATGCAGTTAGACATCTGCTTTCTAGTATTTATGAATGTGCTTTCAAATTAGCTTATGCCGTGAACATGTCTAGCCCACTGACATTGATAACACTATATCATAACATCAATAAGGGCACATGAAATTGCTCTTTATATTTAAGAAACAGACATACGTATCTGTCAGAGCAACTAACCTTCCAATTTCCTCGAGATTTTAAGATATACGTTATCGCAAATAGTGCTTTGAACAAAAATGCGTGCTAAAATGTTTGATCAGGAGTGAGCCCTCTTAGCAAAGTTATAAGCAGTTTGGTGTTATCTCCATGCTTTACCTTTTCATTATGGCCTGTTTCCGAAAAGCAAATAGCTGAAATGATATGAGAATTATTGGAGTGTTGTTTATGCACCTAAAGTCAGACTTTCTTATATATAATTAAATTCACGTTACATGTTGAATAATTCTGCTCTGGGATGCTATAGACACCCCGTTGATGCACAATGATGCTTTCAAAATTTCTGTATTAGCCAGCTAGTAAATTTGATAGATTAATCCTTTTTCTTATCAAATTCACGTTCTAATCATACCCTCTGTACCCCATCTTATCTCAATGTCGTCCGCGCCCTCTACTGAGCAGCATTTTGCATCGATCTGCTCACGCATAATCCAACCCGTTTAAAGTTTACCAGCCAAGATAGTTTCAATAAGTACACTTAATTTTTTGTAAAAACCAAGTCGATGTTCATTTTAAGGGCAAAGTAAGTAACAACTTACTCCGACTATATTAAAATAATATGTCAACATTGTTAACAATTGGCAGGGCACTTACGGATCAAACGATCTTTCGCTACGGCCATCCACTAATATGAGGACATGGATTGCCATCATTGCGAATCGTAACCACACAATTCGTATCACACCATAGCGACGTCTACTTCATTGTCGCAACCTCTGTCCTTTGTATAATGTCCCCTATAAATGTATTTGCACATCATGCTGGATCGGCTATATTTGGACCTAATTCCTATTAAAGCACAGTATTAGCTTAATGGAATCATCGTCCCCTACCTAAAAGTCTTTTACCTAAGCTTAGGAATATTAACAATAAATTCGTTTTGCAAAGGAAGACACCCTATTGCTGATGCAAATTATGGCCGATATAGAGCGGTTCTCTACTGCGGAATAACTACTGACTAGGTCACATCCGGGGTAATAATGTTCATACACGTCCATGATGAATGCGTATGTTACTATGGCTATTGTCGATAAACTATTCAAGCAGAGTGCTTTCAATGAGTTCAAAACTGTATTTCGCTTAATGGCCAAAAAGTGACCATTCAGCACCACTTATCTGCATGCATTAGCAAAAGGAAAATGTTTTATTTCTTTGTGATTTCTAAGTATATCATCTGAAGTCGGTTCAAAGCGTGATTGCCTATATCTTAAAAGATGAAACACCTTTGAAACATTGCATCTGCACGATAGTGTCTGGGTTGGTGAGATTAATTTTTCTTTGTCACATCATCTTAACTTGGATTTCTAGTACAAGTATCCAATCAAATATGCGACGGTAACTGCCAATTAATCCTATAATCCATAGACAACTGATCTGTTTGAAATTTGATTGACATCTGTAGTAGTCATCAGCGCAGATATTACCAGCAGTACATAATAGGGCTTGATTCCGCGAAACATATAAGACGGTAATACATAAGCGATCACGTTGATGGTTGTACATTAATTACTCAGACATAGAGCTTTACTAGATGCGGTATAAGCTTTAAACAACGTTTCGTCACAATATATAATTTGATTGTATGGGACATATGGTTGTTGCATAATGCTGTTGGCTGAAGCATTCTATAACCAAGTTGATGTCTGTACATTTAAAAGACAGACTTAGATCTTTACTAGATACGGTATTAGTTTTCGGCAACATTTCGTTACGATGTATAAAGATATTACACGGACATATGGTTGTTGCATAATCGTGTTGGCTAAAGCATTTGATCATCTTAAAATGGACGCTTGCTTATTTTACATGTGTGTTTCAGGAAAATTCACGTCAAATGTATCCCATACCCTGGGAACCAATAAAGCAGATTTAAGAAGTTAAAACTGATCTTAGACCTATCGACATACATCAACGAGGTAGGAATAAATTTACAAAAATGGTGGTGTCGCCTCATGATTTATTAAAGAAGAGGCAATTCATTTGACGATTGATCGAAGCGTTGTGATCTACATCTTTGATTATTAACTAAACGATGAATGCCCATTACTTATAATGATTTGCATTATGGATTTTTAAGCATAGTTTTCCTTGTTTGCATTATCTTAACTCGGATCCCTGATCCAACATATACTTATCTGGTTCACGTTAATGATAGTTCGCGTACAGATACCCGTTAATACCTTATACTATGGATGAGGGGGTTAAAAATAACTGAATAACAGAAAGTAAGTCTGCTTTCAAATGCATTTGAGTGATTTTAAATAATCTCGTTATTAGACAGCCGTAAAAGCGCAATATTTGTGTCACTTCAGGCTGATGCCTGCATCGTTGACCCACCATCATCATCCCGACGCATTAACATCAGTTTTATTACAGTGATGTTCTCTTCACATCAAAACCCGCCTGCTGTATTGCCCCATCAACTCTTATTGGCAATTATAAGGGCGCAACTTGGCCTTCTTTTTTTCATAGTTTGCAACCGAAGCGTCTTTGTGCGTTGATATAATAGCGCAGACAATGTCGGCTGTTCTGTTAAAGGACCTACTTCCATGGAAACTCAGCATAGCCAAAAAATGCTTCTCAATATATAACTCTGGAGTAAGCACATACAATGACATAATGCATTCAATCGCATGGGACGATATCAAGGCATTCTTTTTTTAAGAATGAGCCCCATTTAACAATGTATGGAATTCCTGTCGCTGATCATGTACAATGGATCATGATTTGCACTAGTAGCACGAAGGTAGGAAATGATCATCTAATCCAATAAACATGGCGAGAGTGTTAAAAACTATATATCACGAACTGACTCAATAAGTCAGTAAGTATTACGACAATGGTAATCAATAGCTTGCTAGGTGTTCTACGCGGGTTTCGCTAGCTGCAGTAAAGCCGTGGTACTCCAATCAAACCTGTCATTATAACAAGACGCATGCCCAACACTTTGCCCCACGATATAAATATTGCTTGTCGCTATTGTATTCGAAGTCACCACATCTATAGAGAATGTCCAAGAAGTAATCTGAACGTGCGTCAGTCGTAGCGTCATCAATCAGCCCACTACAGACGCACATTTATTAACAGCTTGCTCCTTAACCACGGCATGCAGCCTTTCACTTTGGTCTACTTGACCAACCTGGCCTAATTGTCATAACATTTTAATGACGTCATGTCTACACCAAGCTCATTGCCATACCATTCGCATCTTTACATTGTGACGCTGTCCACCTTAAAGACAATGCTGAAACGCAGAAAACATATTGTAAGACAATTGGTAGCTCGTCTATGGATCGTCAATTCTGATCAAATCAGAATCAGCTTTGCTATGCAGAAGCTGTCTTTTGTAAACCATACGGATAATATCAACGCGAATTGAATCAGGAATGTGGCAAAAGCGTGAGGTAATTTATCAATAGGCGATTTTGCGGCTTAGGTGCCATGGTAGTCAGCATAAAAGTCAAGATTAGCCATCGCAAGACCTAATGTAAAGTACAGCGCAGCATTATCAATAATGCCCCCGAATGCAGTGCACTTATATGGCATCATCATCGCTGACGTTGCATGCAAATATAGGGCTTTTAATACTCAACGTTTTCTTACCGCACGCACACAGTAAAAATAGTAGAAATAGACATAATATTCTTCTGTTCAAGATCTGTATGAAGTTAACGACCAAGACCGTAGCTAGTTTGACGCGTCAGTAAAGACGACGTATTACACATTCAAAAGGCATGACGAACACGAGCAATAAATCTTCCATGCAAATGTTGATTGAACTTGTCACATCTAGCGATCACGTCATCGCAATCAGCAATACCCACCCATCTTGCCATCCGTTGACTCCTCGTCCACTGCATACTGCCTTCATCATTTATAAACACGCCACTTAGCTAACATGGCCTTGTTTTCAACACTTTTATCAAGGTGACATATTGACGCTTGCCTCATCACCTGATCGTTCTCATTTCAAGAGTAAGCCAGCCACATGGAAGTTTATTGCCGTACATAGACAACAGTGAAAGAATTATGAACAATAATGGAAGAAAAAAAACTAGGAAACCATATTAAGCCACACTGTTTGATGTTACAAACTGTGGGCTGCTGTTGTGCTTGGTCTGATCAATCACAATTATCTCGATATTAAAACCTCAACGGTCGTTGTAAATATTGCAGTCCACCTGATAATTCATCTCGTAAGCAGAGTCACGACCTGCAACCACATTGTATGCTTAATGGCGAGTCCTATTGAACCTGCATTAAAGAGCGGTCAGTAACAATACGATCTTCATCACTTGGATATGGAAGGAGTGAAAACCAATCAGTTATTTATGATTGTTGGTGATGATGATGATGTCTAGTGAATTAATATCGAAAGGCCTACCGCTAAGGAAAGCTTATCATTATTGGGGAAAATAATGGCTGATTTATCACTGTATCTCTCTGGCGCAGAATCTATGTCGCTACAGCTTCAGCCACTAAGATTTGCTGCATGTAGATATTGGGTTCTTTTAGTTTGGTGGTACCACCGCAGCGTGATGCAGTCATCTTCTTTATCGTATAAACGACCTTGCTCTTTGTGTATATGCAAATCGATGACAGCGATGCCTTGCGGAGAGGACTATGAAAGATATTTAACAGCAATATATCTGACAAATATTCTCGAAGGTCACATTCTAGCAGTGTTGCTTCGGAGCTTTGGTAAGAATACGCGACACATGCATTTGGCATTGACCCCAACATTACACGTCTATATGTGTCTACTGTCATACCTTACGAAGCACTTCACATATAAACTTGTATGGCGTTAGAGAGGGCACCCCTCACCAGGTATTTAATGACAGACAGTCCAGAAATGATTGCTTCAATTCGGTGTGTGAATTATGAATTATCGATATAGGCATCGTTCTTATAGAAACAATGACACCTTTACAGGGTCCTACTACTGGCACTGTAACAAATCCCAACTTATATCTTCAGCTGGGTATGAGCACTGAATTTTTGTTCAAAGCGTTATGATGTCCATGATGTTGAAGTATGTTTGTTCTCATAGAGGCTGAGCGATTTGGTATGCTCGATATGTACGTTATGACATTAACCAGTGAATTGCACGTAGCGTTATCATATTGAGATGCATTGCTCACAGCATCAACGAATCTCTCACAACAATCCCGCTCACGCAAAGCACTCTAACACAGACCACCAGGATCACGCAAAGCACTCTAACACAGACCACCAGGATCACGCAAAGCACTCTAACACAGACCACCAGGATCACGCAAAGCACTCTAACACAGACCACCAGGATCACGCAAAGCATTCCTACACCGACCACCAGGATCACGCAAAGCATTCCTACACCGACCACCAGGATCACGCAAAGCATTCCTACACCGACCACCAAGCTCATGCAAAGCATTCAAACACAGACCACCAGGCTAGCGCAACGCATTTCAGTACAGACTACCGGGCTCATGCAAACATTCAAACACCGACCACCATGACACTCAACGCATTTCAGTACAGACTACCGGGCTCACACAACGACACCGACAATGACACTCAACCAGCACACTCTCACAACGACACCGACAATAACACTCAACCAGCACACTCTCACAACGACACCGACAATAACACTCAACCAGCACACCCTCTCATCGACTGCCTGCTCACCCAACGCACCTTCACACTGACCACTAATGGCATGCAATTCACCCTCTCTCTAAATCCACGACACGGTATCACTACAATCCCAATCTTCTATCTTCTATCGTTGATAATAGGGCCGTAACTGAGTAAGCAGGCTGTATGGCGTCATTATCCGTCCTGCCGAATGGAAATATGGTACGTCTAATGGGTTACCTTTTCTGGTCGTCCTCAACAAGTGAACTAGCCACACAATATCACTTTTCAGTAGTGGGTCGGCTTAATGCCATTTGTCAAATATAGCCTGAGATGTGTTCAGCGCAATCCCCAGTGCTCTACACTGACCGGCAGCTGTTACAAACGTCATGACGCGTGCATCGATTTGCTACGCAGTATGAATGTAGAGTTTTGATTTTTTAATTAAACTGATTATATCTAGCAAGTATGCCCAAGTAAGGTCAAGCAAATAGCTAATCTTTTATTAAATATAGGCACTTTGTCCCAAACATTTTCTCGTACCATATATATGTATGACAGCTGCCTCAATCTTTTGATATCAAGCGTTGATTTCGATAAATGAATCAACTATCGATTTTCATTCATGCATTGCATGTCTGCTACGTCCATTGTAGTTGATCCTCCCTCAATGGATTCAATAACGCTGATTAGAATTGGTAATCGCTGACATTAGTGTAAGCAACATGCATCAAACAGTGTGGAATGGAATTCTCAAAGGCGGCAGAATTGTCCGACGATTTCTACAACCACTAGCAAGCACTATCATGTCAGTTTAATGCATTGCTATTTTCATATTTGGCCATTAATCATAATAAATTGCATTTGAGTGTCTAATTTGTCGATCTAGGATTTTCTGGGTCATAACATGTTAAATTGTATCACTTATCACACGTTAATTCAGATTGTTATCAAAGTATGAAATTTAATGAGGTACTTTATTTCGCAATATAGAGAATAGGTAGTTAATATTAACCCAAATATCAGTCTCCTTCGTATGTGATATGTGACAACATGAAGCGATGCTTGCGATTACAAAGAGTTTTAACAGAAAGTCGGCAAAGGAGCAGCATTAAGACCTGTACATTATCTCGTGGATATTATGGACTAAGCTGGTTTATATTCAATTAAAGCAACCATAACCAAGGCGTCACCTTTTAGATGTACAACACTATTGCAAATCCAATATAATGTTCTTGAGAACGGTTTACAACGTTTCCAGCTCAGGTAGACTCAAAACAAGACTTATATCTTCATGAATTGACTTATGAGTTTTGCGCGAACGTTTATCACAGAGGGTTGGTTTGTTAATAAATAATGTGATGGGTTGAAATAATCCAGCTATCACTCTTGAGTTTAGGCAATACATCAAATCGGTCCAAGGTCATGTAAGAGACGAAACGGTCACAGCACGACGAGCCCTGAATAGGTCAAATAAGAACGAATGTCATCTGGCTCAAAGACTGTTGTCAATCAAAGCATAATAGCAGTGCCTTGAATAAAGAACAGTGACTACAGAGCAGTCAAATGCTGAAGTTTCTATAAAATGCTGTTCTGAGTTTACGCAGACGCATATGTTGTTTGTGATATATAAAGTTACGCAATGAACGTCCGTCACTTCCATGTTTGTACAACGTGGGAAATTGGCATCAATGTGCCGCACGGTAGAGTCAATGCATAAGTTCTGTTCCTATCAGCAATGCCTTTATTCGACATCATTTGTTGCAATTACGTGTCAGGACAGGACGATTGTAATGCTGCGGGCAAGTCAGAATTGGCAACGTTTACACCCAATATCGATCGGAGCATACCATGTAGACAGCATTCTCATTGTCACTCCATTCTCAACCGACATGTGTGGAATAGCCTCGACGCTGCAACCATTTGAATTGTATATTTCATATTTGCCATCCTACACAGTGTGTGATGCTGCACACATATTAGGATACATTATCTCAGGACCTAGTGCCTATTGCATCACAGCATTTAGAAAGATATCCTAATTATGCAATGCAATTTCATAACCCTAAAGTCGTACACTGCATTAGCGAAAGTCGACAAAAGAATCCAATCTTCAAGTAATGGGTCAATGAACAGATTTTGATGAAAGCCAGTCTGCAATGTGTTTAGCACTAGCGCATCTGAAGTTGTAGACGCCATTGCCAAAGACATGCCCGGCGCGTCAGTAAGCTTCGCGATTTGAACGAGGATAGTTATTGATGTAATCACACTGATCACATCCAGACAGCATGAAAGTGGGTCGTTCATCTCAACATCAGCATACTCACCCCTCCCCCATACTATTCTCCGCTCCCTACTCAGCCTCTGCTTACAGCTTTTTACTTTGATTTACGCACCTCTATTAGAGCAAAGCATTAGACATAATGCGTCTGAATAACTAATGCATTTATAGAGTATGTGGTGGCATGATTTCTCACGTCGTATTCATATATTGTGTTTTCAGTCACTCACATATTCTTACCTGGGGAACAGTTAATGGTTCTTTGCGAATAAATTGCTCAAGCATTATTACACATAAAATAATCTCAGTTAAAATCTTATTTTGTTGCGAATCATCATTGATGCATGCATGTATCGAGTGCTGGAACAACCAGTGACGACACCTGCCATTATGATGACCGTGTTTAAATAATTCGACAATGCGGGCGTTTGACAAGCGTATTTATCATAAAAAGATCGCAGTCTTGCATTCCTCTTGGGTGATGTTCGAAATAGTATAAGCTAGCTGAAATCGGTGAAAGCTCTTCTATAGACATGTTTGAAAAAGACGAAGCTTAAACTTCAGGGTGGCCTAATCAAGGTCATGGTCGATTAGTTTACTGATGTAAGCATGTGGTTAGATTTCTGTGGTGCACGAGTCGTCAATATGTATAGAATCAGAATCAGTCTTATGTAAACCATAGGATAGCATCAACGTGAATTGAATCTCAAATGCGACAAAATCACGTCACGATCAAAAGCAATTTAGCTCCATTTTAAATACTATTCAATTCAACAGGTTAACTCGAACCAGTCTGATTAAATCGTCCCCAATTTCATTATGTTATTTAATATATATGGTGATCACGCTTTTCAAAGCAAATACGGTGGTGATAAATAGCCATAAATCTCAAAGAGTTTAAAGTATGTGAAATGTTGATCCTTACATGATGTAACCATTGAATTAATCATTACTTTGTCTTTCTATCAACGAACATCTATAATTAACTTACAAAGCCGGTTTTGGATCTGCATAGACCACAAACAATGTTGGTCACTAAGCATTTGAACCGTTGCGCTGACTCAACCTTGAATTAACTTGCGAGTCATTATTATTTAAAATATATGCGGATCACATGTTTTTTCAAATACCAGATGAAATACCCATAAATCTCAAGCAGTTTGCAGTATTGAAATGTTGATCCTTTTTAAAACCATTGAATTAATTCAGTACTTTGTAGGGATAAGTGAGGCATCTATTAGTCTTTATGAAAGCTGGTTTTGGATCTGCATAGACCACAAACAATGTTGGTCACTAATTAGGATTATAATTATAACTGTAAACACGTCGCTACAGATAAGCATAAAGGCATTCATCCCATGCCAAATAAGTCTCGTATAGCAATGAATGGAGTTCCTCTCGCTCATGATAAACAATAGAGCATGATTCGAATGAAAGATAAAGCTCGACGAGGAGAGATATTGTACTTATTACTTAAGATGAGCTGCCATTATAAACAATGATTATCACGCTATTACTCAACTTTATGGCTGTTTTGTCTAAACACAATGAAAATAGCGAGAGTATTGTAAACTTTATGGCCAGAATTGACTTGAACGGAATTCAACATTATGTTTACGACGGAATAAAAGCTGATAAGTCTGATATCTAAGCTTAGGCATATTAATAATAAAGTATTCGGTGCAAAAACAAAAGTCCCAATGCAAAGAAAGACACCTTATAGCTGGTAAAAATCATGGCCAATATATTACGGTTCTCTATGGCGGAGTATCTATGTCACACCCGTGGTAAACATGTTCATACATTAATCATTTTCTACATGTCAATGATGAATACTTATGTTACTTTGGTAAATGCTGGTCGATTAACGATTCAAGCAAAGTGCCTTCAATGATAGACGACCCACGAGTTCAAAACTGGTCCAAAAGTCACCATTCAGCACCAGCTACTAGTTATGGCTAAAAGTAATAAGTCATAGGTTGTAGTTCTGAGATGGCACTGTTATAATCATATAATGGACATCAACATCTTTTATTATTCATTAAAACGATGAATCAATTCTTACAATCATTACATTTTACAATAACATTGCATTGTTGCATTAATTTTAACTCGGATCACTCATCCCACTTAATCCGATTGTTCCTTATGCAATAAATGCGGGTAGGTGGTAATTATTGTTTAATTATCTGTTTCGTTGATCAATCTAAAAATGATGCCGACATCTGCTGTCTCCTATTTGTTAATGTGTCCCCCCCCCCTCCCCCCGCGTTGCAATCTATGCATATTGACAGAAACAGTGATGGCTATCACTCATTGAGCTGTTAATTCATCAAATCGTCCCAAGGCCATAAGAAAGAGAAAGCGGTCACAGCACGGCCAGCCCTGAGTAAGTCAAACAATAACGAATGTTATCCGGCTCAAAGACTGTTGTCAATGAAAGCATAATATCATTGCTTGAATTAAAAGGCAGCGCAGCCAGATGGGTTCAAAGTTAATGCTGACGCATATATTGTTTTTAATATCTAAAGTAAACACCATGAAGGAGTTTTAATATCATGTAGCTATATATTGGTAAACATCAAATGCCGTAAAGTGAAGGCAGTACGCACATCAACCGCTGCATTTACGTGTCAGAGAATGAATATTATAATGCTGTATACAAGCCAGTATTGCCATTATTGACACCCATAATCGAGTGGAGCATGAAATGTTGATAAAATCGTCATTGTCACCCGATTCTCAATATAAAATATCGACAACATCCGCATTGTCACCCGACTCTCAACACTAATTATCGACAACATCCACATTGTCACCCGATTCTCAACACGGATTATCGACAACATCCTCATTGTCACCCGATTCTCAACACGGATTATCGACAACATCCTCATTGCAACTTCATTCTTAAAGTGACTTATCGATGCTTGCCTCATTGCCACTCCATTCTCACCACGATTTATCGAAGCTTGCCACATTGCCACTCGTTCATAACGCGATTAATCGATGCTTGCCTCATTTCCACTCCATTCTCAACACGGGGTTAGCCTCGACGCTGCATACATCCGGGTTTCCAATTTCAAAACCTTATCATTCTCTCGTCCTTTACGTCATAACGGCCAGCAATGTGATGTTACATACGCGTCAGGACCTTATGTCTATTGCCGCACAGCATTTACAATAATACCCTGAACATGTAATGTCGTTTATAACGGAGTAAGCACAATGTTATAGCGTCATAATCCCGAAGCCGTATGAGATTACAGCACTATCGGTAAGTTCTCGTTGCATAACAAGCCGCCGCAGGGTCATGATAGGATGATGTAATGCAGCATACTACTCCGGATTGTTGGATTTTCAAGCTAATAGCCAATTACGCACAGCATTAGAAATGATGCGCCTGAATATACGACGCTGGCGCTAACGGAGTAAATATCATATCACCAGCCTCATACTGTTTTCAATTTGTGGCATCGCCTGCACAAATTATACGACCCATTGTCGGAAATGCGCACGTGTTTCTGTGGAGCCCTTGGGCTCCTAAATGATTAGCAGTTATTACACACGACAATATCAATATGTTCCACAATGTTGATTATTGTGTCATTATTATGACTGAGTTGATGACGATATGAGATCATTTCCATGTAATCTGACTAAAGGTAAATCATCTCGTCATTAACATACTCCCCCCTCTAACCCCATCCGGTTATCTGCTCGCACCCCGCCCATCAATTACCTACTTTGACAATAATCTACTCTACCCTCTGCCAACTGAGCCTGATGACCTTGTTTAAATAATGTGAGGATGCGGGCATTTGACTAGCGTATTTCTCATCAAGCGATGGTAGTTGACAAATTCCTCTTGGGTGTAATAAGTAGTAATAGTTTTAAGCTAGCTGTTTCGAGCTCCGTGAAAATGTTGCAGCTCTTCTAAAAACATGTTTGAGAAAGACAAGGCTAATACTTCAGGGTGGAATAATTAAGGTCAAGGTCATTCAGTAAGTATGTGGCAAGATGACTATGTCATATAGTCTACTAGTCGTCTATATGCTTCGATGGATCATTTCAACGACAATACAATCATACTGTGGATGGACGTTAAATTTTTCAGCAACTTTGAATAGGAAAGCAACTTTATCTGATGAGAAACATTTGACATAACACCGTCGCCTAGTGGCTTATTTTTCCAGATGTAATGTTTTTCACATATCACTGAAAGATTATACATTATCTCTATGAGAGTGCAAAATAAAACTTCGTCACTTGTGAATTACCATACATTTCAGCATTGTAAATTTTAACTACCATCAACTGTGGTATTGCTCTTGTCATTATTGTAGTTGTCTCTAAGTAAAACATTTTCATCTCTTGACTGATGAATAGCTCACCATTTTTCTGCGGATAAATTTTATTGCTATAGCCAGAAGTTAGTCTAAGAACAATGCAATTTGTGGTTTGTTTGATAACATTCAGTCATTATTCGCTCAGTTGTTATACTGTTTGTGACTCATAAAATATAGTCAAAATGAACATACAAGTATTTATTTGATTATAACGAGCTGTGACGATGCAGTCCCATGCGAACGCTTCTAAAGTAGATTTTGTGAGAATGTGATAAGCTGTTATGCGTGTAATATGTATTTTGAATAAATCTAAAAGGATAGTCAGCTGTTTGTAAGTAATAGTGACGTCAATATGCCCGCACAGAAAGAGCAATAAATACCAGCATCAATTGATCCTATCATTTTAAATGATGAGGCATGGATGCGACTTATCTCGTTGATCTGAGAAGCCATAAGAGGAAGTATGATATTCCGGCTAAATTTTCGCATTTGCTATCTTATCCATTTAAGCACAATTATTGTGTCATTGCCCCACTAGTCTGATCATACACTAACGACGTCTACCACGTCGCAACATCAGCTTCGTTATAACACCATTCTCAAGCCAGCCGTTGACGGCCGCGCTATTCAACACGACATGTTTACTCCAGTCTAATTGTCGGGGCGCATTCTCAGTTTGCAGTTGCATGGCGCAATCATACTTCTGTCGTTGCATATGTTGCGTTCTACATGCATACAAGTCAGGTATTTGTATCTTAGTACCTAATGTCAGCTACAGCAAAGCAATATAAATAATCCACCGAATATCCAGAGTAAGGACATTATTAAGCCTTATTTCCCGTCGAACATATTGCTTTTAATACTTAACATCTGCCTGACTAACGATATAATTGTTTTCTGCCATAATGAGTCAATTTCAAGACTTGGGTCATTACTAGTCTGCAATATATTCGACGAGATGCTATCAACCTGTTCCATGGTCAATGTTCCTAACATGCAGTCATCAGACCAATAAATTACCAACACGCTAATTAGTTTACTTAGTAAATGTACAATAGCACTGTTATAATTGAACCCACGTCATTAACCCAAAATCCAACCAGATTGCTGGAAGCACGGAACGTTTAAAGGAAATGGTTTTTTTCAACTATTTTCCCAATAAGGAGCTAATTAGTCAGGTTTCTGTTCCACAGATAATGTCATCAACGCTCGTGCACATCTTGGCCTTATTGCCAACATATCTCACCCGCAATTGTCGTCACATCATAGAGATCATTATCGCAATAACCTGACAACAATGTTGCATACAATACCGGCTTTGCTATATTGGGACCGAATTTCTATTGAAGCACAGCATCAATGTGCCTTATTATAAAACACTGACCCGCACGAAGTAAGCACTCATTATAGAATCATTATCACTCAAATGTGGTGCGTTCAATTATGAAATTATCGCCTGCGCCAAACGAACAAGCCTTCAATTTCACTCTGCAGTCGATGACGACATTGGTAATCAATAGCTTTCGGTGTGTTCTATGCGGGTTTCCCTGACTTCAGTAAATCCCTGGTATTCCAATCTGACCTTCAATTATAACAAGAGACATGACCAACACGTCAACTAGTTTGGCGAATGTAGAGCATAGCTATTGTTGTCGAACTCACCACATCTACAGAGCATGCCAGAGAACATGGATCGTAGAGCCATCAACATACACACCCTAGCCTGACATATATTATCAGCTCGCTCCTTACTAGCTTACAGCTAAACGTTTTGATTGACTCACCCCTTGACCAACTTGGAATCATTGATTTGAATGGCGACATGTCTACAGCAGTCGCACTGTCACACCATTCGTATCTTGACATCTTGACGCCAGCCCCCTGCAAGACAACGTGGGGACAGTAGTCTTATTGCCCCACAACTGAATGGATCATAAACACGGCTATGCTACACCCTTGGGATAGACAAATGTTCAGTTCTCCGTAACATGCGGTGCGATAATAGTATCATCTTTGGGTCGTCAATACTATCAAATCATATTCAGCTTTGCATAACATAAGCTACCTTATGTAATCCATACGGATAATATCAACGTGAATTAAATCAGATGTCAAACGCGTGAGGTAATTTAACAGCAGCAGAGAGCTACCATGTAAACAATGTACTCGGTCTGCAGTTTCCATCGGATCTGATCGACTTCGACACGTTGCCCTTGCTTGGTGTTTTAAAGGCACAAACAGGTCTCACTTTGTTTTGTCATGAACCTTGTCGTCACCTTGCTGCTCAAAGCGCAGACTGTGGTCATTATATGTTCACTTTTCCACCACATGCGATTGCATACATTGCATCTGAATGTTTTTGCCAGTGTTATTTCTCGTGCAATGACTCCATGTGCGTGTGTAGTGACAAAACCTCTATCACCATGTTAGCAATTTAAGAGCACATTCATTCGCAATTGAAACAAATAGCAGCATTTAAAAAAGCAAATATGCGATAATTACACATCATTACCATTAAACAGTCAGGCATTGGTTAAATAACACTCTCTTTAAGATAATTATTAAATCTATGCAGATCACAGATTCATGCCATGGCAGTCTGTATATAATGTCGCAAAAAAGTTAAGATTGGTCACCACAGGATCAGCGCAGCATTTTAAATAATGCCCCCGAATGCAGTGCATTCCATATGGTATCATCGTCGCTGAAGCTGCTTACAAATATGGCGCTTTTAATAATGAACACTTTCTTATCGCACGCACAGAGTGAAAAGGGGAAAATAGCCATAATATTCCACTGTTCAAGTTCCGAGTGAAGTTAACGACCTTGGCTGTAGCTAGTCTTAGATGTATTAAAACAGGCCACATGTAGTGATCATGCCATCGTCGTCAACACACCCAGCCGAATACCATCTTGTCTTATGGTGACTCCTCGTCCTCCACGTACAGCATTAAATATTTATCTACTCGCAATTTAACTAACTTGGTCTCGTTTACCACACCATTATTAAGGCGACGTGTTGACGTTTACCTCATTACCAGGTCGTTCTCAGTACATGAGTAAGCCAGCTTTATGGACTTATTCTCATTCCATTGAGCATTTTTATTATGAGTAACTAAATCATGAGTATATACAAGTTTTATTGCCGCGTTTTGTCAGTACACGGCTAACAGTGAAAATGTTGTGAGCAATAATGGAAGAAAAGAAATTGAAAAACCATTTTAAGCCACTCTGTTGGATGTTACAAACTTTGGGCTGTTGCCGCGCTTGGTCTGATCAATCATAATTATCTCGCTGTTAAAACTTTAATTGTCATTGCAAATATTGTGGTCCAACTAAGAACTCTTCTTGCCCTTCGAATATTTTCTTGTAAGTAACGTCGAAACCTGCTTCCATATGAGGTTATGCAGTCATCGTCTTTATCGAATAAACGACCCTGTTCTTTGCGTATATTCGAATCGACAACAGCGATGCATTGCGGAGAGGACCATGAAATATATTTAACTGCAATTTATCTGACAAATATTCTCGAAGGTCAAATTCTAGCAGCGTTGCTTCGGAGCTATGGTAACAATACGCAACACATGCATTTGGCATTGACCCAAACATTACACGTCTATATGTGTCTACTGTTATACCTTACCAAGCACTTCACATTGTTATATCAAGATGTATGAGCACTGAATTTTCGTTAGAACCGTTATGATGCATATCATTTAGAGGCAACTTTGTTCTCATAGAGGCTGGGTGAATTGTTAAGTTCGATATGTACATTATGACAGTAAACATTGGAATGCACTCAATGTTGTCATATTGAGATGTATTGGCCTGCATTTACAGCGTCAACAACTCTCACACAACGAACTTGCGCGTTAACAATCACGTTCACGCAACTCACACTAACATAGGCCACAAGGCTCACGCAACGCATTTTAACACAGACCACAATACTCACGCAACGCATTTTAACACAGACAACCATACTCACGCAACGCATTTGAACACAGACAACCATACTCACGTAAAGCAATGCATTTTAACGTGGTACCACCGTACTCATGTAATTGATCAATAACATCAGCCCGACTTATGTGTCACCTATCAGATGTACAAACCTATTGCAAATCCAAGATCATGTTGCTGTGAACGGGTTGCAACGTTTCCCAATACGCACTCGTTCAATCTTATGCTGTAATTTTCATTTCTTAATATTTTTTCTTGGAGAACATTAGGCGTGAAAACCGAGCTATCTTATAGATTCTGTGTATTACGTAAGAAAGGCTCCTGTGATAAAAGCTTAATTGAACGGCCAATTCACGTGCTGCACTTACCGGTATTGAAAACAATGAAACTATTACATCTTATATTAGGTGTCAGTGCCTTGTATATAACTAAGGGTTATAAATAATAATAATAACTTTCAGTGACCCTCAAATGGTAAAGCTGTTGTACAGTGAATTGACTTGTAATAATGCAGCTAGTATGCATAAGGAAGCAGCTTCAGCTAGTAGGATAGGTGTCTCATTTCACCATGGCCACTTTATTAAGTGAATTGCATCAATGGTTCAGTGTATAAAAGGGTAATATATACAAGTGCGTAACTTAGAAATAAAATGTTGGGCTCTCAACGTACATATTCAAACTGTCAGCGTTATTCATAACCAATGTTGAGATTTCTCCTATTCCTGCAATTGATGACCCACAGAAAGGCTCATATATTCATGAATTGACCCATGCATTGCGTGCAAATGCTCTGATATATTTAATGTTCATCACAGATGGATGGTTTGTTAACAAATGCATAATGGGTTAAAATATTCCAGCTATTGCTCATTGAGCAGATAATTCATCAAGTCGGTCCAAGGTTATAAGAACGAGGAAGCGGTCACAGCACGGTTAGCTCTGAATAAGTCAAATAAGCACGAATGTCATCTGGCTCAGACCTTTGTCAATCAAAGCGTAATAGCATTGCCTAGATTAAAAGGCAGTGATAACATAGCAGTGACGTGCTGGCGCCTATGTTGTTTGCAATATCTAAAGTAAACGTCATGAACGTGCTTTACGTGGTTACGTGCTTCACTTCCATGAACCACGTAAGCTATTGGCATAATTCTGCCCGCATGGTGAGGGCGATACGTAAGTGCGTTCCCATAGGTAATGCCATGGGCTATATTTGGACATTGTCCACTTAAGAGTCAAGGCTGGAAGATTATAATGCCGTGTACAAGTCAGTATTTGCAATCTTAGAACCCAACATCGATTGGAGCATGACATGTCAACGACAGCCTCATTGCCACTGTGTTCTCAGCGCGATTTATGGACGCTTGCCTCATTGCCATCCCATTCTTAACGCGATTAATCGATGCTTGCCTCATAGCCGATCCATTCTCAACACGGGGTTAGCCTCGACGCTGCATACATTCGGGTTTTCAATTTCATGACCCTATCATTCTCCCGTCCTAACATATTTGTCGTCCTTCACGTCATGACGTCAGGACCTCATGTCTACTGCTGCAGAGCTTTTAAAATAATACCCGGAATATGTAATGCCGATTATAAGGAGTAAGCACAATGTACAGCGTCATAATCCCGAAGTCGTATAAGAGAACAGCACTCTCAATAAGTGTCATATCGCCTGCAAACACAGCGTTAGTAAAAACTGAATTATTATTTTATTCTTCTAGTAATGGGTCAATTAAAAGATTTTGATGAAAGCCAGTCTGAGAAGTGCTTTACTCGGATATCCCGGAATACGTAAAACCCTTGCACTTTTCAATATCTTGACGCCATCAAAAACGTCAATTAGCTTCGCGACATGAATGTAATTAGAATGATCACATCATCGACATACCCACCCCTACGCCATATCAATCACCGCCCACACCTCATCCACTGTCTACAGCTTTTTGCATTAATCTACACACCTCTATTAGAGCATAGCAAGCGACATAACGCGTCTGGATATCTAATGCAGGTTCTAACGGAGTTAGCGCAGTATATGGCGCCATGATTCCTCAGGTCGTTTTTATACATGGTGCTTTCATTTATTCACATACTCTTATCGCCTGTGCATTATTAAAATTCATAGAAAACCACAAGCACAATTGTCACACAATTATCAACACGACATACCAATGCTAGCCTTATTGTCACACCATTATCACACGACATGACTATGTCATGCTCCTTAGACATATATACGCATGTATGCAGCCATCTTCCCAAGCATCGGGTATATGCCTCCTTGGTACTGCTTTGCATAAAATGTATGCGCTGTGTCCCACTTACTGCCACGTGTTATAGACTTAGACTTACTAGATGATGGGTGTGTATGAACTGCACCTTTTTTCATACATCCTTTACCGTCGTTAATATGTATTGCATTCCATGCGAAGAAGCATGTTACAATGAGAAGAGAATAATAGCTCCGTTGTTTGTACATACTCAAAGTTAGAGCTTCGTCACAGTGGATTCGACAGTAGTTTCACACATCATGTCAGTTAATTCTACTATGCTGTGCAAAGGGACACACTTGATGCATCATACTGCTAGCAATAGTCATTTTCACTAATGAATTGACATTTGCTTATGACATATGACATCCCAACGCCAGCCTCATTACCGCATAATTCTTATCACAACATGGCAACGTCTGCCTCATTACCGTAAACATTGTCATTAACGATTATAGGGTCGCAACTAGGCCGTTCCCTTGCATTACAAGCCACCGTAGGGTCTTGATAGGATGATGTAACGCAGCATACTACTCCAGATTTGCGGATTTTCGAGCTAATAGCCAATTACGCACAACATTAGAAATGATGCGCCTGAATATACGACGCTGGCGCTAACGGAGTAAGCATACTGTGAAGCAATATCATATCACCAGCCAATTTGTGACATCGCCTGCACAAATTGAACGACCCATAGTTTCTGTGGAGCCCTTGGGCTCCGAGATGATTAGCTGTTATTATTTCACAGCAACTTTCTCAATATGTTCCACAATGTTGATTATTGTGTCATTATTATGACCGAGTTGATGACGTTATGAAATCATTTCCAAGTAGTAATCTGAATGAAGGTAAATCATCTCGTCATCAGAATACTCCCCCCTCTTACCCCATCCGGGTATCTGCTCGCACCCCGCCCATCAATTACCTACTTTGGCAATGATCTACTAACCCTCAGCCAACTGAGCCATTATGCTGACTTTTTTAAATAATGTTTGAATGCGGGCATTTGACAAGCGTATTTCTCATTAAACGATGGTAGTCACAAATTCATCTTGGGTGTGGTAAGAAATAGTTTAAGCCAGCTGTTTCGAATTCCGTGCAAACGTTTCAGCTCTTCTATAGACATGTTTTCTGATGTAATTAAGGGCAAAGATGACTATGTCATATGTTCTACTAGTCGTCAATATGCATCGATGGATCATTTCAACGACAATATGATAATACAGTGGATAAACGTTAAATTTTTCAGCAACTTAGAATAAGAAACAAATTTATCTGATGAGAAACGTTTACCAGAACACTGCCTCGTTGTGACTTATTTCAGATGTATATATACTCACAAATCACAGAAAAATAAACATTATCTCTATCAGAGTGCAAAGTAAAACTTCGTAATTTGTGAATTATCATACATTTCAGCATCGTAAATGTTAATTATTTCTGTTGTGTTCTACATGCATACACGTCAGGTTGTTTTTATCTTAGCACCTGATATCTACCACAGCAGAGTAGTGAAAACATTCCAGCTAGTATCTAGAGTAAGTTCATTATTTGGCCTAAGTTACCCTCGAACATAGTGCTTTTAATACTTAACGTCAGTCAAACAAGCCATATAATTGCTCTCTGCCATAATGAGTCAATTTAAAGAAACGGGTCATTACTAGTCTGCATAATATTCGACGAGATGGTATCAACCTGTTCCAGTGTCAATATTATGTTATATACACACCACCACACTAATTAGTTTCCGTAGTACAGTACAATAGCATTGTTATTATCGAACCCACGTCATTCACCCACAATCCAACCGGATGGCTGGAAGCTCGGACCGTTCAAAGGAAATGGTTTTTTCAACCATTTTGCCAATTAGGAGCTAATTTGTCAGGTTTCTGTTCCACAGAAAATGTCATCAACTCTCGTGCACATTCGGCCTCATTGCCAACATATCTAACCGCGCAATTCTCATCACATCATAGAGATCAATATCGCAATAACCTGACAACAATATTGCATACAATACCGGCTTTGCTATATTGGTACCTAATTCCTTTTGAAGCTCAACATCAATGCGCCTAAATATATGACACAAACCCTCACGAAGAAAGCACTCTTTATAGAATCATAATCCCTCGAATATGGTGCGTTTAATTATGAACGGATAGCCCCCAATTTCATTCTGCAGTCAATTTGACGACATTGGTAATCTATAGCTTACGATGTGTTCTATGCGGGTTTTCATGGTATTCCAATCTGACCTTCAGTTATAACAAGAGGCATGAACAACATGTCGACTAGTATGGCGATATGAATGGAGTGTGTAGCTATTGTGGTCGAACTCTACAGAGCATGCCAGAGAACATGGATCGTAGAGCCATCAACATACACACCCCAGCCTGACATATATTATCAACTCGCTACCGACTCGTTAACAGCCTTACGTTTTGAATGATTCACCCCTTGACCAACTTGGCCTGATTGCCATTTTATTTTAATGACGACATGTCTGCATCTGTCTCACTGCGACACCATTCGTATGTTGACATATTGACACCAGCCCCCTTCAAGACAACGTGGGGACAGTAGTCTTATTGCCCCACAACTGAATGGATCATGGTGTTCATGACTTTGCTACACCCTTGAGATTGACAAATCTAGAACAATGACGTTTAGTTCTCCAAAACACGTAGTACGATAATGATATCATGTATGGGTCGTCAATACGACCAAATCAGAATCAGCTTTGCATTACAGATGCTGCCTTATGTAAGCCATACGGATAATATCAACGTGAATTGAATCACGAATGTGTCAAATAACTCCTCAAATCAAAAGCGTTTGATAATTTAACAACAGCAGAGAGCTGCCATGTAAACAATGTACTCGGTCTGCAGTTTGCATCGGGTGTGATCATGGTGCCCTTGCTTGGTGTTTTATTGGCACAAACGGGTCTCATTTGTTCATAGTTATGAACCTCGTGGTCATGTCGCTGCTCAAAGCACAGACAGCAACTGATTACATGTGAGTTTTTCCATCACAACTGCCCTTGCCTGCATTGCATCTGATTATTTTAGCAATGGTACTTCTCGTGCAATGACTCCTACGTGCGAGTAGTGACAAAACCTCTATCACCATTTTAGTAATTTAAGTGCACTTTCACTCGCCATTTAAATAAATAGCAGCATTTTAAATAGCAAATATTTGATAATTACACCATACCATTTAACAGTCTGTCTTACAAGATGAAATTCCTAAAAAGCTCTATGGTAGTATAGCATGTGAAACATTGATCCTTACAACATGTCACCATCGAATTATCTATCAACAAACGTCTATACTTAATTCACAACGCCGGTCTTGGGTCTGCATAGACAACAACAAAAGTTTGGTGTTAAGCATATAACTCACCAACCAGTGCCACTGCCTAATTTGTTTATCCATCTACCAATCCTGACATGACAACGTGTCTTGTGAACGGAACCAATGACTTTCTCGCTAACTTGTCTTCCAGCATCACTCACCTTAATATTGAAAAGGCGAATATCTTATACGTTTCTTGCACTACTTTTAATGTGCCAGTTTGTTATTAACATCCGATGATCTCTGTCGGGAGGAATGTGGGTGTTGCAATCTGACAATCAAAAACAGACAATCCGGAGTTACTCGGAAAACTGGATAATCCCCCCTCCTTATTGACTAAACTACCCTATCAGCCTACTTCAGTAATCACAGTACTTTCCACGACCTCTTCCTCTTGCCCTCTCTTTCCTTCCCTATCCATCCCTGCCTTCATAACCAACCCTCTTTTCCTGGCATCTTCCTTTGCCCTCTACCCTTTCTCTGTGGCCTCCCATCCCACTCTCTCCAATCCCAATGTCCCCTTCTCGTGCTTTGATCCCCTGCCGTTTCACCTTTTTTTTCCCTTTCCCTATTCCCTCGCCCTCGACCCCTGGCCTCTTCCACTGATCTTGGATTCTTCCCTTGACCTCTTTTCTTTGCTACCCTCCCCCTTCCCTGTCCTCTGTTTACCACTGACATATTTTCATGTTTTGCAATGTGTGCCATTTTTCACCTCAAAAGAAAAATAAGGCAAATTACATACGCTTTAGCATCCACTTGTTGTGAGGTGTCAAATTGATGACTTCTTTGATCTCTAACGATGAGCTGCCATTTACACCAAGAGTATGGGTACAAGCACACAGAGGCAAAGTTATCATCCCAGGCTCGGTTATCTAAGTTAGATTCATATATAATTGCTTCAATTTAATGTAAGTAAGAATAAAACATAAGGTCAGAATGATATATGACAACAGGTGGCCTGGTGGCAAATCTCGGGGACCATCTCCAAACCAGGCACCGATTATTGACCAACTCGTGACTCGATACATTCCCCTTACAATGAGTTAATCGACGCAGATCCTTTAGAAAGTTCACATGCAAAACACTGTGTTAATGACATCGAAATCCTCAACCCCAACTGCAAATTCGGACCAAAGTATACAAAAGACGCCCTCTGATTGGGTTATCTTTTAGTAATATTACGCAGAAAGAACGTAGTGCGAATGGATTATACTACTTTTTGTGCAAGAATCTGAAGAAAAAGTTTATAAATTAACTTTAATCACAACTCGGGAATATATAAACAAAATATGCATTTCATATCGTATGACTACATAAAGAATGAAATTAAATTATTCAGGCCAGGGGTCAGATGATTGTATGTAAATACGCCGAATGCAAAAACCGCTCATTTCAAATACAGCCGTCAGTTGGATCAGACGTATTTAAGAAAGAGCTTGTGGAAAACAGTGACTTTTCTCGGACATTTCATGTGAGTCTAATTAATTTGTTTTAACAACGGTTGTGTTCACCTGTTGACTGTGTGATTGTATATAATGAAATATACCAGTCTTCAGACATAGCTGACTTTCCCTTTGTCTCTCTTTTTCCCAACTTTAGAAATTGGGAATATTTTCACCTGTCTGGTAAGATTTCTTCCAGGTATTTCATTGAACCTTTCTACTTACTACTATCTCTTTTCTGTGTTTAAACAGTCATTGAATGTTCATAGCCGTATAATTTAATGGGTTTACACGACCCTTCGTTGCGCAATATACAACATTTCTTGTCATACTTTGATGTCGATAATTCAATAGCTTCTCCGTGTACCAATTGGATTTTCTTTAGTGCAACGATATAGATTTTTATAAATTGCAAGCCGTTTTCTGTGAGCGTCTAGATTGTCTGGTATTTAATGGTCGTTCTATATTGGCGCGCAATACACATCCGCCATCTTGCTTCAACTTAGAAAGTTTTTAACTTTTTCGTTTTCTCGCATGCCCAAACAGCGAAATGTGCTTTAATTCTTTTTTGGCTGGTTTTATTTTTCATCCAGAACATCATTACGTTACGGGACTTTGGTCTTAATACTGCAATACACATCCTGGGCTTATTCCACTTTGAATCTAAGCTATGAGATATTCTCGCTTGGTGCAAAAAGATGACGGTGTGTTATTTTGTCCAAAACCAGAACACACTGCGTCGCGTAATGGTATTTATAATGCAAATTCACTATCATCCCGCCCTTTACCTTTGAAGGACATGTGCTACAAAACGTATATTACAGTTATTTTATAGAATAAAGTAACCTGACTTTGTTCTGCACAGAGCAAAACACATCCACAACTTACCCGGTAATTCTAAATTTAAGGAATAAGACTTTGTCCTCCAACTTCGCGCCCAATTTTTTGATTGGTGGAAGCGCATGTTGTTCGCTTATTCATTGAATCACACGTTTATTACAGCTGTCATAAGACTTGGATACCTGGCTTGGATTTTCAAAGAGCCATATACATCCATAACTTAATTTGAACTTCGAATTCAAGAAATTATGAGCTTCCGGTTGAATGGCCAGTGAGATTTGTACTTTTGTTGTAGGAAATTTGTTCCGTGGATTATTATGCTGCTTGTATATTCTTTGAAATGAACCAGGAATGTGTCACCGATCTTTGTAGAGCAATAAACATGTGCAGATAAACCCCACCCCCACCCAACTCCATATTTTTGAATATGACTGCTGTTCAAATATTTGACAGTTGTATATTATCATACAGAGCTTCCACACTACTGGGTATAGGAAATAAGTTTGTTCCACTTTGAATCTTTGCTATTCATTTTGTCTCCTTCATTTATTTATATGGCCTGCATTCATTTTTATTTCTCCCTTTGTGCAGATAATTGCACTGAACAAGTTTTATTTATTGTTAGTTATTTTTATCCAAACTGAAATCACCAGGCTATGGCCTACATTGTGCAATACACATACACATTTTTTTCTGCTTTCACTCGAATTCATCTTGATGGGTATGTTCTGCAAATCGTTTATCGCTGGCTTTTATATTTTTGTCTCGTACTTTTTCGGACAGAATGTCAGTAATTGGTTCTTGCTAGTGCAATACATATCCAAATTACATTCGTTTTTTAGCTATGAGTTGATAAAAACAAGATTTAAGCTTCCGATGGTACGCCCAACACTTATAAAGAAGTGTATTTTTAGGGGGAAAACGTGCACCAAAATTTATAATGCTGCTTTTTTATTTTTGTCCAGAACTTTTGTAGAATTGTGTAACAGAACGTAGATCTAAGCAATAAACAAGCACATTTACATCCCTTCCATCTCCCCTCAAGAACTCCCTGCCCCTTTGAATAACGAGAATAGTCTGTAGCTTTTATTTATATATCCGGAATTTTTGTTTTTTTCGTAGGCTCAATAATAGGATACGTCAATAATTGTCCCCTCCCCCATCTACTTTTGAGTACTAAAATAGAGGCAAGCATATTCTTTGCTCAGTTATTTTTGGTTTATAATTTGCCGATTTTTCCTTAAATTGCTCATTCACAATGGTCTGCATTGTGAAATGCAAATTCATTGCACATCAATATTTTATGTTCATTACAGATATCCAGCTTAAACAACAAAATGTGCTACACATATATTTTCCTGGTTACATTTTTAAACAACCCTGTAAAACTGGGTCGTGGGACTGTGGCCCCAACACTGCAATACACATCCTGAATACATTCCACAGTAAATGTTAGTAATGTGTACTCCTGAACTTTAGTAGAACTGAGTCACGGGATTTAGATCTGGCACTCAACACACACGAGGAATGCGTTTGTAGCTATCATTGTCGCACCCGGCATTTATAAGAATTGTTCCTTTTCGGTAGTTGATAGTAGAATACACATCCGCCATTTTTCCGTTTCTGCTTTTGTGTATTTACATTCGGGGCATATATTTGAGCTTCCGTTTGCTCGCCAAGCTGTCGTTTAGATCTGTTCTTTGTGGGTGGAAATGTGGTCCTTAGTTTATAATGTTGGTTACGGGTTTTATTGCTTGAACTATGGAGCGACTACATCACCAGACTTACATCTTGGTTTAGCAATATACAATCGCAGATCTCCCACCCCCAACTTCTACTCCCCTCGCCTACACACACCCTACTGTGTGCTGCCACCCCCACCCCACTCAGGATCGCTTTACTGGATTTAACAAAGAATTGCACATCAACCATTTTGACCTTTCTATACGTAACAGATTAATTATCCGGCTCTCATTGGAAATTATATATTATAAGAATCAGGTTAAATAATCGCGATCACGATTGTGTTGTTGATGTCTGGACATCAGCAATCTGACTGCTTGGTTTGATCAACAGAACATTTACTCCATTTCCGGTCATTAATTTTATATGCTCCCGCTGTGCTTGTTTATGCTTTCAGAATAACCACACCAGTTGATGCTGCAATTGGATTATTTTGGACATAATTATCATAAACTTTGGGCATTGAGACATGATTGCGATGAAATAAGCGATAATTGTTTTCTATATGCTAATGGTAGTCCCAATTGTTGCATAAACTTTTGTACCCGAATAAACGATATTCAGTGTCATCGTTTGAATTGACATGATATTATTTCGGTGATTGAGAATTATTATTTAATTGTTCGTTTGTAAAGTAATATATTGCTCATTATTGATAATTATAAAGATGCACATGTTTGATGTGATATGGTCATTCACTTGTCGAATATTTTAGCCTACTGATATAATTCTTAGACTTCGCCACTTCCGTCTGGTAACATCACGTGATGGTCTCTGGTGGGGTTCATCGACTTCGCTACTTCCGCCTCGCGACAGCACGTGACACTCTCTGCTGAGGCCCTTCGACTTCGTCACTTCTACCTCGCAACAACACGTGACTTTCTCTAATGGGCTTTTCGACTTCGCCACTTCCGCCTGGTTACATGACGTGACATTCTCTGATGGGGTTCTTCGACTTCGTCACTTCCGCCTGGTTAGATCACGTGACAGTCTCTGATAGAGATCTTCTATTTCGCTACTTCTACCTCGCGATAACACGTGACATTATGATGCACTTCCCGTTGCATCATCTCGTGACAGTCTCTGATGCAGTTCTTAGTGTTTGCTGCTTACTCTGGCGACAACGCCCGGCGGCTACTGATACAGTCCAGCTCTTTGCTAAATCGTGATTTCACGGCTCTAAACCAGTCTAGAAAACGCAGCAGTAACAAAATATGAAGTTTATTGTTGCATGATGTGTTATTGTTATTTGCAAATTAAAATTGTTTAGTTTGTTGCTTATTGAACTACCCAATCCGTGTCCGTCCAACTTCTCTCTCCCTTTCTTCCCTTCCCTTACCATATCCCATCCAATTCTCTACCCCTCCTCCATTTATCTTCTCTCTCGGCTATTTACTCTCATCGACCCCCTCTACTCTTCCACTATCTAGCATCTAAAATTTTCCCTCTTTCTCTTCACTTCCTTACCCACGTTCCATTACACTCCCTCTCGTCTACTCTTGTATTTAATTTTTTCATCCTACCTGCCATCTGTCTTTTTGAAATTTTGTTTTAATTTTATAAATTAAATATTCTTTTTAAGCGGTCCCTCCATTGGGTTATTCTTCCACCATTAACCATTTTAACGTTCCGTCATTAAATGAACCCCTTCTTTTTAAACCATCCCTCATTAAACCATTACCGATTAAATTAAACTATTCCCGACCCAGTTTAACGATCCACATGAAATGTTCCCCTCTTGTAATCGTTACCTCCATTAAACAATCGCTACATTCAACGTACCCTCCATTCGACGGCCCCTGTATTGAGTGTAACCTTTATTTTAACGGCCTCCCTATATAAAGATCCCTCTAATTAAAGGTCCCAACATTTAAAGAGGCTTCCATTGAACGATCCCTCCATTGAGTGTGTGTGTTATATTAATAGAAATATTGTATTGTGTAGACGGAGAAGGTAACTTGCCGCCGTGAGATACTGAGGCTGTACAAATGCTACAAGAGAAACACCATGGGGACAACGAGCTATAGCAATTTGCAATACAAACTATTGAATATCAAAGGGCATACTGCTGTTATTTCAATATCCTTACTTGGCAGCGCTAACAGGATATCTGGGAGCTAAGCATAGATATCAAGTATCATCATCACAAAGCGGAGGTTTATAGAATCTGACACTGTTTTGTGGATTGTCGTTTGTACCAGGTTGTGCTGTCATATGATAGGAATAACTTGAATTGATATCCTCGTACATCCAGATGCACTGCATTTCATGTGGCATCATCATCGCGGAGGTTGCATACAAATATGGCGCTTTTAATGCTTTCTTATCGCTCGCAAAGAGTGAAAAGGCTGAAACAGCCATAATATTCCACTGTTCAAGTTCTGAATGAAGTTAACGACTTGTCTAAGATGTATTTGAACTGGCCACAACAAGTCCTCCTCCTATCTAGTCTTATGGTGACTCTTCGTCCTCCACGTACAGCATCAAATAATTATCTACTCGCAATTTAAAGAACTTGGTCTCGTTTACCATAACATTATTAAAGCGACATATTGACGCTTATCTCATTACCAGGACGTTCTCAGTACATGAGTAAGCAAGCTTTATTGACTTATTCCCATTCCACTAGGCATTTTCATTATGAGAAACAAAATCATGAGTATATACAAGTTTTATTGCCGTATTTTGTCAGTACACAGCAAGCAGTGAAAATGTTGTGAGCAATAGTGGAAGAAAACAAATTGTGAAGCCATTTTAAACCACTTTTGAATGTTATAAACTGAGTTGTTGTTGCGCTTGGTCTGATCAATCACAATTATCACTCGGTTGAAACTTTAATTGTCATTGTAAATATTGTGGTCCACCTGAGAACTCTTCTTCTTGACCTTCGAATATTTTCTTTTAAGCAGTGTCAAAACTTTCTACCATGTTTGGAAATTATTGGCGAGTCCCATTAAACTTGCATTAGAATTTTTTAAAGGTGCTCCAGAACCTAGTCGCGACATATTTATATACAGAGTCGCCAAGGGAACTGATATAAATCACATCAAGAATTTCATCGAGGAGAATCAAGTCTCTGTTAGATCAATCGACAAGATCTCCAATACTGAGTCTAAATTCGACAGTTTCAAGGCTCAAATTAAAGCATCTCATCTAGATACTGTACTATCAGCACATAACTGGCCCGAAGGTGTTTGTGTTCGGAGATTTTTCAAGTCTAAGCAAGTAAGCAATGTAGACAAAAGTTCGCTTTGATGTTCTTGACCACATTTTGTTATCTTTTTATTCATACATAAATGGCAACCACTAACAAATTAACGCTGGCGTCTTTCAATTGTAAAGGACATGCTAGCGATCGTATAGCTTATATCAATTCATTGCTGCGAAATTGTAATATATTGTTACTCCAAGGACACTTGTGTTTACAAGAAAACCTTTGCTTATTAGAAAATCAATTGGATGATGTAACTGTGATTGGCGTATCAGGGGTCCATGAGGGTCAATTAATAATCGGGCGACCATATGGTGGTTGTGCCATCGCTTTTAAAAAGTCGCTTGGTTGTGCAATAGAGCTACCGGCGTCTGATTCTAACCACGCTAAAATGCTTCTGATCGCTGTATACATGCCGTGCGACTCAAACTGTACAATTAATGTAGAATTGTATCGAGATGTGCTGAATGAGATAAGGTCGTTAATTGCACTTAAAAATGATGTTGAATATGTTGTCATTGGTGGTGATTTTAATACTGACCTAAGCAGAGATAACTCAAGACACACTACGCTGCTTAAGACATTTTGTGAGGTCGAAAGTATGAAATTTGGATTATTGAGCTCATGTTCAACTGTGAATTATGCTTATGAAAATTCATTTTCGTTTGTTACGTCTTGTATTGACCACTTTATTGTTTCGGATAATATGTTCCACTGCATTACCGATTATCATTGCTTACATGAAGGTCATAACCTGTCAGACCACAGTCCAGTAATTTTAGAGCTTTATATTCCTGTTGAATATGTGCCCACGCAGGGCAAAGTATTGCATACTTTGCCTTCTTGGAAATGTGCTAATGCATCTAACATTGAGGCGTTCAAGGGTCAACTCAATTATTTGCTTGTTGATATAGAGTTGCCATACAAAGCACTGCAATGTAATGACGCGCATTTTACTGACCATACCGACGCAATTATTTATTATCACGAAGCAATCCTTAATGCATATATATTAGCGACACAAAAGGCTATTCCCTCTGTAAGACGAAATTCAAAGACAGGCTGGAAAATCCTAGTCAATCCTTATAAGGAGCAGTCAATATTTTGGCATCATTTATGGGTCGACAGCAGAAGGCCAATTGTGGGCTGGTGAAGGAGATAATGATTAAGACCAAACGCGCATATAAAAGAATTTCGAGATAGGTTGTCAGGAATCAGGACAAGTTGTCGGTAGAACGCATGGAGGAAGCTTTAACAACCGACAGAAGCCGTGATTTCTGGTCTGAGGTTAAGAAAAGAAGTGGTAAGTCACGTGTTGTGCCAGTAGTTGTAGATAATGTGAGAGGTGAGACTGGTATTCGCGAATTGTTCTCTACCAAATACAAAGAATTGTTTAATAGTGTGTCATATAATGTTGATGATTATGAGCGATTAAGAGTGGTTCTGAAAATTAAGGCCCATAAGGCTGACATTAATGAAAATGTAAATTCGGACCACATTACAAATGGCACTCGTGAATTTTTCACACATTTATCTTTGTTGTTCAATTCAATGATTGTTCATTCATTCTCTCCAGTTGATATGACAAGGTCGGTGATTGTTCCATTACTGAAAAACAAAAAGAAATCGGCTAGCGACAGCAATAACTAGCGATCGATAGCGCTGAGTAGTGTTGCAGGCAAGGTTTTAGATAACGTTATTTTGTCAAAGTATTCAAATGTTTTAAGCACCAGTCACCTCCAGGTTGGTTTTAAACCAGACCATTCCACTTCTCAGTGTACCTATGAAGTTCAAGAAGTTATAGATGTTTATGTCAATCAAAAATCGCCATGTTATGTTGTGATGCTAGACGCATCGAAGGCATTTGATAGGGTTAATTATGTTAAATTGTTTCAATTATTGATACGTAGAGGTTTGTGTCCTACTATTGTAAAGTTGCTCCTTTATATGTATTTCAACCAATCGTTGTTAGTTAAATGGGGCTCTAATGTGTCTGAGGCATTCCAATGCAGTAATGGCATAAAGCAGGGCGGGGTGTTATCGCCGATTCTTTTCTGTATTTATATGGACGAGCTGCTTAATCGTCTTGAACGTAGTAATGTTGGTTGTCATGTCGGTCATCAGTTTATGGGTGCATTTGGATATGCTGACGACTTAACACTCCTTGCTCCCTCAGTCACTGCTGCCGAGCTTATGATTTCAATATGCAAAGAATACGCACAAGAATACGATGTAATGTTCAAAAAAGTGAAAAAAGTATGCTACTGTGCTACAATATTCCACAATGTTAAACTAATCTCGAATTACGGCTGAATGGAGCCATTTTACAAAAGTACTCTAAGGTTGTTCATCTAGGAAGTTACATTGGTTACGAAAATAACGATGCGAATATCGAAAAAGCCGTAGGAGAATTATTTGATCGTACTTACATTTTGATGTCAAGTTTCGGCTTTTGCCGCACCGACGTCCGCACTAGGCTATTTGATAACTTTTGTATAAGCTTCTATGGTAGTCCTTTATGGAAACTGGATATAAAGTCACTTGAAAAAATAAGTGTTGCTTGGCGAAAGTGTGTAAGGAGAGTTCTTAAGCTTGATAGAAGACCGAGGTCTCTTTTTTTACCGCTGCTTGTAGGCAGACCAGATATACGCGCTCAGTTATTGTTAAGTTTTGTTAATTTTTGGGTTAAATGCACCGTTAGTAACAACCCAAAAGTTCGACTTGCTACTATGCTCACTAATGTAAGCTCATCTGTCGTATCGAATAATGTAAGATCATGTCTGTCATTACTACATTTAGACTACTAATAACTAAGTTTAATTAATGAAGGTAACCTTAATAATGTACGTGAATTGTTTTTTGATATTAATGAAGTATCAGCAGAAGACAGGGCGACAATATGCGCTTTGCAAGAACTGTGTCAGCAGCGCGAAGGCAGTTTGTTAACTTCTCTAACACTGCAAGAGGCAGATGAGCTTCTTGAGTTTCTATGTACAAACTAATTGATACTCTTGTATTTTTTTAGTATTTGTTTATAGTGCTTTATTAATATATCTTTTTGTAAACTTCGATTAGCGAATAAATGATATATATATATATTTATTAAGGAGAAGTGGTCAGTAACAACACGATTATTATCACTTTGATTTAGAAGGAGTACTTTATGTTTACTTTATGAAATCATGATTGATAGTCATAATAAACATTTGAATTGCATCGTCGCATAACACACACCAAGCGTATTCAATGACAAGCGACCCAGCGATCATACAGGTTCAGCAGCTAACATTGGCTGCATGTAGATATTGGATTTTTGTAGTTTGGATGTACGACCTCAGCGTGATCCAGTCATCTTTTTCATGGTATAAACGAATGTGCTCTTTGTGTATATGCAAATCGACAACAGCGATGCCTTGCGGAGAGGACCATACAAGCTATTCAGGGCAATATATCTGACAAATATTCTCGAAGGTCACATTCTAGCAGTGTTGCTTCCGAGCTTTGGTAAAAAATACGCGACACATGCTTTTGACATTGACCCTAACATTACGCGCCCACACGTGTCTGCTGTCATACCTTACCAAGCACTTCACATTCTTATATAAACTTAAGTTGTATGACGCTAGAGAGTGCACCTCTCACCAGATATTTAATGACAGATAGTCCAGTAACAATTGCTTCGCTTCGGTTTGTGAAATTATACATTATCGATAAAGACTTCATTCTTATAGAAACAAGGGCACCTGTACAGGGTCCTATTGTTGCTATTTTATCAAACCCCAACATTGTCAGCTGGGTATAAGCACTGAATTCTCGCTCAAAGCGTTATGATGCCCATCATAGTGAGGCATCTTTGTTCTCATAGAGGCTGGGTGATTTATAAAGCTCAATATGTACGCTATGACAGTTTGAATTGCGGGCCATCTTGTCATATTGAGATGAATTGTTCTGCATTTACAGCGTCATCGACTCTCACACAACGAACGCTCACATTAACAATCATGTTCACGTGACTTACTCTCACACAGACCACCAGGTTCATGAAACGCATTCTGACCACCATACTAACGCAACGTATTTTAACACAGACCACCATACTCACTCAACGCATTTTAACACAGACCACCATACTCACTCAACGCATTTTAACACAGACCACCATACTCACGCAACGCATTTTAACACAGACTACCATACTCACGCAACGCATTTTAACGCGGACCACAAGGCTCACGCTATGCATTTTAACGCGTACCACCATGCTCACGCAACGCATTTTAATGCGGACTTCCAGGCTCAAGCTATGCATCTTAACGCAGACCACCAGGCTCATGCTATGCATTTTAATGCGGACATCCAGGCTCACGCTCGGCATTTTAACGTGGACCACCATGCTCACGCTATGCATTTTAACACGGGCCTCCAGGCTCACGCTATGCATTTTAACGCGGGCCACCATGCTCACGCTATGCATTTTAACACGGACCTCCAGGCTCACGCTATGCATTTTAACACGGACCACCAAACTCATGCTATGCATTTTAATGCGGACCACCAAACTCATGCAACGCATTTTAATGCGGACCTCCAGGCTCAAGCTATGCATTTTAACGCTGACCACCATGCTCACGCTATGCATTTTAACGCGGGCCACCATGCTCACGCTATGCATTTTAACACGCACCTCCAGGCACGCGCTATGCATTTAAACCCAGACCACCATGCTCACGCTATGCATTTTAACACGGACCTCCAGTCTCACGCTATGCATTTTAACACGGACCTCCAGGCTCACGCTATGAATTTTAACGCAAACAACCAGTCTCACGCTATGCATTTCAACGCAGACCACCAGGCTCACACTATGCATTTCAACACGGACCACCAGGCTAATGCAATTGGCTAATTATAGCAACCCGATTTATGTGTCACCTATCAGATGTACAACCCTATTGCAAATACAAGATCATGTTGCTGTGAAAGGGTTGCAACGTTTCCAGATACGATCTCTTTCAATCTAATGTTGTAGAATTGATATCCTAACATTTCTTCTTGGAAGACGAACAGGTGTGTTCATTAGGGGTGAAAACCGAGTTATCTTCTCGATTCTGTGGATTAAGTAAGAAAATCTCCAGTGATAAAAACTTTATTGAACGGCCCATTCGCGCTGCGATAAGAGGTATTGAAAATTATTTTATCTGAAATAAGGTTCTAGTGCCTAGTATATAATTAAGGATCATAAATATTCATAACTTTCAGTGGCCCTCAAATGCTAAAGCTGTTGTGTAGTGAATTGACTTGTAATAATGCAGCCAGAATGAATAAGGAAGCAGCTTCAGCTAGTAGGATAGGTGTCTCATTTTACCAAGGCCACTTTATTAAGTGAATTGCGACGATCGTTCAACATTTAAAAGGGTAATATATACAAGTGCGTAACTTAGAAAATAAAATGTTGGCATCTTACCGTAAATATTCAAACCGTCAGTATTATTCACAACCAATGGTGGGATCTTTCCTATTACTGCATTGATGACCCATAGTAAGGCTCATATCTTAATGAATGGACCCGTGCGTTGCGTGCAAATGCCCGGATATATTCAATGTTCATCACAGAGGGTGGGTTTGTTAACAAATGCATGATGGGTTGAAATAATTCAGCTATCGCCCATTGAGCTGGTAATTCATCGAATCGGTCCAAAGTCATAAGAAAGAGGAAACGGTCTCAGCATGGCTGACACTGAATAGATCAAATAAGCACGAATGTCATCTGGCTCAAAGACTGTTGTCAGATGCGTGATAGCATTGCCTTGATTAAAAGGCAGTGATTACATAGCAGTCAAATACAGGCGCGTATATTTTTTGCAATATCTAAAGTAAACGCCATGAACGTGCTTTACGTGCTTACGTGCTTCACTGCCATGTACCACGTAAGCTATTGGCATACTTCTGCCCGCATGTTGAGGGCGATACGTAAGTGCGTTCCCATAGGTAATGCCATGGGCATGACAAATCAAAACAGGAAGATTATATCGCCCCCCCCAACTATCAGCGACAGTCAGTATTTGCAATTTTAGAACCCAACATCGATTGGAGCATGACATGTCAGCGACAGCTTCATTGTCACTCCATTCTCACCACGATTTATCGACACTTGCCTCATTGCCACCTCATTCTCACCACGATTTATCGACACTTGCCTCATTGCCACTCCATTCTCAACGCGATTTATCGACGCTTGCCTCATTACCACCCCCTTCTTATTGCGATTAATCGATGCTTGCCTCATTGCCACACCATTCTCAACACGGGGTTAGCCTCGACGCTGCATACATTCGGGTTTTCAATTTTACGACCCTATCATTTTCCCGTCCTAACATAATCCCGAAGTCGTATAAGATAACAGCACTTTCAATAAGTGTCATATCGCCTGCACACAGGGCGTTAGTAAAATCTCTATATTATTTCACTCTTCTAGTAATGGGTCAATTAAGAGATTTTGATGAAAGCCAGTCTAAGAAGTGTTTTACTCGGATTTTCCGGCATCAGTAATCTCTTGTGCTTTTGAATATCTTGACGCCATCAAGTAAATCCCCGCACGTCAATTAGCTTCGCGATATGAATGTAATCAGACTGATCACATCATCGACATACCCACCCCTACCCCATATCAATCACCGCTCACACCTCAACTACTGTTTACAGGTTTTTGCATTAATCTACACACCTCCATTAGAGCATAACATTCGACATAACGCGTCTGAATTTGCAATGAAGGTTGTAACGGAGCAAGCGCAGTATGTGGGGCCAGGATTCCTCAGGTTGTTATCATACATGGTGCTTTCATTTATTTACATACTCTTATTGCCTGTGCATTATTAAAAAAATTGTAGAAAACCACAAGAATTTCCTATCTATCAATGCTTATTGTCACAAATAAACATGGAACATATCCCACGTAATGATAACAGGTTTACCTGGCAACAATAGAGGCCAAGTGAGCCTCTCTGATTCATAGTCTTAACATAAGTCATGGCCAGCGCAGAATCGCGATGTTAATATTCAGTAGCACCATTGTAGTCAAGCAGACCATATGAGGAGAGCATGTCGATGTGGTCGTCTTAAGGAATGTTCATCGTTACATTATCAACTTACCCACCTAAACCACATCTTATCTCCCTCCTCGCTCACTACTGACCGCCTCTCATCGATCTGCTCAACTCAAACCCTACCCGGGCGCAGATAGTAATGGCCGGGAAAAGACATTGTCAAATTCTCTAAACCACAACTACAGAGCCAGCTAGACTGATGTTTCTATCCATCATGTCAGTCTGGGATCTATTTATTCAAGTTTCCGTGTTACCGATGCTCTCATACACCTTACCCTGATTGCAACACCATTTCTATTGTGACATCCCAACACCAGCATTATTGCAACACCACTATCAACAGAACATGACTATGTCAGCATTATTGTCACACCATTATCAACACGACATGACTATGTCAACATTACTGTCACACCATTATCAACACGACATGACTATGTCAGCCTCATTGTCACACCATTATCAACACGACATGAATATGCCAGCTTTGGTACTGCGTTGTATAAAATGTAAGTGCTGTGTCCCACTTACAGTCACGTGCTATAGACTGATACTTGCTAGATGATGGGTGTTTGAACTGCACCTTTTTACATACATCATTTACCGTCGATGATATGCATTGCATGCGATGAGCAAAGTAGCATGTTTCAATGAGACGAGAATAATAGCATCGTTGTTTGTACATACTCAAAGTAAGAGCTTCGTCACAATAGATTCCGCATTAGTTTCACACATCATTTCGGTTAATTCTACTATGCAATGCTATGGGACGCACTTGATGCATCATACTGCTAGCAATAGCCATTTTCACACATGCATTGACATTTGCTTATGACATAAGACATCCCAACGCCAGCCTCATTACCGCATAATTCTTATCACAACATGACAACGTCTGCCTCATTACCGTAAGCATTGTCATTAACGATTCTAGGGTCGCAACTAGGCCGTTCCCTTGCATTACAAGCCACCGTAGGGTCTTGATAGGATGATGTAACGCAGCATACTACTCCAGGGTCGCAACTCGACCGTTATCGTTGCATTGTAAGTCATCGCAGGTTGTTATATTCTGCCCCCTGCATAGCATTATCATAACACCTGCTGAATACAAATCGAACGAGCCATAGTCGGAAAAGCGCCCAGCTCATGTTTCTGTGGCGCTCTTGTGCTCCAAAATGACCAGCAATTATCGCACAATTCGTCCACAACACGTCAATATGTTCTACAATGATGAGTATAGTGTCGTGATTGTAATTGCTGGTCAAGTTATGAGATCTTTCCGAGGTAGTAATCTGAATGATGGTAAATCATCGCGCATCAACATCCCCCCCCCCCCCATTGTCTGCTCGCTCCTCGCCCATTACTTACAGACTTGGCCTCGTTGTCGTTGTGTATGAACTGCACCTTTTTTCATGCATCCTTTACCGTCGTTATTATGTTTTGCATTCCATGCGAAGTAGCATGTTACAATAAGAAGAGAATAATAGCTCCGTTGTTTGTACATACTCAAAGTTAGAGCTTCGTCACAGTGGATTCGACAGTAGTTTCACACATCATGTCGGTTAATTCTACCATGCTGTGCAAAGGGACACACTTGATGCATCATACTGCTAGCAATAGTAATTTCCACTAATGAATTGACCGTAAGCATTGTCATTAACGATTCTACTCATATCGCCTGTGCATTATTAAAATTCGTAGAAAACCAGTAGCTTAATTGTCACACAATTATTAACACGACATACCAATGCTAGCCTTATTGTCATACCGTTATCACACGACCTGACTATGCCATGCTCCTTAGACATATATACGCATGTATGCAGCCATCTTCCCAAGCATCTTCCCAAGCATCGGGTATATGCCTCCTTGGTGCTGCTTTGTATAAAATGTATGCGCTGTGTCCCACTTACTGTTACGTGTTATAGACTTAGACTTGCTAGGAGATGGGTGTGTTTGGACTGCGACTATGTACATACATCCTTTACCGTTGATAATATGCATTGCCAGCTTCGTAACCGCATAATTTTTATCACAACATGGCACCGCCTGCCTCATTACCATAAACATTCTAATTAACGATTCTAGGGTCGCAACTCGACCGTTTTAGTTGCATTATAAGCCACCGCAGGTTCTTGTAGTCTGCTATTCCGGAGTTGCATTAACGCACAGCATTAGAAATGATGCGTCTGAATATACGACGTTGACCCTGACGGAGTAAACATACTGTATAGCAATACCATATCAGCAGCCGTATGCATATATGCTGCTTTCAATTTGTGACATCGCCGGCACAAATTGAACGAGCCATCCATACGATTTCGCTCTGCAGAAATGAGTACATTGGAAGGCGATAGTCATCAATAGCCAGAAATGGGCACAGCCCATGTTTCTGTGGCGCCACTGAGCGCCAAACGGACCAGCCGTTATCGCACAATCCGTCAACGACACGTCAATATTTTCCACGATGATTAGAGTGTCGTGACTGTGATTGTTGGTCAAGTTATGAAATCATTCTAAGGTAGGAATCTGAATGATGGTAAATCCTCTGGCATCAAACCCACCCCCTCCCCTACCACCCCTACCCATTGTCTTCTCGCTCCTCGCCCATTACTTACAGCCTCGTTGTCACACCAATCTCAACATGACATGCGGACACTAACCTGATTGCCATATCATTCTCATCACGCTCATCACGCCAGGCCTACGTCAACCTTGTTGTCAGACTATAAAACCCGACATGCCGACGCCAGCCTCATTACCGCACCATTTCCTGGCCCTTAGCGAATCGATTATGTTAAATAGCACTGACAAATAACCCAAGAGCCGTTTGATCGATTGGCTTGTGGAGTATTGTTAGCGTTTCTTTGTGAATAAATTGCTCAAGCATTATAACACATACGGAATCTGAGTTAAATTCATTTTATTTTGTTGCGAATAATCATTGATGCCTGCTAGTAACGACTGTTGGAACAACCAGTGACTGCACCTCTCATTATGATGACCTTGTTTAAATGATTTGAGAATACGGGCATTCGACTTCCGTATTTATCATTAAATGATGGTTGTATCAAATTCTTCAGGCTGGTTGTTAGAAGTACAGCTCCGTGAAAGCGTTTGAGCTCTTCTATGGACGAGGCTGAAACTTCGGGCGGAATGATTAAGGTCAAGGTCATTTAGTGTTCTAATGTTAGCATGTGGTTATATAACTGTGTCAAAGGTTCTACGTGTCGTCAATACTGACCAAATCAGAATCAGCTTTCCTTTTCAGAAGCTGTCTTATGTAAACCATACGGATAATATCAATCTGAATTGAATCAGGAATGTGACTTATAACTCGTCACGTCAAAAGCGTGAGGTAATTTAACATTAGCGGAGAGCTATCATTCCAATACGGTACTCAGTCGTGCAGGCCATATTAGGTCTGTTTCATTCTGCGCCTTGCCTTTGTGTCGCGCTGGGTAAACACCAGCGTCGCTAAATGTATGTTAGTTTGTACCTGGTTTTGCACAACGGTGCTAATCACAGTAAAAGATGCCAACTTTTTTCATTTTGCTCATTCTTATTAATAATGTACCTGTTTTTTAGTTCTTAATTATTCTAGTGTCCGATGAAACGGACGTCGAATCAGTTCAGTAGAAATCTGATGTAGCTTTAGGCGCTTATCACAGAAGATGATGACGACACGCCACTGTAGATGATAACGACTGCTCCGGCATAATCTATACTAGTTCAGTTTTGTTATTTTCATTGTCCAATGGTTGATACATGTGACGTAGGAGCAAAAACACACCGTCGGTTGGGACGCCTTCTCAGCGATATAAAAGAGTAACCACTCATCATTTTACAAATATTTGCTTTTGAAATAACACGAGTGTAAAAGAAATCACTGTACCATAGAACATCTTGGTTATATGATATAATCAACATACTTTGATTTAAATTATTGCGTTTATAATATATGCCTCAGATTCACCAATTGCCCGGATTGATTAACGTGTTCGTAGCATACCAAATGGTGATCACCATAGGACATTTATATAACCCTATAATTATCCTTAAGCTCGGATGCCTATCAGTAGTCTTCCATATTAAATTTCCCGTGCCGGTCTGCATAGACAGACACCAGACTAGATTAGTTCTTAAGCATATAATGGGCAGATGTTAGGGTTGGTCGGTGGTGTACATATGGCATTTGTAATTGACGAAGCGCTATTCATTGAGCTCCTACCAACAGAGAGTCGGCTTCTTCGTCTGTGTACTGGCAATGAGGGATCTTGAAATATCGAGTGCATTTGGTGACGAGAAGGGGTAAGTGGGGCTTCATGAGGCAATCCATTTATAGACTTGACAGCACCTTGAATAACGTGATGCATTGTGTGGAGTTTTTCCGGCAATTACCGATATAATCATGTAATCGGGTTTCCTTTGTAGTCATTCATTACAATCCTCAAATAAATCCCTTCTGAAATAGTCTCGGAGTATAATGTGTAAATCAAACTACCAAGCAGATAATTTCATATCGATTTTATACCCAGTTTTCTTAGTGTCACAGCCGTCCTGACCCCAATCACGTTAATTCGCTTAGTGTCACAGCCGACATAACCCAAATCACGGTCATTCGCTTAGTGTCACAGCCGTCATAACCCAAATCACGGTCATTCCCGCAATTGATACATTCTTGTTTTCATTGTTTTTACGATGGTCATTAATATTCGTTTTTGGATCATATGGTTACGAATCAGTAAGGAATTGAAACTTATCGGAGGTTAAGTCAACAAACCCGTAACAATTTTTAGCATGATAGAATATATTAGGCAGTGTGGTCACAGATAACTAACGACTATGTGGCACTCTGTGCTTGATTCGTGTTGTCATATTTTAGTAATTAAAACCAAAATATTTTACAACCATCGCCATCTTAATTTCTAGCATAAATTATCTTAAGCAATGAGGTCAGTTGAATAGATAGCTGATAGTAGTAACTTTGTATTCTGATATTTCGATTAATAACAAAATATTTTACAGCCGTCGCTTGCGGGGAGGGGGCATATTCAGCATATTTGCTACTGACCACGCGCAAAAATCTTTTGCTTTCCGATAGCTCTGTGTATACGAATATCAAAGCAAATATCCGTCAGGATGGTATGTATATTGCATTAGATGTATAAGAAATGTAACAATTTAATTAGGAAACACGTCACTTCAGGACGAGATCAAGGCATTCTTCCCTTGAGGAATGATCCTCTTGTAACAAAGAATGGAATTCCTGCCGCCCATGATGCACAATTGAACATGCGTTGAATGGGCAATACGAAGGTCAGGCGTGACAGAAATGCGAGGAGGGAGACTTTTTATATCTATTTATACGCGTTTTTATTATGCACAACGATTATCATGGATGGAAATTATCCTTTATAGATGCGCTTAATAGATACAATGACTGTGGCGAAATTGAATGGCCCATTGCAATGACTCTACGGAATATCACAGTCATTGGGAATTTGTTACAATCGGTTTGATTAATCACCTCAGTATGTTCAAAATAAACGATTGTCACACAGTTTAAGCGCTAGTTTGTCATAGAGAAAAACTGTTCACAGGAAAACTGTCTCGTCTTGTGATAAAACATGAAATGAACCATTGTGGTGTAAGACTATGCTACCAATATTGCTAATTAATGAGGCAATATGGTCCATTAAAGACAATAACGGTGAATAAGATGAATATATGTAGCATTAAACATGCAATGAGTAGAACAACGACTTAAAGGTTATCACGTATAAATAACAAACAAGTCTCAAATGTAGGCAGTATTGATAATGATGTCTTATGTATGAATACCAGTGCTACTGTATAAGAGGGCACATCATTTTTTTGCGTAAATTACGGTTGCAATCTCTTAAAAGCATCATCTAAGTCAAATACCTAATAAAGATTGCCTTTATGTTAGCATGCCAGCGTTTGCCGTCTTGCCTGTGTTCTGCGCGAGACCCTGATGGCGTGCTGTATTGGCTGTTGAAGTTCTTTTTGATGCTACTCTTAACACTCAATGAAAGCAAAGAAGGCGTCGTTAACGAAAAGCCACCCATTAGTGCAAGAATAGGATTATCTTAATAGCTAGAATAAGACCATTCAGTGCTAGAGTAGCAACTGTGTAGATTATACATAGCACACCATCGTAACTACGACATCTCGTGTATAGTATCAATCAATGTTCTCTCCACAATATCTGCAAATCGATAACAGCAGCACTTAAGAGAGCGGACGATCGTCCCATTACCACGGAGCTATTGGTCTGCATTCGAGAGTGATTGCGGAAGAATGTCATTATGCCGTTGGGCTTGCGAAAACAGAGTTATGAAAAAAAGTAACTATACAACAACTCGCTTCGTCGTTTGCTTCCACCTGTGGCTAACCTAATAAACCATAATTTTATTCTCTTATAAGCAATTTTATTTGGCTTCATTTAATGGCACAGGACTATCGTACCGACGAACGTCACCACAGTCTGATTATATTAGGGACAATCGGAATTGCATTTGGTATCTTCCATGAAGGTAAGGAATCTGTTCAATGCAACCATCAGCAATACGAATGGAATCACGGAGGTTTTAAATGGTTGAAGCATTGAAGGTAATGTGCGATCAAACAAGAAGTTCCTGTAGGAATGGCTGTTGGAGATTACGGGCATAAAATTCTATACGATATGACTTATCAAAATCAATCTATTCGACAAATCTCTTGGCGATAAATTTCTTTGTGTGTTCGGGGATCTGACGGAGCATGAATCCACTGTAGATGAGAGGCGCCATGAACCACGTATCAAATCCGCGTTTGATTTTCATAATGCGGACTTGGTGCTCCTCATATCCGACTGTATCCTGCACGCTTGAGTTGTCCGTGTGGTAGACTCTACGTAGGCGACAGCTGGGGTGACACACGTAGGGCAGAAATGATGCAATGTGAACTGCCCCGTCATAATCCATCAGAGCGACAGTTTCCAGAGCCGGATGTTGACAGACCAGCTTGGCAATGGAAGCCATAACGTCGTCTGGCGACGAGGGGAGAAACGACAGCCAGAGTTCGCGTAGAGAAGACATTTTGGTGATGACACTATGTAGAATGTCAATGTGTTTCCTGGCAGCTGGCCATAGCAGAAGAGTGAGAAATCGAATGCTGATGCTGGATGTAAGTACACGAGACAACCCGTCACAGACATCTTCCTCTAGTGTATTCAGTTCCAAGTCTAAAGTGTGTAGCCGGCCATTCTCTGCTACCAGGCGGCGCACGGCGTACGCGTGACGTCTGTCGTAAAGCAGCTGGGTGATGGCGCGAAGGTTCGTCGAGCCCTGCGTCAAGCTGTTGACCGTGTCCGGGTGGAGGTTGTAGCGGTACAGATAGAGCTCTTCCACACCCATACCTGCACATAGCCTGCTTGGTAGGTGACACGGACCCTGCAACGCCAAATGCAGCATCTAGTGTATTATACGCAAGAAATATACTTGTTCCCAAACAATTTTACTCCCAGAGATCTGTTGATTAGCTTATATATATTTACATTGATTGTCATACAATTTCTCTTCTACACGATTTTGCTCCTCGACATTTACATATCAATGGCAAGTACATCAACACTTGCTGTGTCTGCAAGTTCTCTCTCTAGACCTGCTGGAAGTTGAACTATGTGCATCTGTTTGGTGCACTTCGGGGCCACAAAAACCACTCTGCAAGCTTGCTCGCGCGCCCATGAACGCGTCGTAGCATTTCGCTAACGCATCCGCCGCTTCTCTGGACTGCATCACGTTGCGCTTCCGTTGACGCATCACGTGAGACGAGATACTCAGCCACATCGTCAATGTCGACTACACCGTCTGTAATATGTTCCCAGTTTGACAGAAGGCCACTGCAGAAGCTTTCTGGCAGCGCTGTGTCATTGAGATGACACCCAGCCTCCTTTGTGTCACGTCCCCCTCGTAAAGCCGACCAAGCTTTTTCAGTCTGAACACACAAATAGCCATATTTTTATACTTGATGGATCGCCGTTAAATTGATTGAATAAAAAAATATAGCCATTTACGAAAATTATATTTTAGCCAATTCTGCTGATAGCGCAAATTTTGGCCGTTAAAGACAGTGTAGGAATACATGCCTCGGATTGTTCTTCAGTAACTATCAGCAATTGATACCTCGTGGTGATGGTTTTATACCTAATGATTTTTTTAATAAATTAGATTGCTTTTAAAATCATCAATATGCATGGTCATAAAAATTGGTTGAATTGTGGTTGCCAAAAACTTAAAATCCGTAATGCCTTAGTCAATTATGGACCATTCTGAAATTGTTGAAACTTCCTGATGCAGTTCGCCAAGTTCCCCATGTCCCATGGGCCTATTTCGTTTAACGTTGGTAAGCTTCTGAATCAATGTTTGTTAACTATTTTTTGTTTCGTGATACAGTACCCAATTTTCAATATATGTTTGTAATTACGTTTTTGAATAAAAGTTGTCAAAGATGCGCAGAACCCAGAGGTTTAATTTTGACCTTGATTATCAAAGTCATCGTAGAAAATATTAGATCATCGATAAATCTATAGCAATTTGGTCAATTTGGGGCCGATTTTAAATTTTAATACTTCCTGATATAGTTCGCCAAGTTCTACCATTTCACCATGGGCCTCTTGTATGTTTGTTTGTCGGTTTGTTAGCGATACAGGTCGCAATTTTTGGAAAAAAAAATGTTCCATCGTTAGGCGTCAATAATGCCCAGAACCGAGAGGTTTTGTTTTGACTTTTTTCTGCAATGAAAAGGTCAAGGTCATCGAATAAGTGAAAAACCTGTATCTCGATTAACTCCGTTAACAGTGGTCGGATTGCTTCATAATTTACATCATTGTGTAGTTCATTATAATTGCAATATATGTAGCCATAGAATCAATAGTTTTCCCAAGCGCCCCAGGTTGTATCAGTCCGAATGACATCATCAGTTTTTGAGCGCCTATAAAACCGTCAATACATGTCCGATGGTAATAAAAATTGAATTATATGTAATACATGACAGCCTAAGTTGGATCCTTTGATTTCATGAATGTCGATGACGTCACTTCCGGTTACAAAATCATCAAAGTTTTCAAAAAATGACAAAAGTTCAATGCTTAATACGTCCATGCTTTAGAATTCCATTTTAAAACAGTTTATATATTCTTAAAGTGTAATGCAATTGTAAACTTTTTCTATATAAACTTAGTTGTAAATAATGCATTGTTAAAAGAATTGTCGCAGGTCGAAAATTTCTGATAGCCAAAATCTCTTTACTTTTAAATTTCGCGATTAATTCACTAATTATCATTTTCTTACAGCTGATACAATTACCAAACTTTCATAATTTACATATGCTATCAAAATATTCGTCGTTTTCAAAGCGCGTTGAGTTGAAAAAGCATGTTTCATTTTCGTCAAATTTTCGGTTGCTTATAAAATCGACAATTGCGTTTGCGGTTATAAATCAAGGTTAATATGTTATTCGACGGTCAATATTATAATCTTTTGGGGAAATGTCGCTGACTTCATTTGCGGTCATGAACGAATCAAATTTCAAATGGGACTGAAATCATAAGTTATCGCGTCGTTAGTCCGTCGTGAATGGTCGTATTGTGAATTTAATTCCGAACATAAGTGTAAAATTTTCTGCTCTAAATACTCCGACAGTTTTCTCACTAAGTAAGTTAAGTACAGTGGGTGTCATTTTGCTGGCTCTTCACTGGATTGTTTACAACAGCCAGCCTGTCTCGCAGCCCAAAGGCAGTTGCTGCTTCGTTCTCGGCTTGCGGGCACGGCAAGTATGGCACGCCGCGGAACTTTTCAATAAAATATGCTTTTCCTTGTGTCAGCTAAATCATTACCAATTCATCATGGACCCGGAAATCTTGATTCCTTTAATAAATTTGATCGCTTATAAAATCATCAATATACATGGTCATGAAAATTAGTTGAATTGTATTTGCCAAAAAACTTAAATCCTATAAAAACGTAGTCAATTATAGGCCGATTTTAAATTTTTTCGAACTTTTTTATTCAGTTCGCCAAATTCTCCCGTGTATTCATGGGCCTCCTGCGTTTAACGTTGGTTAGCTTCTGGATTAATGTTAGTAAACTTTTTTGTTTCGTGATACAGTACCCAATTTTTAATATATATTTTTGATTATTTATTTTATTGAAGGTAACAAAGATGTGCAGAACCCAGAAGTTTTGTTTTGACCTTGATTGTATACTGAGGTCAAGGTAATCGAAGGATCCATCGAATAGTCAGACCGGAAAAGCAGGTGATGTCACCTTTAAATCTTACCTCTATCGTTGACCTACCAGCGTCTTCGCTGGCTGACTCCACCGAGTAATCGAGTTGGCTTACAGCAAATTCGTCAGTGCCTCTTGATCCTTACCGGCTGACTTCACCAAGAAATCGTGTTGGTTTACAGCAGATATACCCGTGGCTTCTGTGTCCTTACCGGCTAACTTTATGGAGAAATCATGTTGGTTTACAGCAGTTTCGGCAGTGGTTGCTGTGTCCTTACCGGCTGACTTCACGGAGGTACCGTGTTGGTTAAGAGCAGATTCGTCAGTGGCTGCTGTGTCCTCACCGGCTGACTTCACGGAGGTACCGTGTTGGTTTAGAGCAGATTCGTCAGTGCCTCTTGTGTCCTTACCAGCTGACTTCACAGAGTAAACGTGTTGGTTTAAATCAAATTCGTCAGTGACTCTTGTGTCCTTACCGGCTGACTTCACGGAGGAATCGTGTTGGTTTACAGCAGTTTTGCCAGTGGCTGCTGTGTCCTTACCGGTTGACTTCACGAAGGTATCGTGTTGGTTTAGAGCAGATTCGTAAACCAATGGCTGCTGTGTCCTTACCGGCTGACTTCACGGAGGTATCGTGTTGGTTTACAGCAGATAAAACCAGTGGCTGCTGTGTCCTTAGCGGCTGACTTCACGGAGGTATCGTGTTGGTTTACAGCAGATTCGTCAGTGGCTGCTGTGTCCTTAGCGGCTGACTTCACGGAGGTATCGTTAAATCTACACGACGCGAGCTGCGCGGAAAATTCTCCTGACTCAGTCCTTGTGTTCACTTTAAATAACCTCCGGCTTCCTTGTTACCCCAAGCTATCGATAGCAGTATGTTCACTTGTTTGCTTGAAGTTTTTGGGCTCGATTCCAGCTGGCTGACGGCGAGTGTGGCATTTCGATTCCTTTTGCCAAATGATATTCGGTTCATTGCTGTAAAATATTTACTGCGTTTGGGCGACAGATATGAAATATAACACGTCTGTAATGTTACATTTTAACAGAGCACCTCATGCAGTGACACACGAGACAGAGCACCACAGGCAGTGACACATAAGACAGCACCACAGGCAGTGACTCACGAGACAGAGCACCATCTGCAGTAATCATCAGCTCAGATATTACCCACTCAGTGACTCAATGACTCATGATACTGACCACCACAGACAGTGACTCACGAGAGCACCAAACACAGTGCACAACAGACAGGACAGAGCACCACAGTTACTAGTGACACACGAGACAGATACCACCTCATGAGACAGAGCACCACAGGCAGTGACACATGAGCACCACAGGGAGCGAGACCACAGGCAGTGACTCAGAGTACCACAGACAGTGACTCAGAGACAGCACCACAGGCAGTGACACATGAGACAGAGCACCACACATGAGACAGAGCCCCACAGGAGTGACAGAGCACCACAGGCAGTGACTCATGACACCACAGTGACACACAAGTCTGAACACCAACGGCAGTGACACACGAGACAGCACCACAGGCAGTGACTCACGAGACCGAGCACCAAAGGCACAAAGGCAGTGACACATGAGACAGAGCACCACGGGCAGTGACACACGACACAGAGCACCATCTGCAGTAATCATCTGATCAGATATTACCCACCGTTGATGCTAGGAGTTTCTCCCGCGAAGCAGATAAGAAGGTAAAAATAAGACCTAAAAGATCACGCTGATGTTTGTGCATGAAATGATGGGAGTTACATATTTACTAGATACTGTATCAGTTTTACGCACTTTATGGTTAACTTCATAAAGAGATGACATTTGGTTGTTGCATAATGCTGTTCGACAAAGCATTTTATAATCATAAAATGGACACATGCTTAACTTACTACTGTAATTTAGGGAAATTCACGTAAAATGAATCCTATCCGCAGGAGCAAATTAAGTAGGAATGAATTTACAAAAATGTTGGTGTCGCCACATTAGTGAAGAAAGCACAGGTAATTCATCTGATTCATAGATCGACGCGTCGTAATCTACATCTTTCATTAGTTATATAAACGACGAATATCAATTGCATATAATGATTGGCATTTTGAATTGGTAATCTTAGTTTTCCTTTGTTGCATTATCTTAAATCGGATAGCTTATCCCACGTTGATTCAGATTGTGATAAAATTATGCAATTAGGTTATAATCCATTTATTTTGCAATCTAGAGAAAAGGGTATAGAAATTAACACAAATATCATTCTTCTTGATATGTGATATTTGATAACTTCATATATAATATTTGATAAGCGATGCTTGCAGTTACAAAACGAAATATTCTAAACTGAAAGTCGACAAAGGAGTGACAAGTGGACTTGTACATTCTCTGAATCACTGGTTCGTGGGTATTATATGGTTGGCTTGTTAATAAACAAGTACATAACTTAAATCTGAAATGTTTGCCTATCACCATACACGTGGAGGTTTTGCTCAGGTTCTTGTAGTAGATGACTCAAAGTGACTCGTGAATTTACATATGAGTTGTGCGCGAAAGATCCGATGATATATTTAATGTTCATCACAGAGCGTTGGTTTGTAAACAAATGCGTGATAATCAAGCTATTCCTCATTGAGCTGGTAATTCATCAAATCGTCCCAAAGTCATAAGAAAGAGAAAGCGGTCACAGCACGGCCAGCCCTGAATAGGTCACTCCTTCATGAACCTGTCACCGGGGGTACAAGAAGAACTTGGTGCGCTTAATTCTGGTCTCATAACACAGGACCTCAAAAACAACCCGCTCTCCTGTCTATGCTCGGATATTCACTTTGTAGATTGGTTCCACGTTACACAGGTTGGCTTTCTTGACTGCGAGCTTTATTGGTGCATGCATCCCAGAGATGGCCCAGTACCCATGGCATCAATAGACCTGTACGAGTTAAACTCTTATTGTAACAAGTGTCGTATAACAGCCATTGTTTTATCAACGTCCATGTCTGCCCTCAGAACGGCTATAATCGCCGGCTTCGTCGCTCTCTACTGCAAGCGATGGCACCTTTGTTATTGGTGGTACGTCAATCAGAAAGGCTGGCACAGGATTCAGGGTGCACACGACCGATACAAGTATGATTTTGACGTGATTGTTGCCCACAGCAACGAGGATGCTGACAGGGTTCTAGGTCCGATGCTTTATGAGCTAGAAAGCAAATACGGCTTACGACTCTGTGTCTACGAACGAGATATCCAGCCAGCAGAAGTGTTAGTGGAAGCTATTTGTGACCGTGTTGAACGATCCCGCCACACACTCCTCGCCTTGTCTCCCAACTTCGTCTGCGCATTGCCCAGAAATGCACATTGCCCAGACACAGCTGGCTGAGCACGGCAAGGATGTCGTTGTGTCTGTCGTTCTGAAAACGCTACCGGAAGTCACCATGTGTGAGACGCTCTTCAAGGGGTTTTGATGATAAAAGTTTATCTTGAATGGACGGAAGACGAGGTGGGACAGAAACTCTTCTGGGCTAAATTAGCAAGTGTTCTAGGGGCCGATATCAATGAGGATCGTCAGCAAGGTGTTCCATCATTTCTTTGTAATGATCACAATGCTGACATAAGTATAGAAACTTGAGGACTTAAATGTTAATTAAAGGGTGCGCCATATTACCAAGTTACAGATTATCTAATTTTAGGCTATTCAAGTCAATGGATATCTAATGCTAGGGGTTTTGCCACTACGCTATCTAAGACAAACAATATCATGTTAAATCAAGGCTCCTTGAATCTGACCGATTTGTGTTGTTTGACATTTGATGAATATTGCTCATAACACTTATTAATGTGGCGTATTGGTATATGCTTACAGACTTTATGACTGTTTGATAACAACCCTGAATTATCTGACTAGTTACGTGGCATGATTTGGCAATCCCAGCCTATATTCTCAAAATACGCTGTTTTTGTTATGAATTTTGAGCGAAAAGTTATGTGTGCTGCAAAAAATGTATCAAAATAAAACGACAATATCTTCTCTTCCAAACCGTCAAAGATGGAATGGTAAACGATAATCAAGCGCCACGTAAAAAAATGGAAAGGCGAATATCTTACACGTTTCTTGATCACTATCCGTACCCTCTGTTCCCTTGCAATCGATGTAACCTATTTCTGCCCCTATCCACCCCGACCCCCCTTGCCGTTGCCCTCTTCACCACTTGGCTTTGTTTTTGTACTTCCCCGATTCTCTTCTCCCAGTCAAGAGCTTTACTTGATAATAAGCGATACAAAGACTTGTGCATGACCATTGTTTTAAGCTCACGTTGTTTTCCCTCTTTGCTGTAACCTACATATAAATAAAACAAGTGGTCCAAACTATGCTAGTTGACCAAGCATATCAGATTGCCATGGCAAAACTTTTTAGAGACACCCCATCGGTTACCAACGATGGTTCACTATGAATAAAGGGAAAGGACATGATTTATGTGATGGTGAGGGCGAGGAAGCAATGGGTGCCATTTTTCACCTCAAAAGTAAAGTAAGGCAAAATACATACGCTTTAGCATCCACTTGTTGTGAGATGTCAACTTTTATCCACCTTTCCGAAACACCGACCCCACAATTTGATGACTTCTTTAATCTCCAACGATGAGCTGCCATTTACACCAAAAATATAGGTACAAGCATACAGAGAAAAAGTTATCATCCCAGGCGTATTATGCACGGTTATATAAGTTAGATTCATATATAATTGCTTCAATTTAATGTAAGTAAGAATGAAACATAAGGTCAGAATGATGTATGACAACAGGTGGCCAGGTGGCAAATCTCAGGGACCATCTCCAGACCAGGCATGGATTATTGGCCAACTCGTGTTTCGATACATGCCCTCACAATGAGTTAATCGGCGCAGATCCTTTAGAAAGTTCACACGCCAAACCCTGTGTTAAAGACATCAAAATCCTCAACCCCATCTGCAAATCCGGACCAAAGTACCGATTGGGTTATCTTTTAGTAATATTACGCTGATAGAACGTAGTGCGAATGGATTATTCTACTTTTTGTGCAAGAATCTGAAGAAAAAGTTTATAAATTAAATTTAATCACGACTCGGGAATATATAAACAAAATATGCATTTCATATCGTATGACTATATAAAGAATGAAATTTAATTTATTCAGGCCAGAGGTCAGATGATTGTATGTAAATACGCCGAATGAAAAAAAACCGCTCATTTCAAATACAGCCGTCAGTTGCATCTGACTTATTTGAGAAGTGCTCATGGAAATCAAGGACTTTCCTCGGACATTTCATGTGAGTCTAATTAATTTGTTGTAACAACGGGTGTGTTCACCTGTTGACTGTGTGATTGTATATAATGAAATATACCGCAACTCCAGACATAATTGACTTACCCTTTGTCTCTCTTTTTCCCAACTTTAAAAAATGTGAATATTTTCACCTATGTGGTAAGATTTCTTCCAACAAGTATTTCATTGAACCTTTTTACTTACTACCATCTCTATTCTGTGTTAAACAGTCATTGAATGCTCATAGCCGTATCCTTTAATAGGTTTACACGACCCTTCGTTTTGCAGTACACAACAATATTTCGTGTCATACTTCGATGTCGATAATTCAATAGCACATTTACATCCCCCCCCCATCTCCCCTCAAGCACCCCCCCCCCCCCTTCTTTGTATGACGAGAATAGTCTGTAGCTTTTATTTCTATATCCGGAATTTTTGTTGTTTTCTTAGACTCAATAATTGGATACGTCAATAATTGTCCCCTCCCCCATCTACTTTTGTGTACTAAAATAGAGGCAAGCATATTCTTTGCTCAGTTATTTTTTGTATATAATTTGCCGATTTTCCCTTAAATTGCTCATTCACAATGCTCACTGGGTCATTCACTGGTTCGTGGGACTGTTGTCCCAAAACTGCAATACACATCCTGAATACATTCCACAGTAAATGTTAGTAATGTGTTGTCCTGAACTTAAGTATAACTGAGTCACTGGATTTTGATCTGGGTAGAGCACTCAACAAGCACGAGGAATGCGTTTTTAGCTATCATTGTCGCATCCAGCATTTATTAGAATTGTTCCTTTTGTGTATTCACATTCGGGGCATTTATTTGAGCTTCCGTTTGTTCGCCAAGCTGTCGTTTGGATCTGTGGGTGGAGATGTGATCCTTAGTTTATAATGTTGGTTACGGGTTTTATTACTTGAACTATGGTGCAAATGCGTCTCCAGACTTACATCTTGGTTTAGCAATAAACAATCGCAGATCTCCCACCCAACTACTAACCACCCCCCTCCCCTACATACACACTACTGTCTGCTGCCACCCCCAACCCTTTTTATGGAAGGAATAAGTTTGTGGCTTCCGTTTGCATCTCAAGCGTTTTCTATAAATCTGTATGCTGCTTGCTTATTATTGTTCTGTACCACTCAGGATCGGTTAAATGGATTTAACAAAGAATCGCACATCAACCATTTTGACCTTTCCATACGTAACAGATTAATTATCCGGCTCTCATTGGAAATTATATATTGTAAGAATCAGGTTAAATAATCGCGATCACGATTGTGTTGTTGATGTCTGGACATCAGCAATCTGACTGCTTGGTTTGATCATCTGAACCTTTACACCATTTACGGTCTTTAATTTTATATGCTCCCGCTGTGCTTGTTTATGCTTTCAGAATAACCACACCAGTTGATGCTGCAATTGGATTATTTTGGACAAAATTATCATCAACTTTGGACATTGAGACATGATTGCGATGAAATTAACGATAATATTTTTTTTATATGCTAATGGTAGACCCAATTGTTGTATTAACTTTTGTACCCGAATAAACGATATTCAGGGTCATCGTATGAATTGACATGATATTATTTCGGTGATTGAAGAATTATTATTTAATTGTTCGTTTGTTGAGTAATATATTGCTCATTATTGATAATTATAAAGATGCATATGTTTTATGTGATATGCTCATTCACTTGTCGAATTTTGCCTACTGATATAATTTTTAGACTTGGCCACTTCCGTCTGGTTACATCACGTGATGGTCTCTGGTGGGGTTCATCGACTTTGCTACTTCCGCCTTTTGACAGCACGTGACACTCTCTGATGGGGTTCTTCGACTTAGTCACTTCTACTTCGCGACAACACGTGACATTCTCTAATGGGGCTCTTCGACTTGGCAACTTCCGCCTGGTTACATGACGTGACATTCTCTGATGGGGTTCTTCGACTTCGTCACTTCCGCCTGGTTGATCACGTAACAGTCTTTGATAGAGATCTTCTACTTCGCTACTTCTACCTCGCGACAACACGTGACAGAATGATGCACTTCCCGTTACATCATCTCGTGACAGTCTCTGATGCAGTTGTTTGTGTTTGCTGCTTACTCTGGCGACAACGCACGGCGGCCACTGATACAGTCCAGCTCTTTGCTAAATCGTGATATCACGACTGTAAACCAGTCTAGAAAACGCAACAGTAATAAAATTATGAAGTTTATTGTTGCATGATGTGTTATTGTTATTTGCAAAGTAAAATTGTTTAGTTTATTTTTTATTGAACTACCCGATCCGTATCCCTCCCGTCTCTCTCCCTTTCTTCCCTTCCCTTACCATATCCAATCAAATTCTCTACCCTCCCTCCATTTATCTTCTCTCTCGGCTATTTACTCTCATCGAACCCCTCTACTCTTCCACTATCTAGCATCTAAAATTTGCCCTCTTCCTCTTCACTTCCTTACCCACGTTCCATTACACTCCCTCTCGTCTACTCTTGTATTTCATTTTTTTCATCCTACCTACCATCTCTGTCCTTTATAAATTAAATATTTTATTTAGGCGGTCCCTCCATTGGGTTATTCTTCCATCATTAACCATTTTAACGTTCCCTCAATAAATGAACCCCTTCTTGCTAAACCATCCCTCATTAAACCACATGAGATTAAACTATTCCCGACCCATTTAACGATCCACATGACATGTCCCCCCTTGTAATCGTTACCTCCATTGAACAGTCGCTACATTTAACGTACCCTCCGTTCGACGGCCCCTGTATTGAGTGTACCATTTATTTAACGGACACTCAATTTAAGGAGCCCTCTAGTTAAATGTCCCAACATTTAAAGAGGCTTCCATTTAACGTTCCCTCCATTGAACGGTCCCTCCATTTAATACGGTGTGTGTTATATTGAGAGAAATATTGTATTGTGTAGACGGAGAAGGTAACTTGCCGCCGAGAGATACTGAGGCTGTACAAATACAGCATCAAATAATTATCTATTCGCAATTTAAACAACATGGTCTCGTTTACCAAACCATTATTACGGCGACATATTGACGCTTATCTGATCGGCTATATCATTTTGAAGCAAATTTGTTCTCATAGAGGCTGGGTAATTTGTTAAGCTAGATATACGTTATGACAGTAACCATTGAATTGCACTTAAGGTCATAATATTGAGATGCATTTTTCTGCATTTACAGCGACAACGACTCTCAAGCAACAAACTTTCGCATTAATAATCGCGTACACGCAACACACTCTTACACAGGCCACCAGGTTCACGAAATGCAATTTAACACAGACCAACATACTACTCATGCAACGCATTTTAAAGCAGACCAACATGGTACACGCAAAGCATTCTAATACAGGCCACCAAGCGCAGGCAATGCATTCTAATGCGGACCACCAGGCTCATGTAATGCATTTAACGCGGACCTCCAGGATCAACAATGCATTTAACGCGGACCACCAGGCTCAAGCAATGCATTTTAAGGCGGACCACCAGGCTCACGCAATACATTTTAACGTGGTCAATCAGGCTCACGCAATGCATTTTAACGCTTGGTCTGATCAATCACAATTATCTCTCAGTTTAAACTTTAATTGTCATTGTAAATATTGTGGTCCACCTGAGAACTCTTCTTCTTGACCTATGAATATTTTCTTGTAAGCAGCGTCGAAACCTGCTACCACATTTGGTGATTAATGGCGATTTGGTGCAACTGTTCAATTACAGCAACCCGACTTATGTGTCACCTATCAGTACCTATTGAAAAACCAAGATCATGTTGCTGTGAACGAGTTGCAACGTTTCCCAATGCGAATTCTTTCACTGGTATGTTGTAGAATTCATATCCTAATATTTCTTCTTGGTAAACGAAAAGGTATGTTCATTAGGGGTGAAATTCTGTGGATTACGTACTAAAGGCTCCTGTGATAAAAGTTTAATTAATCTTCCCATTCACGTGCTGCACTTAGCGGTATTGAAAACAATGAAACTATTTTATCTGAAATTAGGTGCCAGTGCCTTGTATATAACTAAGGATTATACATATTCATAACTTTTAGTGGCCCTTAAATGCCAGTGCCTTGTATATAATTAAGGATCATAAATATTCATTACTTTCAGTGGCCCTCAAATGCTAAAGCTGTTGTGCAGTGAATTGACAATAATGCAGCTAGTATGCATAAGGAAGCAGCTTCAGCTAGTAGGATAGGTGTCTAATTTCACCATGGCCACTTTATTAAGTGAATTTTGGCCTCTCATCGTACATATTCAAACCGCCATCAACAACAAATAGTATAAAAGGGTAACTCAACATTAAATGTTGGCCTCTCACTGTAAATATTCAATGGTTGTATTTCTCCTATTCCTGCAGTTGATGACTCGTAGTAAGACTCATATCTTCATGATTTGACCCATGCATTGCGGGCGAATGCTCTGATATATTCAATGCTCATCACAGAGGGTTGGTTTATTATAAAAGGCGTGATGGGTTGAAATAATCAAGCTATCTATCTGTGAGTTGGTAATTCATCAAATCGGTCCAAGGTCATAAGAAAGAGGAAGTGGTCACAGCACGACGAGCCCTGAATAGGTCAAATAAGCACGAATGTTATCTTGCTCAAAGACTGTTGTCAATCAAAGCATAATAGCAGTGCCTTGATTAAAAGGCAGCGATTAATAATAGTAAAATACTGAAGTTTCCGTGCAAATTTGCTTAGAGTGAAGGCAGGAAGATTATAATGATGTGGCCAAGTCAGTATTTGCAATCTTAGAACCCAACATCGATTGGAGCATGACATCTCAAAGACGGCCTCATTGCCACTTCATTCTCACCACGATTTATCTACGCTTGGCTCCCCATTCTTAACGCGATTTATCCACATTTGCCTCATTGCAACTCCATTGTTAACGCGATTTATCGTCGCTTTCCACATTGCCACTCCATTCTAAAAGCGATCTATGGGTGCTTGCCTCATTGCACTCCATTTTCAACACGGGGTTAGTTTCGACGCTGCATACATCCGGGTGTTCAATTTCATGACCCTATCATTCTCCCGTCCTAACATATTTGTCATCCTTTACGTCATGACGGCCAGCGGTGTGATGATGCATATGCGTCGAGACCCTATGTCTATTGCCCCATAGCTTTTAAAATAATACCCTGAACATGTAATGCCGTTTATAACGGAGTAAACACAATGTATAGCATCATAATCCTGAAGTCGTATAAGATAACCGCACTTTCAATAAGTGTCATATCGCCTGCAAACACTGCATTAGTGAAAATCAACATATTATTTAACTCTTCTAGTGATGGTTTAATTAACAGATTTTGATGAAAGCCTGTCTGAGAAGTGTTTTACTTGAATTTTCAGGCCTTAGTAAAAACCTTGCGCTTTTGAAGATCTTGACGCCAATTCAAAAGTCAAGCCCCACACGTCAATTAGCTTCGCGATATGAATGTCATCAGTCTGATCACATCATCGACATACCCACCCCTACCCCATATCAATCACCGCTCACACCTCATCCACTGTCTACAGTTTTTGCATTAATCTACACACCTCTATTAGAGCATAGCAATCGACATAAAGCGTCTTGGGTTTCTAAAGCAGGTTCTAACGGAGTAAGCGCAGTATGTGGCGCCATAATTCCTCAGGTCGTTATCATACATGGTGCTTTAATTTATTCATATACCCTTATAGCCTGTGCATAATTAAAAATTGCAGGATCTTGATGTTAATAGACAGTAGCACCATTGTAGTCGAGCAGAACATTTGAGGAGAGCATGTCGACGTGGTCGTCTAAAAGAATATATATCGCTACATCATAACCTTACTCACCAACACCACATCTTATCAGATAGTAATGGCCAGGAAAAGACATTGCCAAGATCTCTGAACTACAACTACAGAGTATGCCATACCGATGTTTCTATCCATCGTGTCAGTCTGGGATCTATTTGTTCAGGTTTCTGTTTTTTGTTTGTGTATTCAAAGACTACAACATATCATCTGCCATTGAGATTCATCTAATATCACACCCAGAGTGGGATAGACTTAAAAACATGCACAGTCACACTTCACAAACACTAAACATCACCTTAGGCAGTTGTGAGGACGATGAACTGCCGAAAGTTACATAACATATAACAAACAAAGATTATGTCAGAGGAAATCTGGACCTCACAGTGGTTCCACCAAGATTATGAAGGTTTTTCCCAATCCTATTATAATCTCAATGTGCACCCTCTTGCTGGAGATCTTCCGGTCTCTATGCACCACTTTCCTTGTCAGCCGATTCTTCTTACTCACAAAGGTTGGTATAATTACGGTGACATCATAGGGAGCAAATAAGTCCTGTATGACAACGCCCTTTTCAGGCATTACCGAGTGACCTTGGTCACACATTGCTGGTAGTTTGCTCCTTCCAACTGCCTGTCACTGGTTGCGCCGCCTTAAGAGGGGGACACTTAGAACACAAGGCCTGCTGGTATAGCTTCCACCACCACCTTCAATGTGTTACGGTTCTTGTACGTAGAAAAAATGGCTTAGAAAACGACATACCTGGGTCTCTTTGATCTTGACTTGGCCAGTTGCCCATCGCCGGCCAGCTCGTTTTACAGCGTTTCGTAGATGCTCGTCCGCTACGCACAGCGCATTGACAGTGACAGCTTTACCCTGAATGTCGTCACCATCAAATATCTCATGACCGCTTGACGTAGAGCGAGATATTTTATATGTTTAGATCGGAAATGAATCTCTTGTATTGACGCGTAAACCGCAAAGTAAGCGCATAACCTGATAACTTTCGGTCGAGCTTGGGAGCGCATTGCTCTGTGCCGCCACCTGTAGGACAAATCTGCAACGCAGTCTCCCATTCTTATCACAGCACAGAGATCATTATTGCAATAACCTAACTACAATCTTGCATACAATACCGGCTTCCCTATATTAGGACATATTTCCTATGAGGCACGGCATCAATGCGCCTTAATATACGACACTGGCCCTCACAAAGTAAGCACTCATTATAGAATCATCATCCCTCCGGTCCTACGCATATATGGTGCGTTCAGTTATGAACTTATCGCCTGCGTTAAACGAACTAGCCTTCATTTTCACTCTGCAGTCGATGAAGACATCGGTAATCAGCAGCTTGCCTTGTTCTATGCGTGTTTCCCTGACTTCAATAAAGCCCTGGTATTCCAATCTGACCTTCAGTTATAACAAGAGACATGACAAAAACACGTCGAATAGTTTGGCGAAATGAATGTAGAGTATAGCTATTGTGGTCGAACTCACCACATCTAAAGAGCATGCCAGAGAACATCAATCGTAGAGCCATTAACATACACACCCCAGCCTGACATATATTATCAACTCGCTCCTTAGCTAACAGCCTTACGTTTTGATTGACTCACCCCTTGACAAACTTGTATATTTAAAAGACGACATATCTGCACCTGTCTCACTGCGACACCATTCGTATGCTGACATATTGACGCCAACCACCTTCAAGACAACGTGGGGACGGAAGTCTTATTGCCCACAACTGAATGGATCATGAACACGACTATGCTGCACCCATGGGACGGAAAAATCTAGAACAAGGATGTTTAGTTCTCCAAAACACGTGGTACGATAAAAGTATCATTATGGGTCATCAGTACTATCTAATCAGAATCCGCTTTGCATTACAGATGCTGCCTTATGTAAACCATACGGATGTTATTAAAGTGAATTGAATGAAAGTGTTGACAAAATCTCTATCACCATTTTAGCCATTAAAGTGCACATTCGCTCGCCATTTGAATAAATAGCAGCATTTTAAATAGCAAATATATGATAATTACACCATACAATTCAACAGCCTGACTTTGATTCACTAACACTCTTTTTAAGATAATTATTAAATACACTCAGATCACAGATTCAACCAAGTACCAGAGGAAATGCCTAGAAAACTCAATTTTAGTATAGATTGTGAAACATTGTAACCATCGAATTATCTATCAACAAACGTCTATACTTAATCCACAAAGCCAGTCTTGGGTCTGCATAGACAACAGACAATGTTTGGTGTTAAGCATATAAATTGCCAACCGGTGCCACTGCGTAATTTGTTTACAAATCTACCAAGACGGTATCTCTGTAGTGGATTTTGTATCACCATTCTTATTCAAACCACCTTCATTCCGTTCTGATAACCGCGTTCGACGCCTTTTTTGTTTTTGCATATACCAGAAGTTGACAAAGCCAAAGATTCCGAATAATTCAGAAACTGATGGTAACATGTGTTTCAGTTCATAATCCAATACCATTTGTGAAGCATATAACTAAATCAGCTACGAACATACCCTAAGATAGTTTAGAATCCGAAAGTGCTAAGTGCTACAATAACAAAGCAGTTCATCATCATTTGACAATATCGGTTTTTTGTTGCGAAAGTGGTTGGGGTAGGGGGGGGGGGGGGGGGCAAAGACTATATAGTTAGAGCACAACCCCGAACAAACAGTGCTTCATGTTCAATGTCCTACATCTCAAGTGAAGCCCCTGATTAGACGCAGTGTAACGGTAACGAATACCTAGGGCAAACCCTCTGTGATTGTACCTTTATATTGCATCCTGCAGGACGGCATCTAGACATTCTTCCTGCGACGAATAAGTCTCGTTCATCAATGAATGGAATTACTACCGCTCATAATAAACCATAGAGAATGATTTGAATGGAACATGTAAAGATAAGTCTCATTATAGGCAACGTATATCATTTATAAATCAACTGTGTGGCTGTGTTTTCTAAATACAATAAAATAGAGAACGTATTGAAAAACTTAAAGCCAGAATGGACCAGAAAGAAATTTGAGGGTCCATGTATTCGATTAAACAAATGCACTGGAAGATAAAAGTCATGCAATGTGGTTGGGCTATGCATCGTGCGGATGAATGCGTAATGTCTGAGTTGTTTAGCTTATTTAGTCTTTGTCACTTCATCTCATCTCGGATAACTCATCATATACGTACTCAGTTGGCGATGATAAGTGTAATTAGCATGCGCAGAATAATGTGTCATTGCTGCATTGCTCTTATTAGTTCACGCCGACGCCCACATCACTTCAAGATATTTGGAATTTGAAATTGCAACGGCATGAATTGATCATGGCAGATTTTGCGGCCTAAATGCCATGGCATCTAGTACATAATGTCGCTAAAATGTTACAATTGGTCATCGCAAGACATACTGTATAGAACTGCGCAGCATTAAAATTAATCCCCCCGAATGCAGTGCATTCCATATGGCATCATCGTCACTGACGTTGCATACAAATATGGCGCTTTTAATAATGAACAGAATGAAAAGGTGGAAATAGCCATAATATTCCACTGTTCAAGTTCCGAGTGAAGTTAACGCCTATAGCCGTAGCTAGTCTAAGATGTATGTGAACTGGCAACATGTAGTCATCATGTCATCGTCATCAACATACCCAGCCGATTCCCATCTTGTCTTACGGTGACTCCTAGTCCCCCACGTACAGCATTAAATATCTATCTACTCGCAATCTAAACAACTTGGTCTCGTTTACCACACCATTATCAAGGCGACATGTTGACGCTTACCTCATTACCTGGTCGTCCTCAGCACATGAGTAAGCCAAGCATTAAGATGCATATCATTTTGAAGCAAATTTGTTCTCACAGAGGATGGGTAATTTGTTAAGCTAGATATACGTTATGACAGTAACCATCGAATTGCACTTAAGGTTATAATATTGAGATGCATTTTTTTCTGCATTTACAGCGTCAACGACTCTCATGCAGCAAACTTTCGCATTAACAATCGCGTACACGCAACACACTCTTACACAGGCCACCAGGTTCACGAAATGCAATTTAACACGGACCAACATACTACTCATGCAACGCATTTTAAAACAGACCAACATGGTACACGCAAAGCATTCTAATACAGGCCACCAAGCGCAGGCAATGCATTCTAATGCGGACCACCAGGCTCACGCAATGCATTTAACGCGGACCTCCAGGATCAACAATGCATTTAACGCGGACCACCAGGCTCAAGCAATGCATTTTAAGGCGGACCACCAGGCTCACGCAATGCATTTTAACGTGGTCAATCAGGCTCATACATGCATTTTAACGCGGACCACCAGGCTCACGCAATTGTTTAATTACAGCAACCAGACTTATGTGTCACCTATCATATGTACAAACCTATTGCAAATCCAAGGTCATGTTGCTGTGAACGGGTTGCAACGTTTCGGGATACGATCTCTTTCAATGTTATTTTGTAGAATTCATATCTTAATAATTCTTTTTAGAAAACGAAAATTTGCGCTCATTAGGGGTGAAATTCTGATGATTACGTAAGAAAGTCTCCTGTGATAAAATGAAAATAGAACAGCCCATTCACGCGCTGCCCTTAGCGGTATTGAAAACAATGAAACTAATTTATCTGAAATTAGGTGCCAATGCCTTGAATATTACTAAGGATTACAAATATTCATAATTTCAGTGGCCCTTAAATGCTAAAGCTGTTGTGCAGTTAATTGACTTGCAATAATGCAGCTTGTATGAATAAGGAAGCAGCTTCAGCTAGTATGATAGGTCTCATTTCACCAAGGCCACTTTATTAAGTGGATTGCGTCAATTGTTCAAGGTATAAAAGGGTAAAATGTACAAGTGCGTAACTTAACATTGAAATGGCGAATGTTCCGCAGATATATTTCATGTTCATCACAGATGGTTGGTTATTTGATAAATAATGTGATGGGCTGACATAATTCAGCTATCACTCATTGAACTGGTAATTAATCAAATCGGCCCAAGGTCATAATAACTAGGAAGCGGTCAAAGATCGGCCAGCTTTGAATAGGTAAAACAAGAACGAATGTCATCCAGCTCAAAGACTGTTGTCAGTCTAAGCATAATAGCATTGCGTGATTATTGCCACTCCGTTCTCAACACGAATTATCGACAACATCCTTATTGCCACTCCATTCTCAACACGACAGATTAGCCTCGTCGCTGCATACATTCGGGTTTTCAACATTATGACCCGATCATTCTGCATTCGTATAAAATTTGTCGTCCTTTGTGTTATGACGGCCAGCAAATTGATGTCAGCAATCATTATCTTGGGACCTTCCGTTTATTGCAGCATAGCTTTTAAAATAATACCCTGAACATGTAATGCCGTTTATAACGGAGTAAGCACAATGTATAGCATCATAATCCTGAAGTCGTATAAGATAACAGCACTTTCAATAAGTGTCATATCGCCTGCAAACACTGCTTAAGGAACATCGACATATTAGTCTACTTTTCAAGTAATGGGTCAATTAAACGATTTTGATGAAACCCAGGATGAGAATTGTTTGACTCTGATTTTCCGGCGTCAGTAAAGCCCCTGTGCTTTTGAAGATCTTGACGCCATCACAAAAGTCCAGCCCCGCACGTCAATTATCAACGTGATATAAATGTAATCACACTGATCACATCTAGACAGCATGTGGTAGTATTAATCTTAACGTAGATCGTCTATGTCATCATCGACAAAGCCATCCCTACCCCATATCTATCACCGCTCACACCCACTCCTTACATCATTTTACATTAATCAACACACCTCCATTAGAGCATTACATTTGACATAAAGCGTCTGAATGTGGCGCCATGATTACTCAGGTCGTTTTCATACATGGTGATTTCATTTTATTAGAGCATACCATATGAGGAGAACATGTCGACGTGGTTGTCTAAAGGAATGTCCATCGTTACATCATCAACTTACCCACCTAAACCACATCTTATCTCCCTCCCTGCTCACTACTAACCGCCTCTCATCGATCTGCAACCCAAACCCTACCCGGGCGCAGATAGTAATGGCCGGGAAAAGACATTGCCATTTTCTCTAACCCACTACTACAGAGCAAGCTAGACCGATGTTTCTATCTATCATGTCAGTCTGGGATCTATGTATTCAGCTATCTGTTTTTTTGTTTCGGTTACCGATGCTCTCGCTCACCTAACCCTGATTGCAACATCCTTTTTATTGTGACATGACCGCACTAGCATTATTGCCACACCATTATCAACAGAACATTACTATGCCAGACTTGGTAATATTTTGTATTAACATTGTCATTAACGATTATAGAGTCGCAACTAGACCGTTCTCATTGCATTATAAGCTACCGCATTGTCTTGATAGGATGATATAACGCAGCATACTACTCCGGATTTGCGGGTTTTCGAGCTTATTGCCAATTAGCACAGCATTATAAATGATGCGCCTGAATATACGACGCTGGCGCTAATGGAGTAAGCATACTGTAAAGCAATATCAGCCGTATGCATATATGCTGCATTCAATTTGTTACATCTCCTTCACAGATTGAACGAGCCATAGTCGGAATTGCGCGCAGCTCATGTTTCTGTGGAGCCCTTGTGCGCCAAAATGTCCAGTAGTTGTTACACAATTCGTCAACAATACATCAATATGTTCCACAATGTTGATTATTGTGTCATTATTATGACTGAGTTGATGACGTTATGAGATCATTTCCAAGTAGTAATCTGAATGAAGGCAAATCATCTCGTCATTAACATACTCCGCCCTCTAACCCCATCCGGTTATCTGCTCGCACCCCGCCCAACAATTACCTACTTTGACAATGATGACCTTGTTTAAATAATTTGAGAATGCGGGCATTTGCAAGCGTATATCTCATAAAACGATGGTAGTCACAAATTCCTCTTGGGTGTGGTAAGAAATAGTTTTAGCTGCTGTTTCCAACCCCGTGAAAAGTTTCAGCTTTTCTATAGGTATGTAAGACGTAGCTAAAACTTCCGGGTGGAATAATTAAGGTTAAGGTTATTCAGTTTTCTGATGTTAGCATGTGGTCAGATAACTATGTCATATGGTCTGCTAGTCGTCAATATGCCTCAATGGATCATTTCAACGACTATATATGATAATACTGTGGATGGACGTTAACTTTGTCAGCAACTTTGAATAAGAAAACAACTTTATCTGATGAGAAACATTCCACATAACACCGCCTCTTAGTGGCTTATTTCAGATATTTTTTCACAAATCACTGAAAGAATATACATGATCTCTATGAGAGTGCAAAATAAAACTACGTCATTTGTGAATTACCGAACATGTCAGCATCGTATATGTTAACTACCACCAATGGAGGTATTGCCATTGTTGTAGTTGTCTCGAAGTAAAACATTGAATAGCGCACCATAAATTTGATGTTCATAGCAGGTGGTTAGTCTGTTTATAATGCATTTTGTGGTGTGTTTAAAACATCCAGTTATAATTCGCTCAGTTGTTATACTGTCTGTGGCTCATAAACTATAGTCAATGTGACCATACAAGTATTGATTTGATTATGATGAGTGGTGACGGAGCAGTCTGAGGTTCAATAGTTTTTGTGAGATTGCGATAAGCTGTTTTGCGTGTCATATGTATTTAGAATAAAACTGGAAGGATAGTCCGCTGTTTGTAAGTAACACTGGTTTAAATTTGCTCGCACAGTGAGAGCAATAAATACGAGCATTAATAGATTCTATCATTTTAAATGATGAGGCCTTGATGCGACTTATCTCGTTAATCTGAGAAGTCATAAGAGGAAGTATAAGATATTGGCCAAAATGTCATATTTGCTATCTTATGGACGACTATCTATTTACGCACAATTATTGTGTCATTGCCCGACTAGTCTGATCATACACTAACGAGGCCTGCCTCGTCGCGACATCAGCCTCGTTATAACACCATTCTTAAACCAGCCGTTGACAGCCGCATTGCTACATTATTCAACACGACATGTCTACTCTAGTCTCATTGATGGGACCCACCGTCAATTTGCAATTGCATGGCGCAATCATACTTCTGTCGTTGCATATGTTGCGTTCTACATGCGTACAAGTCAGATTATTTTTATCATAGGACCTAATCTCTACTACAGCAAAGCTGTATAAATAATACGCCGAATATATAGAGTAAGCACATTATTTGGCCTCATTTCCCCTCAAACATAGTGCTTTTAATACTTAACGTCTGTCTGAGTAGCGATATAATTGTTTTCTGCCATAATGAGTCAATTTAAAGACTTGGGTCATTGCTAGGCTGCAATATATTCGACGAGATGGTATCAATCTGTTCCAGCGTCAATGTTCCTAACATTACGAACACGCTAATTAGTTTACTTAGTAAATGTACAATAGCACTGTTATAATTGAACCCACGTCATTAACCCAAAATTCAAGCTGATTGCTGGAGGCACGGACCGTTTAAAGGAAATGGTTTTTTCAACCATTTTCCCAATTAAGACCTAATTAGTCGGGTTTCTGTTCCACAGATAATGTCATCAACGCTCGTGCATATCTCGGCTTCATTGCCAACATATCTCACCCGCAATTCTCGTCAAATCATAGAGATCATTATCGCAATAACCTGGCAACAATCCTGTATACTATACCGGCTTTGCTATACAGGGACCTAATTTCTATCGAAGCACAGCATCAATGTACCTTATTATAAAACACTGACCCTCACAAAGTAAGCACTCATTATAGAATCATTATCACTCAATAATGGTGCGTTCAATTATGAAATTATGGCCTACGCCAAACGAACTAGCCTTCAATTTCACTCTGCAGTCGATGACGACATCGGTAATCAATAGCTTGTGTTGTTCTATGCGTGTTTCCCTGACTTCAGTAAATCCCTGGTATTCCAATCTGAACTTCAGTTATAACAAGAGACATGATCAACACGTCGACTAGTTTGGCGATATGAATGTAGAGTGTAGCTATTGTAGTCGAACTCACCACATCTACAGAGCATGCCGGAGAACATGGATCGTAGAGCCATCAACATACACACCCCAGCCTGACATATATTATCAACTCGCTCCTGACTCGTTAACAGCCTTACGTTTTGAATGACTCACCCCTTGACCAACTTGGCCTGATTGCCATATTATTTTAATGACGACATGTCTGCACCTGTCTCGCTTCAAGACAACATGGGGACAGTAGTCTTATTGCCCCACAACTGAATGGATCATGGTGTTCATGACTTTGCTACAGCCTTGAGATTGACAAATCTAGAACAATGACGTTTAGTTCTCCAAAACACGTAGTACGACAATGATATCATGTATGGGTCGTCAATACGACCAAATCAGAATCAGCTTTGCATTACAGATGCTGCCTTATGTAAGCCATACGGATAATATCAACGTGAATTGATTCATGAATGCGTCAAATTACTCCTCGAATCAAAAGCGTATGATAATTTAACAACAACAGAGAGCTGCCATGTAAACAATGTTGCAGTTTGCATCAGGTCTGATCGACTTCGTCATGTTGCCTTGCTTGGTGTTTTATTGGTACAAACGGGTCTCATTTGTTCATTGTTATTTTAGTAATTTAAGTGCATTTTCACTCGCCATTTAAATAAATAGCAGCATTATAAATAGCAAATATATGATAATTACACCATACCATTTAACAGTCTGACTTTGATTAACTATCACTCTTTTTCAGACAACTATTAAAAACACTCAGATCACAGATTCATCTAAGTACAAGATGAAGTTCCTAAAAAGCTCAATGGTCGCATAGCATGTGAAACATTGATCCTTACAACATGTCACCATCGAATTATCTATCAACAAACGTCTATACTTAATTCACAACGCCGGTCTTGGGTCAGCATAGGCAACATACAATGTTTGGTGATAAGTATATAACTCACCAACCAGTGCCGCTGCGTAATTTGTTTACCAATCTACCAATCCTGACATGGCAACGTGTCTTGTGAACGGAACCATCGACTTTCTCGCTAACTTGTCTTCCAGCATCACCCCCCTTAAAATCGTTTTACCTAGTCCCACATCAGGCACCCAGGTTCTCTTGAATCCTGATTTCAACCACTTGTACAATCTTTGAGTACTTCTCTACGAAAATGAAAATTCTATAATGTATTCGTTGGCATGATGATTGGAGGAAGGAGTTTGAGTAACTGCACACGCTTGACAACAGTCGCTAGCATGTGTTGCTATATGTTGCGGTATGAACCGGACGCTTTTTACAATAATAGCCAGTTGACCCATCTCCACATTGAAAGCACAGCCATGAATTGGCAAGAAGTGGCCTCCCTCAGCAACACATGCTTGTCACGACTCAGTCAACTCCGCACCCTCATAATCTCGAATCTAGGATTAAATTCCACGTTTAATGAAACGGCATTGCTCAAGCCTAACAAGTCCTTTGGATCTCTATCAAATATTTCTATCGAGAGCTTGAGTCTATCCAATAACGCCATTCACACGCTGGATACCTATTTATTTTCGTCATTCCCTCACCTGCAATATTTGGATATGTGGTACAACATGTTATCATATCCCAGCGATCCATCCTGGTATATTCAAATCCTCTGGTCTAATAGGTATATGCCAAATGTTGATTTATCCAACCAAGGCAAGTACAAATATAACACGCCAATGTACCGTTTTTAAGATTATTCCAAATCTCATGAGAGCGAGATTTCACCCAAGACATACACGAACCTTTGCGAGCGATCACAGGGCCACGAGTGCCACCCGCAAATGTATATTTTTAGGGTTTCCAAATACCATTAATGAATGTAGCTGCTAGTCATGGGAATTAAAGCAGTGGATTATTCGACCAACCTAACGTCTGTTTTTTAACACCTAACAATGTCACCTTTATGGATGCGTCGAGTAATGTACCCTGGATGGAGAAACTCACGAACATTACAAGAAATATTATGGTGTTTGCATTAGATAAATTACAGACAATGAATTTTCAACACTGTGCAATCAAAACATTTCCATTTAATTTTCTTGACGCACTACCGAGTTTGAAAACTTTACTTATTGGTAGGAACAACCTTGGAAAATTAGTTGAAGCTTGGGATTTTCATCTTACCAACACAACCCCATGGAAGTGCTGGACAAACGTATATCAAAGTTCCCACCTAACTCGTCTCTCCATTGTCTGACAAGCCTGACCCATCTAAACATGAGTGGTGACAGTTTGTCAACTTGGACGGTAAATCTCTCAGGACTGGTTTACCTTTAGCTGTTAAACCTTAGTGGTAACTCCTTCATGACCCTATCACCGGCGGTACAAGAAGAACTTGATGCGCTTCATAAGGTACAGCAGACCGTGCGTAACTCGGGACTTATTACACTTGACCTCACAGACAACCCGCTGTCCTGTCTTTGCTCGGATATTCACTTTGTAGATTGGTTCCTTAATACACGTGTTGGCTTTCTTGACCACCAGCTTTATATGTGCACGCATCCCAGAGATCGTCTAGTACCAATATCATCTATAGACCTGGACGAGTTTAACTCTCATTGTAACAAGTCTTGTATAACAGCCATTGTTTTATCAGCGACCATGAACGGCTATAATCGCCGGCTTCGTCGCTCTCTACTGCAAGCGATGGCACCTTCGTTATTGGTGGTACGTCACTCAGAAAGGCTGGCACAGGCTACAAGGCGCACTCGACTGAAACGATTATGATTTTGACGTGCTGTTGCCCACAACAATGAGGATGCTGACTGAGTACTAGGTCCGATGCTTCATAAGCTATCTGTGACCGTGCTGAACGATCCCGCCTCGTGCTGTCTCCCAACTTCTGGGACCAGTGAACTGGTGCCCGCCTTCAGCTGCTGCACATTGCCCAGAAACAGCTGGCTGAGCACGGCAAGGATGTCGTTGTGTCTGTCGTTCTGAAAACGCTACCGGAAGTCACCATGTATGAGACGCTCTTCAATGGGTTTTGACGATAAAAGTTTATCTTGAATGGACGGAAGACGAGGTGGGACAGAAACTCTTCTGTGCAAAATTAGTAAGTGTTCTAGGGGCTGATATCAATGAGGATCGTCAGCAAGGTGCTCCATCATTTCTTTGTAATGATCACAATGCTGACATAAGTATAGAACCTTGAGGACTTAAATGTTAATTAAAGGGTGCGGCCATATTAACAAGTTACAAATTTTCTAATTCGGAGAAAAATAGTTTAGCATTAGGCTATTCAAGTCAATAGATATCTAATGCTAGGGGTTTTGCCACTACGCTATCTAAGACAAAAAATATCATGTTAAATCGAGACTCGTTGAATCTGACCGAATTGTGTTGTTTGACATTTGATGAATATTGCTGATAACACTTATTAATGTGGCGTATTGGTATATGTTTACAGACTTTATGACTGTTTGATTACAACCCTGAATTATCTGACGTTACGTGGCATGATTTGGCAATCCCAGTCTATATTCTCAAAATACGCTATTTTTGTTATGAATTTTGCGTGAAAAGTTATGTGTGTGCTGCAAACAATGTAACCAAAATATCAAATTCCAAACCGTCAAAGATGGAATGGTAAACGATAATCAAGCGCCACGTAAAACAAATTGTAAAGCGAATATCTTACACGTTTCTTGCACTACTTTTAATGTGCCAGTTTGTTATTAACATCCGATGATCTCTGTCGGGAGGAATGTGGGTGTGGCAATCTGACAAACAAAAACAGACAATCCGGAGTTACTCGGAAAACAGGATAATCACCCCCCCCCCCCCTTATTGACTGAACTACCTTTCAGTAATCACTCTATTTCCCACGCCCTCTTCCTCTTGCCCTCTTTTTCCTCCCCTCTCTATCCCTGCCTTCTCAACCAACCCTCTTTTCCTGCCATCTTCCTTTGCCCTCTACCCTTTCTCTGTGGCTCCCTCCCCCCTCTCCCCAATCCCTATATCCCCTTCTCCTGCTTTGATCCCCTGCCCGTTTCACCTCTTTTTGCCCTTTCCCTATTCCCTCGCCCTCATCCCCGGCCCTCTTCCACTGATCTTGGATTCTTCCCCTGATCTCTTTTCTTTGCCCCCCCCCCCCTTCCCTGCCCTCTGTTTACCACTGACATATTTTCATGTTTTGCTCCCATACTCACTATTCCTACTCTCTGTTCTCCTGCAATCGATGTAACCTATTTCTGCCCCTATCCACCCCGACCCCCCTTGCCGTTGCCCTCTTCACCACTTGGCTTTGTTTTTGTACTTCCCCGATTCTCTTCTCCCAGTCAAGAGCTTTACTTGATAATAAGCGATACAAAGACTTGTGCATGACCATTGTTTAAAGTTCATGTTGTTTTCCCTCTTTGCTGTAACCTACATATAAATAAAACAAGTGGTCCAAACTATGCTAGTTGACCAAGCATATCAGATTGCCATGGCAAAACTTTTGAGAGACACCCCATCGGTTACCAACGATGGTTCACTATGAATAAAGGGAACGGACATGATTTATGTGATGGTGAGAGCGAGGAAGCAATGGGTGCCATTTTTCACCTCAAAAGAAAAGTAAGGCAAAATACATACACTTTAGCATCCACTTGTTGTGAGATGTCAACTTTTATCCACCTTTCTGAAACACAGACCCCACAATTTGATGACTTCTTTAATCTCCAACGATGAGCTGCCATTTACACCAAAAATATAGGTACAAGCATACAGAGACAAAGTTATCATCCCAGGCGTATTATGCACGGTTATCTAAGTAAGATTCATATATAATTGCTTCAATTTAATGTAAGTAAGAATGAAACATCAGGTCAGAATGAGGTATGACAACAGGTGGCCAGGTGGCAAATCTCAGGGACCATCTCCAAACCAGGCATGGATTATTGACAAACTCGTGTTTCGATACATGCCCTCACAATGAGTTAATCGGCGCAGATCCTTTAGAAAGTTCACATGCCAAACCCTGTGTTAAAGACATCAAAATCCTCAACCCCATCTGCAAATCCGGACCAAAGTACTGAAAAAGACACTCTCTGATTGGGTTATCTTTTAGTAATATTACGCTGATAGAACGTAGTGCAAATGGATTATTCTACTTTTTGTGCAAGAAAAGTTTATAAATTAATTTTAATCACGACTCGGGAATATATAAACAAAATATGCATTTCATATCGTATGACTATATAAAGAATGAAATTAAATTATTCAGGTCAGAGGTCAGATGATTGTATGTAAATACGCCGAATGAAAAAAACCGCTCATTTAAAATACAGCCGTCAGTTGCACAGAGCAAAACACATTCACAACTTCCCCGGTAATTCTAAATTTAAGGAATAAGATTTTGTCGCCCAGTTTTTGGATTGGTGGCAGCGCATATTGTTCGCTAAGTCATTGTATCACACGTGTATTACAGCTGTCATAAGACTTGGATACCTGACTTAGCTTTTCAAAGAGCCATATACATCCATAACTTAATTTCAACTTTGAATTCAAGAAATTATGAGCTTCCGGTTGAATGGCCAGTGAAATTTGTACTTTTGTTGTAGGAAATTTGTTCCGTGGATTATTACGCTGCTTGTGTAGTCTTAGAAATGAACTAAGACTGTGTCACCGATCTTTGTAGAGCAATAAACATGTGCAGATACACCCCACCCCACCCAACTCCATTCTTTTGAATATGACTATTACGCTTTATTTGTGGATCCGGCTTTTATTTTAATTGTTCCATTCCTGGACTTACATGTTGAGCACACATCGGCCATTTTCCCTATCTTTATTTATGCGTTTGAATGAGGTCATGCAGTTCGCTGTTCAAATATTTGACAGTTGTATATTATCATACAGAGCTTCCACACTACTTGGTCTCGGGAATATGTTTGTTCCACTTGGCTATTCAATTTGTCTCTTTCATTTATTTATATGGCCTACATTCATTTTTATTTCTCCCTTTGTGCAGAGAATTGCGCTGAACAAGTTTTATTTATTGTTAGTTATTTTTCCACACTGCAATCACCAGGCTATGGCCTACATAGTGCAATACACATCCACATTTTTTTTTTTTACTGAATATTTCTAATATCTGTCTGCTTTCACTCTTCTTATTCTTCTTGATGGGTATGTTCTGCAAATCGTTTATCACTGGCTTTTATATTTTTGTCTCGCACTTTTTCGGACAGAATGACCGTAATTGGTTCTTGCTAGTGCAATACATACACACAGCACATTCGTTTCTTAGCTATGAGTTGAAAAAACAACAAGATTTAAGCTTCCGATGGTACGCTTTTTAATGCTACTTATTAATTTTTGTCCAGAACTTTTGTAGAATTGCTTAACCGATCGTAGATCTAAGCAATAAACAAGCACATTTACATCCCCCATCTCCCCTCAACACCCCCCCCCCCCCCCCTACCACTTCTTTGTATAACGAGAATAGTCTGTAGCTTTTATTTCTATATCCGGAATTTTTGATGTTTTCTTAGACTCAATAATAGGATACGTCAATAATTATCCCCTCCCCCATCTACTTTTGTGTACTAAAATAGAGGCAAGCATATTCTTTGCTCACTTATTTTTTGTATATAATTTGCCGATTTTCCCTTAAATTGCTCATTCACAATAGTCTGCATTGTGAAATGCAAATCCATTGCACATAAATTTTTCGTGTTCATTAAAGATATCCAGTTTAAACAACAAAATGTGCTACACACATTTTCCTGCTGGTTACATTTAACTTTAAACCCTATAAAACTGGGTCGTGGGACTGTTGTCACAAAACTGCAATACACATCCTGAATACATTCCACAGTAAATGTTAGTTATGTGAAGTCCTGAACTTTCGTAGAACTGAGTCACTGGATTTTGATCTGGGTAGAGCACTCAACACGCACGAAGAATGCGTGTTTAGCTATCATTGTCGCACCCGGCATTTATTAGAATTGTTCCTTTTCTGTAATTGATAGAATACACACCCGCCATTTTTCCGTTTCTGCTTTTGTGTATTTACATTCGGGGCATTTATTTGAGCTTCCATTTGTTCGCCAAGCTGTCGTTTGGATCTGTGGGTGGAGATGTGATTCTTTGTTTATAATGTTGGTTATGGGTTTTATTACTTGAACTATGGTGCAAATGCGTCTCCAGACTTACATCTTGATTTAGCAATAAACAATCGCATATCTCCCACCCCACTTCTACATCCCCCCCCTCCTCCCCACACACACACTACTGTCTGCTGCCACCCCTACCCCTTTTTATGGAAGAAATTACGAGATCACGATTGTGTTGTTGATGTCTGGACATCAGCAATCTGACTGCTTGGTTTGATCAACTGAACCTTTAAACCATTTCCGGTCTTTAATTTTATATGCTCCCGCTGTGCTTTGTTATGCTTTCAGAATAACCACACCAGTTGATGCTGCAATTGGATCATTTTGGACATAATTATCATAAACTTTGGACATTGAGACATGATTGCAATGAAATTAACGATAATGTTTTTTATATATATGCTAATGGTAGTCCCAATTGTTGTATTAACTTTTGTACCCGAATAAACGATATTCAGGGTCATCGTATGAATTGACATGATATTATTTCGGTGATTGAAGAATTATTATTTAATTGTTCGTTTGTTAAGTAATATATTGCTCATTATTGATAATTATATAGATGCACATGTTTTACGTCATATGTTCATTCACTTGTCGAATTTCGCCTACTGATATAATTCTTAGACTTGGCCACTTCCGCCTGGTAACGACACGTGATGGTCTCTGGTGGTGTTCATCGACCTCCCTACTTCCGTCTAGCGACAACACGTGATATTCTCTGAAGGGGGTTCATGGACTTCACTGCTTCTACTAGCAACAACACGTGACCGATGGTGATGTAGTTCTTTTGACATCGTGTGACAGTACGATGCAGTTTTTTGACTTCGCCACTTCCCCTTGCAGCATCTCGTGAGAGTCTCTGGTGTTTTCTACTTACCCCCGCAACGCACGGCGGCCATTGATATAGTCCATCTCTTTGTTACATCGTGATATCACGACTGTGAACCAGTCTAGAAACGCAACAAGAACAAAAATTATTAAGTTTATTGTTGCCTGTCATGTGTTAATGTTATATGCAAATTAAAATTGTTTAGTTTGTTGTTTATTGAACTACCCAACACATATTCCCCCAACTACTCTCCCTTTCTTCCCTTCCTATCCCATATCCAAGCAAATTCCCTACCCTTCCTCTATTTATCTTCCCTCGGCTATTTACTCTCGTCGACCCCCTCTACTCCTCCTCTATCTAGCATCAAAACTTTTTACTCTGTCTCTCTTCACTTCCTTACCCACGTTCTATTGCCCTCCCTCTCGTCTACTCTTGTATTTTTTTCCTATCCTATCTACCATCTCTATACGCCCCCTATAAGCGTCTACTCTTCAACACCCTCACGTGGCCCCACTCAAATTTTATTTTAATTTTATAAACTAGATATTTTATTAAAAAAACATTAACCTCCATTGGGTTATCCCCAATCAAACTATTCCCGCCCCATAACGATCCACCTTTAAATGTTCCCCCTTTAAACTTTACTTCCATTGTAAAACTTGCCTCCATTGTAAAACTCCATTGTAAAACTTACCTCCATTGTAACAACTGATCTCGTCACCGGCTCCCCTCTCGTCACCGGCTCCCCTCTCGTCAAAATAAGGGCCCCACTTAAATAAGGGCCCCACTAAAATAAGGGCCCCACTAAAATATTGTATTGTGTAAACGGAGAAGGTGACTTGCCACCGTGAAATACTGCTGCTGTACAAATGCTACAAGAGTAACTCCTCGGGTATAACGAGCTATAGCAATATGCTTAACAAACTATTGAATATGGAAGGGAATTTCCTGCTGTTATTTCAGTATCCTTACTTGTCAGCGCTAACAGGATATCTGGGAGCTAAGCATAGATATCCAGTATCTTCATCACAAAAAGAAGAGATTGTCGTTTGTACCAGTTTGTTCATGATGAATATATTGAATCTGACACATATCATACCACGGGGGGTTCAATGCTTTCTTTCCGAGTGAAAAAGTCATAATATTCCAACGACTAAGGCCGTAGCTAGTCTAAGATGTATGTGAACTGGCCACATGTAGTCATCATGCCATCGTCATCAACATACCCAGCCGAATCCCATCTTGTCTTACGGTGACTCCTCGTCCTCCACGTACAGCATTAAATATTTATCTACTCGCAATCTAAACAACTTGGTCTCGTTTACCACACCATTATCAAGGCGACATATTGACGCTTATCTCATTCAGTTCTCAGTACATGAGTAAGAGCTTTATTGACTTAAATCACTAGGCATTTTCATTATGAGTAACTAAATCATGAGTATATACAAGATTTATTGCCGTGTTTTGTCAGTACACAGCAAACAGTGAAAATGTTGTGAGCAATAATAGAAGAAAAGAAATTGAGAAGCCATTTTAAGCCACTCTGTTGGATGTTACAAACTGTGGGCTGTTGTTGCGCTTGGTCTGATCAATCACAATTATCTCGCAGTTAAAATATTGGGATCCACCTGAGAACTCTTCTTCTTGACCTTCGAATATTTTCTTGTAAGTAGCGTCAAAACTCGCTACCATATTTGGAGATTATTGGAAAGTCCCATTAAAATTTGCATTAAAGAGAAGTGGTCAGTAACAACACGATTATAAACACTTCGATTCAGAAAGAGTAAAAACCAATCAGTCCGTTGTTTATGATTGTTGGTGTTGATAACCATGTCTAGTGAATAAATGTCAATGACTTCCCGCTAAGAACTGATCTTTATTGTTGAAAACCAAGGCAACTTTATCACTACATCGCTCTAGGCACGAATATATGTCAAACAATTCATAACGTTAAATAACTATTTGTGTTTGATTTTTACTTTATGAAATCATGATTGTCAATAATAAACATTTAAATGGCATCGTCGCATAACACACACCAAACGTATTCAATGACAAGCGACCCAGCGATAATGCAGCTTCAGCAACTAAGATTTGCTGCATGTAGATATTGGGTTTTTGTATTTTGGATGTACCACCTCAGCGTGATCCAGTCAACTTTTTTATCGTATAAACGAATGTGCTCTTTGTGTATATGCCAATCGACAACATCAATGCCTAGCGGAGAAGACCATAAAAGATATTCAACAGCAATATATCTGACAAATATTCTCGAAGGTCACATTCTAGCAGTGTTGCTTCTGCGCTTTGGTAAAAAATACGCGACACATGCTTTTGACATTGACCCTAACATTACACGCCCACACGTGTCTGCTGTCATACCTTACCAAGCACTTCACATTCTTATATAAACTTAAGTTGTATGACGCTAGAGAGTGCACCTCTCACCAGATATGTAATGACAGATAGTCCAGTAACAATTGCTTCGCTTCGGTTTGTGAAATTATACATTATCGATAAAGACTTCATTGTTATAGAAACAAGGGCACCTGTACAGGGTCCTATTGTTGCTATTTTATCAAACCCGCTCATTGTCAGCTGGGTATGAGCACTGAATTCTCGCTCAAAGCGTTATGATGCCCATCATTTTGAGGCATCTTTGTTCTCATAGAGGCTGGGTGATTTGTTAAGCTCGAAATGTACGTTATGACAGTAACCATTGAATTGCACTTAATCTCGTCATATTGAGATGTATTGTTCTGCATTTACAGCGTCAACGACTCTTACACAACGAACGCTCGCATCAAAAATCATTTTCACGTAACTTACTCTCACACAGACCACCAGGTTTATGAAACGCATTTTAGCACAGACTACCACCCTCACGCAACGCATTTTAACACTGACCACCATACTAACGCAACGTTTTTTAACACAGACCACCATACTCACGCAACGCATTTTATCACGGACCACTAGGCTCACGCAATGCATTTTAACACGGACCACTAGGCTCAGGCAACGCATTGTATCACGGACCACTAGGCTCACGCAACGCATTTTATCACGGACCATTAGGCTCACGCAATGCATTTTATCACGGACCACTAGGCTCAGGCAACGCATTCTATCACGGACCACTAGGCTCACGCAATGCATTTTAACACGGACCACTAGGCTCACGCAATGCATTTATCACGGACCACTAGGCTCACGCAGTACATTTTAACACAGACCACTAGGCTCACGCAATGCATTTTATCACGGACCACTAGGCTCAGGCATCGCATTGTATCACGGACCACTATGCTTAGGCAATGCATTTTAACACGGACCCTGATGGTGGAAATAATCCAGCTATCACTCATTAAGTTGGTAATTCTTCAAATCTGTCCAAGGTCATGTAAGAGAGGAAACGGTCACAGCACGACGAGCCCTGAATAGATCAAATAAGAACGAATGTCATCTGGCTCAATAGCATTGCCTTGATTAAAAGGCAGTGAATACAGAGCAGTCAGATGCTGGCGCATATGTTGTTTGCAATATCTAAAGTAAACGCCATGAACGTGCTTTACGTGCTTACGGGCTTCACTTCCATGTACCACGTAAGCTATTGGCATAATTCTGCCCGCATGGTGAGGGCGATACGTAAGTGCATTTCCATAGGTAATGCCATGGGTTAATTTGGACATTGTCAAAGCAGGAAGATTATAATGCTGTGTCCAAGTCAGTATTTGCAATCTTAGAACCCAACATCGATTGGAGCATGACATGTCAACAACAGCCTCATTGTCACTCTATTCTCAGCGCGATTTATCGACAATTGCCTCATTGCCACCTCATTCTCACCACGATTTATCGACACTTGCCTCATTTATACTCCATTCTCATCACGATTTATCCACGCTTGCCTCATTGTCACTCCATTCTCACCACGATTTATCGACGCATTCCTCATTGTCACTTATTCTCACCACGATTTATCAACACTTGCCTCATTGCCGCTCCATTCTTAACGTGATTTATCGATGCTTGCCTCCATTCTCAACACGTGGTTTGCCTCGACGCTGCATACCTCCGGGTTTTCAATTTCATAACCCTATCATTCTCCCGTACTAACATCATGACCTTTACGTCATGACGTCAGGACCTTATGTATATTGCCGCAGAGCTTTTAAAGTAATACCCTAAACATGTAATGGTGTTTATAACGGAGTAAGCACAATGTATAGCATCATAATCCCGAAGTCGTGTAAGATAACAGCACTTTCAATAAGTGTCATATCGCCTGCAAACACAGCATTAGTAAAAATCGACACATTATTTCACTCCTCTAGTAATGGTTTAATTAAGTGATTTTGATGAAAGCCAGTCTGAGAAGTGTTTAACTCAGATTTTTCGGAATCAGCAAATGAAAACGTCAATCCCCGCACGTCAATTAGCTTCGCGATATGAATGTAATGAGACTGATCACATCATCGACATACTCACCCCTACCCCATATCAATCACCGCTCACACCTCATCCACTGTCTACAGCTTTTTGCATTAATTTATACACCTCTATTAGAGCATACCAATCGACAAAAAGCGTCTGGGTTTCTAATGCAGGTTCTAACGGAGTAAGCGCAGTATGTGGCGCCATGGTTCATCAGGTCGTTTTCATACATGGTGCTTTCATTTATTCACATACTCTTATCGCCTGTGCATAATTAAATATCGTAGCAAGCCACAGTAATTCCCTTTCTATTAACGCCTTTTGTCACAAATAACCAGGGAACAGGTTTACCTTGCGACAATAGAGGCCAAGTGAGCCTCTCTGATCCGTAGTCTTAACATAAGTCATGGCCAGCGCAGAATCGCGATGTTAATATTCAGTAGCACCATTGTAGTCAAGCAGACCGACCATATGAGGAGAACATGTCGACGTGGTCGTCTTAAGGAATGTCCATCGTTACATCATCAACTTACCCACCTAAACCACATCTTATCTCCCTCCTCGCTCACTACTGACCGCCTCTCATCGATCTGCTCAACCCAAACCCTACCCGGGCGCAGATAGTAATGCCGAGGAAAAGACATTGCCAAGTTCTCTAAACCACAACTACGGAGCAAGCTAGACTGATTTTTTTACCCATCATATTAGTCTGGGATCTATTTATTCAGCTTTCGGTTTTTTTGCTCGTGCTACCGATGCTCTCATACACCTTACCCTGATTGCAACACCATTTCAATTGCGACATACCAATACCAGCATTATAGCAACACCATTATCAACAGAACATGACTATGTCAGCCGTATTGTCACACCAGTATAGACGCGACATGACTATGTCAGCCCTATTGTCACACCATTACCAACACGACATGACTATGTCAGCCCTATTGTCACACCATTAAAAACACGACATGACTATGACAACATTATTGTCACACCATTATCAACACGACATGACTATATCAGCACTATTGTCACGCCATTATTAACACAACAAGACTAGGTCAACATTATTGTCACACCATTATCAACACGACATGACTATATCAGCATTATTGTCACACCATTATCAACACGACATGACTGTGTCAGCATTATTATAACACCATTATCAACAGAACATGACTATGCCAGCCTTGATATTGCTTTGTATAAAATGTACGCGCTGTGTCCCACTTACAGTCACGTGCTATAGACTGATACTTGCTAGATGATGGGTGTTTTAACTGCACCTTTTTACATACATAATTTACCGTCGATGATATGCATTGCATGCGATGAGCAAAGTAGCATGTTTCAATGAGACGAGAATAATAGCATGGTTATTTGTACATACTCAAAGTTAGAGCTTCATCACAATAGATTCCGCATTAGTTTCACACATCATTTCGGTCAATTCTACCATGCAATGCTATTGGACGCACTTGATGCATCATACTGCTAGCAATAGCCATTTTCACTCATGCATTGACATTTGCTTATGACATATGACATCCCAACGCCAGCCTCATTACCGCATAATTCTTATCACAACATGGCAACGTCTGCCTCATTACCGTAAACATTGTCATTAACGATTCTAGGGTCGCAACTAAGCCGTTCCCTTGCATTACAAGCCACCGTAGGGTCTTGATAGGATGATGTAACGCAGCATACTACTCCAGATTTGCGAATTTTCGAGCTAATAGCCAATTACGCACAGCATTAGAAATAATGCGTCTGAATATACGACGCTGACCCTGACGGAGTAAACATACTGTATAGCAATACCATATCAGCAGCCGTATGCATATATGCTGCTTTCAATTTGTGACATCGACGGCACAAATTGAACGAGCCATACGATTCCGCTCTGCAGTAATGAGTACTTTGGAAGGCGCCTCATTACCGCACCATTTCCTTACCTTGGCGAACTGATCGTGTTAAATAACCCTGGCAAATAACCCAAGAGTCGTTTGATCGAGTGTTTTGTGGAGTTTTGTTAGCGTTTCTTATGATATAAATTGCTCTAGCATTAAAACACATACGGAATCTCAGTTAAAATCATTTTATTTTGTTGCGAGTTATCAATGCTGCTTGCGTATTTATCATTAAATGATGGTTGTATCAAATTCTTCGTGTGGGTTGGGGCTTCGTGAGGCAATCCATTCATAAACTTGACAGCACCTTGAATAACGTAGTGCATTATGTGGAGTTTGTCCGGCAATTACCGATATAATCATGTAATCGGGTTTCCTATGTAATCATTCATTACAATCCCCAAATAATTCCCTTCTGGAATAGTCTCGTTGTATGAGTTGTAAATCTAACTTTCATATCGATTTTATACCCAGTTTGCTTAGTGTGTCACATCCGTCATAACCTGAGCATCGGGTATATGCCTCCTTTGTACTGCTTTGTATAAAGTGTATGCGCTTTGTCCCACTTACTGTCACGTGTTGTAGATTTAGACCTGCGCTAGAAGATGGGTGTGTATGGACTGCGACTATGTACATACATCCTTTACCGTTGATAATATGCATTGCCAGCTTCGTAACCGCATACTTTTTATCACAACATGGCACCGCCTGCCTCATTACCGTAAACATTCTAATTAACGATTCTAGGGTCGCAACTCGACCGTTCTCGTTGCATTATAAGCCACCGCAGGTTCTTGTAGTCTGCTATTCCGGAGTTGCATTAACGCACAGCATTAGAAATGATGCGCCTGAATATACGACGCTGACCCTGACGGAGTAAACATACTGTATAGCAATACCATATCAGCAGCCGTATGCATATATGCTGCTTTCAATTTGTGACATCGACGGCACAAATTGAACGAGCCATACGATTCCGCTCTGCAGTAATGAGTACATTGGAAGGCGCCTCATTACCGCACCATTTCCTTACCTTGGCGAACTGATCGTGTTAAATAACCCTGGCAAATAACCCAAGAGTCGTTTGATCGAGTGTTTTGTGGAGTTTTGTTAGCGTTTCTTATGATATAAATTGCTCTAGCATTAAAACACATACGGAATCTCAGTTAAAATCATTTTATTTTGTTGCGAGTTATCAATGCTGCTTGCGTATTTATCATTAAATGATGGTTGTATCAAATTCTTCGTGTGGGTTGGGGCTTCGTGAGGCAATCCATTCATAAACTTGACAGCACCTTGAATAACGTAGTGCATTATGTGGAGTTTGTCCGGCAATTACCGATATAATCATGTAATCGGGTTTCCTATGTAATCATTCATTACAATCCCCAAATAATTCCCTTCTGGAATAGTCTCGTTTTATGAGTTGTAAATCTAACTTTCATATCGATTTTATACCCAGTTTGCTTAGTGTCACATCCGTCATAACCTGAGCATCGGGTATATGCCTCCTTGGTACTGCTTTGTATAAAGTGTATGCCCTTTGTCCCACTTACTGTCACGTGTTGTAGATTTAGACCTGCTAGAAGATGGGTGTGTATGGACTGCGACTTTGTACATACATCCTTTACCGTTGATAATATGCATTGCCAGCTTCGTAACCGCATACTTTTTATCACAACATGGCACCGCCTGCCTCATTACCGTAAACATTCTAATTAACGATTCTAGGGTCGCAACTCGACCGTTCTCGTTGCATTATAAGCCACCGCAGGTTCTTGTAGTCTGCTATTCCGGAGTTGCATTAACGCACAGCATTAGAAATGATGCGCCTGAATATACGACGCTGACCCTGACGGAGTAAACATACTGTATAGCAATACCATATCAGCAGCCGTATGCATATATGCTGCTTTCAATTTGTGACATCGACGGCACAAATTGAACGAGCCATACTATTCCGCTCTGCAGTAATGAGTACATTGGAAGGCGGTAGTCATCAATAGCCGGAAATGCGCCCAGCGCATGTTTCTGCGGCGCCATTGAGCACCAAACTGACCAGCAGTTATCGCACAATTCGTCAACAACACGTCAATATGTTCCACAATGATGAGTATAGTGTCGTGATTGTAATTGTTGGTCAAGTGATGAGTTCTTTCTGAGGTAGGAATCTAAATGATGGCAAATCATCTCGCATCAACAACCCAACCATCACCACCCCCACCCCCACCACCTCCACCCCCACCCCCACCTCCACCACCCCCACCCCGACCACGTGTCTGCTCGTTCCTCGCCCATTACTTACAGACTTGGCCTCGTTGTCACACCAATCTCAACATGACATGCGGACACTAACCTGATTTCCATATCATTCTCTTCACGCCATGCCTACGTCAACCTTATTGTCAGACTATAAAACCCGACATGCCGACGCCAGCCTCATTACCGCACCATTTCCTTACCTTGGCGAACTGATCGTGTTAAATAACCCTGGCAAATAACCCAAGAGTCGTTTGATCGAGTGTTTTGTGGAGTTGTGTTAGCGTTTCTTATGATATAAATTGCTCTAGCATTAAAACACATACGGAATCTCAGTTAAAATCATTTTATTTTGTTGCGAGTTATCAATGCTGCTTGCGTATTTATCATTAAATGATGGTTGTATCAAATTCTTCGTGTGGGTTGGGGCTTCGTGAGGCAATCCATTCATAAACTTGACAGCACCTTGAATAACGTAGTGCATTATGTGGAGTTTGTCCGGCAATTACCGATATAATCATGTAATCGGGTTTCCTATGTAATCATTCATTACAATCCCCAAATAATTCCCTTCTGGAATAGTCTCGTTGTATGAGTTGTAAATCTAACTTTCATATCGATTTTATACCCAGTTTGCTTAGTGTCACATCCGTCATAACCTGAGCATCGGGTATATGCCTCCTTGGTACTGCTTTGTATAAAGTGTATGCGCTTTGTCCCACTTACTGTCACGTGTTGTAGATTTAGACCCGCTAGAAGATGGGTGTGTATGGACTGCGACTTTGTACATACATCCTTTACCGTTGATAATATGCATTGCCAGCTTCGTAACCGCATACTTTTTATCACAACATGGCACCGCCTGCCTCATTACCGTAAACATTCTAATTAACGATTCTAGGGTCGCAACTCGACCGTTCTCGTTGCATTATAAGCCACCGCAGGTTCTTGTAGTCTGCTATTCCGGAGTTGCATTAACGCACAGCATTAGAAATGATGCGTCTGAATATACGACGCTGACCCTGACGGAGTAAACATACTGTATAGCAATACCATATCAGCAGCCGTATGCATATATGCTGCTTTCAATTTGTGACATCGACGGCACAAATTGAACGAGCCATACGATTCCGCTCTGCAGTAATGAGTACATTGGAAGGCGGTAGTCATCAATAGCCGGAAATGCGCCCAGCGCATGTTTCTGCGGCGCCATTGAGCACCAAACTGACCAGCAGTTATCGCACAATTCGTCAACAACGCGTCAATATGTTCCACAATGATGAGTATAGTGTCTTGATAGTAATTGTTGGTCAAGTTATGAGTTCTTTCTGAGGTAGGAATCTAAATGATGGCAAATCATCTCGCATCAACAACCAAACCACCACCACCACCCCCCCCCCCCCCCACCATCCACCCCCACCCCCCACCTCCACCACCCCACCCACCCCCACGTGTCTGCTCGTTCCTCGCCCATTACTTACAGACTTGGCCTCGTTGTCACACCAATCTCAACATGACATCGGACACTAACCTGATTTCCATATCATTCTCTTCACGCCATGCCTACGTCAACCTTATTGTCAGACTATAAAACCCGACATGCCGACGCCAGCCTCATTACCGCACCATTTCCTTACCTTGGCGAACTGATCGTGTTAAATAACCCTGGCAAATAACCCAAGAGTCGTTTGATCGAGTGTTTTGTAGAGTTTTGTTAGCGTTTCTTATGATATAAATTGCTCTAGCATTAAAACACATATGGAATCTCAGTTAAAATCATTTTATTTTGTTGCGAGTTATCAATGCTGCTTGCGTATTTATCATTAAATGATGGTTGTATCAAATTCTTCGTGTGGGTTGGGGCTTCGTGAGGCAATCCATTCATAAACTTGACAGCACCTTGAATAACGTAGTGCATTATGTGGAGTTTGTCCGGCAATTACCGATATAATCATGTAATCGGGTTTCCTATGTAATCATTCATTACAATCCCCAAATAATTCCCTTCTGGAATAGTCTCGTTGTATGAGTTGTAAATCTAACTTTCATATCGATTTTATACCCAGTTTGCTTAGTGTCACATCCGTCATAACCTGAGCATCGGGTATATGCCTCCTTGGTACTGCTTTGTATAAAGTGTATGCGCTTTGTCCCACTTACTGTCACGTGTTGTAGATTTAGACCCGCTAGAAGATGGGTGTGTATGGACTGCGACTTTGTACATACATCCTTTACCGTTGATAATATGCATTGCCAGCTTCGTAACCGCATACTTTTTATCACAACATGGCACCGCCTGCCTCATTACCGTAAACATTCTAATTAACGATTCTAGGGTCGCAACTCGACCGTTCTCGTTGCATTATAAGCCACCGCAGGTTCTTGTAGTCTGCTATTCCGGAGTTGCATTAACGCACAGCATTAGAAATGATGCGTCTGAATATACGACGCTGACCCTGACGGAGTAAACATACTGTATAGCAATACCATATCAGCAGCCGTATGCATATATGCTGCTTTCAATTTGTGACATCGACGGCACAAATTGAACGAGCCATACGATTCCGCTCTGCAGTAATGAGTACATTGGAAGGCGGTAGTCATCAATAGCCGGAAATGCGCCCCGCGCATGTTTCTGCGGCGCCATCGAGCACCAAACTGACCAGCAGTTATCGCACAATTCGTCAACAACACGTCAATATGTTCCACAATGATGAGTATAGTGTCTTGATAGTAATTGTTGGTCAAGTGATGAGTTCTTTCTGAGGTAGGAATCTAAATGATGATAAATTATATCGCATCACCCCACCCCCCCCCCCCCCCCCCCCCCCCGCCCTCCCCCCTTCCACGCCGCTCACCCATTGTCCGCTCGTTCCTCGCCCATTACTTACAGACTTGGCCTCGTTGTCACACCAATCTCAACATGAAATGCGGACACTAACCTGATTGCCATATCATTCTCTTCACGCCATGCTTACGTCAACCTTATTGCCAGACTAATAAACCCGACATGCCGACGCCAGCCTTATTGTCAGACTATAAAACCCGACATGCCGACGCCAGCCTCATTACCGCACAATTTCCTTACCTTAGCGAACTAATCGTGTTAAATAGCACTGGCAAATAACCAAGAGCCGTTTGATCGAGTGTTTTGTGGAGTATTGTTAGCGTTTCTTTGTGAATAAATTGCTCTAGCATTATAACACACACGGAATCTCAGTTAAATTCATTTTATTTTGTTGCGAATAATCATTGATGCCTGCTAGTAACGACTGTTGGAACAACCAGTGACTCCATCTCTCATTATGATGACCTTGTTTAAATGATTTGAGAATACGGGCATTCGACTTCCGTATTTATCATTAAATGATGATTGTATCAAATTCTTCAGGTGGATTGTTAGAAGTAGTTTAAGCCAGCTGTTTAGGCTCCGTGAAAGCGTTTCAGCTGATCTATAGAAGAGGCTAAAACTTCTTCGGGGCGGAATGATTAAGGTCAAGGTCAAATGTTCTACGAGTCGTCAATAATGATCCAATCAGAATCAGCTTTGCTTTGCAGAAGCTGTCATATGTAAACTACACGGATAATTTCAACGTGAATTGATTCAGGAATGTCACAAATAACTCGTCACGTCAAAAGTGTGAGGTAATTTAACATTAGCGGCGAGCTACCATTCCAATACGGTACTCAGTCGTGTAGACCATATTAGGTCTGTTTCATCCTGCATGTTGCCCTTGTGTCGTTCTGTGTAAATACCAGCTTTGCTAAATGTGTGTTAGTATGTACCTGGTTTTGCGCAGCGGTGCTAATCACAGTAAAAGATGCCAACTTTTTTCATTTTGCTCATTCTTATTAATAATGTAGCTGTTTTTTAGTTCTAAATTATTCCAATGTCTGATGAAACGGACGTCCAATTTGTTCAGTGGGAATCTGACGTAGCTTGAGGCGCTTATCACAGTAGATGATGACGACACGACACAGTAGATGATGACGACACGACACAGTAGATGATGACGACACGACACAGTAGATGCTGACGACACAACACAGTAGATGATGACGACACGACACTGTAGATGATGACAACACGACACTGTAGATGCTGACGACACGACACAGTAGATGATGACGACACGACACTGTAGATGATGACGACACGACACAGTAGATGATGACGACACGACACTGTAGATGATGACGACACTATCAGTAGTCTTCCATATTAAACTTCCCGCGCCGGTCTGCATAGACAGACACCAGACTCGTCACTTCTTAAGCATATAATGGGCAGATGTTAGCGTTGGTCGGTGGTGTCTGCTTCCATATGGCTTTTGTAATTGACGAAGCGCCATTCATTGAGTACCTACCGCCTGAGAGTCGGCTTCTTCGTCTGTGTACTGGCAATTCAATGAGGGATCTTGAAATACCGAGTGCATTTGGTGACGAGGAGGGGCAAGTGGGGCCTCATGAGGCAATCCATTTATAGACTTGACAGCACCTTGAATAACGTGATGCATTGTGTGGAGTTTGTCCGACAATTACCGACATAATCATGTAATCAGGTTTCCTATGTAATCATTCATTACAATCCTCAAATAAATCCCTTCTGAAATAGTCTCGGAGTATAATTTGTAAATCAAACTACCAAGCAGATTATTTCATACCGATTTTATACCCAGTTTTCTTAGTGTCACAGCCGTCCTGACCCCAATCACGGTCATTTGCTTAATGTCACAGCCGACATAACCCAAAAACGGTCATTCGCTTAATGTCACAGCCGACATAACCCAAATCACGGTCATTCGCTTAGTGTCACATCCGTCATAACCCAAATCACGGTCATTCCCGCAATTGATACATTCTTGTTTTCATTGTTTTTACGATGGTCATTAATATTCGTTTTTGGATCATATGGTTACTAATCAGTAAGGAATCGAAACTTATCGGAGGTTAAGTCAACGAACTCATAACAATTTTTAGCATGATAGAATATATTAGGTAGTGTGGTCACAGATAACTAACGACTATGTGGCACTCTGTGCTTGATTCGTGTTGTCATATTTTAGTAATTAAAACCAAAATATTTTACAACCATCGCCATCTTAATTTCTAACATAATAAATTATCTTAAGCAATGTGGTCAGTTGCATAGATAGCTGATAGTAGTAACTTTGTATTCTGATATTTTGATTAATAACAAAATATTTTACAGCCGTCGCTTGCGGGGAGGGGGCATATTCAGCATATTTGCTACTGACCACACGCAAAAATCGTTTGATTTCCGATAGCTCTGTGTATATGAATAACAAAGCAAATATCCGCCAAGATGGTATGTATATTGCATTAGATGTATAAGAAATGTAACAATTTTATTAGGAAACACGTCCCTTCAGGACGAGAATAAGGCATTCTTCCCTTGAGGAATGATCCTCTTGTAACAAAGTATGGAATTCCTGCCGCCCATAATCCACAATTGAACATGCTTTGAATGGGCAATACGAAGGTCAGGCGTGACAGAAATGCGAGGAGGGAGACTTTTTATATCTATTTATACGCGTTTTTATTATGCACAACGATTATCATGGATGGAAATTATCCTTTATAGATGTGCTTAAAAGATACAATGACGGAGGCGAAAATGAAGGGCCCATTACAATGACTCTGCGGAATGCTACAATCATTAGGAATTTGTTACAATCGGTCTGATTAATCACCTCAGTATGTTCAAAATAAACGTTTGTCACACAGTTTAAGCGCTATTTTGTCATAGAGAAAGACTGTTCACAGGAGAACTGTCTCGTCTTGTGATAAAACATGAAATGAACCATTGTTGTGTAAGACTATGCTACCAACATTGCTAATTAATGAGGTAATATGGTCCATTAAAGACAATAACGGAGAATAAAATGAATATAGGTAACATTTAACATGCAATGAGTAGAGCAACGACTCAAAGGTTATCACGTATAAATAACAAACAAATAAGTAATTAGATCTCAAATGTCGCGGTATTGATAATGATGTCTTATGTATGAATATCAAAGTGCTACTGTATAAGAGGGCACATCATTTTTTTTGCGTAAATTACGGTGGCAACTTTTAAAGCATCATCTATGTCAAATACCTAATAAAGATTGCCTTTATGTTAGCATGCCAGTGTTTGCCGTCTTGCCTGTGTTCTGCGCGAGACCCTGATGGCGTGCTGTATTGGCTGTTGAAGTTACTCTTAACACTCATTGAAAGCAAAGAAGGCGTCGTTAACGAAAAGCCAGCCATTAGTGGAAGAATAGGATTATCTTAATAGCTAGAATAAGACCATTCAGTGCTAGAGTAGCAACTGTGTTATTGTAGATTATACATAGCACACCATCGTAACTACGACATCTCGTGTATAGTATCAATCAATGTTCTCTCCGCAATATCTGCAAATGGATAACAGCAGCACTTAAGAGAGCGGACGATCGTCCCATTACCACGGAGCTATTGGTCTGCATTCGAGAGTGATTGCGGAAGAATGTCATTATGCCGTTGGGCTTGCGAAAGCAGAGTTATGAAAAAAGTAACTATACAACAAGTCGCTTCGTCGTTTGCTTCCACCTGTGATAAACCTAATAAACCGTAATTCTAATCTCTTATAAGCAATTGTATTTGGCTTCATTTAATGGCACATGACTATCGTACCGACGAACGGCACCACAGTCTGATTATATTAGGCACAATCGGAATTGCATTTGGTATCTTCCCTGAAGGTAAGGAATGTGTTCAATGCAACCATTAGCAATACGTATGGAATCACTGAGGTTTTAAATGGTTGAAGCATTGAAGGTAATGTGCGATCAAACAAGAAGTTCCTGTAAGGAGATTACGGGGAATTCTCTTGCGAGATTACGGGCGTGCGTTATGATGTCACATGGATCGCCGTCTACAACCATGATCATCCCTCTGCTTCATCACATACACACACATCACGATCATTGGGTCTTACACAAAATCAAAGCTTTCTTTACAAATAAAGCTTTACCTCAGTCTGTGTGAGCATCTATTGGCTCGTCAGTGATCAGAACAACTGGCTGTGAATTCAGAGATGCTTTGTAATTTTTAGCCCGGATATATGTTTGAGTAAAAAAAACAACGAAACACTCTAGGCAAACATTGCATAATACAATTTAATGATCAATTAATAACATTAACAATTATATAGAATTCCATATAAATTGCAAGAAAAATACCGACAATAATATATCATAATAATTGCAAATTCTCTACAGACTGCATCATGATTTTGAGTATATTTCAAGAACACAGACACGCAAACGCGGTACGCTCTAGGTAGTACCGGACCAAGCTTCCCATGAAGTAGCACCAGAGCAAGGGCGGACAAAACTCCTTGTCGAAATCAAGAATTTAATCCGCGACTTAATACGATATCAAAATCAATCTATTCGACAAATCTCTTGGCGATAAATTTCTTTGTGTGTTCGGGGATCTGACGGAGCATGAATCCACTGTAAATGAGAGGCGCCATGAACCACGTATCAAATCCGCGTTTGATTTTCATAACGCGGACTTGGTGCTCCTCATATCCGACTGTATCCTGCACGCTTGAGTTGTCCGTGTGGTAGACTCTACGTAGGCGACAGCTGGGGTGACACACGTAGGGCAGAAATGATGCAATGTGAACTGCCCCGTCATAGTCCATCAGAGCAACAGTTTCCAGAGCCGGATGTTGACAGACCAGCTTGGCAATGGAAGCTACAACGTCGTCTGGCGACGAGGGGAGAAACGACAGCCAGAGTTCGCGTAGAGAAGACATTTTGGTGATGACACTATGTAGAATGTCAATGTGTTTCCTGGCAGCTGGCCATAGCTGAAGAGTGAGACATCGAATGCTGATGCTGGATGTAAGTACACGAGATAACCCGTCACAGACATCTTCCTCGAGTGTATTCAGCTCCAAACCTAAAGTGTGTAGCCGGCCATTCTCTGCTACCAGGCGGCACACGGCGTACGCATGACGTCTGTCGTAAAGCAGCTGCGTGATGGCGCGAAGGTTCGTGGAGCCCTGCGTCAAGTTGTTGACCGTGTCCGGGTGGAGATTGTAGCGGTAGAGGTAGATCTCTTCCACACCCAAGCCTACACATAGCCTGCTTGGTAGGTGACACGGACCCTGCAACGCCATAAGCAGCATCAAGTGTACATCTGCAAGAAATATACTTTTTCCCAAACAGCTCCTGATATACAGAGGCGTTTAACGCATGTCTTATTTTGTTTATGGTTCACGTCCCATCAAAATAGAAATCGGAATTCACAAAGGTAATAAAAATGGGTGGGTTGGGGGGGGGGGGTAGGGTCACGGACTGGACGCGATTTTACGGCTAACGATTCCAAATATAGAAGGAAAATCGGTCTACGTATTTCTTTTTTTTTTCACAATAGAATTTAGATGGTTTTGTTTTTTAACAACACATATATTAATGCATTATGTGTCGAGTAAACGGTTAACCAAGCGGCTGATGTATGTCTACTTCTGCGCTACTTACATCTCGTAGATAGAGACACATGATCTTGGTGTGACTCTGGTGGATGACCCGTGCTGCGTGACGCGCTTTCATCCTGCCATACATGAGGAGGAGCTGCAATGGCTTCCCAAATACAGCCTTACAAATGCCTGCACAGAACCATACAAGCTTCTCAATTCAGGCACCCAAACAGAGCCCTTAAACGGCATATGTTTGAGTACAAGTATATGAATGTATGTTGCGATGATTTCAATACGACGACTATATTTGTGAATTATAGATGATTCGTAAAACACCTGAATTTTCAATTTGAAGACATTGTATTCCTTCCATCTTGCACACTTCAGCTAACATGTTGTTCTGTACTGTGGTGCCCGTGTGATCCGCGAAGTGAACCATGACAGAGTCGACGAGAGCGGCTTGTCTTCCTGTCTCACTCTCACCATTCACGGACGCGTTCAGGGAAGCTATAAAATATCGCACGGATTGTCTATTGTGCAGGGCAATATCAGCGATTTGCAGCACGCGACCGTCAGGAGCGAGCAGCTTCAGGAGAGGGCAGGGATCGACAAATTGCCCTTCAAAGAATGCCTCCAGGGCGAATAAATGTCCGCCAGTTGCGCGACATCTTTCAGATTTGACGATCGCTGCTAACATCTGGTTAGCTTCGTTTTGACATTGACCCGGGGACATTCCATGTAAACCCCCTACAATCTCCTGTCCTTCTCCGTCACCCAGAAAACCCACAGCGAACGTCAGAATGACGTCTAACTGCCCGTGATTTTGATCAATGATGTCTTGAATATATCTTTGCTCATTCTTGACAGTATTTAAACCCGCACACCATTCTAAATTCGTCAGATGTGTGAAATAGAAGTACACAAGAAGACCTACACCAAAACGTTTCTGGATCTGCTTTGAGAAGGATGACATTAAGCCGCCAGCCTTCACCTCAACCTCTTTTAACTGACATTCAGCGAGTTCCTCAGAGGTGAACAAAATCTGTTTCTCACCTAGCTTTGCAACGCTAGTACCTGCTAGTAGAGCAAGTTTCAGCAGGAGTTCTTTGACTTTGCTATGCCTCCACATTTCAGAGTCTTCCAGAAAACGAACGTGTTCATCTCTGAGGCAATAACTGAGGACAGGAAGCATCTGTTTTGCATATAAGGCAAATTTAGTTTTCGGAAGCTTGTTCGCTATATCCTGGTTCGTCCTTTTCAACCACTCAAGGTAACTTATAAATGCTTGCAAGTTCACCGGTATGGACAGCAGACTCGCAACATCCAAATTAGCTTCAAGGAAGGTGTCAATTTCTTTGGTTACTTCCAAGTCAGTAAGTAATTTGGCGACTGCTTCTTGAGACAAGCCTGCTATTTCCACGACGCGATCGACGCCGAGGGCCAGGTTAACTTCCCGGAATGGGCGGCTCGTTATCAAAATTTGAGCCTTTGGCAGGAGATTTTTGCAAACAAGGTTACGTAAAATGCTGCTACGCTTAGCTACCACGTATGGCGTGGATGTGATCAGAGTTTCCTTCATAAACTCGTCACATTCATCATAGCCATCCAGAACTATGAGAATGTCATGCTGGCGTTTTTGTAATTGACTCATAAGTTTCTCTTTTTGACATTCATCCATGGCTATGCGTGTGAAGTTAAACAATAGATCAACCAATGAGAGTTCTTCTGGCATGGCTCCTGTAGTTTTCAATGAAATGAAGAAAACGAAGCGATGGTGCCGCCACTGACCGGAGGAGAAGTGATTGAGTATAGTGAAGCAGAGAGATGTCTTGCCCATCCTGGTCCGCCCAGCATCAGTATGGATCTGGGACTGGCTCGACCGTTCATGCCTGAAAACACTTGGGAAAGGGTCAACCTTTGTTTGTCAGTCTGCTCAATAACAAATTCATTAAAGCCTCGCCGCGTCTGTCCGTCCGGCTGTCTATGTCCGTGATGAATGATTACGGGTTGATGTTGTTCGAGATTTATAACATTTCCATACAATATCGCTTCTACACGATTTCGCTCCTCGACATCTTCTCTATAGCTGGTTTTTAAATCTTTCATATACATATCAATGGCAAGTACATTGACACTTGCTGTGTCTGCAAGTTCTCTCTCTAGACCTGCTGGAAGTTGAACTATGTGCATCTGTTCGGTGCACTTCAAGGCCACAAAAACCGCTCTGCAAGCTTGCTCGCCTCGCCCATGAACGCGTCGTAGCATTTCGCTAACGCATCCGCCGCTTCTCTGGACTGCATCACGTTGCGCCGCCGTTAACGCATCACGTGAGACGAGATACTCAGCCACATCGTCAATGTCGACTACACCGTCTGTAATATGTTCCCAGTTTGACAGAAGGCCACTGCAGAAGCTTTCTGGCAGCGCTGTGTCCTTGAGATGACACCCAGCATCATTTGTGTCACGTCCCCCTCGTAAAGCCGACCAAACTATTCCAGTCTGCACACACAAATAACCATCTTTTATTACTGGATGGACCGCCGTTAAATTGATAAAATGGAACAAATATAGCCATATAAGAACATTTTGTTTTAGAAAATTCTGCTGATGGCGCAAAGTTTCGTCGTTAAGGACTGTGTAGGAATAAATGCCTAGGGATTGTGATACGACGTGGTGTTGGTTATTATACTCATCATATCATGATATCAGAACTTTTTGTGATTTTTGTTTCTTTAATCTTAAGGTTAAAAACTAGTATCTCGAATAACTCCGTTGATAAAGGTTGGATTGTTAAGAACTTTGCATCATTATGTAGACCATTCTAAATGCAAACTTTTACTTAATAAATATGTAGATATCGAACCAACAGTTTTCCCAAGCGCCTAAGGTCGCAAAAATCGTGGACCAAATGTCAACAAAAGTATCATGAATATTTTCAACGCTTATCAAACAGTCAATACATGTCCGATGGTAACAAACATTATTTCATGTTCTCCCAGACATATTAAGACGTATCTTAAGATATCATGGATGTCGGCGACGTCACTTCTAGTTACAAAAGCATCAAAGTTTTCAAAAAATTATACAAGTTCAATGCTCAATACGTCCATGGTTTAGAATTTGATTTTCTAACAGTTCTAATATTCTGAAAGTGTAATGTAATTGTAAACTTTTTCTATATACATGTAATTGTAAATAATGCATCGTTAAAAAATAGTAGCAGGTCGAAAATTTCTGGTAGCCAAAATCTCTAAACTTTTTAATTTCGCAATTAAATCACTAATTATCGTCCGATCGTAAAAAAAAGTAACATTTTCTAAAAGCTGATACAATTACCATACTTTCATAATTGACATATGCTATCAAAATATTCGTCGTTTTCTTAGCGTGTTGATTTGAAAAAGCCAATTTCACTAAGTCACTTTTAGTCAAATTTTTGATTGCTAATAAAATAGTAAATATCAGTTCAATAGTTAAAAAATCGGCTCAGCTGCTGTCATCGACAGCACGAATAGTCTTTTCGTAAAATCAGATGAACAAATTGTGGTGGCGCGAAATAAAACGGATTTGGCTGGGATTTGAACACCGGCCTCTCGCATGGAAAACAAACTATCTGCCGCTACGCCACGCGTTCAAACATTAAACTGAATTTTTTTCTATATACTTGGTAAGTATACTTAGTGCCAACAACAGGTAAAACATCAACAACATTGATAAATCCATAGTAACTTAGTCAATTATGGGTCAATGCGGATTTTTTTGGGCTTAACGTTGGTTGGCTTCTGAATAAATGTTTAAGGTTGATTGTCGCGCAAAGGTCGCCGCTGCTGCGTGCTCGCCTTCCAGGACGCCGGCAAGTCGCATTACGGACCAGTCCAATTGACTGTCAAGAAGGTTATAGAGCCCGTTTACTCTCTGCTTCATTGTGAATGCTATGAACATCACTGATGTTATTGCTCACACTAGAGACCATAGATATAGTTTCAGCCAAATTGATATTATTTTACGTGTCTGGATACAATAGTCTACTTGCAAAAATCATTAGAATACAAACCCAAACCCCTTGAATTGGGCGATTCCAACCGATTGTCAAGTAACTGACATGATCAATCTTTACATCCGATATTTCTATGTAAGTCTTCATTTCTAAATGAATAAGATGCTTGTTAAGTCTAATTGAGACATAATGTATCTAAACCAACGGACAGCAATTTACTACTTAAGCATAAAATGATATGACTTGTTGTTACTGTTAAAATTTGGTAAACGACGCGCGCAAGCGCTATCTGCCTTATGCTATTTGTTTGCTCTGTGCCAACTCGGTCCCCGTCACACCGCTGAGGGATCAACAAAATGAATTCCGCTCGGTGTTGCGCGCTTCACTTGCACTTAGACTCAAGATTCTTTGTGAAAACAACCCATGCATTTATAGCAGGTAGTCAGTTGGACGATAAAACTAAACTAATTATTGGTGCGGTAAGCGTGGGCCGATATGATTGAGTTTCTGTTTTTGCTTTACTTCATGTGAAATATTGCTAAAGTATAGTCGAGTCATTAAAAGGCCCCCAAAATTGAACATATTGATGCAACACACAGGAAACGAAACCATGCCAGTCAATAGTACATAATCATCCTTGGCTTTCGATGATTCTAACTAGACATCATAACGATGATAACGTAATGATGATTTGTGCTTTATGATTTATCATTTCCCATGAACAACTTTGCAATCATTATGATTTTCATGATTGCTGGGATTATATTTCTTATATATTTAATAATTTAGTCCATAATTATACGACTGTAATTTTTTTTATTTTTTTAACTTGGCGAATCGCATCTCCGAGTTATCTTGGTCTCGTTTGTATGAATGTATGAACGTTTATTTTTATGTGGACAATTTTTTGATCAGCGATTTTGGACGTTTAACGTTGGTTAGCTTCTGAATCAATGTTTGTTAACTTTTTTTGTTTCGCGATACAAAACGCTTTTTTCCATATATTTTTTTGATTACTTTTTTAAATGAAAGGTGCCAAAGATGGCAGAAACCAGAGGTTTCATTTTTTTACTCTGATTGTAAAGCTAGGTCAAGGTCATTGAAGGATATTTTAGATAATCGATAAATTCTTAATAACTCGGTAAATTTTGGGCCGATTTTTAACTTTTTTCCTTATTTAGTTCGCCAAGTTTTCCCATGTATCCATGGACCTCTTGGCGAATGCTTTTATTTGGGCAGGCGAAATTTCGATTTTTCAATAGGTCGGCAACATAGTTTCCAAGAACCAAGACACTTATATTTTACCTTGACCTCATACTAAGGTCCAAATAATCGAAGATGTGAAAATCTAAAATAGCTTTGTGGATTATTGTTCGATCTTCGCCATATTTTGCTCAATTTAATTGCCAACTTTCTTGTAAATATATCGCGTTGTAAAAAATAAAAGGTTTGTTAATTTTTTTTTTGTCTCGCCACACAGTTCGCAATTTTCAACATATTTTCGAATCTTTTTTTAAATGGAAGATGATATTCATGCGTAGAACCAATTTTTTGGTTTTATCTCTACCTTAAACTAAGGTCACGGTCATCGATGATGAGAAAATCTTAATTCTGTTTAGCATAGTCGCATATGAAAAACGGTTAACGGTTTAGCTATTGTTGTTCGTTTTTGGTTTTTGGTTTTGATAAACAATAAACGGACCGTAAAACTATCAAGCGCTTATAAAATCGTATAAAATGGTCCAATGGTCATAAATCTTGAGACAATTGTTGTCATCAACAGCATAAATCTAATCCTGAAATTGTATAGCATGGATATATATGTCATGGGGGAGGGGCTGGGCAAGGATCGATGTCAAGCACTTCATCTGGGCATCGTTTTACTTGCAACGCAAATGCACCAGAATAGGACATCGATAAAGAGGCTTGGTGGGATGCTTAGATTATTACATGCATTTATGAATCCCCATAGATCAGTCTGCTAATAAGTGAATCCGGGGAATGCATTAGCTTAATGGCGCTACAAGCTCACGATTATATTATTCAAAAGGACTCAGTTATGAATAAATGTATATCGATGATTATACCATACTGAGAGTATGCCAGATAGTGACAAAGCGGATGAGATAATAAATAAGATAACATCGTTAATGCTACTATGTTAGCACATCTTCCAGCTAGGACTGATAACTTAAAGAGTGCGCATAATTAATGTTGTCATATTTGGAATGTGAGTTGAATGCTATATTTTCCTCGTCATTGTATTTACAGAAAAATGTACTACAGTATTTATCTAACCCACGTTGTAATATCTCACCCCGCACCACATTCCAGTGTATTCGAGTCACGTCCTCTTTAGTGATCAGCCTCAACTGAAGAGTTTGGTTTATGTCCTTGTTTGATCAGCTGTATTGCACGATCGTCACCAACAAGTTTTGTTCAGGAAAGCCATTCAAAGTTAGTATGCACTAAAACACTTTATTTCGTACTTTAAAAATCGTTGTTGACATTAACAACGCAAATCTAATCCGCAAATTGTATTGATATCGGTTGCCTCACTTCCGGACTCGAATGAATCAAAGTTAAAACGGGCCTGAAATCCTCGTTTGTCCGTGGTTAATGGTCGTATCGTGAATTGGTTTACACTCGATAGAAGCCCATTCAATTCTAAACATGTTACTAAATATTGTCTCTTGTAAATAATCGACAGTTTTCTCACAAAGGTTAAAGTAAAGCGGGTGTCACTTATGCTGACTCTTCGCTGGTTTGTAAACAACAGCCGACTTATCCCGGAAATCAAGGGCCGATTCAAGCGAATCTAAGTTAAAACGGGACTGAAATCTGAAGATAGCGCGTTCCATTCTGACCAAAATAAATAATTACATGCAGCTGTTAATTACCGATAGCCTTCTCATAAACTCAGATAAAAAGATTGCGGTGGCACGAAAATTAGAAATAAAAGATAAATGGACTGAGCCGGGATTTGAACCCCGGCATCTCGCATTGAAACAAAATCTCTGCTGTCATGCCACGAGTTCAGACATAGAATATGTGAATTTTTGTTTGATAGTATGATAAGTATATAGGTGCCAACAAAAAGTAAAACCTTTCATGCCTTATAAGTTGAAGCTCTTCAGAATGATAATCAAATGATGTTCAGTATCAATTCAATGTGCTGCGAAGAATTTTAACGTTTAATATTCAAGCGGAAGCGAAATCGGTAATGATTGCCATAATATCGATTCACCCAGAGCCTTGCTATGATTCAGCCAATAATCATGGAAGATTTTGTCATCATAGCAGCTGTAAAACTAACTTAGAGTGTGATGCTTATTTTGTTTTAGCTCGTCAATTGGTAAATTGAATTCTTAGTTGAACGTTGGTTAGCTTCTAAATAAATGTTTAAGTTTATTTGTCTCGTGATGCAGATCGCAATTTTCAATGTATTTTTGAAATTATTTTTAATGGAAGGAGAAATTGATGCAGAAAACCCAGAGGTTTTGTATCTTGAATGTAAACTAAAGTCAAGGTCATCGAAACAAATCTCAAATCATCAATATCTTCCTCGAAAATAATTCGATCGTAAAAAGAATTACACAATATTGGTGCTAAATTGAATTGTAAGCGTTTTCTATACAAACAACTAATTGGAAGATAAAGGTTAAGATGATTATAATGATGCCAATGAAGATTTTTGTGATGAAGGTGATTCTGAAGATAACCTTGATGATTATACTAGTGATGATGATGATGATTTTGATAAAAAAAAATGTCATCAAAGTTCGCCAAGTTCCCCCATGTACCCATGGGGCAATTTCGTTTAACGTTGGTTAGCTTCTGAATCAATGTTTGTTAACTTTTTTGTCTCGTGATGCAGTACCCAATTTTTAATATATATATTTTTGAATATTTTTTTTAATTGAAGGTGTCAACGATGTGCAGAAGCAAGAGGTTTTGTTTTGACTTTGATTGTAAATTAAGGTCAAGGTCATCGAAGGAAATTTTAAAAACATCGGTGAATCAATAATAACTTTGTTAATTTTGGGCCGATTTTGAAATTTTTAAACTTCCTGATAAAGTTCTCCAATGTATTTATGGGCCTCGTGTTGCTATTTCTACTGAGAGGACTACTCAGATCCATCGAATAAACAGACCGGAAAAGCAGGTGATGTCGCCTTTAAATCTTACCTCTATCGTTGACCTTGCAGCGTCTTCGCTGGCTGACTCCACCGAGGAATCGAGTTGGTTTACAGCAGATTCGTCAGTGGCTGCTTTGTCCTTACCGTCTGATTCCACGGAGGAATCGTGTGGGTTTACAGTAGATTCGTCAGTGCCTCTTGTATCCTTACCGGCTGACTTCACGGAGGAATCGTGTTGGTTTACAGCAGTTTCGCTAGTGGCTGCTGTGTCCTTACCGGCTGACTCCATGGCGGGATCATGTTGGTGTATAGTTCCTAGCTTATTTGCCGTGTAGCTTGTAGTAGTAACCTTGATTGCGTGCTATTTGTCGCGCTAATTACTCGTAGACGCGATCTGACTGTCATGCGTAAGTAGCGATCTATTCTATTGCGGAATATACGCGAGTCATTTGTGCCTACAACCATGAACATGCTATGGCCATGGTTATTTGCGAAATCGAGTTGATTTTGTTTACTTCATCATTTACAGAAAACGCAAAAAAAAATATTGTTGAACCTAACACTGACAACATTCATTGCCATTTTTCGAAAAAGACTGGGAGCGCCGCCTACGCACGAAAACACAACACGCATACAGCTCGTTCAGTAATCAATGAAGTTAAAGGCCTCTGGTAGACGGCGTTAAATCCACGCGACGCGAGCTGCGCGTCACATTCCCCTGACTCAGTCCTCGTGATCGCTTAGATATCCTCTGGCTTCCTTGTTACCCCAAACTACCGACAGCAGTGTGTTCACTTGTGGGCTTGAAGTTTTTGGTCTTGATTCCAGCTGGATGACGGCCAGTGTGGCATTTCGATTCATCTTTCCAATGATATTCGCTTCATTGCTGTAAAATATTAACTGCGTTTGGGCGACAGATATGAAATATAACACGTCTGTTATGTTACATTTTAACAGAGCACCACATGCAGTGACACACGAGACAGAGCACCACAGGCAGTGACAAACGAGACAGAGCACCACAGGCAGTGACAAACGAGACAGAGCACCACAGGCAGTGACACACGAGACAGAGCACCACAGGCAGTGACACATGAGATATGGCGATAAACGGTGGCGATTATTCTTTCCTAAAACATAGGCATAATATTGTCGCAATATTGCCTCGACGTTGTGACAGGCGTGGATTTCGCGTATGCATTGCAGTCGGGGGTTTTGGCTATGGTATTGTGTCATAACGTGCTACTTCAACTCGAGGTGGGATTGCATCATCATAACGCCTATAAATCCTTCCGCTCTTTGTCCATTAACAGTAGGGGCCTTCACATTCTCGGGTTTCCGTCACGGCCGCCAGGCGGCAATACAGATTTTCCACCGGAAATAGGGGCATGTTTTTCCAAAACACAAATGCAATACCCTACGCGGAACGTGGAGAATTAAGCTGTGCTGAATATTCGTCGTTTTATGCAACCATGCCCAGGTTTACTTGCGCCGTAGTGGACTGCAAGGCCGATGTTCGCAAGAAAACGAAAAACACTTGTAGATGACACTAAAGTTTCCGTCAGTTGTATTACTGACGTGACAAGTATATAGACTGTGTAATTGCAATTGCCAGACATCAAAATAATCAAGGCGACAAACCGTGCGACATGTCTCTTCATCAGGCGTTAATGCTGGATTAGACTTTGCATTGGTATTGAAGTCGGCCGCTGCTAACATCATGGCCACAACATGTTTGCAACCACCATCGTCTCTGCAAAGAAAGATGAATAACAAACTTTTTATCGCTCTTCCCCCAAATGACAACACCACATAAAACACAACACAGTTAATATTGTACCATCAAGTCTTCATAGGTATTTATACATATTAATAAGATGTGTGACATATCTGTATTCAACTTTCTTAAGTTAAATATTCTAATTATATGAATAAAGAATTACCCTGTGCACTCACATCCAGCAGACTCTATGGTAGCAGATGGGTACATTGTATGGTTGCTCGGACTGGGACTGCTCCCTTACACATTGCCGCCTCAGATTCGGGGATTTATATTCAACTGCATGTATGTGTCAGTTGAGGAACAACAGATATCCCCTTTCGCTTTCAAATGATGCTACCCTGCTTGGTCATCAAATGAATAAGACAGTAAGCCTCATTAAGCTCAGGTGCAATTGAGCCATGCAGAAAGTTTGTTGGGATCTTGAAAATTGCCTTGCTGACCCTCTATGCTAATAGTTCTTAATTCATTGTAAATATTCTCTCCATCATCTTCCCCGACGAAATCCACAATATTTACGGTTACTCAGTTTTCTTATAACTCGAGCAAGCGAATCCCCTATCTCTGAGGTAAGTTTTCAGCTGGGGTACTTTCCACTAAGAAGGGGACAGTGATGACATGGTGTAGCAACAGTCACGCACGCTAACTCCGAAATGATATCGGGTTAATACTGATGTTCTGGCAGAATACTTTCCAGGCGACTGGAGATGAATGTAGATGGCAACATTTTGGATCACTATTTTATGATAATCTCTGTGTTTGAGAACTGTTGCAAATGTGCTCATTGCGACATGACAGCGTTCAGACGAACTTAAGAGAAGTTCAGAATAAGCTTGACACCTTCCGCGACGTCTTTGATGTCCTATAGAAACACGCAACAAAAATGTGGGCAACGACACGGTAACTTAAAACAGCAAGTTCAACCGAGAATGTGAAGGCCCCTGTTGACCATACGGTGTAAAGGAAAACATCCCCACAAAAACATAACCGAATATACCTAATGACCGCTTAAGCCTACCTGATGTTCCATACTATCCAATGGGCTATTCCCAGGAAATGGTCGGGTTTATATTCGCACTGGGTTACTTCCTATAAAAAGAATATCAGCAGACGTTGTCTCCAGCTCACTGTGGTTTTATAGAAGAAAAGCTACCCATGCAACGAGTCTTACAAACTATCAACTCCCCAAATACAGTCACCTTAGACGCTGATCACAAGGCTAATCTGTAGGATGGGCTACAATGGGCACCGCTGGCATGTGATAAGTGAATTTGGGCTGCTGGGGGAACAATAGGTGTGTCGTTGATGAGTTCTGTGCAGCCCGGGATCGAGGATAAAAACTTTTCTCTACGACTGACTGCTCCTCAGTGAAAACAGCTTCACACCACAGATCAGAATGTTGCTCATAGCGTGTGCCATCCATTGTCATTTGTTTCCTTTGATGACATTTTGATTTCAACTAATGCCCTTGACTACGTTCTGAAGGGGACTTTATATGGCTCTACTTGGCCTCTGGGTTTGTACCTACCTGAGTGGGAGTGCGGGGGTGGGGTGACGAACGGAGACGGGGTGGTTTGTTGAACATTGTGCAGAACACTCTATACATCTACTACTGCGCCTCATCGAGCGCCACTAATTCTAGACACAGGTAGGCTGGGGTAGGAGAACGTATCGCAGTATGGCAGACGATCCAAGAGGAAAATACCACACGAAATTCAACAGATACTCGGCCTGTAGTTCGTATCGAGTATACAGAAGTCTGCTCTGAAGAACTGGCACAAATAGGGAGGTTAAGCGCCCTATGATGCCGCTACTCGTCCATCATAACGCTTAACACCCAGTCTAAGCGCCGAATGTCACTCCACAGGCGCTCCGTTCGCGATGCCCAGTTGCTGAGCGCCAAAGCTCTCCCCGCGAGCCGAGCGAATGTATCTATCATTATATATATATATATATATATATATATATATATATATATATATATATATATATATAGAGAGATATATATATATATATATATATATATATATATATATATATATATATATATATATATATATAGATATATATCTATATATATGTATATATATATATATCTATATATATATCTATATATATATATATCTATCTATATATATATATATATATATATATATATATATATATATATATATATGCATATATATATATATAGTATATATATATATGTATATATACATATCTATATACATATATAAATGCACATATATATATATATATGTGTGTATATATATATTTTATATATATGTATATATATATATATATATATATATATATATATAAATATATATATATATATATATATATATACATATCTATATATATGCACACACATACATATATATATAGCGTAATAACTTGTATATATATAGCGTATGTAAGGAGAGGCTTTGTGAGATATGTAGCGTGTGCGTCGCTTTCAAAGGCACCCGTGATCTAATTGCTTCAACAGTCAAGCCTTTGTGAAGCGCCCATGATGCCCCGCCTCTGTTGAAGCTATGCCCAGAATATTCGGCCTTGTTGAAGCCTACAAGTGAGAGCACAGTCCGTAATTTACCTATAAACACAAGGTATGTAAGAGGTACTTACATTGAGTTTTCTACCTTTATTTAAATATTTACTGGTTTATGATAGCCTACAGGTGGTTAATTTCTAGCGCCAAATTAAAAAAAAACATCCACTTCTTTGTCAACAAATGCACATGGAACTGTCGAAAGGCCTTTTTGTAAATATCAGACATTCAGTTTTGTTCGAGAAAATCATTTATGTTCAAAATTGTCCTCTCATGAATATGGATATGTGTGTAGTTCTGCAGTCCAACAATGGTCCACCTTCGACCTGCCCAATCGCAAAGCTGCAGTTAGTATTTCACGAGTGTAACCACTTGGTTTTGTTATTGCAACAATTTCCGATTACATATTCAGATCAGTACGAATGGACAGTCATGATTTGTATTTCCATTTTCTTCAGTCTGCTCCAAGTCGTCAACTCCCGATGAGACACAGCCAGGGACTAGGGTATTGCCTGACTCCACCCGACTAGTTCAGACAAATTGTTGGATTTTACTCATGGTCTGCAAGGATTAACATATGAAAAAACCAGCAAGAGTTTTGCTGTCATTTATATAGAAAAATAATATAGGCTTGAACTATTTATCATATTCATTAACTGTCAGTAGGTAAACCCTTTCATACCTATGGATCTAAGTTCGCACGTTCGCTATGTTTCCTGGTTGTCTTGGTTACTTGGTTGGTCACTAGCTGCTGCCGCCACCTCATCATCCTGCTGCTCTAGCTCCTCCAAGTCCCCCATCACACTACTTATTCACCAGGATAAAGTTGTGTGGAGCACCGCGGGAAGACCACGTGTCTATCACTGACACTTCTGTATGCAAAAAGTGGAAGAGGCGCCTCATCGCAGACACTCCCCGTCATTTTGAAAACGTTTCCGTTCGCCAAATGTGCATTATAACGATCTGTGTCACTGAACGGACTGTTGGTGTGATAGACAGCTTACGCTGGACCGACAAGCCTGTAGATTTAGCAATTCCCTTTGAGCAAGGAAGTCAGGCCCTATTTTTCACTAATCGGGTTGGGCGGAGGTAAGAACAGGTAGGAACTGATTTCTCGTGCAGCATTAAGGTCGAATCTTAACGCCATCTTAAAACGCTTAAATACCAATGTCCCCGTGGATATTTTCGACTTCAAAAACATTTATTGCATAACGAAATGATATTATGATTTGCCTAACCTCGCCTCAAAATGTTATACTTCGGATATTGGGTGGGTGACTTGTCAGGTACGACCATGATTCAGATATGTAGAAAGAAGTTACATATTCAACTCAGGGCAACGGTTTTACAGTTAGGAAGTGACGTAGGCTGCGCGTTCATCGCATTCATTGGTTCTGTTTATGGCAAATATTGACCTCTAATGGATCGGGATCCAGTTTATTGACCTCTAATGGATCGGGATCCAGCTTATTGACCGCTGATGGCTCGGGATCCAGTTTATTTGGGAATCAAGAGGGCGTTCTGTGTCGACACAAGGTAATGCAAATTGCTTCACTTTAATTAGCGTAAAGAAGGCAACGTTCCACGCAAATAAATCCAACTTGCTATTCAAAGCTTGGAGGTAAGTCGGTCTGTAGGAGACTTTTGTTCCACAAAGTAGTCCCCGCATTGTTAAATTTCCCATCAGGTTTCCACAAACAAACTACAAGGTGAAAAGTACTCATTAGCTGAGATGCCTGAACCTATATCAATATTGAAACAGTGGTGAGGGATTCATAGGGCGCTATCGCTTTCCCTGTAGTAACAACACAACCCGGATTAGTTCGAGGCAGTGGCCCGTTGGTTAATTTATGACCGGGTCTGTACGACAATATTGACATTATATAAGCCTTCCGTGTTTCTTATTGAAGTCGCCAATACGCATACAGTCCCAACACCTTGATATATGTCAGATGATTGCCACGCTTCTGAAAAACGAATGGAAATGAGATGCTATTTTAGGATGTTATAGAAGATGCGTCAGGTATTAAAGCCTTGCAGAGTCTGCTCTTGGTTTGACTCGGACAAAAACTCCCATTCCCATTCGCGATGACGACAGCAGTGCATTCAAAACGCTGTGACGGCCATAGGTAACCACAAACTGATGAGACGGAAACTCACGTCACAGGTAGACATTGATTAATTAAATCGAGTTGCTGAGGCAGATGGGGAGTTGGGGTCGGTGGCGTGATTAAATGTCATCTTCATAATTGACCATTTATTTCAACCAATTCGATTCGTGAAATAACATCGGGCCATATTTCATCAAGCTATGTCAATAGTCAAGGCTGACAACTACTTATGTGTAGGGTCATGTCAATAGTCTTATCTGACCACAACATATGTGTAGGGTCATGTAAATAGCCCTAGCTTGGCGCTACTCTTGTGTAGGGCCATGTCAATAGCTTAGCTGGCCGCTACTCTGGTGTAGGGCCATGTCAATAGCCCTAGCAGGCCGCTACTCCAGTGTAGGGTCAGGTCAGTAGCCCTAGCTGGTAGCTACTCTTGTGTAGGGCCATGTCAATAGCCCTAGCTGGCCGCTACTTCTGCGTAGGGTCATGTCAATAGACCTAGCTGACCACTGCATCTGCGTAGGTTCATGTAAATAGCCCTAGCTGACCAAAACATCTGTGTAGGGCCATGTCATTAGCCCTAGCTGGCCGCTACTCGTGTGTAGGGCCATGTCCATGTCCATAGCCCTAGCTGACCGCTACTCTTGTGTAGGGTCAGGTCAGTAGCCCTAGCTGGTAGCTGGACGACAGATATGAAATATAAGACTGTAATGTCACTTCTCACAGAGCACCACAGAGCACACACAGGCAGGCAGTGACACACGAGACAGAGCACCCACAGGCAGTGACACAAGACAGCAGACAGAGCACCACAGGCAGTGACACACGAGACAGAGCACCACAGGCAGTGACACGCGAGACAGAGCACCACAGGCAGTGACACGAGACAGAGCACCACAGGCAGTGACACACGAGACAGAGCACCACAGGAAGTGACACACGAGACAGAGCACCACAGGCAGTGACACAAGAGACAGAGCACCACAGGCAGAGACCGAGCACCACACGCGAGACAGAGCACCACAGGCAGTGACACGCGAGACAGAGCACCACAGGCAGTGACACGCGAGACAGAGCCACAGGCAGTGACACACGAGACAGAGCACCACAGGCAGTGACACACGAGACAGAGCACCACAGGCAGTGACACACGAGACAGAGCACCACAGGCAGTGACACACGAGACAGAGCACCACAGGCAGGCAGTGACACGCGAGACAGAGCACCACAGGCAGTGACACGCGAGACAGAGCACCACAGGCAGTGACACACGAGACAGAGCACCACAGGCAGTGACACACGAGACAGAGCACCACAGGCAGTGACACGCGAGACAGAGCACCACAGGCAGTGACACACGAGACAGAGCACCACAGGCAGTGACACGCGAGACAGAGCACCACAGGCAGTGACACGCGAGACAGAGCACCACAGGCAGTGACACGCGAGACAGAGCACCACAGGCAGTGACACACGAGACAGAGCACCACAGGCAGTGACACATGAGACAGCACCACAGGCAGTGACACATGAGATATGGCGATAATCCTTTCCTAAAACATAGGCATAATATTGTCCCAATATTGCCTCGACTTTGTTCCAACTCTCAGCACAACTATAACTCCATTCGACCAGTGACAGGCGTGGATTTCGCTTGTGCATTGCTGTCGGGGGTTTTGGCTATGGTATTGTGTCATAACGTGCTACGTCAACTCGAGGTGGGATTGCATCATCATAACGCCTATAAATCCTTCCTCTCTCTGTCCATTAACAGTAGGGGCCTTCACATTCTCGGGTTTCCGTCACGGCCGCCTGGCGGCGATACTGATTTTCCACCGGAAATAGGGGCATGTTTTTCCAAAACACAAATGCAATACCCTACGCGGAACGTGGAGAATTAAGCTGTGCTGAATATTCGTCGTTTTATGCAGCCATGCCCAGGTTTACTTGCGCCGTAGTGGACTGCAAGGCCGATGTTCGCAAGAAAACGATAAAACACCTGTAGATGACACTAAAGTTTCCGTCAGTTGTATTACTGACGTGACAAGTATATAGACTGTGTAATTGCAATTGCCAGACATCAAAATAATCAAGGCGACAAACCGTGCGACATGTCTCTTCATCAGGCGGTAATGCTGGATAAGACTTTGCATTGGTATTGAAGTCGGCCACTGCTAACATCATGGCCACAACATGTTTGCAACCACCATCGTCTCTGCAAAGAAAGATGAATAACAAACTTCCCCGAAACGACAACACCACATAAAACACAACACAGTTAATATTGTACCATCAAGTCTTCATAGGTATTTATACATATTAATAAGATGTGTGACATATCTGTATTCAACTTTCTTAAGTTAAATATTCTAATTATATGAATAAAGAATTACCCTGTGCACTCACACCCAGCAGACTCTATGGTAGCAGATGGGTACATTGTATGGTTGCTCGGACTGGGACTGCTCCCTTACACATTGCCGCCTCAGATTCGGGGATTTATATTCAACTGCATGTATGTGTCAGTTGAGGAACAACTGATATCCCCTTTCGCTTTCAAATGATGCTACCCTGCTTGGTCATCAAATGAATAAGACAGTAAGCCTCATTAAAGTGCCTATGACACCAAATTTTCATGATAATTTTTATTTAGCCAAATGAAAGACAAAGTTGCATTTACTCTGTTTGTGGTTCAATTACCGAACAAGTCACCCGAACCTAATGTAAATTGAAATATAAGTCGATTTTTCGGCACCGGCCGCCATTTTCCAAAATTTTCGGCCCAGCACACCGTGACGTCACTTGGCGGAGTCGTCACTGACAGGTCCGCAGTTTTCACCGTAAACAATGGCGAATGTTTCGGAGAGCGATGTTCAGTTGAACGGTTTGACGATGGAGTTTTGAGTTGAAGAGCCTCAAATGTTTGAGCAATCAAATACAGAGGATGTAGCTGGTATTGTGCCGTACAGATTCGAACCATATCTGACCGAAAACAGCGCTAGCGAATCTGACAGTGACTGGACTGATTCTCGTGTTCCGAGGAGCGATAATCCGGACATGAACATTGACTGGTGAGTCCCATTTCCTTTGATTTATATTATAATTGAAGAATAACTTTTTTCGTTTGATACCGTTTTCGTTTTTCTTGGTGGTATTCAATATGGTTTTAATCGCCAACGAACATGGCGAAAAATAATTTTGTTGTTGTCATGTTTAAAATACTTGCCCTTGTACGCCGCACTTGCGATATCCATTGCTTGCGCAACTTCTCCTCCCGAGGAAAACTTAATAATTGAACGTTTCCGAAGAAATGTTCGAACAATTCGCGGCCACGCAGCTTTTTGGCATGACTGATCCAGACTAAACAAGATATAAATTCACGGTTGACGCGTGGGTTTTATGGTAGGCAAAGAAACTCCGGCTCTGACCAGCTGACAGCGCCAACGCATCTATCGAAGCTGACTTGGGCTGCAGAAACTAGGACCCCCTATATGCGTCATTTCCGGTTGACCTCGGCTCACGCACGAAATGCCGCTTCGCTCCAAAGAACGTTTAATATCTCTTTTATTATTCATCGGAGGCCAAAAACTCCAACACCATTCGATCCGCATCGTTTTGTTTAGTTTAAACTCAAAAATCATATTTTAGGTGTCATAGGCACTTTAAGCTCAGGTGCAATTGAGCCATGCAGAAAGTTTGTTGGGATCTTGAAAATTGCCTTGCTGACCCTCTATGCTAATAGTTCTTAATTCATTGTAAATATTCTCTCCATCATCTTCCCCGACGAAATCCACAATATTTACGGTTACTCAGTTTTCTTATAACTCGAGCAAGCGAATCCCCTATCTTTGAGGTAAGTTTTCAGCTGTGGTACTTTCCACTAAGAAGGGGACAGTGATGACATGGTGTAGCAACAGTCCCGCACGCTAACTCCGAAATGATATCGGGTGAATACTGATGTTCTGGCAGAATACTCTCCAGACGACTGGAGATGAATGTAGATGGCAACATTTTGGATCACTATTTTATGATAATCTCTGTGTTTGAGAACTGTTGCAACTTCGGCGACGTCTTTGATGTCCTATAGAAACACGCAACAAAAATGCGGGCAACAACACGGTAACTTAAAACAGCAAGTTCAACCCGAGAATGTGAAGGCCCCTGTTGACCATACGGTGTAAAGGAAAACATCCCCACAAAAACATAACCGAATATACCTAATGACCGCTTAGGCCTACCTGATGTTCCATACTATCCAATGGGCTATTCCCAGGAAATGGTCGGGTTTATATTCGCACGGGGTTACTTCCTGTAATAAGAATATCAGCAGACGTTGTCTCCAGCTCACTGTGGTTTTATAGAAGAAAAGCTACCCATGCAACGAGTCTTACAAACTATTAACTCCCCAAATACAGTCACCTTAGACGCTGATCACACGGCTAATCTGTAGGATGGGCTACAATGGGCACCGCTGGCATGTGATAAGTGAATTTGGGCTGCTGGGGGAACAATAGGTGTGTCGTTGATGAGTTCTGTGCAGCCCGGGATCGAGAATAAAAACTTTTCTCTACGACTGACTGCTCCTCAGTGAAAACAGCTTCACACCACAGATCAGTATGTTGCTCATAGCGTGTGCCATCCATGGTCATTTGTTTCCTTTGATGACATTTTGATTTCAACTAATGCCCTTGACTACGTTCTGAAGGGGACTTTATATGGCTCTACTTGGCCTCTGGGTTTGTACCTACCTGAGTGGGAGTGCGGGGGTGGGGTGACGAGCGGAGACGGGGTGGTTTGTTGAACATTGTGCAGAACACTCTATACATCTACTACTGCGCCTCATCGAGCGCCACTAATTCTAGACACAGGTAGGCTGGGGTAGGAGAACGTATCGCAGTATGGCTGACGATCCAAGAGGAAAATACCACACGAAATTCAACAGATATTCGGCCTGTAGTTCGTATCGAGTATACAGAAGTCTGCTCTGAAGAACTGGCACAAATAGGGAGGTGAGCGCCCTATGATGCCGCTACTCGTCCATCATAACGCTTAACACCCAGTCTCAGCGCCGAATGTCACTCCACAGGCGCTCCGTTCGCGATGCCCAGTTGCTGAGCGCCAAAGCTCTCCCGCGAGCCGAGCGAATGTATCTATCATTATATATAATATATATATATATATATATATATATATATATATATATATATATATATATATATATATATATATATATATATATAGATATATATATATATATATATATATATATATATATATATATATATATATATATATATATATCTGGATATATATGTATAAATATATATATATATATATACATATATATATATATATATATATATATATATATATATATATATATATATATGCATATATATATCCATATATATGTATATATATATGTATATATACATATCTATATACATATATAAATGCACATATATATATATGTGTATATATATATTTAAATATATATGTATATATATATATATATATGTATATATATATATAGAAAAAACATATATATATATGTGTATATATATACATATCTATATATATGCACACATATATATATATATAGCGTAATAACTTGTATATATATAGCGTATGTAAGGAGAGGCTTTGTGAGATATGTAGCGTGTGCGTCGCTTTCAAAGGCACCCGTGATCTAATTGCTTCAACAGTCAAGCCTTTGTGAAGCGCCCATGATGCCCCGCCTCTGTTGAAGCTATGGCCAGAATATTCGGCTTTGTTGAAGCCTACAAGTGAGAGCACAGTCCGTAATTTACCTATAAACACAAGGTATGTAAGAGGTACTTACATTGAGTTTTCTACCTTTATTTAAATATTTACTGGTTTATGATAGCCTACAGGTGGTTAATTTCTAGCGCCAAATTAAAAAAAAAATCCACTTCTTTGTCAACAAATGCACATGGAACTGTCGAAAGGCCTTTTTGTAAATATCAGACATTCAGTTTTGTTCGAGAAAATCAATTATGTTCAAAATTGTCCTCTCATGAATATGGATATGTGTGTAGTTCTGCAGTCCAACAATGGTCCACCTTCGACCTGCCCAATCGCAAAGCTGCAGTTAGTATTTCACGAGTGTAACCACTTGGTTTTGTTATTGCAACAATTTCCGATTACATATTCAGATCAGTACGAATGAACAGTCATGATTTGTATTTCCATTTTCTTCAGTCTGCTCCAAGTCGTCAACTCCCGATGAGACACATCCAGGGACTAGGGTATTGCCTGACTCCACCCGACTAGTTCAGACAAATTGTTGGATTTTAATCATGGTCTGCAAGGATTAACATATGAAAAAACCAGCAAGAGTTTTGCTGTCATTTATATAGAAAAATAATATAGGCTTGAACTATTTATCATATTCATTAACTGTCAGTAGGTAAACCCTTTCATACCTATGGATCTAAGTTCGCACGTTCGCTATGTTTCCTGGTTGTCTTGGTTACTTGGTTGGTCACTAGCTGCTGCCGCCACCTCATCATCCTGCTGCTCTAGCTCCTCCAAGTCCCCCATCACACTACTTATTCACCAGGATAAAGTTGTGTGGAGCACCGCGGGAAGACCACGTGTCTATCACTGACACTTCTGTATGCAACAAGTGGAAGAGGCGCCTCATCGCAGACACTCCCCGTCATTTTAAAAACGTTTCCGTTCGCCAAATGTGCATTATAACGATCTGTGTCACTGTACGGACTGTTGGTGTGATAGACAGCTTACGCTGGACCGACAAGCCTGTAGATTTAGCAATTCCCTTTGAGCAAGGAAGTCAGGCCCTATTTTTCACTAATCGGGTTGGGCGGAGGTAAGAACAGATAGGAACTGATTTCTCGTGCAGCATTAAGGTCGAATCTTAACGCCATCTTAAAACGCTTAAATACCAATGTCCCCGTGGATATTTTCGACTTCAAAAACATTTATTGCATAACGAAATGATGGTATGATTTGCCTAACCTCGCCTCAAAATGTTATACTTCGGATATTGGGTGGGTGACTTGTCAGGTACGACCATGATTCAGATATGTAGAAAGAAGTTACATATTCAACTCAGGGCAACGGTTTTACAGTTAGGAAGTGACGTAGGCTGCGCGTCCATCGCATTCATTGGTTCTGTTTATGGCAAATATTGACCTCTAATGGATCGGGATCCAGTTTATTGACCTCTAATGGATCGGGATCCAGCTTATTGACCGCTGATGGCTCGGGATCCAGTTTATTTGGGAATCAAGAGGGCGTTCTGTGTCGACACAAGGTAATGCAAATTGCTTCACTTTAATTAGCGTAAAGAAGGCAACGTTCCACGCAAATAAATCCAACTTGCTATTCAAAGCTTGGAGGTAAGTCGGTCTATAGGAGACTTTTGTTACACAAAGTAGTCCCCGCATTGTTAAATTTCCCATCAGGTTTCCACAAACAAGCTACAAGGTGAAAAGTACTCATTAGCTGAGATGCATGAACCTATATCAATATTGAAACAGTGGTGAGGGATTCATAGGGCGCTATCGCTTTCCCTGTAGTAACAACACAACCCGGATTAGTTCGAGGCTGTGGCCCGTTGGTTAATTTATGACCGGGTCTGTACGACAATATTGACATTATATAAGCCTTCCGTGTTTCTTATTGAAGTCGCCAATACGCATACAGTCCCAACACCTTGATATATGTCAGATGATTGCCACGCTTCTGAAAAACGAATAGAAATGAGATGCTATTTTAGGATGTTATAGAATATGCGTCAGGTATTAAAGCCTTGCAGAGTCTGCTCTTGGTTTGACTCGGACAAAAACTCCCATTCCCATTCGCGATGACGACAGCAGTGCATTCAAAACGCTGTGACGGCCATAGGTAACCACAAACTGATGAGACGGAAACTCACGTCACAGGTAGACATTGATTAATTAAATCGAGTTGCTGAGGCAGATGGGGAGTTGGGGTCGGTGGCGTGATTAAATGTCATCTTCATAATTGACCATTTATTTCAACCAATTCGATTCGTGAAATAACATCGGGTCATATTTCATCAAGCTATGTCAATAGTCAAGGCTGACAACTACTTATGTGTAGGGTCATGTCAATAGTCTTATCTGACCACAACATATGTGTAGGGTCATGTAAATAGCCCTAGCTTGGCGCTACTCTTGTGTAGGGCCATGTCAATAGCTTAGCTGGCCGCTACTCTGGTGTAGGGCCATGTCAATAGCCCTAGCTGGCCGCTACTCGTGTGTAGGGCCATGTCCATGTCCATAGCCCTAGCTGACCGCTACTCTTGTGTAGGGTCAGGTCAGTAGCCCTAGCTGGTAGCTGGACGACAGATATGAAATATAAGACTGTAATGTCACTTCTCACAGAGCACCACAGGCAGTGACACACGAGACAGAGCACCACAGGCAGTGACACACGAGACAGAGCACCACAGGCAGTGACACACGAGACAGAGCACCACAGGCAGTGACACACGCGACAGAGCACCACAGGCAGTGACACGCGAGACAGAGCACCACAGGCAGTGACACACGAGACAGAGCACCACAGGCAGTGACACACGAGACAGAGCACCACAGGAAGTGACACACGAGACAGAGCACCACAGGCAGTGACACAAGAGACAGAGCACCACAGGCAGTGACACACGAGACAGCACCACAGGCAGTGACACGCGAGACAGAGCACCACAGGCAGTGACACGCGAGACAGAGCACCACAGGCAGTGACACACGAGACAGAGCACCACAGGCAGTGACACAAGAGACAGAGCACCACAGGCAGTGACACACGAGACAGAGCACCACAGGCAGTGACACGCGCGACAGAGCACCACAGGCAGTGACACGCGAGACAGAGCACCACAGGCAGTGACACACGAGACAGAGCACCACAGGCAGTGACACACGAGACAGAGCACCACAGGCAGTGAAACACGAGACAGAGCACCACAGGCAGTGACACAAGAGACAGAGCACCACAGGCAGTGACACAAGAGACCGAGCACCACAGGCAGTGACACACGAGACAGCACCACAGGCAGTGACACGCGAGACAGAGCACCACAGGCAGTGACACGCGAGACAGAGCACCACAGGCAGTGACACACGAGACAGAGCACCACAGGCAGTGACACACGAGACAGAGCACCACAGGCAGTGACACAAGAGACAGAGCACCACAGGCAGTGACACAAGAGACCGAGCACCACAGGCAGTGACACACGAGACAGCACCACAGGCAGTGACACGCGAGACAGAGCACCACAGGCAGTGACACGCGAGACAGAGCACCACAGGCAGTGACACGTGAGACAGAGCACCACAGGCAGTGACACGCGAGACAGAGCACCACAGGCAGTGACACGCGAGACAGAGCACCACAGGCAGTGACACGCGAGACAGCACCACAGGCAGTGACACACGAGACAGAGCACCACAGGAAGTGACACATGAGACAGCACCACAGGCAGTGACACATGAGATATGGCGATAATCCTTTCCTAAAACATAGGCATAATATTGTCCCAATATTGCCTCGACTTTGTTCCAACTCTCAGCACAACTATAACTCCATTCGACCAGTGACAGGCGTGGATTTCGCTTGTGCATTGCTGTCGGGGGTTTTGGCTATGGTATTGTGTCATAACGTGCTACGTCAACTCGAGGTGGGATTGCATCATCATAACGCCTATAAATCCTTCCTCTCTCTGTCCATTAACAGTAGGGGCCTTCACATTCTCGGGTTTCCGTCACGGCCGCCTGGCGGCGATACTGATTTTCCACCGGAAATAGGGGCATGTTTTTCCAAAAACACAAATGCAATACCCTACGCGGAACGTGGAGAATTAAGCTGTGCTGAATATTCGTCGTTTTATGCAGCCATGCCCAGGTTTACTTGCGCCGTAGTGGACTGCAAGGCCGATGTTCGCAAGAAAACGATAAAACACCTGTAGATGACACTAAAGTTTCCGTCAGTTGTATTACTGACGTGACAAGTATATAGACTGTGTAATTGCAATTGCCAGACATCAAAATAATCAAGGCGACAAACCGTGCGACATGTCTCTTCATCAGGCGGTAATGCTGGATAAGACTTTGCATTGGTATTGAAGTCGGCCACTGCTAACATCATGGCCACAACATGTTTGCAACCACCATCGTCTCTGCAAAGAAAGATGAATAACAAACTTCCCCGAAACGACAACACCACATAAAACACAACACAGTTAATATTGTACCATCAAGTCTTCATAGGTATTTATACATATTAATAAGATGTGTGACATATCTGTATTCAACTTTCTTAAGTTAAATATTCTAATTATATGAATAAAGAAATACCCTGTGCACTCACATCCAGCAGACTCTATGGTAGCAGATGGGTACATTGTATGGTTGCTCGGACTGGGACTGCTCCCTTACACATTGCCGCCTCAGATTCGGGGATTTATATTCAACTGCATGTATGTGTCAGTTGAGGAACAACTGATATCCCCTTTCGCTTTCAAATGATGCTACCCTGCTTGGTCATCAAATGAATAAGACAGTAAGCCTCATTAAGCTCAGGTGCAATTGAGCCATGCAGAAAGTTTGTTGGGATCTTGAAAATTGCCTTGCTGACCCTCTATGCTAATAGTTCTTAATTCATTGTAAATATTCTCTCCATCATCTTCCCCGACGAAATCCACAATATTTACGGTTACTCAGTTTTCTTATAACTCGAGCAAGCGAATCCCCTATCTCTGAGGTAAGTTTTCAGCTGGGGTACTTTCCACTAAGAAGGGGACAGTGATGACATGGTGTAGCAACAGTCACGCACGCTAACTCCGAAATGATATCGGGTTAATACTGATGTTCTGGCAGAATACTTTCCAGGCGACTGGAGATGAATGTAGATGGCAACATTTTGGATCACTATTTTATGATAATCTCTGTGTTTGAGAACTGTTGCAAATGTGCTCATTGCGACATGACAGCGTTCAGACGAACTTAAGAGAAGTTCAGAATAAGCTTGACACCTTCCGCGACGTCTTTGATGTCCTATAGAAACACGCAACAAAAATGTGGGCAACGACACGGTAACTTAAAACAGCAAGTTCAACCGAGAATGTGAAGGCCCCTGTTGACCATACGGTGTAAAGGAAAACATCCCCACAAAAACATAACCGAATATACCTAATGACCGCTTAAGCCTACCTGATGTTCCATACTATCCAATGGGCTATTCCCAGGAAATGGTCGGGTATATATATTCGCACTGGGTTACTTCCTATAAAAAGAATATCAGCAGACGTTGTCTCCAGCTCACTGTGGTTTTATAGAAGAAAAGCTACCCATGCAACGAGTCTTACAAACTATTAACTCCCCAAATACAGTCACCTTAGACGCTGATCACACGGCTAATCTGTAGGATGGGCTACAATGGGCACCGCTGGCATGTGATAAGTGAATTTGGGCTGCTGGGGGAACAATAGGTGTGTCGTTGATGAGTTCTGTGCAGCCCGGGATCGAGGATAAAAACTTTTCTCTACGACTGACTGCTCCTCAGTGAAAACAGCTTCACACAAAAGATCAGAATGTTGCTCATAGCGTGTGCCATCCATTGTCATTTGTTTCCTTTGATGACATTTTGATTTCAACTAATGCCCTTGACTACGTTCTGAAGGGGACTTTATATGGCTCTACTTGGCCTCTGGGTTTGTACCTACCTGAGTGGGAGTGCGGGGGTGGGGTGACGAGCGGAGACGGGGTGGTTTGTTGAACATTGTGCAGAAACACTCTATACATCTACTACTGCGCCTCATCGAGCGCCACTAATGCTAGACACAGGTAGGCTGGGGTAGGAGAACGTATCGCAGTATGGCAGACGATCCAAGAGGAAAATACCACACGAAATTCAACAGATATTCGGCCTGTAGTTCGTATCGAGTATACAGAAGTCTGCTCTGAAGAACTGGCACAAATAGGGAGGTGAGCGCCCTATGATGCCGCTACTCGTCCATCATAACGCTTAACACCCAGTCTCAGCGCCGAATGTCACTCCACAGGCGCTCCGTTCGCGAGCGCCCCAGTTGCTGAGCGCCAAAGCTCTCCCGCGAGCCGAGCGAATGTATCTATCATTATATAAATATATATATATATATATATATAATATATATATATATATATATATATATATATATATATATATATATATAGATAGATATATATATATCCATATATATATACATATATATATATATATATATATATATATATATATACATATCTATATACATATATAAATGCACATATATATATATATATGTGTGTATATATATTTATATATATATATATGTGTATATATATATATATGTATATATATATATATATATATATATATATATATATATATATATACGTATCTATATATATGCACACACACATATATATATAGCGTAATAACTTGTATATATATAGCGTATGGTAGGAGAGGCTTTGTGAGATATGTAGCGTGTGCGTCGCTTTCAAAGGCACCCGTGATCTAATTGCTTCAACAGTCAAGCCTTTGTGAAGCGCCCATGATGCCCCGCCTCTGTTGAAGCTATGCCCAGAATATTCGGCCTTGTTGAAGCCTACAAGTGAGAGCACAGTCCGTAATTTACCTATAAACACAAGGTATGTAAGAGGTACTTACATTGAGTTTTCTACCTCTATTTAAATATTTGGCTGGTTTATGATAGCTTACAGGTGGTTAATTTCTAGCGCCAAATTAAAAAAAAACATCCACTTCTTTGTCAACAAATGCACATGGAACTGTCGAAAGGCCTTTTTGTAAATATCAGACATTCAGTTTTGTTCGAGAAAATCAATTATGTTCAAAATTGTCCTCTCGTGAATATGGATATGTGTGTAGTTCTGCAGTCCAACAATGGTCCACCTTCGACCTGCCCAATCGCAAAGCTCCAGTTAGTATTTCACGAGTGTAACCACTTGGTTTTGTTATTGCAACAATTTCCGATTACATATTCAGATCAGTACGAATGGACAGTCATGATTTGTATTTCCATTTTCTTCAGTCTGCTCCAAGTCGTCAACTCCCGATGAGACACAGCCAGGGACTAGGGTATTGCCTGCATGACTCCACCCGACATGTTAAGACAAATTGTTGGATTTTACTCATGGTCTGCAAGGATTAACATATGAAAAAACCAGCAAGAGTTTTGCTGTCATTTATATAGAAAAATAATATAAGCTTGAACTATTTATCATATTCATTAACTGTCAGTAGGTAAACCCTTTCATACCTATGGATCTAAGTTCGCACGTTCGCTATGTTTCCTGGTTGTCTTGGTTACTTGGTTGGTCACTAGCTGCTGCCGCCACCTCATCATCCTGCTGCTCTAGCTCCTCCAAGCCCCCCATCACGCTACTTATTAACCAGGATAAAGTTGTGTGGAGCACCGCGGGAAGACCACGTGTCTATCACTGACTCTTCTGTATGCAAAAAGTGGAAGAGGCGCCTCATCGCAGACACTCCCCGTCATTTTGAAAACGTTTCCGTTCGCCAAATGTGCATTATAACGATCTGTGTCACTGAACGGACTGTTGGTGTGATAGACAGCTTGCGCTGGACCGACAAGCCTGTAGATTTAGCAATTCCCTTTGAGCAAGGAAGTCAGGCCCTATTTTTCACTAATCGGGTTGGGCGGAGGTAAGAACAGGTAGGAATTGATTTCTCGTGCAGCATTAAGGTCGAATCTTATCGCCATCTTAAAACGCTTAAATACCAATGTCCCCATGGATATTTTCGACTTCAAAAACATTTATTGCATAACGAAATGATGTTATGATTTGTCTAACCTCGCCTCACAATGTTATACTTCGGATATTGGGTGGGTGACTTGTCAGGTACAACCATGATTCAGGTATGTAGAAAGAAGTTACATATTCAACTCAGGGCAACGATTTTACAGTTAGGAAGTGACGTAGGCTGCGCGTCCATCGCATTCATTGGTTCTGTTTATGGCAAATATTGCCCGCCCATGGCTCGGGATCCAGCTTATTGACCGCTGATGGCTCGGGATCCAGCTTATTGACCGCTGATGGCTCGGGATCCAGGTTATTGACCGCTAATGGATCGGGATCCAGTTTATTTGGGAATCAAGAGGGCGTTGTGTGTCGACACAAGGTAATGCAAATTGCTTCACTTTTATTGGCGTCAAGAAGGCAACGTTCCGCGCAAATAAATCCAACTTGCTATTCAAAGGTTGGAGGTAAGTCGGTCTATAGGAGACTTTTGTTCCACAAAGTAGTCCCCGCATTGTTAAATTTTCCATCAGGTTTCCACAAACAAGCTACAAGGTGAAAATTACTCATTAGCTGCGATGCCTGAACCTATATCAATATTGAAACAGTGGTGAGGGATTCATTGGGCGCTATCGCTTTCCCTGTAGTAACAACACAGCCCGGATTAGTTAGAGGCAGTGGCCCGTTGGTTAATTTATGACCGGGTCTGTACGACAATATTGACATCATATAAGCCGTCCGTGTTTCTTATTGAAGTCGCCAATACGCATACAGTCCCAACACCTTGATATATGTCAGATGATTGCCACGCTTCTGAAAAACGAATGGAAATGAGATGCTATTTTAGGATGTTATAGAAGATGCGTCAGGTGTTAAAGCCTTGCAGAGTCTGCTCTTGGTTTGACTCGGACAAAAACTCCCATTCCCATTCGCGATGACGACAGCAGTGTATTCAAAACGCTGTGACGGCCATAGGTAACCACAAACTGATGAGACGGAAACTTACGTCACAGGTAGACATTGATTAATTAAATCGAGTTGCTGAGGCAGATGGGTAGTTGGGGTCGGTGGCGGGATTAAATGTCATCTTCATAATTGACCATTTATTTCAACCAATTCGATTCGTGAAATAACATCGGGTCATATTTCATCAAGCCATGGCAAAAGTCAAGGCTGACCTCTCTTTCTGTGTAAGGCCATGTCAATAGCCCTAGCTGGTCGCTACTCTTGTGTAGGGCCATGTCAATAGCCCTAGCTTGGCCGCTATGACCAACTGGTCTCCGGTGTTTGGGTCGGGATGGTGATGAGCGACGAGAACGATTAGTTTGGTTGGTCGCCGACGTGATTGTAGGTAGCTGAGGGTTGATGTCCTGCTAAATAATACCCGAGACTTTATATGAATTTCTATTTTCTTTATTCGTCTCTGCTGGCTGGCACGCTCGGGTTCTGATTCTGGTATCTTGTTGTGGGATGTATATGTTTATCTTTTGTGGAATGTCTATTGTGGAATACTCTTTGTGTGTCTGATGCTGTCGTATTTATAGTGAAAAATGGGGGTGGCTTGATGTGGTGAGCTGTGATTGGTTGATCGGGGGCTTGGAGTCATTCGGACTGACTTGTAATTATCAAATATATCACAACCCTCTATCACAGCCAGACCCTCATACATTTCACAAGACTCTCAGGACCTCTAAATTCACGTCATATACACTAATCCCTTTGAAACAAACAGAACTTATTTCGATCTAGCCATAGCCCTCACACAATTAACATTCCAAACTATCAACTTCAAACTCCTTTAACTCCCGAAACGTATCAGAATTACAGGTAATTAACACCAGGCCCTTGGATCTCATCTTTAAACCTTATCAATATTCAACCTTAATCCCTTCCATGTTTAGTCAGTAATTGTGGCAATGTGCAGTGCGGGCAGATGCCAGTGGACATCCAATCAGAATGCGCCACCTATGTCCAGCCCACATTTTGCCCTATAAATATAACGACAAACCTCATATATCAGACTTGGAAACTGACCCGTTCAGAACATTGACTTAAAGGGATTCTAAAGGTTTACGTAAATTGGACAACAATTAATCTGGTACGAGTGAAAAGGGGTGAATTTCATTAGCTTAAATTGGTTTAGTTTTCATGTCCCGAGTAGCCGAAAGGTTGTAAATCTAACTTAAACTTTTGGGAGGGATGGAGAGGTGGTGGGTGTATGTGTTCGTTAGTGTATGTGTGTATGTATGCGTTTGTTGTGGGGTGAAACCGCTATTCTTGTGTAGGGCCATGTCAATAGCCCTAGCTGGCCGCTACTCTTGTGTAGGGTCATGTCAATAGCCCTAGCTGGCCGCTATTCTTATGTAGGGTCATGTCAATAGCCCTAGCTGGCCGCTACTCCTGTTTAGGACCATGTCAATAGCCCTAGCTGGCCGCTACTCCTGTTTAGGACCATGTCAATAGCCCTAGCTGGCCGCTACTCCTGTTTAGGACCATGCCAATAGCCCTAGCTGGCCGCTACTCCTGTTTAGGACCATGTCAATAGCCCTAGCTGGCCGCTACTCCTGTTTAGGACCATGTCAATAGCCCTAGCTGGCCGCTACTCCTGTTTAGGACCATGTCAATAGCCCTAGCTGGCCGCTACTCCTGTTTAGGACCATGCCAATAGCCCTAGCTGACCACTGCATCTGCGTAGGGTCATGTCAATAGCCTTAGCAGACCAAAACATCTGTGTAGGGCCATGTCAATAGCCCTAGCTGGCCGCTACTTCTGTGTAGAGCCATATAACCGTTGACACACGTAACGGCATGCGATGTTATACCAGCGAGAACTGGTACGACTCGTGGCTGCGTTCATTGGCCAATGCGCTTATCGCTACAACGTTATCTAACCACTTGGGTGAAACGGTTCCATTTACAACTAATCGACAGTCGATGAAGACCGCCTTATCTAAGTCAATGACAATATCATCCATATTAATGATTACAGTACCATGTAATCATTGATTACAGTACCATGTAATCATTGATTACAGTACCATGTAATCAAAGATTACAGTACCATGTAATCATTGATTACAGTACCATCGTATCAATGACGATCATTGCCTCCATGTCATTTCTTCCCCTGAGATTGGGCTTGAGGCGCGCGGAAGTAGGGGTGGCATGAAATGAGCTGTAGGTAGTCATAGTTTTATATCTTGTCAGGAGAGGAGAGTTTGTTCCTGGTCGTGACGTTGTTACAGGAAGGATTGGCCGGATGATTTATTGCTCCAACCCGGATATTCGGGACACGCTCAATAGTGAGTTTTAGTGAAAGTAAATCTAGCCTGCGTCACAGGCGCGAATTGCTCGCCAGTTGTACCGCAATTTAGTTGTATAAACATATGCTGGAATAGGTAAATGCGGCTATTGGCAACCTGGTCTGCGACTTATCATATAGTCCGCAGCAATAACAACAATAGAACGGCAACTCGACCCTGGTGGCAATTATGAATTATCTAAGTGTTTAGGTATTGGCGTGCGCTCTGTCTCGCACTCTCGTCGATATCGTTAGCTCTACAATAAGGTCATGTCAGAACCATGTTTATAGTGTCAATCAGCGTTACACGATGTGCAGTATTTATCAAATCAGCGTAGAAATCAATACAGCCCTGGGGTGTCGTCAAGTAATACGGCGCCATTTGCTGGGAGATTAGCGAGGATTTCCTGTTGCCATTCGGGCGCTAGGCCTTTTACAGTAGAAGGTTTTGAGTTATCAGAGGGTTCTTGTCGTAGTGGACTCAACTTATGGTGCGCATTAAAACCCGACTACCTGCGCCTTTTCATCGCCTTATCACGACGAATACTCACCTGGAATCCCCATGTGACGTCATATCATGGTAACCTACTTGTGATCCTCGTGAAGTCTAATCTCAAACAAGCTAAATGACGAATTCTCCGTTGTGCGGGCTGTGATTGGAGATCGCGTGCGATAGCATAGCCATACTAACACGGATTCGTTACAGCCGCCAGGCGGATAATCACTCCATTCTTGTTTACGGATAGCATTTGAGATCTATTCAGCGTCGGGCGGTGATCGGCCAGTGAAGAAGCTCATTCTTTTGTTGCTAGACGCGTAAACCTAACACTTCTCGCCCTTGGGGGTCCGCGGCTATCAGCAGCGTCTTCTGGCGGAGGCTTGGTAACGTGTGTTTATTGTATCGTCGTAACTATTTCGCATTGACGTCGTTATAACGGGCGGTTTTCCGGTTTGACGAGAACATTAACGGTGTTGCTTAAGTAAATGTAGGTGTAATCATAGTTCTACCTGAGCATATAGAAATTGTTGTGATGATACGGTTTGTGATAAGAGTCGACGCTGTGTTTTCAGTCACCCGTTCCGCTTGAGGGACGCTGATTGGGCAGTCCACACCTGTAATGACAGCTAACTAGCGAGGCCGCTGATTCCGTTGGAGTGGAAGGCCCGAATACCTAACGACTCCTGTCAATACCTCTTCGGGCAACTGAGACAAACTATTTCGGGGTTTTCACTCGCGCTTTGCAATGCAAAAAACCCGGTCATTGTATTGACCCCTGAGATACCTGAGGCTTGAAATCTGTAAGTTTTGCTTGCTTTAAACTCCATATGAATATTGGGTCAGGCTCCTCAGGGACATATGTGATTGCTCAGCGGCTTACGACCTGAGAGTTGTGTTGGCAAACGGGGCCCTACACGACCTCCGCTGTTTGATTGAAGTCAGCAGAACTTGTTTGCGTGAATGAGGCGCTGTACTGGAAGGTCCTTTCGTCATTATCGGCGACCTCTATGAGTGGACGAGGCTCTGGATACCTTACTGTTGAACTTACACAAGAGAGCCCTTCGCTGAATGATGATGAGGTATTGAAGGGAAAGAGGGTCGTCCAGGTAACAGCTGCCTCTACGTCATTTCGACCATGAGAGGAAGTCATCAATGTGATTCCTGAAGTCATATTGAGCGCCGAAACTCTCAACCACTCTTCGGATTCTTAGTCATGGATCATTGAAACACGATTAAAATTCGTACAGTCATCAATCGAAACAACAACCTTTGCTTTTTCTGGCGATGTGGATTTTTTGTGTGGATAATATTCTGCGTTATTTGGATTAGTTTTGTCATTCTTACCGCTGAATCATGGCTGGTCGCTTATCGATGCAAGAGCGATCTGCCACAACGCAGGCGCATATGGAAAATGCATTACGTTTGGCCGATCGGATTCGTGCCAGTTCGCGGCGCTCTGTCGAACTAGAAAAACTCATCGCCGAGCTCAACTTCCTTCAAGACAGACTGCGATCCCTGGAAAATAAGGGTGAGTTACATCGTGAAGAGATTCATTCATTCATCAAATTAAGTTCACTTTTTATGTGTAATGAACCCTATGCTTCCATTTGTGATGACGTCATGCAGTAAATTGAGGCGATTGTGCAGTCTTTCTCGCCAGTCTTAGTATGACTTGGTCTGCTAGTGATTTTTGCAGTCAAGGCGTTTATCTTTCTTCGCTCCATGTATCACGTGATCCATTCCAAATCCCCACTATACCGCCTAATAGCTTCTTAAACAGTGTTAACATGGCAGGAGCACCGAATAACCCCCCCCCCCAACCCACCCACCCACCCAAACCCTCCCCCTCCCCACCCCCCTCGCCGGCGTACAGCCGTGTCTCCGTCCGCAAGTCGTCATGGACGTCCAGCGGGTCCCAACGTAAGCTCCAGCTCCATTACCCGCGTAACAAGCCCTCACACACCCTCCACATGCAGTCAGTCGTCACTGCCCGCCGCCCTCAGCGCCGCCCTCAGCGCCGCCACTCTTGTTATTCCAATCAGACGTCCGAGTTCGATCCCCTCACTCTGTCAGGTGCCAACTGATTAAGGGCTGTCGTCGGAGGGCTGCAGCAATCAGTTCAAATCACGTACCTAGTCCTTTGTAAACATTTTTTACCGGTCGTAGCTAATGACCCTGCACACCACAAATGTTGACCTAATTACACTGGTATTTGAGATTAGGTTCAAAAACATGTATGACACACACATTTATTTAGATTTATTCCCGCGTTAATTCACGTCCACGCGTGATTTGCTGTGTTTGGTGACTTATCAGCGGAGTTAGCGGGGTCGGCGGGTTCTCCTCAAAGGGGATATAATCCAGCTACCTGTCCACATCACAGGCACTCGAGTCTTAAAACGCCGCAAATCTCTTCGTCGTAATATATATTATATTAATATATTACAAACCAGAGAGTTAGGGCGTATTTAGACTAGCGTGTATGAATGTGAGTATTTGCGCATAGGGGGGGGGGGGGGGGGGGGGGTTGTGCCCTTGCATATACGGTTATTGACCGATCTGTACGATTAGTCCTAGAGGTTAAGCGGCGAATGATGCTCAGCCAGCTTTAGACCTTCTGTGAAGCATCAAGCAGACAAAGCGACATGTTTGTAGCTGTTCACGTGACTAAGCCCTCTTTTGCATGGTATTAACAGACTTCACCTCCCCCACTGCATAATGACAGTCAGTTACAGTCTATTTCTGTAACTTATTCCCTCCAATCCTAATCTTCAGACGCTCGGGAACTGTGACCAACTCTCGTGAGATCTCCTTCTGCTCTCGTCTTCCGCCGCTAACATCGACCTGCTCGTGGCAACCCGCCCAATGCTCTACAAACAGCTAGCTAATCTCACCTGACGCAACAAGTGACCCGATGCCTCTGTCCGACGTGTAAAGTGCTCTATTTGAGTATGTAGGGTTTCCTTCACGCATTCGTTAACGCGAAGACGCGCCTACTTGTGATAAATACCGTAGCGAACAGAAGGCAACATTTCAACATAGGACTGATAAAGGTCTGATCTAACTCACAGGCGCTCGGGCTAGGCCATTATGATCCGAGTTGGGCGGTAGGATCATGATGTCCTAGCCCAAGCGCCTGGGTTCTATCAGTCCTAGAACGATCACACATAGTTTACCATCGACGCAAACATTCCTACGCTAAAAACTAGCCCTCACCTGTTATATATTGGTATATACATAGGCATTGCCCCCTAGGGTCGTGTTTGAATGATAAGTGCGCGTCAGGTTTCATCTGTTTTCTCAGGTATGACCTTCATGACTCTCTCATGTCAACCCAATACCCACAGGTAAATATATTATTTTCGAGTCTGATTGATTCATCCTTTCATCTGGCCACTCTTAAAACTTACCTTTCCTCCTTAATTCAATCCACCTGCGATTGATTCACAAGAACCGCACCTGAGTACCTCTCTGGGTTTCAGGCAAACCATAAGGTCGTGAGTGCAGGTGAAGGGTCTACCTGTTGAAGTGGGTGGGTTTGTCTTTGTTTGTCATGGATCCAGTGGGGAGTGGACTCGAATGCAGGTTTTGAATATGTTATAGCTAATATATCTAACTGCGTCAAGGGGACGCTTCCCATATATAGTGAGCTTGCGTGTTGAGGCCAGATGAATGTGGTATTAAAGGCGCCGGTTTATGGCTGGAGAAGCATTGTTAGTCAGTGCAATTGTCGGTCGGTGAGCTTTGATCACCCAGTGGGACTCACCTTTATGGTGACCTACACACACTTCATCCCTCTATCGGCGAGATCACCTCCCCAGGTGTGCTATTCGCCGGACTGACAGATAACCAAGCTAATGATGTGTTCAAGTGGATGGTTATCAATGATCAGCATCCGTACATATGGTTATTAACCTTCACACACCCCGCAACGACGTAAGACATACCACGGCCGCCTACTGGACGCTCTCACTATCTCTCATATCTCCGTTCTCTCGCCAGAGACACGCCGAGTATGTAGTTAATATACCGCATGTACATAGCAGTATAGCTGTGTTGTCAAACACAGTCAAACACCAATCCAACATCGCCCATGTATCCATTAACGACGTCTATTTTAGAGCTGCCGTAGTACTTGTCTGTCCACCCCAGCCCTCTCGGGACACTACCCTATGATTGATTCAACCCGAGGCCCCCTCAAAGACTGATTATTTCTATGACCCTCGGGAATTTTCTCTCACTCCGGCATAGATTAATAAGGAAGCATTCCTGTGTTTCAGCAATGGAGGTGGAAAAAATGGAGATTACGATGGACAGCTTGCGAAAGAATATCGAGAACTCACAGTAAGCTTATTGATCAATGATAGGGTATGAATATCATTAATCTAAGAAGTATAAGTTAATCTCTCAGCTGGGAGTCAACTCCAGCCCACTCGACGACGACGACGAATATAATTAAGTGGTAATGAGAAGGTTGATGACGGCGACAGCTACGACGACGAAATCGTCAACGAGTTGATAGTGATTATAATGATGATGACGACGTCAATAATGAAGATGAGAGCGATGATGATATTGTTGATGATGATGAAGATGTAGCTTATGGTGACGACGACGATGATGATGATGATGATGTTGATGATGGCAATAATGATGATGATGATTACATTATTATCATTATTACTATTATCATTATTATTATTATTATCATTATTATTATCATTATTATTATTATCATCATTATTATTATCATCATCATTATTATTATTATCATTATTATCATTATTATTATTATTATCATTTTACAGACAGGAAGTATCATTATTATTATATTATCATCATCATTATTAAGGACAGTACGGAAGCAACTATTTTACAGACAGGAAGTCCGCGATACGGAGCGTGCTATAAGGACAGTACGGAAGCAACTAGAAGCCCGCGAGTGCAATATCCAGGTGGGCATTTGAATTCAAACGCCATTAATGAGGTCAGCGGGTGGCATTACAAGCATTGATGACAGACTCGCTCTCGTTATATGTGTACCAGGACCTCGAGAAGCAGATTGCTGGTTACGAGTTTCACAACAAGGACTTGAAGCTTCAGGTCCGCGAGGAGCTTGTGCGTAATGTGGAGCTGGAGGAGGTGAGCGATGACAGCATGCAGGCTGCTGCAATTACTGTTGTATAACTTGATGAACAGCATGTGACAGTAACCCAACATTCTAATCATAATCTTGTCAAAGATGAGTCTTTGGAGCTAACTTATGTTTGCACTTCCTATAGACAAGTGGACACGTAAGATTTGCGTTTCTTTTGTACAATACGATTCAATTGTAGATACGAGTTGGGGGGTTTCGCACTGGGGGCAGCTAGAGTAGGCAACACTTAATGATGATGTTTACAAACCGTATGGACGGTCAATCAACCCCACTTTTATTCTGATTGTTGAACTTAACTGTATATTTCAAAGATAATAAAACAATTATCAGGCCAGACTAGCTGTTGAATTTAATGAATAACGGTTGAGAATATTAGGTTTGTCGGCTAACGTTTGCTCACCTGTTTATATAGATTACTACTGGTGTATATATCTCGATGTGTCCCTATGTCAATTATCCACTGACCCGTGTTCCGTAATATACCGGAATTTGCAGAAACTTGAGCACTTTGAAGGCCGTGATATTACGGTAAACAAATCCATGTCTGTTTCAAATAACATGGTAGCTGGGTTATGAATTCTTTCATGTTTCCATACACGCGTGTATCTATGAGTGACCTTGTTATTGTATTGTTTTTATATTGTTTTTGTTTGCGATTATTTACATAATACTCGCAGCTTGACACATTTAGCCACGGTCTTATTGGGTTCTCTAGTGTCCATAGTTCCGTTGCTATTTCTTTCGTGTCGCTGGGATAGCAACACCAACGCAAGAACTAGACTTGGTGATGTTGCAACACAGCTTATGGACGGCGGGTTTTGTGTATTGCTCTTGTTGTCGACTTACCTTTAATTTTTAACGGGGCCTTATATATGCATCTAGGTGATGTTCACTTCAATCTTGACTATGTTTCCTAGTTGCGAAAATGACCAGGTTGTAATTGTAATTTTTTTTCTTTGTTTTGGAAAAAACAAATCATTGATAATTGATCGATATCGGCTTTTAAAAAACATCCTCCGAACTTTGTTTACAAAAATATTCATCTGAGTAGCGACCGGGTCAATTAGTTATGAATGCACAATTTTCCATAATTCTCTGGCATTCTCGCCCTAACTCCGCCCCGTCCTTACAGGTACACTATCCTAAAGAAATAGAGAATCGCTCAACGAGGTTTTTTCCACGAAGGAGATTTTGTGATTGTAGTTGAAATGCACCTTAATAATGTAGTTTAGCGGTAACACTATAATACCTCGCCTCAATGGCGATAGTATTTGCTCTCTGTCTGCCCTCTTGTGTAGCTGTTGTTTGAGTTGGGTTTTTAAAACATCAATCATGATTTTCTCCAGAACTTCCTACACCATTTTGGCTAACAAGACTAACACCATCATATCTTCATCGTGATTATATGAATTATGGTGTACTATTAGCTATTGACACGTGATGCCTGATTTAAATCACTATTGATGCATACTTCACAAAACGTCCCATCTTGTGTTGTAGAGATGTGTTATTCAGTAGTGTTATTGGCGTATTGTGAGTGTAGAAGTTGGAGGATGTGGAGGTCTACCGGGCCAAATGTCGCGAACAGGAACACGTCATAACGGAGCTGCGCAAGGAGTCACACGAAAAGGACCTCATCGCGCAGCACGCTCGAAAGTGTTTACGTGAGGAGAAGGATAAATCAAAGGTGGGTTTACCGTATCCATGTATCAAGTAGCTTATTACAAAAGCAATGTACGTGAAGGCGACTGGATTGTCAGGTGGGTGAACTCTGCTACGTGTTGAAAACATCACGAGTGGGCTGGCGCATTGCATGTGCTCAGTTGACACCAAGCCTCACGATTATCATCTCAATCCACGTTGTGTCATACTCGCTAACCATTAGAGTAGAAACTCGAGCAGGTTTTGTGGTGTCTAATCCAATGTTATCCATCATTTGAAATGATGTGAATTAGTGAGCTGCGTCTGTATTTATGCAGACGACACTGCATCATTGTTCATTCAAGGCCCGCACGGAAATGGCTGAAACAGAGATCGACACGTTAAAACGCCTCCTCGGTGCCAAGGATAAATACTTAATTCAGAAGTCACAAACATTAGAAAATGCAAAGGTAATCTTTTTATATTTAGAAAGGCAAATTTCTCATTATATTGCTCAATGTGTTTTTCCCGAAATGAAGAATAAATATAGAATAGCCATAGCATGACACACACGCACACACACACACGTACACACACACACACACACACACACACACACACACACACATATATATATATATATATATATATATATATATATATATATATATATATATATATATATATATATATATATATATATATATATATATATATATGTATATATATATATATAACTATATACATCGACTGATGTCAACATAGGGCGGCCTTGGATCAAATGTCGTATTCTTGATTCCGATTGGTATTGGTGGTTGCAGAATTATTTACGGAGCTGGGAATTAAGTGGCGTTTCCAAAGATAATCTTCTAGCAATTCTGAGTGAACACAAGTCGTCAACCAACCCAACGAATACAAAGTAAGACATATTCGTCACACTTTAAGCTTCATTAAGCAATTGCAGGTTGATATTGAGAACACACATTTATTGCAAAGTGGCTGATTTGGTTACAGCGGCAACAAAGCTACAGCCAATAAAGGTACAGCCAATAAAGGTACAGCCAATAAAGGTACAGCCAATAAAGGTACAGCCAATAAAGGTACAGCCAATAAGCAGACAAAGATTGGACAAGAAAATGGACATTCTGTGAGTTTCATTATTAACTAATAATGTCGATATGTTAAGTCGTCACCGGGATAACGTTTTCTGTCACGTCATTTTGTCACGGCAGATAACGTTTTCTGTCACGTCATTTTGTAACGGCAGACTCATTCCAATCATGCTGCTGTGAACGGACACACACGCGACACCTCAGCGCACCATTCGTCCTCCAGGCGGGAACGCGCAAAAACCCCCGATCTTTTACGAACTCTCCTCGACGTCGACGATCACGTGTCAGACGTCAGTGAAATCAGCATGAAACAATCCCAGAAGTCTCCACAGTCCTATAATGGCAGCTTCGCCAACTTCCGCCACGGTTCGGACAGCGCATCGATGAATTCCACGACCTTGAGTTTCGGCAGCGAAAACAATGTTGGCAGAGATAGAATCAAAAGTCCGCGAGTGCGACGTGCCCAGTCGGCGCGTGAGGCGGCCAACTCGACACCCATCCTCGAGAAACGGGGACGTTGGGCACATTCCACTCAACATACAAATCGAAACAGAACAGAGAAAACGAAGCCGAATCCCGATGAAATGTCTCCAGAAGATCTAGAAGACTACGAGGAGAGACTGTCAAAGTGCATTGAAATCGACTCCAAAGTCATAGTGAACCTCAGCCGGAAAACAGGTCATGTCTATTTCTGAGTGCTGTCTCTTTCAGGATGAAGTGTTTTTAAAAGTCATTTTCAGGTTTTCTAATAGAAAAGAGCCGCCATGATAGTTTGTTTATGACGTGGCTTCTTTGTTACTGCTGTGTAGACAAACGGTTATTCTTCGCCCCTGCTCGAGTCATGTTTGTGGGCGCAATCACAGGTGCACGGGAAAGCAATCGCATATATCTCGGTATAGAACTGGACGATGCAAGTAAGTAGGCTACGCTTATTTACAACAATGCATGGATGTCAGTGAGGCATAGTGCTGTTACCACATATGGTAACCAAGAAACTAGCATTCTTGTGATAGCTGGTATATATATATATACATATATATATATATATATATATATATATATATATATATATATATATATATATATATATATATATATATATATATATATATATGTGTGTGTGTGTGTGTGTGTGTGTGTGTGTGTGTGTGTGTGTGTGTGTGTGTGTGTGTGTGTGTGTGTGTGTGTGTGTGTGTGTGTGTGTGTGTGTGTTTGCTTTAGCGTTGTATAACTACTCATTGTGTGTATATTCAGTGGGGAATACTGACGGAGTGTTCAAAGGAAAGCGATATTTCCGCGCCTTGCCGAGACATGGCAAGTTCGTTCTCATCACCTGCCTCATCTCCGTGCTTGATAAGCAGGTGAGTCATGTGCTACGCATAATGGCAGCCTCTCGTGGCTTTTGTTATTGTGGTTGACGTCTCGATGGCCTATATGGGTTCCACTGATATGACTAGTTACAATATATTGGCATTTTAAGTTGATAAACCGTCGTATGTTGCCACCATGTCCCGTCGTATGTTGCCACCATGTCCTTGCCACCATGTCCTGTTGTTGCCACAATGTTCCGTCGTATTGTTGCCACCAAATCCCGTCGTATGTTGCCACCATATCCCGTCGTATGTTGCCACCATGTCCTCAACTCGCCTGCCTTATCCTTCAGCCTTTTTTAGCGACCTTTGCCTCTTGTTTGAATTTTTATCGATGTGCACAGTTGGGCTTAATCTATCATTGATGTGTCCCAGACGGGGAAGTTTCTTAAAGTGGAATCGTTGCTTGAGGACAGCGAGGAAGAAAAGCACACTCTCCCACAATCCCGAGCACAGCCCCGACAGGCCGATCTCATCCTGTAAGATCATAACGTTCACCAGCATACACCTCAACAACACTGGTTTGTTGGCAGACAACCACGTCCCAGTGTGTCGGCTGCTTGTTGGAGCACGCACTGTGACGCCATCTATGGGAGCCGCTCTACACTAAAGCCTCCGTATATTACCGACAACAACTGACTCCAATATGCATGTTTGCCTCGAAAATATTATAAATGTGCGATTCAAATGATGGATATATCTATGCTCCTCTGTGATAATTGTGTAACGCCCTGTTATGGATGTACTTTTTAGATGACCAAATAACACACTTTATTCTGCTTTATCCTCATTGTCATGTTCACCAAACTGCACCCATCACGATATCTGTACAGCTTGTCATTTGTTTATGTTAATTCAGCGCAATCATTCCATGTCATCAATGCTATCGATTAAAACAGTCATGTACGACTATGTTTTGTTTTGGAAGTGTTTCTCGATCGCTAAGTTAGTTTGAAAAATAAAGGCCTGGCGTAGCGGAACACCGATCCCCAGTAGCTGCATCCGTTACAGAAGGAAGCTGTTAGTTATGAAAAATAACAGGCATGGCGTAGCAGACCTGTGTCAATTAGCACGAAATTAGAAAGCCGCGTAGTGATGCTGAAAGAGAAGGTTTCTATCTTGAGACCCCAGACTTGCTTGATCACGAAGCGTCCTTGTCCACGAAGTTGCTTGGCACGTTTGCGTTTTTAAATTTCACAGCCTCATTGAAAAAGGAACCTGTATTATATTTGTTTCTAGTATTGGGTGTCAATCTTGTAGGCTCCTGTGCAGCGCTGATAGGAAGCTAACCTTGAATGGTCGTTTCTTGGAATGGTGTTGTGCTTCATAGTTTATGAGGTGTAAGTTGCATGATGCATGCTAGTTAGCAGAAGGGAGAATATCTGTTTTTAACCATGGATAGTGTCTCACATATTTGCACCGCATATATAATTGGATCGGGATTCAATGAGTGTACAACGAGAGGAAAGTTTCCTAATAGGAGCAACGATTTCCTTTAGAATATATACAGCGCTATTAAGAACGTTACACCGCAATGCTGTGCCGGGCCATACCGCAGCTCGGGTACAGCAGCTGTTCTCTATTGGCAACATGTATTATGCAGTAGATGCGTCGCAGGAAATCTACCACAAGTGTTGGGCAGGGTAAACGTCACATCCAATAGCAGAGATATTGACCCTTTGATGATCCATCATTCATTGATGCATGCGGTCAACTCTCTGGTCAACATGCGACGCCTTCTGTTTCATGACAGGGTTGTTACAGCCACAGGCATCCAAGTCAATTTATTCAACGAGCGCGTTCGGCAGTGTTCGGTTTCACCTGACTCATACATGTCACTGTCGCTCGTTGAATGAGTTGACTTAGTGCCTGTTGCTGCAGCGATGTCACTTTGCGGTGATCAGGTGGAGACCATGTCATAAATAGCGAATAGTGTCACAGTTCTTCCCGACACTTGCAACCTTTAATTGGCTGGTGTCATTAATGTCAGCGTAATATCGATCTATTGTCATTATATACATAACTTCAACCCGTGTTCAATTGTGACCTGTTGACCTATACATAACTTCAACACGTGATCTATTGGGACCTGTTGACCTGTGTATCTGGACATTACTTCCACACATGATGTACTATTGCCTTGTTTTGCTTCACTTTATTTCTCCACCTAATCAACAGCTATACCGATGATGCGCACACTACTCTTATACACTATCTACAGTGGTCCTGTTGAAATACATCGACTCCTGGTCAACAGCGATCCACACACACAGCTGCAGTGAATGATTCGACTCAAGCTTTACATCCACACACACAGCTGCAGTGAATGATTCGACTCAAGCTTTACATCCACATCCACACACACAGCTGTGCAAAGTTGTCCGACTCAGCAGTGAATGATTCGACTCAAGCAATGAACACGACGTTTACATGGTAACCTGGTCCACATCTTCACTACCATAGAAAGGAAGTGTGACTGATTTGACCTGTAGCATTCTGCAACACAACATGGAGTGAATTAGGAACACTTCTGCAGTGAATGATAAAAACAGAGAGGACGACGAACACTCGCTCTTCTTCTGTTTGGAATCAACGTAACCAGGTAAGGTCCTCTGGCTCAATATTAACCCTTTACATCCACACACCACACAGCTGCAGTGAATGATTTCGACTCAGCTTTACATCCATTGCACACACAGCTGCAGTGATGATGATTTACTCAGAACACTTTACATCCACATCATTTGTCAGCTGCAGCTTGAATGATTCGACTCAAACTTTTAAACATCCACACCACAGTGCAGTGAATGAAGCGACTCATTAGCTGCTTAGGGATCCACAGCTTGTCACACAGCAAGTAACAGTAGAGATCCACCAAACAGCAATTAACAGCCGTATATTGTCCGTTAACTTTATAATAGCCAGAGCGAATATAATCTGACAAGTGCCAGGTTTTACTGTAAATAAATAATGTACTTGAGGCTATGTCCGCCTGCACACAGCATTATAATGTCACTGTCGGTTACGTCACACTTGACGACACTTTTAGCAATATTTAAATACCGCAACATTAATGGACGCCGGTGACAGTTTTGGATGTACTTTTGGTCCATTGTCATCTATTTCTCAAACGCAGCGATGAGAGTAAATGCATGTAACAATGAATTATGTTATATGTAATTAAACTACAATTATCAAATTAACTCCTATTATGCAATGCTCAGCTTAACATTCTTTTAAGATGACCTCTGATTCGCTTTATGCATCACCTCATTGTTCAGAACAGAACAAACGGCAGGCAGTCAAAAACCCGTTCCCCTGACCACCTACCCCTGTTTGACACAGCAGGTGGCTTTACCTGACTATGATGCTGACGTCCATTCTGGGCAATGTGCGTATCAAGGACGGCTCTATGTTAACCACTGGATGACGCACAAAAGCAACATCAATATTAAAAATTTGTCAGCCTTTTTTCATTTGGTGCCCAACACTACATGTTCAGCACGAATATAAGTACATCAATTGAGACTCATTCTGTGCTACCCGACACTGTTCTAAAGGAACTTGTGGATCCATGTACAATGGTTATTTCATTGCGTGTCAATAAATTCGTGTGCTGTTCCTGTAGAAATTATCTTGCTCAAAATTATTTACATCAGATTGATATAATTGAAGTGAATCATGGCCGCTTTTCCTAAACAATATTCAGGCTTTGCTCACTTATGCCTGACAACGTAAACTAACAAGACCTTTGCCAAAACGAAAACAGCATAAACTTAGTGCCTCAAGGAAAAAGGCGTGGCCTTTCTGGAGGCGCTGCACTTTCTGAACAGGAAAACCCCATGTTATATACACTTTTAGTTGTCTTCAAGAATGTAATTTTGTTTCATCGGGAATCATATTTAGAACGGAAACGTCCTGCACCATTTACATTCGTCACAGACGTAACGGCGTCGTGTTATTGTTGCTTCCTTTTCCTGGTGCGATCGTGATTCTAACAGAAAAGTTAAGGGTCAACATCACTGTATACGCAAAGTGTATGGCCAAATAGCCTGAAATTAGAAAGCCGCGTGTTAATGTTGATGACAAATGCTCCTATGTTGAGAGCCCAGGTTTGCTTGATCACAAATCGCCCGTTGTTAAGCAGCTCGGCACGTTTTGCATTCAATGCCCCATTGGGGAAAACCTCTATTTTATTTGTCTCTTGTGGGAAAACAGACAAGGTGTCAATCTTGCAGGCTCTTGTCAAGCGTTGATTGAGAGCTAACCTTTGGCTTTGACATTTAGAAAGAAAATTGAAAATATCATTCCTAGTTTGCATAAGGTGCTGGTTGTATGGTGCTTGTTGGTTAGAATAATGGCAAACATCTGCTTTTAACAATCGTTAGCATTGCACCATACATATTGTTTGATACGAATAAAATCAGTGGTCAACGTGAGGAAAGTTTCCCAATAGAAGTGGTCATTTCGTATAAAGGCATCGCTATGAGAAACGTAATAACTGCTATGGCTTACACAATGACTGATAGATTAGCGATCACATCACCTACTTGGTGACTTTTTAAGTGTGAGGAGGGGAGGGGGGGGGAGTGGGTGGCAGGGGTGGGGGGGGGGGTGATGGCATTGATATTTTTCGGAACCTTGCTCAACACAACTTCTCGTCTAACTATAATCCTATCGTTCTTACCTGGTAGGTAAACAACGCCTTGAACAGTAGCCGTTCACTAATGGCAAAATGCATTATGCAATAGATGTTTTTCGGGGTATCTGCTAGTGTTGAGCGAGCCGGCGAGGTTGAACAACAGTGTCAAGAGTGCAATATAGATTGCACAATGGGCACTCTTTCTATTGTTGGCTAATACTGTCTTCAAATATTCAGTTGTGTTTTATTTTCTTTGTTAATCTATGTCAATATTCCCTTATGTTCCGTAAAAAATATCTGGATATAAACGAACAAATTGGGCAGATTTATGAAAACGGCGTCGACCGTAAAACACGGCCATTATTGCTAGTTGATAGTTATCACTCATGATGAAAGTTTGGCTGCGTGTAATGTATTTGTTAATAAATGCCGAGCAATCCTAGCAATGAAAAAGTTAGCAAACCGTATATGTTAATGAAGATATGGCCCGGTAAAGAGAACGCATCAGACAACACTGTTTCATAAGCAAGAAGATCAGATTATTGTATAACTTATTGTTGGCAAACTGATGTTTGCTCGCATTTGACAAATAGGAGTAGGGTACGAGTTAGTAAATTATCAAGTTCAGCCAGGAAAATACATTGCTGAAGTCAGTGGGAACGAATTGGCTGGCCTCGACGAAGAGCTAAGTCTAGGGGCAAGTTATGGCTGTTCGCTTTAAGTTATCAGTCTCACCAAGTGGCCAAATATGTATTTAGCACGGTGCTAGTGTAAGCAATGCGTTTTGATAACAATCTCAATCTCGTCTCTTCCGATGTCCCTACGAAATATTTTGCCGCCATGACGCTGCTGTTGTCCGGGAGCCGTGAACTATTCGCACCGCGACTGGGATGTTTTTTGGACGGGCTACTGTTGCAAGTGAAAGTCAGATCTGCGTCGTTAACATGACACACGGTATATGTATTGTATGCTCATAACTCCTTCTAATCTGACTTGTTTGTTTTATTTCTCTTGATAATTTCATCAAATAATTTACCGAACAAATATCTGGAATCAACGGATCAAATCGACACGGTAAAAAACGTCGTTATGAATCACGCTCACACACATAGCCATCCTTGCTGTTCGATTGCAACTGTTGAGGGTTTGGCTGAGTCAGATACGATTGTAATAGAGAGTTTACCAGTCCTAGAGATGAATGAGAAATATAGCATGTTTGTTGGAGATGTGGAGCAGGTAAAGAGAACTCCTGATGATCTTATTGGATAGAATCTTGCAACGCATAAGGTATACGTACCAAACACACACTGTGTTCCTTCATAGAAAACCTCAGCTACTGTGGATAATTTGTATTAACGGGATGAAAAATTGGCCTGTGCCTTAATGGATGCTTATATACATGGTCAGAGGGTATTGAAGTATGGCATGTTGTGGCCGTGGTTACGTCCGGTAAGGACATATTTGGCTGCATTTCGCACCACAGTATTACGACACTGATGGTTTGCAAGATGTTGCCGCTGCTGATACGCAAGCTAATCAAATCGACCACATCACTGTCAGATTTATTTACAAATGTTCGAAGCAATGTTCTTTCCACCACGATCACATCAGCTGCGATACCGAACGACAAAAACGTGTTTCTAGCCTCGGAGTCATTATGACAAATTGATGCTAGTGAATTACCAGGGTGTGCGTTTAGCAAATAATTTATCACAGAAAATAAAACCCTATTCTGCCTCGAAAACATGGATGTAGAATTAGGCGGATGATAAAAAGCAAGAGGCAAATAGCGAGGTCTTGAGATAATTGTAAAATCCCATGCAAATGTTAATACTATTATGTTCGATTCATATAACGAGATTAACATGCTTTCCTGAGATGGCCCAGTCATGGATGTCTAAATAACCGTGTAGGGCCCTACATTCCACGCTATCCTGATAATCCAGACTACATCCACCACGGTGGCGGTGCATATAGTCAGTTGATTACTTTCATTCAACACAAATATTACATACCATCCATGCTATAAAATAAAAGCATTGTGTATGAATAAATGCTGCTTGGTGATAATCATATGTTATTAGAAAACGCTACAATCATAATAGCTACGGTTGGGGTGATTGTCACTCTCGTTTCCTGGTAAGATCGTGGTTCTAAACGAGAACAAAAGGGAAAGCAGAATAACTACAGCATACTAGGTGGTCGGGAACAAGCTCACGAAATTAGAAAAGCCATGCAGCTATCTCGAGATGCTGGGCCAACCTGATCATATTTACAAACATCATTAGAATGAACGAGCATTCCTAGATTTCTGTATGCATATGAAAGCACATTGGTTAATGTAGATGTATTTAATGACCTAGGATGGGCTTATTATACAAGTCGTCATAATGATTGATGTTTGGTACGTTTCAGGTGCGTGCGCTATCCAGACAAGGTGCTGCTACACAGAACACTCTGCCTAATTTAGATGCTTGATATGCATGGGGTAAGGAATTGCCTTGTAGTCAAACGGATGTTGCATGCATCGTCTGATCATATTTCTGTGACCTTTTTTCATCATGTACGAACAACTGTGGGTGCATTTCACGTCAACAGTATCAAGGTATTGATGTATATGTTTATCACTATAAAACAGTTGCCGAGCTGCGATCCAATCTGATCGATTTTATATTGGTCAAATGAATTTTAAAAAATGTGCAAAGGTCAGTGTTCCTACAACAATACTATCAGCTGCTTCGCTGAACGCCAAAAACGAGATGAATGAAAAGTCGTCAGTATATACGGCGGAAACATTACGTGACTAACTGACGCAGGTGGAATACCAAGGTTTGCTCCCAATTGTCAATTAAGCAAGGAATCAAAACACATATGGTGTGAAGAAAACAAGGATATAGAGCTATGCTGTAGATATACGACACAAAACGCAAGGTTGAGCAAAGATGGTTATTGCGGCAGCTGCAAGCAGAATTATCATCCATCTGACTGTATTTGGATCAGTGCAATTTTATAGCGTTATATACATTTAATGTGTCGAGCAAGGCGAGTGTAAGCGTCGGCTTCAATTTCGTAGAAAGCAGGCCTTTGATGCTCAATAATTCATTAAGTTACGTTTTCATGCGATCGTGTTGGTAAAAGATAATTGAATGGGCCAAAATGCAGTAACCGCTCGCGTCAGTACGCTTAGCAGCACCCAGTACTTCACCAGGTCGCGGACTGACCGCAGAACGAAGTACGTACCTCGATCGAGGTACGTACCTCGTTCCCAGTACGGCGCACCTCGATTGAGGTACGCATGATAGTCGTGCCACCGCCCTCTGCTGTTTTGCATTTTATGACATTATTTTCTGAAATGTGATTGGCTTTGAACGATTTAATTATGCAAATATATTATGGCCTACATTTGAAACCAAATCTGTTGTTGTGGGCGATATTGGGCCTTCACAAGAAGAGTTTTCACTTCCATTATTCGACAGCGACTTCAAGTTTTTCTGCGTTCATGGTTTAAATTTTGTACACACATCAACATGGCAGAGGTAAGGTCTATGTTTTCTAATTTACAAGTATATCATCTAATGATACATTATATGTTATTCAAAATTCTATGGCATATTAATGAGCTATCGCTAATAAATAACACCACTGTTGAATGATTTTTCTGAAACAATGGCGTAGTGATGCGATCGTCGTACTTAAATCGAAGTACGGTGTGCTTCCTTTTGAATTGGTACCATATTCTGATAGTAGATCGTATACAGATAAAAGAATGACACTTATGAATCATACGACCGAATCGCTAGTTATAAGATAATTTGTTTTGGAATTTGTCGTGCACGGCTTGAAGTGACAATGTCAATATTTCAAACCGAATATGATTTAGTCTATTAGTAGAGGGTGATATAAAACAATCTCACAGGAATTGCTGGTTTGTGTTGTGTACTTAAACATAGATTATAATATTTAATGTTATGTATTTGACTAGCCAGTATCTGATTTACTTTGGGGTTTTTTTCAGAATAGAACAGCTATGGGCCAAGCCATATTCAAGACGGTGTTCTTCTGAAAGCCTTCAATCACAATGAGGATGTTTGGAAACTGGAAACCTGAAATTAAAATTTCCAACCTGAAATTAAAATTTCCAAGTGGTGTCAAAGAAAAACAGAATCTGTCCATTACACAAAAACTGCTCCTAAGTTCTGTCAATCATGCATTGATGAAGTGGATGAAATCTATCCAGACTTGAACATTCCTTCAGCCATTAGTGTAGCCGCGAACGACGGTAATATTAATAAACGTCGTGCACGGCTACCATTAGTGATAAGTCCATGGAGCCGCCTTCCAAGCCGCTGAAAGTTGGTTACAGCTCTCTCAATGAAGAAGCTATTCCTGTGAGGGGTGTACCAGGTCTTGCCTGTTTTCGTCTATATACTCAACCAGAATATTGCCCTCACATCGCTGAACAAGTTCATAAGACTTTGTGCATATTATCCTCTTCCTCTTGTTTCCGCTCTCGCTGCATTCATCAGCTATGTATGCAATATGTATTTAACCTGTGTGGTGTTTCCACTTGGGATCTCTGAAAGTTTAAGTAATTTTTTCCAATATATTCCATTCCAAACAACAGAGACAGAGAGAATATTTTATTCTGGATTCCATTTTCATGAAAACATAGGTTGAATTTGTTGAATTTGTAAACGTTATCGCATAAGTCCTTTTCTTTTCTCTTTAGAAGGGAAGAGGCTGCCCCAATTAAATCCCGCGCGGATATGGTCAGGTAACCAGCACTTCTTTGTCTTGTTCAATTAGATTTCAACGAGATCACATCAATTTGCACTTCCATTTCCCCCCCTTCCGTTTTCAATGCCATCCCACCTTTTGTACATGCTTTCCTCTAGTTTTGTCATTCAACACTCTCTGTTGTAATATGTATGTCTGTACATGTATAGGTATATCAATTAATCCTATCTGTGTCATGACCTATTTAAGTAGCTTTATCCTGCGTTGTGTAACCTGTCCTAGACATATCATAGTTTTGTATCTCACTTATTGCATCAACATCATACATATACCTTTAGCTGTCAAACAGTCATAACATTTCTATAGTTGTTATCATTATCTGCCTCATTGTGATACTGGTAATTGATTGTTAGTGTACCTGCACTCGGGATTACTCGGTATCCTATTATGTAATAACGAATATTGTATGTATGTGATTTTGGACTCAATTTGCTACTTGAGAATTATTTCTAAAATAAAATTTAACTCAAACATTGCTGTTCCTCCACTTCTTATCAAAATATGGATCTGCATGATATATTGCATGTGATTAAAGGCATATGATTTGGCTGATAGAAACTCAATTATTAGCAGCATGTAGAATAAACACCATCATGAAGTTTACCGATGAGGAATGATCTTATGACCACTGTCCACATTGCTATGGAAGTAATTGTAATAAAGCATAGTCAATATCAATACAACATGATCGCTGACCCTGTGATTTTGTGAACATTCCATTCCATATCTGGTAAACCTTAAGTATTCTAAAATGATAATGTTCATTACATATGTAATGATGCTCATTTCCATCTGTTAAGCCTTAAATAATAACCTAACATCCAATTAAAACAAAAGTTTTCAAAAACACAAACAGAACAGGTCAACAAAAGTATGAAAACTTACTGTTGTGGTGTTTTTGGGGGGGGCATTCTGTTCAATATCAAACACCTGGCTGCTTTGTTATTCTATTTGAGAAGACCATTCATTTTTGAACACAACTGAATGCGTATATGAACACTCTCAATCAGACCCGGGTACACAACAAGCGAAGTTTGAAACCACCATGGTGCGGCGTACTTCGATTGTAGTACAAAAAAATATCAGGTGTGCAAATGGATTGACATGGGGTGTGATGTTATCATCCATAAGTCACAAATATGCCATACAATTTTCACTAAACTGTATTTCATATAATCTAGACAAACTATGCTCCGCAAAAAGTAAGTTCTTTACTTTGCCAGACTGATTCAAAAAGGATTTTTGCCTCATCAATCGTCGGAAAAGACACGCGATGGCCGCCGAACTAAAGTTTGAAAACGCGTAGAAAAGCCTTCTCGTACATGGGCAACGCTAAATATGGTCCCAAATCGAGGCTGTGACTACTAAGAGGGTTTCCACGATTTAACCCAACCAAACATCTCAGTAAATAATGTCACAATTTGAAAAACAGTTGAGAAAATTAATGTTTATGTATGCATACTTCAAACCAAGTACGCCGTACTAGGAACGAGGTACGTACCTCGATCGAGGTACGTACTTCCTTCTGCGGTCGTCTTTGACCTGTTCACACATGCGCTGCTGTACGCCTAGCGATCACCCAGTAAACCTAATTGACCTTTCGCCATGCTCCGCCCACCTTAGTTACTCTTGCTATGTGGAGACAAGCTACATGTCGACTTGCATGTATTTAGATAGGAGTTTTGTGAAAGTTTGAGAGGCAGTCGTGAATTAAATAAGTGGTGTCGTACAATAAAAACCAGGCAGATATTTATAACAAACCATGCTTTAGTGGTGAAAGATAATTATAGACCATATTAAACCGTAGCATAATGCGATTTAGGCGATTTTTTCGAGGCCGTGTAGGAACTTCAAGAAGCTGGTCCCACGCCGCACCCGCGGGCACGGCTTCACAACCAGTCAGAATCGAAATACTAAGGTGTGTTTGTCACAGTAAATATCTGGCATGAGCTCCTCAACTTACCAAGTAAATAATAAAAAAAGATCTATTCAAACAAACTTTCTTTTCTAATACACATCTAAGTAGCATCATGTACAACCAAGCACGCGCTGCAACGAAAGAAGACGCAGCATCCTTCGGCGGGGGCCACCAGGGGCGAGGAGTCGGTTATGTGATTTACCTCGCCGCGTCATTGATACATGAATCTCATTACTGTGGTGAATAGAGTTATCGGATTAAAATAGAAAACTATGTCGATTCCCGTGAGTTTGTCGGCATTGTTGTTGTTTTTGGCAATATCGTTGAACAATGAGGCTCTTTTATTTTGATATTTGGGGCATGTGATCATGAAATGCGTTTCGTCTTCTGTAGCTTACATTGCGCAAGACTGACATATTCTATCATTCGGATTGGAGATTGTTCCCCTCATTGATTCCATTGGGAGCTCATGCGTAGTTGTGATACTGCAGTTCTGTGGTTGATATTGTCTATATTTTTTGAAAAGTTTGTAGGTTCTCAGTTGATTTCCCCCTTGCCTCTTCCAGATAGGCTGTTAGTGTTATTGAGTTTGTTGCGCCACTATTTTTCATAGAGGGTTTTCATAGCACCTTCAGCTCTTTTCGCAAATATCTTTATTTTATTCCCAGGCACGTTAATGTTGTTATATTGTAGAAGTATGTGCTCCAATATTGGTGTTAATTTTCCAAACCATGACTTTTTCGTTTTAAGATGTTCATTTTGACTTTCTATTACAGTATTAGTGCTTCCTTGGCTAGGCTGCCTCCAGATTTTAATTCGATAGAAAGAAATAACTTTATTGAATTAGTTATGACATTAAGACCAAGTGGGTGTTTGCCCAGTTCACCCCGATTCCTATAATCGAGGTGTCTCTTTACGTGTAGTATTCTCCTGTAGAATTTTAATTCTAACTGAGAACGTTTATTATTATCCAGCTTTTGTTCAAATGCATTTGGGGATCGTGACTGGGTCAGTCCAATATCATCTACTCCCCACGCTTCAGAACCACTCAGTAGTATGGGTTTAATGGTATGATCGAAGATATGCATCATGGTGCATATATTATAGTTATGACCCAGGAGTTTGTTTAGTTTGTATAGGGCCTTATGGCAAAGGGTATCAACAGAGTCCTTCAGTTTACCATTAGTGGTAAAGTTTATTCCAAGATAAGGGTAATTATCCACACACTCAAGTTGGTGGCCTGCATAAACAAAATTTTCCCTGAGATGTGTTCCTTTTTGTAGAAAGATTAGTACCAGATTTTAAAACCATGTCCGAAATATTAGGAACCCTGGCCCACATCTTTGTGACTGATGTACACACATATCTACAAGAACCTAAGTCGTTTGCTCAGTAGTTTGCTGTGTTAGGATCAGTGTGGGCGGCCGCATCGTTTTATCCACTCTCGACAACTAGCATCGTTTCATTTCGGGCGTGGGGATGGAATAAATCCTATCGGCTTGCGGTCAGATGATTGAAGCCGCTCAGCTTTCCACAGCTAACAGCGTTCGCTTGTCTCCAAGATGGCGGCGGGTTGGTTGCTAAGGTGTGTTCTGAGCGCTGATTGGTGGATCAGTTGGCGGGATGGAAAGGTCAATGATAGACCCAGTATTTACACACATGAGCTACAATTATATGCAGCCGTGTCCTATTATGTAAGCGTAATTTTACGAATTTAGCTTGCCAAAATGGTCGATTTTGATATAAAGATATGGGCGCTACTATTTGTAGAAGTATTTTTTTCTGCGCGGTAGTTAATGATAAGACATTAAGCACTGTTGAAATTGAAACTGCCATGCGTCATGATGTAAAAATTGGTTGATTGAAACTTAACCATTTCGAAGAACGGAAAATGTCACTTGCCCCGAAAGTAATATTATATCAATCTATTTCATTTCACACTTATACTTTATTTCCTACCATGGTTAATTGATCTATTCTGAATAAATCATGTTTTAAAATAGTCCCGTTGTGTAATGATGAGTGATTGATCTATTCTGGTCGATTCAACACGTACAGTGTCGAGCTCCAGTGCAAGTCATATGCATCGGGTCAATACATATGTATAATGTATATGGCATGGAAACTACTGCGTTCGATTAATATTCATGTTCTGGCGGATGTGAGGTGGGAAACCTGACGGATGTGACGTGGAAAACCTGACGGATGTGACGTGGAAAACCTGACGGATGTGACGTGGGAAACCTGACGGATGTGACGTGGTAAACCTGACGGATGTAAGGTGGGAAACCTGACGGATGTGACGTGGAAAACCTGACGGATGTGACGTATACACCATATACTATCGAGATTAGGTGTCATGTTCAGAAAATATATTTCGTGAATGTGGAAGCATGATAAT